>OX459028.1:54195887-54820887 GCA_949775025.1 Tricholauxania praeusta | reverse complement strand
ATGCTTCTGCTTCTGATGTCTCACAGTTTTATACAAAACTCCAGGCGATTAATTGGTTCCACAAAATGGCTGTGGAAAATAAAATGAGAAATCTTATCATTTATTCATTAATTAAAATGTTTAATAATAGCATACAACTTAATGAGTTAAATTGCAATTTCAGAAAAAATAAATTAATAATGATTAAGGGTAAATATTGAAACGTTTTACGCTTGATTAAAGTAAATGAGTGTTACAGTCCACGTGCAAGAGTTTGGCGCTACTCTTTTCTCAAACTTCTGTAATTGTGAACTTAACTGATGTACCATTGCCAAAATATTAAGTTACTGCTCTAAGGAAGTTACCTCGAAATAGTTCATGGTTCCACTTTTCATGTAGTATTTTGAAAATTAGCTCAATTTATGAATTGTGAGTTACGGCTATTGTCAACAACCCATGCTCCCACCGGCTTATAATATATAAATATCAGGCAATTCATATAATTATGTAGACTGGTGCGCGTCTTCATAAAAAATTCATATTTTCCAAAGTTATGGCAGGAACTTCGATATGAAAGCAAATAACCGAGTAGGAATTCTTATCAGACAAGCCCTAACATAGTCAGCTAAGAATCAGGCTAGGAATGGCGTAACCTATTACTGACAGCCTTGTGTGAATCTTATCAGAATCTAAAAGGTGGAAACGTATTAAGGAATTCCGGATCAGCCGTACTGCAGCCCTAGCAGGGAAAACTCTATGAAATTTCGTCCAGTTCTGATTAGTTTTGCCAAATCATGAGAGGACCTGGACGATTCTGGTATGGAAATGAGCTGGCTGCCCTCATTTATGTCTTTTTGACAAAATGTAATTAAATTTTAGTCTCTCGGAAAAAGAATGAGAGTAGTTCAGTTTGTAAGGATGAGCATCTTTGAACAGTGGCATGGTTCAGGGCGACCTAGGATCATTTCTGATCGGTGACACAAAAAAAATGTAAGTTCTCCTATTGAGCTTTAAAAACGCAACACAAATAAATCAGCAATCAACAATATCCATTTAATGAGCAGAAATAGGGAAGATATGGTAAAAAATACAAATAAAAAGTTTGGTTTACGAAAGCTGAATCAGTACATAGCCACCACTCATCGCTGCCGCATCAGGCACATTGATCAGTGCCGGTTTGCCGGGCTCCTGCAACATCACACGGTAGGCATTTGACTGCGCTCAATCAAAAATTTGTTGTTGCTTCCTATAGGAAATTAAAAATAATTAATTTTTGAGTGGTGAACATGGCAGCGGTGTCTGTACACAATAATATTGCGAGGTAGTAAATAATAAATGTATTGTATTTAGGAACGAAGAAAGTACCTTAAAAAACACTTACTTAAATTGCATCAAGAAATAGAGTGAAACACAACACCTTTTTTAAAAAGAAATTCAAAAACGATGTGGAAAAATTATAAACATCAGAAGTTGACCGGCACTCATTTGGTTTTTCTGTGACTGGCCTCCACTCTAAAAGTGGGAGAGAGTAAAAAATTATTGCTTAGTCAAGGTTTACACGAGGAAACTTTTTCGGCAAAGTTTCCTTGTTTGTTGGCAAGAGGGGAAAAGCGAAAGGGACGAGGTAAAAAATTTGTCATATGTTGCAAACGCGAAACGAAAATCACAAAAGAGACTGGATAAGAATTTGTCTCTCAGACTTTCCTCGTGTAAACGCCGACTTAAGCGCTGTCAAATGCAAAAAGTATGTATACACGTGCATATACATATACATTTTGTCTCAACCGCAAAATGGATATTCATTAATAACTCGTAAGATACTGTGCTTGACTCTGTCCATGAGCCAATTCCTAAGGCATTTAGATCCTCCTTTGCTAATACTTTTCTGATTTCCGTGACTTCAGTAACCTAAATGGGAGATTTGAATTAAATTTATTTTCGCATTTTCTATTCAATTTTTGTACCAATTGAAACCATTTCCATATATTTCAAAGAATTTTGAACAAATAAGTCACTTCACTGGTTTTCTAGAGAGCAACAAAGTGTAGTCCCAATACATAGTTAACATTAAAATTTCAAAAAATCGTTTTCTTTCTTTTAATAAACCATGTTTCCTTTATTAAGTATAATGCAAGGATTAGAATGTACAAAAATAAAAAAATATTGAGATTATGTTAAAAAAATCACAAAAACTTTTCTACTAAATTGCACTATTTAAATATGTATCCCTTTTTCGCGACGGCGCTCTTGTTCTAGTCTGCAACATTCATGGCTTGGAATAAAACACGCATGAAGTTTCGGGCACTCCAGTTTCGGTGTGCTTTTCGAAATTACTACTGCCACCAGTACAAGAAATACAAGTAGTTTACAAATTAAATTAGACATTTTGCTTAGTTGAATTTTGAAACACTTTTGAAATGATGTTTGTAAATGTCTCACATTTTTATACCAAACTATAGGTGACGAATTAGTTCCATGAAAAACTTGTTAATTACTTAAAACATTTCATAAGAGCATGAAATTCGATGGTTTAGATCACAGCTTCACGAAAATGTAGTGACTTTTATTACGGGTAAATAATGAAAACTTTTACGCTTCATTAAAGTAAGTGATTGTTACAGTTCAAGTGTAAAATTTGAAAAGAGTTTTCGTGAATTTCACGCTACTCTTTTCAAAAGTATAATTTTTAATGCTGTGCACCACTGTAAATGTTGACTTTATTGATGTGCGAACTCACCACTTCCCAAAAGAGAATCTGTAAACACTCCGACGTTTACTCTGAATGACCTCGAAGAGCGACTAAGCAAGAACATATTCGATCATATCACTGAAGAAATAGGAAATTTTCGTACCGATTTTCTTAATCATATTGAATATCTCGAAAAAACTGTGACTGAATACACAAACAGCATTAAGGAGAGTGTTAATGCTCTTCAATTGCGTGTTGATCAGCTTGAGCTATACTCAAACGAGAAAGAGAAATTAAAGCAAGAAATTGTCGACTTAAATAATAGATGTGGCCAGCTGGGCAGAAAACGGATGCTGTTATGTTCGGCATACAACAACTCGAAGATGAAAACTTAAAGCTACTTATATTTTGTGAGTATATTTGACACCATCTCCAATAAGCCCTCTGGTTTGAAAAATATTTTCTGACTACGACAACGTCAGCAAAATTCCAATAAAGACCCTCCCATAATAATGAAAGAAATGACTACTATATCAACATAATAAGCAAATGTGTTTGTGGGATATAGAGTCGAGTCTGAATTTGTATATTATCGAGGGTCTAACAAAAAACAACCGGTTCATATTGCAACAAGCAATGCGATTGAAGCGACTAGCATCTGTGTTTACAAAGAATGGAAGTGTTGTAATAAGAAAGAGTATAGAGGAAAAAAATTTCTAAAGGGTGTTTTTTTTAGAGGTATAGAGCTTCGAATTGAAATAAAACACAAGAAAATCGTTTTAATGTCCATCAATTTGGCTTTATTGGAAGGATAATTTTATGCCATTAATGTTTAAATATGATTTCGGCCATGTGGCCGCCGCGGCTGGCTCGAATAAAGCCAATTCTACAGGTCCAATTTTGAACCACTTTTTCGAGCATATGGGGCCGTATGTCGGCAATAACGCCACGAATGTTGGCTTCCAAGTCCCCTAACGTTTCTGGTTTGTTGGCGTAGACGAGCGACTTCACATATCCCCAAAGAAAATAATCCAATGGTGTCAAATCACACTATCTTGGTGGCCAATTGACAGGTCCATTTCGCGAAATTATGCGCTCATCGAATGTTTCCTTCAATAAATTGATTGTGACGTGCGCTGTGTGGCATGTAGCGCCGTCTTGTTGGAACCACAACTCATCCACATTCATGCCATCCAATTCGGGAACAAAATAGTCGGTTATCATGGCTCTATACCGGTCTCCATTAACGGTAACTGACTCTCCAGCATTATTTCGGAAGAAGTATGGCCCAATGACTCCACCAGCCCATAGAGCACACCAAACAGTCAGTTTTTGTGGATGTAATGGCGTCTCAAGGGTCTCATGTGGATTCTCTTCACTCCAAATGCGGCAATTTTGCTTGTTGACGTAGCCATTCAACCAAAAATGAGCCTCATCACTGAACAAAATTTTGCGATGAAAATCAGCATCGAGATCAATCTCATTTTCGGCCCATACACCAAAATCACAACGCATTGCATGGTCTCGCGGCTTTAATTCTTGCACAAGCAGGATCTTGTAAGGTCGCAAGCCAAGATCTTTGCGCAAAATCTTCCATAAAGTTGATGGACAAAGCTCCAATTGCTGTGCACGGTGGCGAATCGATTCATTCGGGTCCTCTTCAACATTTTGCTCTACAGCGGCAATTGTTTCTTCGGTGCGCACTGTTCGACGTCTCTGCGGATGCGTATTATCACATAGAGTAAACGTAGTGCGAAAGCGACCCATGGTTAACCGAATTAATTGCTCTGATGGACGATTATGTCGACCATAAAATGGACGGAGCTTGCGGTAAACTTCGCGAACTGAACCATTATTTTCGAAATAAATTTGCACGATTTGCAAGCGTTGTTCTTTTGTCAACCTGTTCATGATGAAATGGCAAACCAAACTGAACATAAATGACATTAGAGTTGCCAGATTTGACCATAAAATGCCAGTTTTATCTCTATTCGAAAAACAAACCTCTAAAAAAAACACCCGTTATATATATATTTTCTTTGGATCTAAAGTCGATGTTATTTGTGTTTCAGAAACATGGTTTTTACCTGATAATTGTGATGAGTTCTACCAAGTCAATGGCTACAACATTTTCTGGCGCATAGGTCTGGACGTGTTGGAGGTGGTGCAGCTATTTATGTCCGCGCAGGAATTCAGTCTAATCTTGTGTGCAAAGCAAACTCTGACTGCCCCTTCCAATATGTTTTCATAAGTATCTATCTATACGTATTATATAAAATTCATTTTTTGTCTGTCTGTATGTCCTTTACGGACGCGAAAACTATCCAGCCGATCTTGATGAAATTTTTACAGTATGTAAGTATCGATTAGGCAGGTGTCATAGGCTATAAAACTTTTATTTAGGGTGGCCTTCATACACAAATATTTTAAAAATAGCGATTTCTCAAAGACAGGCATATCGATTCCCATGAAATTTACACAGTATAGCTTTTATGTTAAGGGGCACAGATTGGATGGTAAAAATTTTATTTAGGGTGCATAATTAGGGTGGCCCTCATACGAATATATTTTTAAATATCATTTTCACGAAGACAAATAAATCGATTAACACCAAATTTACACTACGTATCTCTTATGTTAAGAAGCATAACTTATGCCACAAAAATTTTATTTAGGGTGGCCCTCCTACAAAAATATTTTTTTGAAATATCATTTTCTTAAAGACTGCTTAATCGATTTTCTTGGACATTGCTTGTATATTAAAAGGCACAGACAAACTTAAAAAAGATTTATTTAGGGTACATATGTAGGGTGGCCCTCATACAAAAATATTTTTAAATATCATTTTCTCGAAGACCGCTAAGTCGATTCTCATGGAATTGACGCCATATGGCTTTTATATTAAAAGGCACAGATAAGGTCGTTAAAAATTTTATTTAGGGTGCATACTTAGGATGACCCTCATATAAAAATATTTTCAAATATCATTTTCACGAAGACAGGTTAGTCGATTCACACCGAATTTACACCACGTAGCTCTTATATTAATAGGCATAGCTTAGGCTACAAAACTTTTATTTAGGGAGGCCCTCATACAAAAATATTTTTAAATATCATTTTCTCGAATACCGCTTAATCGATTCTCATGGAATTTACACCACGTGGTTTTTATATTAAGAGGCACTGCTTAGGTTGTAAAAATTTTATTTTGGGTGCATGCTAAGGGTGGTCCTCATACAAAAGTATTTTTTAAATAGAATTTTCACGCAGACTGCACATCGAAAATACACCACGGTTGAGGTGAAGCGATGCGCACAGGGTAGTGCTAGTATGAAATAAAACAGATAAACTGTGAATTGGACTGTACAATAATATTAACTTTAATCCCCTTAGGGGCCGTTCATAAATTATGTAAGACAATTTCATGACATTTTTGACACCCCCCTCCCCCGAGTAAGATTTAGTAAGATTCTCACAACCCCACCCCCCAAAACGTCTTATATAATTTATGAACGGCCTCTTATAACAGACTTAGAACAAATTTCTTGCACATTTTCACAAATTTTACTTTACGGTAATTTTAATTGCAATCTTCTAGATATTTAAAACTCACGTCACTTGGTGGAAAGCCTGCAAACTATCAGCCTCTCCCCAGTTAATACTTGTAGTCCCACTCATTTCACAAACCACTCTTCTTCGTTGATTGATCTTCTTTTTGTAAGTGAAACTAATAATGTACTTTTATACACCCAACTTTCTGCGCCCGGAAATTTCGTGACTAATCCAGGAAGGCGAATTTGGCTTAAGTAGTTTCGTACGCAAGGACACATGTCGGTGAAAAAGTCGTGATAAATTTTCTTGTAAGAACGAAAGCTGGCTATTTATTCCAATTCACAGCGAGGGTATCCTGTAGCCGAGCGAGTGTATCTATATTTTTGAAATCTCGATATCTTAACACTTGTCCTTTGAATTGACACTCGGCAGCATAGAAATCCGTAATCATGTTATAACTAAAATCAGGCAAGCCAAAAAAAACTTCTATGCAAACAACATCTGGTCTGACCATCTTAAATCAATTATTGGTAGACCCTACAGTACTTTTCGTGTTCTCTGGGCAACCCAACATTTTATCCCTTTAAAAACCAAATTAATATTAGCAAAAACACTATTGTTACCGCTGTTATTATACGCATGTAAAATTCACAACTAAACTGACTCCGTCACAAAACGGAAGTTAAGCGTTGTCTTCAAGATTCAAGAATATCGCTCGCTATGTTTTCGTATTAAAGAGGCGTGATCACTTTTCTACCTACACAATCAGGATTTATGGTTGTTTGCTGCATGCTACACAAAATTTTAATGTCGAAAGAGTCAGACTACCTCTATCTTAAAGTTAATTTTCATACATCACAAAGGACGTGTATACTTCTCCAACCTAGATTTTCTTGCTTAACCTCTGAACGTACATTTTATGTTCAAACCATCCCACAGTGGAATTTTCTGCCAATTGTCCTAAGAAGAATTGGTAACGTAAATACTTTCCAATCCCGTCTCTTTAACTATCTTTTAACTTAACACTGCTATATTCTTTCAAAACATTTATGTATTTTTTCCCCCTCTTTTTATATACCTAATCTCTACCAATTTGCTTAAACTTAATACTAATTTTTTTATATGTATATAATTATAATTTATTTTTAAATATATGTTAAGCCTTACAGTGTTTTATAAGATATCCCAATCTTACTGTTCAAATCTTCAATAAATTGAAATTGAAAGTTTTGTGTTCATTGATATCAGTTCCTTATATTTATAAGGATTGTGAAGAAGTAAAGCAGCCCAAATATCAAGCTACCATTAAAATTTGAAAAAATCTCGTTCATTCTTTTAAATTATGCTTCCTTTATTAAATATAATGCATGGGATAGAATGTACAGAAATAAGAAAAATAATGAGATTATTTTAAAAAGTTAGTAAAAATTTGTATTACATTGCACTTCTTATATAATAATCCCTTTTCTGCTTCCAACATTAACGACCTCAACAACATTCGGGATGGTCGTCACAAGCCTGAGGGTCCTCGCAAGGGGACGGTGCGCCTTCCGAAATTGCTACTGCCACCAGTGCAAGAAATACAAGTAATTTATAAATTAAATTAGACATTTTGCTTAGTTGAGTTTTGAAACACTTTTGAAATGATGCTTCTGCTTCTGATGTCTCACAGTTTTATACAAAACTCCAGGCGATTAATTGGTTCCACAAAATGGCTGTGGAAAATAAAATGAGAAATCTTATCATTTATTCATTAATTAAATTGTTTAATAATAGCATACAACTTAATGAGTTAAATTATAATTTCAGAAAAAAATAAATTGATAATAATTAAGGGTAAATAATGATACCTTTTACGCTTCATTAAAGCAAGTGAGTTACAGTCCACGTGCAAGAGTTTTCGTGAGTTTGGAGCCACTCTTTTCTCATTTTCTGTAATTGTGAACTTAACTGATGTACGTACCATTGCCAAAATATTAAGCTACTGCTCTAAGGAAGTTACCTCAAAATAGTTCATTGTTTCACTTTTCATGTAGTATTTTGAAAATTAACTCAATTTATGAATTGTGGGTTACGGCTATTGTCCATAACCCATGCTCCCACCGGCTTATATCGAACGCGTCACAATCAATAATACAAGAAGGCACATTTAACTAAAAAAACACTCATAGCCGGAGAGTATGAATTTTTTGTACGACAGGCAAAATAATTCATTTTTGATTGGTAAACAGCGGTGTCTGTACACAATAATATTGCGAGGTAGTAAATAAAAAATGGATTGTATTTAGGAACGAAGAAAGTACCTTAAAAAACACTTATTTCAAATTGCATCAAGAAATAGAGTGAAACACAACACCTTTTTTAAAAAGGAATTCAAAAACGATGTGGAAAAATTATAAACATCAGAAGTTGACCGGCACTCATTTGGTTTTTCCGTGACTGGCCTCCACTCTAAAAGTGAGAGAGAGTAAAAAATTATTGTTTAAGCGCTGTCAAATGCAAAAAGTATTCCGCAACCGCAAAATGGATTTCATTAATAACTCCTAAGATACTGTGCTTGACTCTGTCCAGGAGCCAATTCCTAAGGCATTTAGATCCTCCTTTGCTAATACTTTTCTGATGTCCGTGACTTCAGTAACCTAAATGGGAGATTTGAATTAAATTTATTTTCGCATTTTCTATTCAATTTTTGTACCAATTGAAACCATTTCCATATATTTCAAAGAATTTTGAACAAATAAGTCACTTCACTGGTTTTCTAGAGAGCAACAAAGTGTAGTCCCAATACATAGTTAACATTAAAATTTCAAAAAATCGTTTTCTTTCTTTTAATAAACCATGTTTCCTTTATTAAGTATAATGCAAGGATTAGAATGTACAAAAATAAAAAAATAATGAGATTATGTTAAAAAATCACAAAAACTTTTCTACTAAATTGCACTATTTAAATATGTATCCCTTTTTCGCGACGGCGCTCTTGTTCTAGTCTGCAACATTCGCTGCTTGGAATATAACACGCATCAAATTTCGGGCAATCCAGTTTCGGTGTGCTTTTCGAAATTACTACTGCCACCAGTACAAGAAATACAAGTAGTTTACAAATTAAATTAGACATTTTGCTTAGTTGAATTTTGAAACACTTTTGAAATGCTTTTTGTGAATGTCTCACATTTTTATACCAAAATTTAAGCGGCGAATTTCAAAAGTGAGATCATGAAATTTATTGATTTTAATCGCATTTTCACAAAGAAATATTCGACATAGATTCGGGATAAATAATGGACGGCTCTACGCTTCATTAAAGTAAGTGAAACATAAAAATTCAACAAGAGTTTTTAGCCGCCTCGCGGCACTCTTTCAACTTTTCACAAATGTTTCTCTTTAAGTCTTGCAGCACTGAAACTGATGTGAAAAAGTGCTTTCGTTTTGAATGGTATATTTCTTAATTAGCGCACTTAATGAATTGTGGCATATGTGAGGAAGGAGTGGCAATTAGTTTAAGAACCGACTCACTTAAACCAGATTAGGTCCATTACGATAGTATGATTTCCAAATGATCAACCAAAGGAAAGGAAAGAAATTCTGGATTTAAGAACGGAGTATTCCCATTGCATGCAAGAGAGTATTAACGTATTCATTACGTTTGCATTAGTTTGCAAAATAAAACTATTACCGAGGCTACTATGGTTTTTGCTTCCACTCCTTCGATCTCCACTTTACCTAAACAAGCTATTTCCTTAAAAAAGAAAAGAAAGTCTAATAAGAAATTTAATAAGAAATTAAATAAAAATCTGGGTAATGTGGGGAGGGTGGGCGGTGCGGCCGTCAGTCGTGACAAAACTCCCGTGGATTGCTCTCTAAATACCTCTTCACCCACTCCCAATTTTCCCGCTATAATCTCTAGTAGCAATCTTTCATCTCCTTCCTCCACTATAAATAATCCTCTGTCAATTTCGGCTAATCCGCGGGTGGATGTTGCGATTGATAGCTCTGTGCCTCCGGTTTCCCTGCAGGCATTACCAAGGTTAAAATCGATTTTTATTTCACGACTGCATTCCAATACTACCTCTGACAGCGTTAAAAATTTTATCAGACAACATCAAATTATTCCTGCCGACGCCTTCGTTTCTTGCAGGAAACTCGGTAATAAACCAACTCATGCGTCTTTTAAAATAACAGTGGCATCTTCTCATGTTTCTGCCATTCTTAAATCTAAAGCATGGGTGGATAATATCTATATTTCAGAATTTAAATCGAAAAAAAATGATAAAACTGCACGTTCCAATTCAAAAAACTGAAACGGCTATCCCTTTACTATCAAAATGTAAGGGGTTTGCGTTCCAAGACGCAAGATATCTTTTTATCAACTCAGAATTTCTCTGAGGATATTATCGTGTTTACCGAAACTTGGTTAAACAACAGTTTTCTCAATATGGAACTTTTTGATAATAGTTTCCATGTTTTTAGAAGAGACAGACTTGGAAGATCTTTCTTCTGTTGGTGGAGGCGTCTTAATAGCTATAAAAAATCATTTAACCAGTTCATTAGTTGAAATTGCCTGTGCATCTAATATTGAACTGTTATGTGTTAAGGTCACACATTGTAACTCTAATTTATACATTCTTAACACTTATGTTCCTCCAAATAGTAGCGCAGATGTCTACGAATGTCTTTCGATGGCCGTAGAATATATTATTAATGAACTAGACACTAATGACGACATTTTGTTGTTAGGTGACTTTAATCTGCCTGACCTAAAATGGACTCCTTCGGACGATGGTACATATTTTTATGCATCTTGTCCAAAAACTCGACAACAACAAATTTTTGTTGACGAAATACTTTCAAATTTACAACAAGTAAGTTGTATAACTAATTGCCATGGACGACAACTTGACTTAGTCTTGGCTACAAATAGTAGCAATGTTATTGTAAGAAATGCTATCCATGCTCTGTCTACGGTAGATTCCTATCATCCACCTTTGAGTATTGTGTACCAATCTGACAATGAAAATTTGACTAATGCATGTTCATCCATTAATATTTACGAATTCAATTTTAAGAAAGCTGACTTTTTAAAATTGAATGAAAACTTAAGAAATAAATTAGACGACTTACTCATTTTTTTTAATAACAATACATTTGATGATTGCATTAAATTTTTCTATGGTGAACTTTTTTCTGCCATAGCATTGTCGGTTCCATATACAAAAAAGTACGTCAATAATTCCTCGTACCCCTGGTATACAAAGGATTTGAAAAAAGTTCGCAATGGCCGTAATAGGGCATGGAATAAATACGTTTGTAGCCAGGACCGTAATGACCTTGTTGCTTATCAGCGACTGTTTCTTGAATTTAAAGATATGTCAGCTTTGGTTTATTCTGAATATTTGAATAAAATAAGGCTGAATATTCTTCATGACCCCAAGAATTTTTGGGGTTTTATTAATTCTAAAAAAAAATCTGACGGGTTTCCATCTGAGTTTAAAACAGTTGATGGGCTCACTAGCGACCCACAAGTTATAGCCGGGTTGTTTGCTAATTTGTTTAATGAATCGTTTTCTACGGATTTATTTAGCCCTGAAATCAACTATTTTGAATATATGGATAACGACCCTTTAGTTTCGGTTAATGAGATATCTTTCTCTCCTGACCTAATAGAGAAATATATTTCATCTGTTGATGATGACTTCAACTCCGGGCCGGATGGTATTCCTGCGACAGTTTTAGTAAACTGCAGCTCTGTGCTGAGTCAGCCCCTCAGTATTTTATTTAATAGATCAATTCAAGAAAGCTATTTTCCTAAATTTTGGAAAAATGCATACATTAGCCCCATTTTCAAGAAAGGGTGTAAAAATGATGTTTCAAACTACAGGCCCGTGGCTAAGTTATCATCAATACCGAAAATTTTTGAACATATTATATACGATCAGGTTAAGGTGTGCTGTGGTGAAGTCATAACAACTCGTCAGCATGGTTTTGTTAATGGCAGATCTACAGTTTCTAACCTCCTTGATTTCACTTCTTTTGCGTTAAGCTCTTTAGACTCTGGT
Source organism: Tricholauxania praeusta (assembly GCA_949775025.1). NCBI lineage: Eukaryota > Metazoa > Arthropoda > Insecta > Diptera > Lauxaniidae > Tricholauxania > Tricholauxania praeusta. The sequence goes on along the minus strand of OX459028.1, from coordinate 54,808,614 downwards.
GGGCAAGTTGACTGCATCTACACTGACTTCAGTAAAGCATTTGATAAATTACCACATAATTTGATTTTGTTTAAGTTAAAGAAACTTGGATTTCCCTTAAGTTTTGTCAGCTGGATTGAATCTTATTTATCTGATCGCTCGTATCAAATAAAATTTAGGAGAGTGTTTTCTTCCCCATTTAGCGCGACATCAGGTGTTCCACAAGGAAGCCACCTGGGGCCGCTCCTGTTCATTTTAGCAATTAATGACGTTACACATGTTATTAAAAACTCCCATCTGTTAGTATATGCAGATGACATGAAAATTTACAGGAACGTAAAGGGGGTTGGTGACACTATTCCACTTCAGTCTGACTTGAAATCCTTTGAAGTTTGGTGTTCTAAGAATAACTTACATCTTAATCCTGATAAATGCCAAGCTATGATTTTTACCAGGAAGAAAACTATTGTGGAATTTGATTATAAATTAAAAGATAAAAATATTTGTCGTGTCGATGTAGTCAAAGACCTAGGTATACATTTTGATACTAAGTTGACTTTTAATGAGCATATTAATAAAATTTGTAAAAAATCCTCATCTCTGCTTGGCTTTATTAAGAGGTGGTCAAAAGAATTTAATAGCCCTTTAGTAACGGTGACTTTATATAATACAATAGTGCGCCCTCACTTAGAGTACGCTAGCCAAGTATGGTCACCATTTTATAATATTCATATAAATAGAATTGAAAGAATTCAGAAAAATTTTATTCGTTTTGCTCTCAATGGCTTAAATTGGATTGACCCTTTAAACCTTCCTCCTTATGAGGATCGTTTAAAGTTATTACATATGCAGTCTTTGAGCTCGCGTAGAAATATTGCGGATATACTTTATCTGCATCAACTTGTAACTGGGTCTCTTGCTGCACCAGAGCTTCTTAACTATATACATTTTAATAGTAATCGAAGGAGTACTCGTAACTCTTATCAGTTATTTTACCAACCGGTTAGTAGAACTAATTATATGGCTACAGCTCCTTTTAATCGCATGACAACTCTTATTAATAATTGCGAAGTTTATAACATTAGCTTGTCAAAAGGTCAACTCAAGCTTAGACTGAAAACTAACTGTAGCTAAATTTGTAGCTTAATGGTGGTGTGAATTTTTTTGTTTGTGTTGTCCGAGCCCCACAGCATGCTGGGTAAATTTTTTCTAACATTTATGCCTTGGACCACGTAAATTTATACATATAATTATTTTAATATCTATATGTCTATTTTTACATGGTGTGAGTGGGTATGTTGAGAAAGTGCGATAAAGCTAAGAAAAAATTATAAAATAAATAACAAATTAATGTGCATGATAATTTTTTCTATTCCATTTTTTATTGAATAAGCTTTTTACTTGGTATAAAGCTTCAATGCTAAATAGCTAAGAAGGCTATAATAGCTGTAGTAGCTAAACTCTATTATTATTACTACCAAAGGGGTAATAGCTAATAGATATAAATCCAAGAAATCTTTGTACACTTTTTCGCAAATCGAATGTTTCTTCGTTGGGCTTGCGAATATAAAATTGTTTCGATCGTTCCCAACTTTGCGGACACATTAAATTTAGAAAATACTCGCAGAATGACATGTAATTATTTGCGTCTTAATGTAGATATTTATATTCGAATATCGCTGAATAGAAAAATACAAAAAGTGTTCAAATTGGGGACGTGTTACAATTTGTGTTTGAGATATTAACGAATTGTTTATTATACTTTAAAAGCCTATTCTGCCGTACTAAGCGAAAAAGGCGTATTTCAAAAAAATCCGTTTCGAGATAACTGATGTTTTGTTTATGTCAATTTGTTGACATACCTGTTAAATTGAGATATAAGAAATTTTCTCAGTAGACTTTTTATATGATTGAACTAAGATACCAGCATTTGGAGGATTTCATTAGACGCGTAATTTCTTAAGCTATCCTATGCCATAAGAATCTCGGATATTTTTTTTATTGAGATACGCCCTTTTCGCTTAGTACGACAGTATTGCTTACATGATGTGTGGAATATGATGTCGTTTAAATATGGCGCATATTGAAAAGGTCAAATTTTTGATGACTCTGGCGCATAGATTAGATGAATTTGATGTTGACTTTGAGCGCATCGGTCATTTGTGGATTATTGGCATGGATCTGCGACTCAAGAAAACTGGGGACACGCACGATCACGGTGGCCAGTGAGTTTGCTATGCCCTCAAGACACTGATGCAAAATGTCCATTGTATCATGAGCTGTGTGGCACATAGCGCCAACCTGTTGGAACCACATGTCGTTCATATCCATATCATCGAATTTAGGTCAAAAAAAAAATTGGCCCATTTTACTTTATGTGGATGAATTGCGACTTGGTGGTCAAACTTTTATTCAAGCTTGATTACAGCCTACCGTGCACTACTATTATCCTATAACTCGTTATTATATGCTGCGAAAATCCGTTGCGAATTTTGGCATATCACTTTCTATCACTCTGCGCTACGATGCACACTGGTATTTTGGCGGAAAAAACCCAATTTTTCAAAAATCTCATGTGAATTTGTTGCAAAACAATTCTATTGCTGAGAGTTTTTACTGCCATATTTCGTTCTGTATCTAATTTTTATACTCCTACTCAATATGCGCATGGCTGTAAACCTAATCTGTTGGATTTGTTTTTGGTTTCTCTTCTATTGAACTTTGGTCGAATGTCCTTCCTGTCTGACCATGAGTTGATTTTTTGTAGCCTTGACATCAACCTTGGTAGAGATTCCACTTTTAGTTTCTCATATCATGATTTTAGATTACTCAATATGAATGCTGCTGGTTTCGTGATTCTGCTGATGAAAAGCTTAGTATGCTATTCATTGATCACTGTTTCAGTTGCTCCAAATTCTCTTAATTGTGGGAAACTGCAACAAAGATACCTATTGCTAAAATTGCTTCTGCCTCTGAATTGACTGATTTTCGTCCCATTAGCAGCCTACAAGCTTTAGGAAAGGTTCTTGAAAGCTTAATGTCGGATCTATTTTGGGTCCTAGTCTATTTTCCTTTTTTAGTGGCCAAAAGACAAGTCGGGAGCATTACGGCTTTGAATGGCAAAAGATTGGGCCACTGGATGATAACATGCAACGACGCATTCAAGCCTTGATTAAAAGCAAAAAAGTTGAAAAAGTCAAAAAATGTCAAGTTTATAACTTTTTGTTAACATAGGAGATACCACGTTCACAGTATTGGCAAAACTTTAGATATTTACGATATTGATCCGTCCATCTAATCTCATCACACTTTCTTGCACGGTTTGCTTTTTTTCAACCGCTCAGTGGATTTTCATCAATAACTCTGTCGATAAGCCAATTCCAAAGACATTTGGCTAGTCCTTTAAATAATAATTTTCTGATTTCAATGGAGACTTGAAATAAATTTATTTTCTAACTTTTTTTTCACTTTTAGTGTTTTTTGATACCAGTTCCATATATTGCTAAGAATTTTGAATAAGTAAATCATTTCACTGCTTTTCTAGAGACCAAAAGAATACAGCCTCCCATACCAAGTTACTATATATTAAAATTTGAGAAAATTTTTGTTCTTCTCTGCATCTTTTAATGCATGGAATAGAATGTACACAAATAAGGAAAAATTATAAGATTATTCTAAAACAAATTTATTATTAAGCCGATAGCCTTTGCAGCTAGTGCTTACCATTGTTTTTTATAAATTCATTTATAATAAATACATAATAATAATAATAATAAATTTATTATTTGGCACTTTTTATATAACAATCCCCTTTTCGCTTCCAACGTTAGCGGGGCGACGGATAAGGAAACGGCGACAACATACGTGACCTGGAGTAAAACACGGATCATGAACGCCCGAGCAATCCGGTTCCGATGTGCTTTTTGAAATTACTACTGCCACCAGTAAAAGAAACACGAGTAGTTTACAGATTAAATTAGACATTTTACTTAGTTGAATTTTGGAACACTTTTGAAATGATGTCTGTGAAAGTCTCACAGTTTTATACCAAACTGTAGGCGACGAATTGGAAAATAATATTACAAATCTCTACACTTGGTTATTACTTGAAACATTTCATAAGAGCATGAAATTTAATGGTTTATATCACAGTTTCATGAAAAATTTTGTTACATTTATTTGGGGTGAATAATGGAAACTTTTACGCTTCATTAAAGTTAGTGATTGTTACAAATCAACAAATTTTTGTTATCTGGTAACGATATCAGCTGTTCGTTTCGTTTATCATTGAATTGTTCTCACTGATTTCAAATGTTGGCAACAATTGGTGGATTTTATTTTCCTTTATCGTTCGAATTATTTGTTTCTTTTTTCTTATCGTAATAAAAATGGTCAGAATTGTGTTTTTTAAATTTATTTTAAAATTTTATTTCTAATAAATTACATAGTTGTACAAAGTAAAATAGTAAAAAAAGTTAAGGTAAAAATAATAAAAAAAAAAATTAAAATTCAGCTTGTTACGAATTAGTCCGAAATTGATCCCCTAGCGCTTTCAATTTTGACCTTTCTCCGCCAAGTGGTACCCCAGCTTGCTACCTCCGGTACCATTTCAATTTCTTTTACCAACATTCCGAACTGTTGGTTAGTTGTTGTTTTCTTTAACTTATATTTCATATTGTAACGCTTAAGAAAATAAGAAATATATTACACTTTCGAAGCCAAATTATTTATCTAACGGCAGCTCAAGAACAAGTGAAAAAATTGACTGTTCATGTGAACAAAATCGCAACGTTGCGTCTTTCAAGTGAAGTCTTGCGTATTGTGTCTTACGGCCATTGTGAGAAACCTTAGCTCCACAGGCTTCAATCGAACGCGTCATATAAAAAATACAAAGAGACACATTAGGGCGGTTCAAATTTTAATCAAAATTTTTAAGTTCAAATGGTAATAACATCATAATGAGATTTAGTTTTAGTACAACCTATGTATGCAATGGACTTCCAGTATTAATTCGTGCGATGCCCTTGTTTGACTCTGTCTATGAGCTTTAAAGAGACTTGGCTCATTCATTCATTCGTAAGTTGTGGTATTTCCATTAATAAATTTTAATTCCATGAATCAAAAAAATGTTGAGATTTTTACAAACTCTAATTGTAACTTAATTTTACGCTTCTTTAATTCTTCTGTTCGACTTTCTAGTGCAGCCTATTGAAAGAGCTTCCTGATACTTAGTTGTGATAGGTCCACGATCCACCATATTGTGCTGGCTTTTCTACTGCAACTACTGATGAGATAGTAGGTTTGTTCCGGCCAGATTTTGTGGTAAAAATTGAAAATTGTCAAATCGCAATTTTTGAGAGAAAATTTTCGAGCTGAAATTTCTCTGACTACTCGAATCACCACAATTCTGGCAGGAACACAAAAATGGATAAAAATTGAAAACTGTCAAAAATTTGCGCGTATTTTAGTAAACAAACAATGGCAGAGTTCAGGAGCTAGCACCTTCTGAATGCAAGGCGAGTGAAGCATTTTCGAGAATATTATTGAAATAACTCAAAACGTAAATGAAAATTATTTTATAAGTAAAGTATTGGACAGGTATAATTCAGATTGGAAATTTCATTTCCCTCGCTTGTAAAAAGTGAGGCTCCAGTCTCGTTGCCTACGATTTTGACAGTCTTCAAGTTTTAATCACAAGAAATTTATCTGGGTGAAAATTGAAACTTATTTTTGGCAGAGGAAGTGATCAGCTCATCATCATATAAGTGGTATTGTATGCCGACCTTAGTGCATAAGCTATTAATTCATGGCCCAGAAATTATACAAAATTCAGTGTTACCTATCGGTCAAATGTCAGAAGATGTACAGGAAGCCTGCAATTAATATTTTTCGATCTTTTTTAGGAAAAATTACCGTCAAAAACAATGGAGGAAGATTTCAAAAGATTTTTAGTAGCTTCAGACCCATACATTTTCAGTTGCCGAAAATTGCAAGTTAAACCTCTCAAATCTTTATCAACAGAAGCTGTTAATTTGTTATCGTCTCCATCTGTCGTTAAAGAAGAAGAACTAGAAAGTATTGACAGTAGCGCTGCCTCTGATTTCATGTCATTTTCACGAAAGCGATTTCACGAATGGTCATTTTCACAAATGACCATTTTCACGAATGACCGTTTTCACGAATGGTCATTTTCACGAAAGCGAAACACGCGTGACACGTGTAGAAACTCTTAAGCTTTTTGCATGACCCGATCCGCCATTTTGAATTTCATAGTTCTGACATCGGATTCGTAATCAGCGACCCCAAAAACCCCCGAGTGTTTATTTTGGAGTAAATTACTTGAACTTTCGAAGTTTGGCCGCGAAATGCGACGCCATATCGGATCCGCCATTTAGAATTTTGCAATTCTTACAGTGGATTCGTAATCAGCGACCCCGAAATCCCACTAGTACGAAATTACAAATCATTTTTTTAAAGTTTCAAATGTTTCGCATAAAACGACGCCATATTGGACCCGCCATTTTGAATTTCATAATTCTGACATCGGATTCGTAATCAGCAACCCCAAAAACTCCCGAGTGTACATTTTGGAGTGAATTACTTGAATTTTCGAATTTTGGCCGCAAAATGCGACTTTGGCCGCACTGTGGGGCGGCTCAAATTTCAAACATAATTTTTAAGCTCAAGTACTAAAATTTTTTAGTAGGTGAATATACGTTGTCATAAATAATGTGAGATCTTTATTTGCTTTGATAGAAATAAACTGAGTGCATTATAACTAAGATTCGGGTAATGTGGTATAGTCCAAGTTGCTCCACCCAGCAAGGACATTTCCTGTGGTTTTTGCAACAAATCCTTCCAGAGGGCTACAAAGATTCAGACCTGAGTTCAATGCCTGCAATGCGATTTAATTTGGGCTCACAATGATTTTCTTCCAATTTTTGTATATAAGTCATCTATCTGACTTTAATATGTTCTGCTTTTCGCTTATTGATTCGGTTTAAATCTAGTTTCCTTTTTTATGGAAATTCTATTGAAAGATGTAATGTTATTGCATTTTTAGTTTCTACTGTTTTATACTTGCTATACTTTTCATGATAGTACATCACATTATCCGAACGCTATATATCACATTACCCGCCAATTTCATTAAGGGGTGTCACTTGGCTTTTTTCCATTTCATTGAAATAGCTTCAGATTGGCTTACGCTATAAAACTCCAAAGTCGTAATACTGCACAATGCATCAACAAACCATAATACATAAAGAAGTAGACGTGTAATTTAAAATACAAAAATGCCTACATCACAAAACCCGAAGTTACTCTATTTTAGAATTTGTTAAAAATCTTTATTATCATATATTGCATTTTTAGCCACAAATACAAATGATTACTATTGACAGCATCTGGCGTCAAAGCACGGATCAATACCCGAGCAATACGGCTCTTGTAAGTCCTGCGATATTACTACTGCCACCAGTACTAGAAACACAAGTAGTTTACAGATAAAATTTAACATTTTGCTTCGTTGTATTTTGAGACACTTTTGAAATGCTGATTGAGAATGTCTCAGATTATATACCAGCTTAAAATATTTCATAAGAGCATGAAATTTAATGATTTAAGTTGCAATTTAACGTAAAATATTTGACAAAAATTCAAGGTAAATAATAGACGCTTTTACGCTTCATTGAGTTAGGTTAGTTAGGGGTGTTACTTGTTATATATCTTAGTTAGTGCATTTTTTTAATGGTGTGTTATGTAAAGTAGGAGTGGCAGTTAGTTTAAAAACCAGATTAGGTCCATTATGATAATATACACTGGCACACCGTGCTCATTGGGCGCCCGAGGTAAGGAGGTAATTTGCCGCCCCCTACCAACAGAAAATAGATACATATATTTTTTTTATTCTACAAATTTTATTACTAAAAAAAAATGTACTGTCCCTCAAAATCCGATATCTTTGTGATATGCATTCTTTAGTAGTGTAAACAAAAAAGCGGAACAGCTGATTGAAATTTCAACGCAATGGTGTGATTTTTGAAGTCACTTAAAATATTTACCAAACTTGCTTGAAATTAAGAATTAGATCTTCGTTAGATTTACATTAATATGGCGGGTGTAATTTGAGTGCTGACTTAGGCATCAACCAAAAATATACTGATGAGATTTTAAGAATCGAAACATATGTCTATATTCTAGTATGTAAAGGAAAGGAAAAGCTTATAATATTAAGATGAAGCACTTGGTGAGGAGCATAATTATGAACAAAGTTTTTCCATCGTATCCAATAATATTTTGTGTGGAATGCATATTGTACTGAATTGGTTCCATAAAGTTGTTGTGGAAAATAAAATTGCAATTTTCTTATGGTATTTCTAATTTAAAATATTTCACCAAGAGCATGAAATTTAATGATGTAAATCACAATTTCACGAAAGTATATCTATTATTTTTAAACGAGCTGAAATTGCATGTACATACATATGTGTGTATGTATATATCTATATACAGTTGGGTTCACAAAAACAGCAGTGCTTCAAAAAATTCAAGTGGCTGCGTATTGTACTTCAAATACTTAACCTTTTGGTAAATTTATTTAACTCATTTATGATATGAGAAACTAGTCTAAACCATAATTTTGGTATCATCATGCCAGTGGTGCTCTTCTCACGTACGTCCTCCATTTTTCTGTGGACCGGTTGACGTGCTTCTTGGCAAATTTAGCGACATCTTGTTTAGTCAACAATCGAACTTTGTGCGAACTTCTGGCGAATAACTTGGCTTCCAGTAGACGTCTTCTGATTGTAACTGTCCTTGCAGTTTGCTAAAATTGCAAAAACAACATTGTTTGTGTAGGCACAAATCTACGCACGTATGCATTAGAGGTGACAATCCCGGGATCCCGGGATTTGCTCTAAATATAGGCTAAAGTAATCCCGGGATTACAAAGAGACAATCCCGGGATTTTCGGGATTAGAAAAAAATTTTATATTATATAATAAATATTCTTTTATGTGACATATTTAAGTACAAAGTCTGCAAAATAAATACATTTGATGTGCATGAAACATTATTGCATCAACCTGCAAAATGCACTTCATTTGTGTCTGAACCTTAAATTGAGTAAAAATATTTTTTTTTATTGTAGCAATTTTTTGTTTAAGATTTTCTTATTAAAAATGTCACATAGCAAAAAAAATATCTTTTTTAATACTTTGACTAATTTTAACAATTTTTTACTTAGTATTGAAAATTGATAGTTCATAAGAAAAATGATAAAATGTGAGTGTGTTTGTTTACTTTCCCAGTAACAATTATCCAGTAAAGAAATTTTAGAGAGTAAGAAGGTATTTGCTCACAGAGAAAAAAATTTTCATAAAAGTAAACGCAATGTAAAAATTCGTACAAACTGACAAGTGAAAAAAAATATTTAAGTTTTTCAAAACAATTTGCATTTTTATCTATGAAAAAATATTGACAATTGTCAAAATCATATGTTTTTCTTTTTGAAAAATTTTTTCTGGTAAAATTTTATCCAGTAATAACTAGCAGGCTCTCTCGCAACAAATTGTCACTTTATTCTCTCACTGCCTGTCTCTTTACTGGATATTTTTTGTTAACAAACACAATCCAGTAACAATTGTTACAAATTTGAACAAATTCGTACAAATTTTCAGTTAACAAACAGACCTATTTAGACTAAAATTATTTTTATCAATAACAATGCAATAGAAAAACAACATAAGCAAAACATATCTATTTCTTATAATAAAATACAAATCAGCAACAAAAGATATGGGTTTGTCTTCAAAAAAAAAAAAAAACCACAGCCGACCTTGATTTGACATTGAAATTTTGACCCATACCTACCCCTACCAAAACTTAGGTTCTAAGATATACTCGTAATTAAACTTTTGTCTAAAGCTTTTTTTCTGAAATCAGCTTCTAAAGATTTTGACAACTTAAATGAAGCACACTTATAGCCTGAACACAATTAGAGCGGTGGCGGTAAAGCGGCGACGAATATTCGCTGTCAAAAAAAAAACGCGACGAAAAATCGTTTGAACAAACACAATTGCGGCGTACGACGAACGACGACAAAACGACGTAAACAAAAGAATTGACACAAGCTAATTGGAAATGCAACACTGATCGGACGGTGAAATAGAATTAAATCTAAATCGACGGCGAATCGTCGCAGCTCAACAGTCGTACGCCGCAATTCTGTTCAATTTCACATGATCAAGTATGTTATAATTTTTGACAGCGAATATTCGTCGCCGCTTTACCGCCACCGCTGTAATTGTGTTCAAAGCATTATGGGTGCGTCTACTGAGAGCGAGCCATTCGGTGCCACTAAATGCCATCACTGTCACATTTGAAGAAGGTGATAAAGTATTAATCAAGTACAAAATGTGGTACACGAATTTTTAAATGTAAAAATGAAATTGATAGTTTGATCATAAATGCTTGATTATCCTCTATCATCTCCTTTTTAGCGGCTATCTTCTACTAGTCAAAATTAGTAAATGTGATTTAAATGTATTAACACTCGAAGTGTTCTAAGTCAATTTTTAAGCCATTATTTTTTCTATTATTTTGCGTTCTTATTCTTCATTGTTACGCTGTGAAATAAAGCAATTTTAATTTTATATACTCGTATACAATAGTATAAACTTCTTTTTTTTTTTTTTTTTTTGTGGGATTAGAAACTTCGATCCCGAAAATCCCGAAACTCAATAAAGCTTCGGGATTGCCACCCCTAGTATGCATGTACATTAAGGTGGCTCTTAGAATAAAAAAAAATTGCGGACGCCCTCTCAATTGGTTGGAAATAGGATAAAAAAATGTTAGGTTTTTTTTCAAATTTATATTTATATCTTAAACCCTCACTGACCCTATTTTAATCTGAAATTCGGCCTAATCCGCAATTTTCTTGAACTTATTTTAAAAAATAATATGTCAAAAATTAATATCCCTCGGATCTAGTCTCTGTGGTATAGCCCAATATAAGTTGGGAATGCCTGAACAGATTTTAAATATTTTGATGTCACATGGAAGGAAATTTTTACAGTCTATAAAATTAGTGTACAAAAGATTCAAATTAGTTCGATATATTTTGAGGTATGTACATATAGAGATTTCGTAAAAATGTTCACCATTTTATTTCCTGTGCCCAATTAATTCAATGTTATTTGTTAATATTTTTTCTTTTCTGAGCGGATTATAAACAAACTTAATGAGCAAATTGTTGTCTTTTTCTGTAAGGTATTTATTTCAATCATCTATTAAAGGCATTAGCTTATAACTTTAAGTGATCGAGGACTGTCGGCTAGTAAGATAAAAATCATTTATTTAATTTAAAATATTTCCATTAGCGTTTTTTTTTTTGTTTATATTCGAAAGTTTTTTTACGAGATTCGTCAATATCTAAAAGTGGTTGATGTCTAGAGGTCGCTGGTGTGCGTTTTTTGCATTAAATCCATTCATTTTATTTGCGAAAAGACAATACCGCATAAGATACGTGTTGTCGGCATTGATTCTAATATGTTCAAGTCTGCTGAACACAATGGTGATCGTTGTCTGTGTATCTTGATAGCATCGAAAAACTCTGAGATAACAGCTAAAAAACAGCGGCAATTTGGGTTTAAATGAAGTAAGCTCGGAGAACACATATTTTTTCTGAGTAAAATGTTCTTCAGCATTGTAGTCCGAGACGAAGAAATTCTGTCCAGTCCCAATGTTCAAGTATTTTTTATCAGACGACCAGAGTAATAAAAAAAAGAAAAACCCACGGAAACACGCCAAAATTCAAGCTTAAATTAGATATATTCGAGTAATACATTTTTTAAAGGTCGTTTCCCAAAGTAATTTTTTGCGCTGAATCTGAATTTGGCCTCAAAATCGACTCATCATGTCAGAACTCTGAAATATTTGAGGTTAAGTACCTAAAAAATGAGGTTTTTTGTCTACTTTCGGAGTCATGTATAGGTTTCAAAAAATTTGTATTTTTAATAAAAGCATCAGTTAGTACCTCCTTCTACTTTAAAATGAGCCTTCAAGTGATCATATGTGATGTTTCCTCGCAAAGTTACAAACACTTTATGGTGATATGAATTTGATTCCCTACGACCTAATAATATTAACAAATCGGTTTCAAATTTATGTCACCTTAAAATGGATGTAACTTTGCGAGGAAACATCGGTATCCTGGTACTTGACAGAGATACAGCGAAAAATATGAACCTTTTTACGCTTGACCAATATGACTGAGTAAGTGAATCCTGTGTTACAGACCTCGTACAAGCGTTTTACAAAACTCTTCGAACTTCTCACGAAATCTTGGATGTACGAATATCTTCAGGGCTGGTACGCAAAATAAAAATTTTACTGGAATGAATTGTCGGAAAAATAATGCTAGTGTTACATTTTACACAAAAACGAATCAAGATTTTTCGACATCAAGCCGCGAGTGCCTGCGCTCATCTGCTATTTCTTTACCTTACAATAGATTTGCAATAATATCTCGTGCGATATTTTACTTGACTCTGTCCATGAGCCAATTCCTATATGGATCCTCCTTTGATAATACTTTTCTGATTTTCACGAATCAACTTTTTTTGCACTTTCTATTCACTTCTAGCCTTCATTGAAATCACTCTAGCCCCAAAAATAATTTACCATTAAAATATGAGAAAATCTTGTTCTTTCTTTTAATATATAATGTTTCTTTTTACTAAATATATTGCAAAGAATACAATGTACAAAAATAAGCAAAATAATGAGATACTCTTAAAAAATTACTAAAAATTACACTTTTTAATGAACAATAATCCCTTCTTCGCTTTCAACACTGGCGGGGGTAGAGCGAAGGAATTGTTGTTCTTCTTGTTTGCAACATTCGTGTGATGGAAGAATACAGGGATCAATTACGTCCGTGCAATCAAGTTTTGGAGTGCCTTTTGAAATTACTACTGCCACCAGTACAAGAAATACAAGTAGTTTACAGATTAAATTTGACATTTTACTTAGTTGTATTTTGAAACACTTTTGAAATGATGTTTGTGAATGCCTCACAGTTTTATACCAAACTGTAAGTGACGAATTGGTTGCATGAAATTGCTGTGGAAAATAGTATTACAAATCTCTACACTCTACACAGCATAAAACTCAATGCTTTGAATCACAATTTCACGAAAAATATATTGACAGTGATTTGGGGTGAATAGTGAATCTTTTACGGTACATTATAGTAAGTGAGTGTTGAAGTTCATGTGCTAAATTGGAACACTTAGAGTTTTCGTGTGTTTTGTGAAACTCTTTTCACAAATGTTTTCTCGATCCATGTGGAATGTATTGATAGACATAGTATATTACATAGAGTATAATTCTAAAATTGCGCAAAACAGAATGAAGCAATTACAATTCCATTTCATCCTTCTTGATGCCAAAATGCGCGTGAACACGTTGCACGATCAACGCTTCTCAAAGAATGTTCAACACAAAGTAACATGGGTATGTACATACATATATAATATGAACAGATTAAAAAAGAACAACATTGGTAAGACAGCTGGTAGCAATTTACTTAAACAGTAGCGCCAGTTAAGGCTTAAACACAGCTACAGCTGCAACAACAAATATCGTCAAGGGTCTCTTAGTTGGCTTAAAGCTCATGTTTGAATCAGAGCTAAAATGTTGAAACTACTACTATAGTTCGTACTTAATAGGATAACTACACTGAGCGTTTAGTTCAAAAGTAATTTTCTATAAGAGAGCATTTTTTCAGTCACTAGCTCTTAACCTGTGCTTAAAGCCAATAATTTCAAATTTCAAATGGTCCTCTAAAAATCAGCCTTTGTACCTTAGGGTTCAATATGTACATTAGGGTGGTTCAAAATATTAAAGTTGCTCCAAACTTCGCTCCCCGGGCACCAAAAGTTTCGTATTGGTGCCAATAAGAACCACGAAAAATTTGGTCCATTTCAGAAAACATTTGATGGACCCGCCACCCTTTTGAAAACTGGAAAATGGTCCTCAATCTATCAAAAATCATTAATATCTCCTCGCAGCTACCTCCTAGAGGGATGAAGTATATGAAAAGGTCCTACTATTTTTCCTCAATAAACATTTTTTCCAAACATACTCACCCCCTATCACCACCCCTTAGGGGGGTCCCCCTGCAAAAATGAAATTCTTTTGATAGTATAAAATTGACTCCCCCTTCTTCTCAGGTGCCTTGGAAGGGGTAAAACTTTAGACCAACTTGCATTATTTTGGCTCTCCCAAACTTTTTCCCTGACACACCTACCCTCTATCTGCCACCCTTTTGGGGGCCCCCCCTACAAAAAACACAAAAAATTTTGAAAAATGATTCATAGCTCCCACGGAGTGACCCAAAGAGGGTTCATATGTATGACTAGGTCCTATTATATTTTGGTTTCTTATATTTTTCCCGAACATACTTACCCCCTATCTGCCACCCTTTTAGCGGTCCCCCTACAAAAAACACAAAAAATCATGAAAATTTCGAAAAATAATTCATAGCTGTTTATATTAACTTGCTCTTTTCACAAAAAGGATACTTTTTACGATATGCTTCTACGATTTGTAGCATTAGTTGTTTTTGTTCTTCATCATTTGACAAAATTTGGTTGTAGCTTTTCATAAACGCAACACCTCTTTCAGCGGTGTCATTGACAACTGCTAAACCTTTGCAAAAAGAGAGTACATCTTTGAAATCATCATCAGATTCCCATGTAGATGGATGATTATTGAGAAATCCTGTATTTAATCCAAAGAAAACAAAAAAGTTTTTGGTTCTGTGTGAAACAAAATCACTTAGACCATGGTTTAATAAAATGTTGACGTTTTCAATGTTCCTGCCGTTCTTCAATTTCACAACGGGGTTCAAGCATTTGAGACTTTCAACCATTTTCTCCTTTTCTGCATAAGATACTCTTGAATCAAAAAATGCGAGAGCTACTGTTTCCTCTGCCAAATACCACAAATGATTTTTAAATTTTTTCTGAATTGTCATGGAAATGGTTGGATCAATATTTTCATATGCAATCGAGTCTCTTACGAATGAATAATCAATAAATGGAGCTTCCACAGCATTGGTACATCCAAACCATACTCGAATATATTTTAGTATTATAAAAATACAAATATCTCGGACTCCATTTAATTGTTTTGCAGGCAAAATGAATTGATCACGAAACATAAAAATTTTAAGGCAGTATATTCCTTTTGCCATCCATCGCGCATGGCTCGTTGGTCCAGGCTTAAGGAATTTAGCACTCCCTGCACCAAGAAATATCAGTGCAAGCTCTAAAAACTCCTTATAATCATCTCTGCTATGACACTTCGTAAGGTTTTGATAACAGAAGCTTTTTATATCATTGCATTCATCGTCTGAAATTTTTGATCGCACGAACTTATCTTCCCAGCCGTTTTTATAGGATTTTTGATCTAATTTAATCCACTCCTTTGAAAACCGTTCAAAAAGCGAAACCTCAGGAGCAGCACTCGAACCAAGCTTTATATCAAAAACACTTCGAAGTACGATTTCATATATATGATGGCGGCATGGAAGATTTATTAGTTTACGTTCTAGTAGATTCTGCAATGAAATACAAGCTCCAGATCTTTCGCCTGTGTTGCTGGATGTCGTATCGAAACCCATAGCTGCAACACCATCGACTATATTCCATTGTAGTAATGTATTATATACCGCCATTGAAATATTTTCACCACTAGAGCTGTTAATTTTGACTGCACCCAGAAACTTAGATGTTTCATCATAGCTCGCGAGAATAGCAATCCTTTCCACTTTGCAACCGCCAATTAAGTCGGGTAATAACTTACCATCCCAGTGGATGACAAATTTTTTGCAGCTTATCTAAATTAAAAAGGAAGCATATTTGATAGGTACATAATTTTTACATACAATACAAGTCACAAGGTGCTTACTTCCTCAAGGAAACGCGATTGAATATCTTTGGAGCCTTTGCGTCGATTTTCTTCACGCAAACGATGGATGGTAGAACGACTTAGTGTTAGGTTGTTTGCATTTTGGTTTAAAGCCTCCGCTGCTGCAACTAAAATGTGCATAGCAGCTCTATCTGTCACTTTTGCATTATCTAGAGCAGAGAGAAGTCGAGATGTGATCCAATTTTCGCAAATATTTTGATTGCTGCTAGGGGAGCTGTTCTGATCAACTACATAACAGTCATCATCCTTCGATTGAATGCATGTCTCAAATTCGTCGAGGTCATCTAAAAGTTCATGTATAAATATTACACTAATTTTCCTAAATAATTGATGCAAATTATTTTTACCATCAGAAAGGTCGACAGACATATCATTTTGACATGATATTTCTTGCATTTCATGCCGAAATCTTTCTTGTTCTTTTCGCCTTAAGGATCGCTGCTCTTTTGCAGATAAAGCGTTGTCAACTCCTAACATAGACCCAGGACGTCCTTTTTGTCTTTGTGCAATTAAAAATTCTTTATCCTCCTCTATTGAAATTAATTGCATCGCACTTTGGTGTGCTATATCGAATAAATCGTCTAGATTTGTTTCAAATAAATTTTCTGCTTCAAGGGTACGAAACTTTCTCTTTGCTGGAACAGTTTTGTGGATAAATTTCCAATTTTCATACATTGTCAATAGTGACTTAGTGCATTTATCATGGCGTCGAGTTGGTATTCGGGCTTGACGCCAAAATATTAATACCGCATCAATGGCTAAATTGGCACTTTCTTTTGATGATAGCCCTACGAATCGCATATTGTAAAAAAACACTTGAAGAACTTGACGGTTTGAAGGAAGCTTAGCGCCAACTATTTGATGAGAAGTTTCTCCTATTATGGGAATCAAACGCAATGGTTCAACAAATTTACGCGTAATAATTCCGTTTTTAAAAGTCGACGGTATGTTCATTATCACAACAATTAAAACCAATATTAATTTAGTATTTAATAAAAATAACTTAACAAGCCACTAAATTTCACTCACTGAAGCTTTAAAAAAAATTTTTTATCTGTTAAACGATATTTTGCAGAACACGAAGTAAACAATTTTTTCAAAGCCTACTGTATATATAAGAATTTGAATTTCTTACCGTTTCCTAAAAACGTCATTTTTGCAAGGACTCCCCAAAGGGGTTGAGATAGGGGGTTAGTATGTTCGGAAAAAATGTAGGGAGGACCTGGCAATACATTTGACTCCTCTACGGGTCACTCAGGGGGAGCTATGGACTATTTTTTGAATTTTTTGTGTTTTTTTGTAGGGGGACCCCCAAAAGGGAGGCAGATAGCGGGTAAGTATGTTCGGGAAAAATATTAGAAACCAAAATATAACAGGACCTAGTCACACACATGAACCCTATTTGGGTCACTCCGGGAGAGCTATGAATCATTTTTCAAAATTTTTTGTGTTTTTTGTAGGGGAGCCCCCAAAAGGGTGGCAGATAGAGGATAGGTGCGTCAAGAGAAAAGTTTGGGAGAGCCAAAATAATGCAAGTTGGTCTAAAGTTTTACCCTTTCTAAGGCACCTGAGAAGAAGGGGGAGTCAATTTTATACTATCAAAAGAATTTAATTTTTGCAGGGGGACCCCCCTAAGGGGTGGTGATAGGGGGTAAGTATGTTTGGAAAAAATGTTTATTGAGGAAAAATAATAGAACCTTGTCATACATTTCATCCCTCTAGGAGGTAGCTACGGAGAGATATTAATGATTTTTGATAGATTGAGGACCATTTTCCAGTTTTCAAAACGGTGGCGGGTCCATCAAATGTTTTCTGAAATGGATAAAATTTCGCTTGGTTTTTATTGGCACTAATACGAAACTTTTGGTGCCCGGGGAGCGAAGTTTGGAGCAACTTTAATTTTTTCCATATATGTCTGAACCACCCTAATGTACATACATTGAGGATCATTCAAATGATCGTAGCAATTTTTGGTTGGTTTGTCTGGACAACTTTGTTGAAAAATAATGAAAAAATAATTTTCGCTGTGTAAAAATCCACCTCATATCATATGAAAAACACAAGCTGGAAAAGTGTAATAATTTGCGCTGTTTTGTTAGAAGAAAAATTATTTTTTAATGTTCACTTAATTGAGACATTAGACTTATGCGGACAAACAGCAGAAGCAGCAGCAAGAACAAGGCGAGCTCTTTGCTGAATGCCATGGAAATTGCAATGGTATTTATTTACCATGCAGCATTCGAGTGCACTCCAGAAGAAAGGGGCGGTTCTATGCTTGGTGCAAATTTTAATGTAATGACTTCACATAAATGCACTAGAGCACCGATGTCCAGATGAAATTGTAATACAGGAAAATTGAGAATTTTTCACTTTCAACATCATCGCGGATATTGCGGAAATATTAAATGCAAGTCCAAGTATTTGGTTTGAAAGTCAGCAAGCCAGTCACTTAAAATAAGGCTGTGAAGCATAAAATTTAAGTTAGGGTACCTTTGCCAAAACGACGTTTTATTGACCTGAAAATTAGGAAACAGATGAAGGCAGTGGTTAGTTACGTAAATACCAAACAACTTGAGTGTGTTATCTGTAAATTTATTGATTTTATGTGAAGTCAATGAAGTCACCATTCAGGTAGGGTCACCAAATGACCGAATAAATAGTTTGATTATTTGATGTGCACTCAACTTGGATTTCATTAAAGTACGTAATTTGATTGGGTTCTTCGGACACCCGGAATTTTTTTTAATAAATGCGAATGATCTCCGCTTTGAAATCCAACAAACTTTTTCACAAATAAGCTTTGCTGTAAAAATATATGTTATAAGTTTGAAGTTGGCTGTGAAAACATAAATATAATTAAGTTCTCTGTTGGGAAAAAACATATAAACTTTTCGAAAAACCCAATATTTTGTATAAGTAGTTGAAATAATTGAGATTTTTGCCCTGCAAAGTGTGGCATCAGGTTTATTTTAACACATGTATCTTAGAACTTATGATAAGAAATTTTCAAAAAAAAAGAAAAAAAAAATTTTTGAAATGTCGAAAACATCGAAAAATTATTGAAGAAAAATCTCAAAAAATTTGATAAAAGTCAAAATATATAAAAGCAGTCGGTAAATGTCGAATAATCGAATAATGTTGAAAAATCGAAAAATATTGATTAACTAATGTCTAAAAGTCGAATAAACAGCTTTAAAAAAATACGAAAAATATTTAAAAAATCAAAAAATGTGGAATAAGTCGAAAAATTTTCGACTTTTCCAATATCCTTAACACTTTCGACTTTTTCAATATTTTCTATACTAGGAAACATCACTAAGTTATTACATTACACTGCGATTATTTGCACTCATCGTAATTACCGCACTGTTGATTTTTTGATATGGTAACCCTACACACAGGGCAAGTACACGCACACATGCTATTCACACAATATTTAACCTACATACATACAAATATGTAAAATGTATCAAACATTTTTAAGGATACTCTGAGTGCTATTGAAGCGTGAAATTGCAAGAGACTTTTTTTGGGTTAGATTTTTTGGCAATTGGGGTTAACTCAAAGGTAAATAGCAATTTTGTCAATTTTCGTCGGTACCTGTTGTAGTTTATGTTGAGTTTCGGTGCTTAAAGAGTTCAAAAAAAAATTATAAAAATCATTTGTAGAAATTTTAACACAGTGTTCTGTTTAAATTTAATAACATTGAAGTCATAAGTGGCGTTTCGGAAAGAAGTAGTCCAAATATCAAATAAAACAGCCCTTGTGTCAATAACTTGAATTTTTTAATCTTAAAAGCATGAAATTACGTATGCATATGTATGTATTTGAAATATAACAATTTTCTATTTGTTTTCGTCATGGCATATCAATATTTATTTTAACTTTAATTTACTGCTTTTATGCTTCACTTCAGTTCGCACTTTCACTATAATTTGCATGAATAAGCAAAATGTTCAAAATTAAAACAAGCAACACTGTTTTCCCCTTTTCCAACAGTGCTCCAGACGCAATTGACATTTATTCGTTCATATACAAATACGCATGCAGTCGTACAAACTTGACATAACCCAGTGAGAAACATAGTAAAAGCTTACACTCAGAAAATAAAATTGTTGAAAAGAAAATCTCCCAGGGGTGAGTGAACATATTTTTTTATTGAGCATGATGTTGTTCTCATTATTTTTTAGAACTGATATCTTATAACAAGAAACTATTTTGAATTGAAATACTTATGAATCGAAATATCGTACAAGTGGGCGTAACATTTAAGTAATAAACTATTTGAATTAGTCGTATCTTTGTTGATACATTGTTTTCATGAAGAAATTTCACTGGCGCTTGCTGCTCAGTCCCGAATTTTTTCATGATCTGAAGAACAATTTTTAATTAAGGAACAACTAAACGAATATGACCAAAATTTTGGGAAAATGAAGTCAAAAAAATTATTAGTAGGGAAGATTGTGTCTTCAAGCAATAATAAGGTTTGTTATAATAATGGTTCTAAGACATTGTAAGGCTTACGTTATTTCTCACTGGCGGTTTTAACAAATATGAATATGTCAATACAGGGTATACCAAAATTATTAAGTGAATTTGAAACTTAAAAATGTTTTTAATTGTTTGGCGAAGTTTAGCAAAACCAGTAGAATAATGACGCTAAAACTTTGGTATTTTTTATTATATTTATTTATATAACTAGCTGTCCCGGCAGACGTTGTTCTGCCCTTTCCGGTAGGTGGCGCGAAGCTGTATGAACTCATGCTATGGAATGTAAAAGCGAATCAGCCCATTTTTAAAGTGAAATAAACTTCTGTCCCTACTCTGTTACATATATGTAGTATAGTGTAGCAGACTTGGCAGACGTTGTTCTGCCCTAACTGCTAGGTGGTGCGATGAGTTTAATTTATTATAGCTTCCGTGTTTTATATAATTACCAAGTTTCAATCATCTGCATCAAATAATTGCTGATATATACAAAATGTTGTTTTATTGTGGTGTAAATTCGGTGTGAATCGATAAACCGTTCTTCGTGAAAATGAATTTTTAAAACAAATTTTTGCATGAGGGCCACCCTAACTATGCACTCTTAATAAAAGTTTTATAGACTAAACCATGTCTCTTAATATAAAAGCTACGTGGTGTAAATTCCATGTGAATCGATGCAGTTGTGTTTGTGAAAATGCTATTATAAAAAGAAATTTGTGTGAGGGTCACCCTAAATATGCACCCTAAATAAAAGTCTTATAGCCTACCACCTATTCTCAGACCTACCAAATATACACAAAACATTTCATAAGAATCGGTCAAGCCGTTTGGGAGGAGTTCGATAACAAACAATGTGACACGAGAATTTTATATATTAGATTTAAATCACCGTTATTTTAGTTATCAGAAAACTCCAATATTTTTATGAAATTGTCCAACAAAGTTTATGGTGTCAAAGTCAATATGTGATTGTTTTTATTAAGGTCTGGAAGAGTCTGGCTATAACTTCAAAGTTAAGTGACGATGTTGTAACGCTGTTAAAATTTGTAAAAATATAACTTTTTATTGCAACGGCGCTATAACGTCGTAAATTAGTCATTTAACTTGAAAGTTATTTAGTACTGATCCAGGGTTTTGGTGATCGTAAACATTTTCTTTCAAATAACTCCATAGGAAAATGGATGCTTTAAGATTATTCGACCAAAAAACATTTCTTGAAGGATAGTCATCGTATCTTTGGCTATATGGACTGTGCACTGTATGTGTCCTTAGAGTTAAAAAGTTGTGCCGAATGATAGATTTGACAGCAAAAAATCCTTCTGAGATCGTCAAGTGTACTATTATTCAATATAATTTTAAAGCAAAAAAGAAAACTTAAACAAATATTGCTACATTCTAAAGCTATAAATTTTTAAAATCCACTCAATATTTTTGAAACACCCTGTATCAATACTTGTACAACGCAGCATGTGTTTTGATAAGCATGATGAAAGCATACATTTTTAATGACACTTCTATGATACCGCAATGAGTAATAATTGCAATTAACGCGAGAATACTCGAAAAAGGGTATCAAGCGCGTGTGCTCGTGTGCCAGAGCTGCTAGTGTGTCAGGATGTTAATGTTAATAAGCAAAATTAGGGGTTCTACCATTATAAGGATTTCAATGTGTCGATTATATTCGAATTTAGTATACCTTGATAGTATCATTAAAAAGTTTGATTTCAGTAATGAAAATTCGGAAAAAACACTTATTTAAGAATTAAATTGACGCTTTCCAGAATTCGTTAAGCGTCGAAAAAAATAAATTTTCAAAAGCGTCGGAAAAATTGAAATTTAAAGTCATATCCGAGTAAAAGGAAATTTTTAAGTTTTTTTCTGTTTATGACATCAAATAGAAGTAATATAACCGTTTAAATTTTGCCTTCCGACTTTTTTACTTAATGCTTTCTTTCAGAGACATACAATTTTCGATTCATTCAAATATATTTTATAGAGTTCCATTTCAATGGAAAATAACTCTGAGACGAAAAATTCTAATGAAAAGCAAAAATTTGTTGAGAAAGATTACGTCTCTCATATGTCGTAAGCAATTTGGCCGACCAGAGCGAGCTCTAATGTGAACAAATTTTGAGATCTAATTTCCAACTTTATGAGGCGTCGATTGAGTTTTGAAAATATATTTTTTTGTCTCACCCCAATGTACATGCGTACTACTATGCACTAAACAGACCTTGTGCCTTTTAAGTTTTTTCAAAAAATGTGACCACAAAGTAATTAAGACGACCCAGGTCATGCCCAAAATTACTTTTCGACCTCACAAAAAAAGGTCATGAAATTCTCATATAAAAAATTTAATTTAAGAAAAATTATCTTATATTGAGGGCTATTAATTCCTTGTTTTTAACTTGGCAACCCTGATCACAATCATCTCTTCATATTGTCAATATTTAATTCATATGCCATTACTGAAGGTTTCATTGCTACCAAATCAAATTGATCTTTTTGTCCATTTTACTTGCATATTTAACTTCCCCTGCGCGCACTTATAAATAAAGTTAACGATTTTTTCAACAGCAGAACAGTTTTTGTCATTTAAAACTGTATTGGTGCTATACAAAACATCGCAAAAACATGCAGCAATATAGAACAATTTGGAGATGTTTGCTGTTGCTGCTGTTGTGTATTTTTGTTTTCAGACCAACAAAATAAAAATACAAATACGTGGAATACATTAAAAAAAATCCCCATAAAAACTTTTCTCATTTGATTTATGGATTATAGTGTAGCATAGCCAAAACTACTGGCAGCATATTGTGGCTTTAAAGAACTCGTGGCACTCACTTGTAGCGCTTACAACATGCAGTAAAATGCATCCTCTCTACCTATGCAAACAGAATGATGGTTACGATGCTGCGGCAGCAACACAACGTTGATTTCAGCAATATTTTGAAATATAGACAATAAAACTCCAGCTGCGTTTAAGATTGCAAAATGATTTGGCTAGTCAAATTTATTGTATTGCAATTTTATGGGTGAGATACGAGGCACCTTTGCAAGGAAAAGTGAAAGAATGTTTTTCCAAAAAGTGCAATAAAATAAATTCTATTAAACGCGTTTATTTGGTATATATATTATGGTTTCATTTAAAAATCATATCATTGCATGCAGAATTTCACCCAAGTGTGCCCGAAGTTATAGACTCAAAAGTTACGATCATTGTGGAAAAATTGGACATCTTGCCATACTCTGATATGTGATGAAAAAGATTTTCTGTTTACACTTAAAATAAACGTTACTCCAAAACTAAGTTTTTTTTTTTTTTTTCTAATATAATAGGTCGATATATCAAGTACTCATATAACAAAATCAGAGGCGATTTAGTATCTTCAAAATTCTGTACGCCAATAGAAGTTTTACAGCAACTTCTCACTGTCGTTGCTACTGTCATCATGTCACTGTCACGTGCGCTAATCCGTTCAACCAACTATTGAAAAGAAAAAAAACTTTACTCCTGATATGCTTAAGAAAGCTTGAAATTAAGTTCGAGTTTGCTTGCTTATAATTAAGTAATCTGCAAACGGTTTCCACCTTAACATTAAGCTGACATCCGCTTTGTTGTACTGTTGTACTCGAGCGAACCTGTTCGCAACATGCTGTAGGAATAATCGGCGATCTATTTGCAGAAAGAAGCGTGGTAGCGTGAAAACACAAATATTTGTAAGACATGACTCACGATGCGGCGAAATCTAATATATACAATGTATGCGATGGGATTAGATAGAAAAGGAGTGTATTTTTTTGGAGAACAGAAGCAAAAGTTGATTATAAAAATATTAAAAAATTATCATTATTTTGAGTAATCGAAGAATATTCTTAATGAAACGAAAATGAAAACCTTTAAAATGATGCCCAAATTGTACAAATTGTCTATGAAATAAGGAAGCTGCCTTAAAACATCTCGATTCGATTAATTGAATGTCTTAAACAAGAACATTTCAAAAAAGTGCTGAATTTACTTGGCCTCCGCGTTCATCTGATTGGATGACATTTTGTGGAGTTGCTTGATAGAATAAGTTTACTTAAATAAACCTCTAACAGAACTTTGGAAGAACATTCATGCCGATTTTCAGCGATTATGCTCTTAAGCCTTGCGGAAGTTAGTGAAAATGATGTGGTCTTATAATGGATGTTATGTTTAACACATAATAATATTACTCGTAAAATCCATAAAAGGTAATGTGCTTTCAAAATTTGTGTTCTGTTTTATATCTGTCAGTGACAATTCTGTACTTCTGACCCAATATTTACATTGAACGTTGTTAAATCAAAAATATTTGTAGTCATTTTGCAACTGTCGCAGAATAATATGCCATTGGTGTGGCAATGCATCCTTAGTTATATCAGCTACAAACCTTGATTCATTTCAGCATTGTTAATCAATAATTGAATTATCCAAGAACTTTTTGAACCTTTTTTCTACCACCAACATCTACAATTGTAAGCGCAAGTGTGTGTTTAATGAAACAAAAGTAATTACCTTAAGCATTGCACAATTTTAACGATTTATTTCATAACTTTGTACTCAAGAGCCTCATCTCAAGAGCTGATTTCTTACAGACTTTTTTCTATGTATTTTGGAGCCTAGATTCCAAAAATGCTAACCATTTTTTGTTTTCCCCCCTTAAGAATCGATTTCGAGATATCCTCAAAAAACTCCTTTTTCTAAAATGTTTTTAACTATTTACCCATAACTCTATCAATTTTTTTTGTCCGATCTACATAAATTGTATATCGATCAAAAGGTAATCTTGTCTGTTTTTCTCTAAGTTAAGACAATTTTGAGTTAATATTGAAGGTGGAACAATTACAATTCAAAACGAGACATTTGCATCTAAAGTTAAATATAAAGTTACATTAAAATTATAGTTATTTGAGTTGTAATTGTTTCACCTTGAATATTAATTGAAGATAGTCTTAACTTCAAGAAAAACTATGGTTGAAAGGTGTGCTCCAAAAAAAATCGAAACCATGACCGGCTAAAATGACAATTCCTGTGGAAATGAGTAAATAACTGAAAAAGGTGCCAAAAACGGATTTTTTGAAGAACATAAAGTTCGAGAGAAATCAGCTATTTTTTGGTGTAAACTATTGTAATCTTTCGAAAATAAATTTATGCTTCGTTTATTTGATGAAAATGAGATTTTTTAATATAGAATTTGTCAAGCAGTACATCTACACAAATGTATTTCAAAATGTCTACCAAACTTAAAAGATATCAGCCATGCTATATAACATGAATATCGTATTAGTTCAGGACGTGGCTTAAGTTGAATTTGTAGTGTTGTAGTTTTGGTCATATTTTATTTATTAGATGTGATTGTTCATACAGCGTACAAACATAACTTAACGTAACGTTAACGGCTTATTTTTCACATATCTCAACATTAGCTCATTATGATGTAATTGAAAATACTATTTCCCAGGACTATCTATCAAAATAAAGTATTACCTCAGATTATGCCAAAATATATTGCTACTTACTTATACAATATGCAGACAATGATTTGCATTCCTTTTCTTAAATTTATAATCAATAGCATTTTAAAATCAATTTTTAATTTATATCCACAAACATTAGCTATTAAGTTTTCGCTTATGTTACATGTTGCCACAACTTAATTCTAAATTATTACATTTCCTCTAATAAATTTCAAAATACTATTAAAAGTTGGTAATAATAGTTAACTTTACTACTCTTTTGCTGTATTATGAAAGTAGTAGAAAAAGAACATGGCAATAGCTATGAACAACTTATAAACTTTACTTTAATGCCAAGTTTCACCACAAAGAACACATAAGTTCTTTTGGTACTAAAGTACATTAGAGGCATGGTATCTCTCACACTGCTCTCGTACTTATATTAAAAAATCGCATAGCATTTATTTGTTCACATCGACGTCATTATCTACATGAGCAAATAAATCCCAGATTATTGTAGACAAGAACATAGTAAAGTTTGTCTTCGAGTTGGTAAGACCATTTAATGGAGCTTGATGCTGGCAATTGGAAATTTGCTTCATACAAGTATGTGCTATAAAGCAAAGTATGAACGTACTTAGGAGATGGTAACAGAAAAAGAAGTAGAAACAAATTGTGTGTAGGGAAGCAGATAATAAATTTCTAAGGAAAACATACAAAAGTATTAAAATAGAAATAAAATGTACAAAAATTACGAAAAAATACATTCATTAATAGATTATCCTGATTTATTTGCAGATATTGAATGAGTTGTAGCAAAAGTAGTAGCAAATACTTGTTCTTATTCATTGAATATGGGTTTTATTACTTATGAAAATTCATATCAAATATATTGCCGCCTCGAAACCTTTTGCAACAGTCCATTCTTTCGAGTTAATTTTTGATGTTTTTTTTTTGATAGTGTCTGCGTCATAACTTGCCATATAATTGTTTTTAGATACTGCAACGACCTTAAGCGTAACTCCGGAAAAAAAAGTCCAACAACTTTAAATCACATTATCTTGACGTTCACTTGATGTTAGATTAAGTTAGGTTATATCCGGGAGTATCATCATAGCTAAGGCCACGAATAGGCCCATTGCATACCCAATTTATATATAGTCATTCAACCTAATTGAACGATTTCGATATTTTTATAAATTTCAATAAGGATTTGAGATCTTTTGATGCTAGTTCATCTAAAGAATCGAATGAGTAACTGCGAAAAGCCTTAAAACGTCGTTGCGCGAAAGGCATTCGCAGAGAAAATGAAAAACTGTTCATTCAACCTGTGGATCTTTACAGCCCCTGCAAAGATCTCCGATGTTGGGCATGCCAAGCTTGGCGGAGTGTTTGCCAATTAAATAGTGTCCAGTTACTACACCAGTTAGGACTCTCAGATGAACACTGTTTAGTGAAATTGCAGTATACATACGTTCGTTTGGCATCATAAAGTGGCCAAATTGATCTTGATGTCATACACGTCGACAATTCACTTGATGTCACTAAAACATAAAATAATGCTGTCTGGAATGCTGTTCTTCACGTCAATATCGTTAATCTCTTACCAATAATAATTAGCATCATGCGCTTGTAGCACTCACCCTTGACTGCCATAGTCCAATCTTCATCGTTTTTGAAGAAGTAAGGTCAAATGACGCTACCTAAACACAACGCATGCCAAGTAGTCAGTTTTTGAGCATTAATTGCCTCGTCTGAATCATATAGTGATTACACAGGCCGACAAAATTTCTATTAACATAAGACCCCGAAACGGACCATACTTTTTTTCACGCGCTGAACCAAAATTTGACTTTCGATTTGACCCGTCAGCTTTGGTTTTCGAAATATTCTAACCAAAAAGTGCCTCATATTGGAGGTTATGTTTCAGAGTAGGATAAAATCCTGAGAATCAGTGTGGGATTCAAAAACCATTTCGATTCGTCTCAAAATATTTTTTCCTCTTTGAAATATCGCTCGTGGAAATTTATGATTTTGCCAACCTTTTGCCATGCCCATTTGGTGCAAATGGTCAGCAAAACTAGAACTGATGTGTCAAATCGGAAGTTAAATTCGGATTCAGTGAGTCAAAATCCTTCAAAAAAATATAGTCTCATTTCTGAGTCTGAAATTTTTTCGGCCTGTGTTTTTGGGCATTTTGCTTATGAGCATTTCCAGAGTAGTGGAAATATGATTCATCAGTGAAAAAGATTTTCTGAAAAAAATCAATATCAACTTCTACCTAAATTTTTCGCTGTTCATGGACTCTGGCCCACAGCACTTCTGTTAACTGAATTTTATGCTAATAACATTTCCAGTCCAGAAACCTTTTAGGCCTACTCTGTATGCTTTTAATCATCTGTATGCGTGACGGTTTCATCTATCCTTTAACTATACAAACTCAAAAGAAAAACGTCTTCTCACACAGTTTTTCCTTCACGCCCACTTTCTTTCAAGTTGACCTCAATTTATGGCATTAAATTCTTATTTGCTGCAATTTGCAACATTTTCTTCTCTCAGCTTTCACAATTTTGTGTGCGTTTCCATGTTGGTCCACTTATATCTTATTTATTACTTGAGAGCGACACTTCTTTTCGCTAACAACAGAGGTCGTTTCAAGCGCATAAAGGTACAAGTACGTACTTGTCAAAGAAAAACGTTTAAGGGAAACGTGTCCTGCCCATAAATACGCTTGACTGGTTACACCCTCTTTGCAAATAGAATGGGTTGGATGGTTCAAAATAGAAATAGAGTATGCGACTTGCTTTTGCTTATGTGAAGTTGGCTGAGTATCCCTAGATTGAAAAGAGGGATAGTAAAGAAATTTTGTGTGGAATTTTTGCTTTTTGTGTGATTTGTATTTGTTGATTACGTAAGTATTATAAAGTACATTATAGCTTGAAAAACATTAGAAAATTCAAGACATTCAAAAACAGATTTCAGTTTAAATGAGCAAATAAAATATTAAAAGTTTCATAATGCAGAGATTCTTTTCCACACTTAATGTAACAAAAAATAAATTTCTATCTAATATTTTAAGTCCATAACATGAGTTTGAAAAAAAAAATGCTGCTACAAAAGTAAAACTCAAATTGTAACATTCAAGAAACCGTATAATCTCCTTAAGCAATTTTTGCTTCAAGCGTTTACTTTAATCACTCGCTTCAATGTTTCCAACAAAGTGTGGCTAAAAATGCAAAGGGAAAAAATTTAAAACGGAAGTGAAAGTGATGCTCTGGCCCTTCACCTAAATGTCTGGAAAACTTTTACTTTTGCCGACAAATAAGTCGTCTGTCAGCTAACGAAATTGCGCTACAACGCTGTTAAGCTTTTAATATATGGACAAAGTGGAAAGATTTGGTGGGTTCGAAACGTGTGTAGACTTTTGAAATTATCTCGAAATTGAATGCCAACCGGAAGGAAGGATACAAAACATAAACGACAGAGTCAAAACATAAAAACGTAAAAATAAAACACACAAAGGGTTGTTTGCCATCCAGTTGTTCTACTACCGTCGCCGCTTCTCCTCTTGAAACCCATGCATGTATGCATCCAATGCTAACAACCCCCACAATTTTTTTCACCTAATAAAAAATTCAACATCAAAAGCGCACCCTTGAAAATTAAATTAACAAAGTCAAGTCAAGGCTTCCCCAGAATCTTCGCTGCCGGCTGTTGTTACAATCAACCCACTGTATGCTACAGTATTGTTAATGCATATGTGTAGGTTAAATAAAGAAGCGTGTGTAGGTTAATATAGCCCAACTGGAAACCGATTCTTTTGTGACTAAACATTTTATCGTTGGAATTGAAAGCTACTCGAGCTGGAGATCTTTCCATTGATACGATTGTCTATAATAAGGGTCCGGACTCCTTTTTCCCCAAGCCTAGTGGCTTTGAGCTAAAGTCTTTAAGAACTTTAATTTTTTGAATTACTTGCACCCACACAATAGAATATTTTCCAAAATGTTTACTCGACGCGAAAATCGTAGGTTTCTCATAAGATTATTATTTTTGTAGTTTTTGAATTTTCTTTATTTTCAGATCTATGTCGAGGAAGAGGCTTGACTGAACAGTTGGATGATCCTTCACCGTGTGCTCGAACTTGTTTTACCAGTACTAGTTCAGTATGAATTGGGACGACTTCAACAGCCGGAACGCAGTTTGACCGAGTCACTTTTGTAGTTCTTGGTAAGCTTCTTTCATCCCCATCTACTCTTAATGGGTACCAATTAAGAATAGCATTTTTGGAACATAAACTAGATGTCATTTGATGCCCTGTATCAGTGACAATGTTTTATAGCTTTGAACATATCTTCCCAGTTATCGAAAAGCTTTCTTACATGCCCCATAGAAGCATGTACGTTATCCTGATGTGGAACTCTAGTAGGTCTGGAGATTTTTTTACTGTGTGACTCTTCTTAGCTAGCAACTTCTGCTGAAGTATTGGAATCGCTCTACCTATCCTCTAGTTTTCGGTAGTAACTAGGGAAGCTTTATTTTCAATTATAAAAAATACCCCATAAACTTTTTGGTCTTTTTTTTTTATTAATAATAGCTAGTATTCAGAATATAAATAACTAAAAACTAATTAACAATTTTTTTTTATATAAAAATTGCTTACTTTTTTCTTATAGCGCTTTATTAAATTTTGTACAGGTGTTTTATCGACAGTACGGAACGATCTTTTCCACTTAAGTCTAAAGTCTTGTAAGTTTTTTGTAGTCTTACCACTCTTTCGAAGATCTCTTTTCATTAGAGCCCAATATCTCTCAATTGGGCGAAGCCCTGGGCAGTTGGGTGGATCTACTATTTTTGGTCCAAAATTGTTCTTTTTACTTTGATACCATTCAATCGTAGCTTTAGAGTAATGAGAGGTTGATAAATCGGGCCAGAACATCACTGTATCTTTATGTGCACGAATAAATGGTAGAACACGTTTTTCGAGGCACTCGCCTATATAAACTTTTGAATTGATTGTACCTTGCGCAACAAAGAAGCTTCTACTGAGGCCACAGGTACATATGACTTGCCAAACTATATATTGCTTCGAAAATTTCCAAATTTTTTTCTCTTTGAATTTACTACGCAATGCCCCTTCTTCGGTGACGTTTAATATTTGTACCCAGGTAGCGGCTTAAAATCTGCTTTGACGTTACTTCCGTCGTTCATAACACAGCAATCAAATTTAGTCAGGTACCTTTCATACAATTTTCGGGCTCGTATATGAGCCATCAACTGCTTTTCATCAGAACGATCTGGTACTTTTTGAACTCTATATGTCTTCGGCTTACTTTTTTCCTTTATTCTTTGTACAGTAGATTTTGATATACCTGCTCTAGCCGCCATATCTCGCACTGAGGTGCTGGGATTCTGTTTAAGAAGACCCTTCACCTTCGCCACTACCCTTGAGTTAGAAAATTCTGGTTTTCTGCCAGAACCTTTTTTTCATGAAAAAGGTAGACCCTTCTTATAATTAGAAATATCCGTCAAAACAGTTTCAAACTGATGGCTCAACTATTTTCGCGGACTTTTTGTTGCTTGCTAGACATCTTTGTCGTTAAAAGTGCTATCACCAAGTGTTATACATCATATTAAACGTCACTTTATATAGAAAAAATATTGTGTCTTTTTAAACCTATAACATTATCAGGTAGAGTATAATCAAACAAAATAAAAACCGAAAGTATTTTCTGGGACAGTCCCTAGATTGCGAAACTTTCTTTTTAACGGAAGTTAGAGTTGTTTGTTATTAAATAATGCTCTCATATAAATATTACCAAAATACGTTCCAAATACTGAATGGATTAGTGTTAAAATTAACTGGATTTCTGTGAAGAGCTTGCTTCAGTTTCTTACGACCAGTTACAATGTGATTCACTATACTCCATTGTACAAATACACTGCCTTAAATATGTGATAATTTTTAAATCATTTCCTACGTGGATAATACTACAGATGATAAAAGAAAATCTTCCCACTACCGCCTATATTTTCCACATGAAATAATTTCGTAAATATAACACACAAAGGAATACATTTTTGACGTCGTTATTACGACGCGACGTAACATAAAAATCGATTTACTACGTTACCACACAGATGTAGTAAAAAATTACTGCATAGTAAAAGTTGTTGCTTTAATGAGTGGGAGCGAGCGGTAGTAAATAAGGCAAAACAAAAATTCATCCTCAAAGGATATTCATTAAAAGTTGGGTTAGAGTGAAATCGGATGGATGTGCGGATAGTAAGGGACGGAAATGGAAATACCTAGCGCGCTTGTATTGCGTGTAAATTCCATTACATTTACTGTTGCTTCGCTTGTTATTTAAAAAGTTTTCTCTCCCACCTTTCTGTTGATATTTTTAGAAACTGAAACTCGTTGGAGGTGATAATGTGAAGTACTGCCAGAATATTTGCATGATAAATGAGCATTAAAATACCATAGTGTAACGTTATCCTGCTGTAATAAAAATTTGTTAAAGGGTGTTAAAAAGCTCGAAAATAAGTTGTATACATATATGTCGTTTTAATGTGATAAGTCATGAGATTTTTTGGAAAAATTTTAAATTCGACTATAAAAGATACATACGAAAGTGTAATATTCCATATAATTATTAAATTATACTTCCAAGCAGAACAACATGTAAAACTTATACCATATGCAGAATATCTATAATACAATGCGAAAACAATTTCAGAAAACAAAAACAGTTGGAGATAATTTATCTTTATTTTTTAATTCCCCCACAACGGATATTAGCTATTTTACATAGCTGATTTTATAAATACTTCATTTAAATCGGGAAGAGCTTCAGTTGATTGTGGAAGGATTCAGTTGACTATGGAATGAAGTCAGCTCATTTCGGAAGGACCTCGGTTGAAGAACTTCAGTTAATTTTGAAAAGACATCCATAGGTTCCATAAGAACTTCAGACGATTCTGGAATTACTTCAGTTAATTCTCAAATTCTGTTGACTTCGAAGAGAGCTCAGTTGACTTGGATGGTCTATAGCTAATTCCGAAAAGACCTCGCTGATACTGTAAAAACCTCAGTTTGTTTTAAAAATATCTCAATTGATTCCTGAAATAGTGTGTGGTGTGTCTTCTTAACTGTTCCATGATTCAAAGTTACTTGAGGGCTAATTTCTCAAATTTGTCTTGTAATATCATTAACTGTGCATCCCTTAACAGATAGACCGAGATTTGGGTATAATGTATTGATAAAAGGTTTGGTAAATTTTAGAGAAAAGGCCCGAATCTTCAAACATATTTTTCATCTAGTAAAAAGAGTTTTGAGTAAAAACTGATAGCACCATCGCAAAGAGTAGATCATAATCTACCGATTCAATTAACGCATCCATATATATCTTTCAGTTCTTGAAGTACATAGCGTCGTTTTTTCTGTAGATGGGAGTAAACAGTGCTGATACTGCAATCATCAGACAATCGTTTGTCTCTTCAAAAACTCTGATGCAACTACGTTTAGTACATTATCAAACCAGTGTCCTCTTCCTTCAAAAGTTCTGATAATAATCCATGGCATCTAGCTTTGATGTTGTAACTTTGCTGCTTTACCTATTCTAGACTAGAAGACATTACTTATTTGTCGACTGAAGGTGATATTGCTTCTTCTTCAATCAGTGTATTGATTTTTAGCCCTCTAAGCAGCTATTGAAAATATTGCTCAAATATGTATGTACATATACAGGATGTTTTTTTTAGAGGTTTTTTTTCGAATAGAGATAAAACTGTCATTTTATGGTCAAATCTGGCAACTCTAATGTCATTTATGTTCAGTTTGGTTTGCCATTTCATCATGAACAGGTTGAAAAAAGAACAACGCTTGCAAATCGTGTAAATTTATTTCGAAAATAATGGTTCAGTTCGCGAAGTTTACCGCAAGCTCCGTCCATTTTATGGTCGACATAATCGTCCATCAGAGCAATTAATTCGGTTAACCATGGGTCGTTTTCGCACTACGTTTACTCTATGTGATAATACGCATCCGCAGAGACGTCGACCAGTGCGCACCGAAGAAACAATTGCCGCTGTAGAGCAAAATGTTGAAGAGGACCCGAAGAATCGATTCGCCATCGTGCACAGCAATTGGAGCTTTGTCCATCAACTTTATGGAAGATTTTGCGCAAAGATCTTGGCTTGCGACCTTACAAGATCCAGCTTGTGCAAGAATTAAAGCCGCGAGACCATGCAATGCGTCGTGATTTTGGTGTATGGGCCGAAAATGAGATTGATCTCGATGCTGATTTTCATCGCAAAATTTTGTTCAGTGATGAGGCTCATTTTTGGTTGAATGGCTACGTTAACAAGCAAAATTGCCGCATTTGGAGTGAAGAGAATCCACATGAGACCCATGAGACGCCATTACATCCACAAAAACTGACTGTTTGGTGTGCTCTATGGGCTGGTGGAGTCATTGGGCCATACTTCTTCCGAAATAATGCTGGAGAGTCAGTTACCGTTAATGGAGACCGGTATAGAGCCATGATAACCGACTATTTTGTTCCCGAATTGGATGGCATGAGTGTGGATGAGTTGTGGTTCCAACAAGACGGCGCTACATGCCACACAGCGCACGTCACAATCAATTTATTGAAGGAAACATTCGATGAGCGCATAATTTCGCGGAATGGACCTGTCAATTGGCCACCAAGATCGTGTGATTTGACACCATTGGATTATTTTCTTTGGGGATATGTGAAGTCGCTCGTCTACGCCAACAAACCAGAAACGTTAGGGGACTTGGAAGCCAACATTCGTGGCGTTATTGCCGACATACGGCCCCATATGCTCGAAAAAGTGGTTCAAAATTGGACCAGTAGAATTGGGTTTATTCGAGCCAGCCGCGGCGGCCACATGCCCGAAATCATATTTAAACATTAATGGCATAAAATTATCCTTCCAATAAAGCCAAATTGATGGACATTATAACGATTTTCTTGTGTTTTATTTCAATTCGAAGCTCTATACCTCTAAAAAAAACACCCTATACAAGGTCTTATTAGTCCGTGAGCAGATTTCCTGAGTTATCTCGATGTGCTATCAGCAAAATCATAATCATGTCCCAGCTGCATTTTCAGTAATTATTCTTTTTATATTATAGTTTCTTTTCATAACAATTTATTGAGAGCTGCTTAATAATTAAACATTCCCAGAGCACTAACCGTATTTGTAATGCAAAACTCTCCACTTTGTCATGTGCCACATTTATCGAAGCTTAACATGCAAAACTCCTGTCTTGATTTATTTATTATTGACACATAATTGTAGCCGCTCGGTTGAAAAATCACTGCTACATAAACAGCAGTCGTAGTAGCCGTCGCTAACGTTCTTCACCCTCAATAAGAACTGTGCACTAGCTCAGCATAAATAGCTACTTGTTATGCTTAGAATTTGCGTTTAAATTACTGCATCTCATTGCAGCAGCAGCATCAACAGCATTTGCTGCTTTACTTCAATACCATGTACAACATTTTACTGAAAGATGAAAAGCTACTTGTACTCTGCTTTCGTTACGTTTGAACCTTTTGACATGCAAGAAAATTGATTTTAAATTGAAAAGCATATCCGGCAAGCCGTTTTCAGTCATCCCCATGGACTATGCCATCGACCATGACAGAAGACTTAAATCAGGTGGTGCAGCAGGCTCACTGCAACCAGCAGTGAAGAGCAGTGAAGGGCACTTAGTGCATCAATTTCCTCACATTGCTCTAACCGTTATTCGACGCACAACCAAGCGAAAAAAAAATTCCCAGAACTTCGACGCTATCGAGGCACAAAATTCGCAGAATTTCTATCGAGGCACAGCGTTGACTTGAATTCAAATGAAAACAAAACACAAAGGCGCCGCATTGTGTCTTGACGAATGTAGCAATTGTTTTTGTTTGTAGTGTAATTTGTTTTTTTTTTGTGCTAATGGCAATTTTGGAAATGAAAGTAAAAAAAAATTTAAATTTCGTTTGTTGTTGCTTGATGTTGTTGTTTTCCTCTTTCTTTATATTTTTGTGCCCACCGCTGGTGAAGAGTATGGTTACATATTATACATTCAGAAAATCAGCAATTGACTTTGATGATGCTGCCGTTCGTCTGGCTGATGAGAAAATCACTGTGATGCAAGAAGCATAAGTGTCAACTTACATCAAAATCTGTAGCAAGATGTGCCTGTCACCGCCTTTGGATTGCAAAATTTTTGTCTGATTTTACGCTTATGTCATGTTTTAAAATGAGCGCTGTAAGCGATGAAAAAATTGTAATGAAAAGTCATGAATATCGTATGTTATGTATGAAATATCATTTTAAAAAACCGCTTGCTTTTGTGTTCTACCGTGTCCTTAATCTCCTACATGGTACCTTTGCAAAATTCTTCCACCATGCACATTCATTTCAAAGTGGGGTATC
This sequence comes from Tricholauxania praeusta, assembly GCA_949775025.1. Taxonomy (NCBI): domain Eukaryota; kingdom Metazoa; phylum Arthropoda; class Insecta; order Diptera; family Lauxaniidae; genus Tricholauxania; species Tricholauxania praeusta. Next base: position 54,772,209 of record OX459028.1, on the reverse strand, counting down.
TATATATTGTGGTTACGTTAAGTTCCTCAACGCAACACATAATTTACATGGGTCGAATTTCTTATTAAGTTTTATTTTCCAGTTTCTCAAATTAGGCCTTACTGAACCATCCCTTCATTCAGCTAGTTTATCTGAGGTTTTCAACCTCATGATGTGAATTACCTTGTATTGTGATATAATAATTGTTCACACAGTTCCAAGAAAAAGAAGAAAACAAACTCCAATCATTTAAGCGTAAGCAAAATAGCTACTGCAAAATTATTCTCTATAAAAAAAAAATTAAGAATAAGAATCATAAGTTTTCACAATGCCATTTTGTCAACTTAAGTTGACAAATGAGATCTGTACCTACTGGCGTCATAAATTTGATCACAGCTGTAAAGGGGCTTGATAAGAAATGCTGTCAGCTTGCCTTTCGTCTTTCAATGTGGCCCAATACCAGCATAGTAGCGTAACTTCAGGTATGTCTCGCTTTCGCACAAAGATGAGCATTCTCTCCAACAATACACACATGCTCCCATGAATTATGTGACTTATTAAAATGTCAGAAATCTTGACAACTTATCAACTTCACGTAAGCGTTAGGTCGTAAAAAATTCGCATGCGGAAGTTACGTTGAAAGCTACTGCGAAAACATTCGATGACTGATGTTTCAACAGAGTATCAATAGCTGTAAAGTGATTGGCTTAGCGGCGGCTTCATTTTTACACTTCCAAAGTGATTTTTTTCGCTCTCTTGCGTAATTAACAACGTTACTTTTAATAAAGGCGTCTTGGTACCATCGAGGACTGCTGGAGTACCTGTAGAGAGCTGTCAGCTCAACGACTAAAGATTATTTTGTTGATAATGTGCACCTGTAAACAAGAAGGTTGGCGGTGGCAAAACATGTTAATGGTTTTTAATCAATTTGCTATTTCTTTTACTTAACTTTGCAGGTTATCTTAAGTTGATTCCTTGGAGTTTTTTCGTTCCAATATAGAAATGTGTATTAATGTATACATCATAATAAGTGATTTAAGTTTTTTTTTTTATGAAAAAAGAAGAATATTCAGAAAGTTGAATAAGCCTGAATCAGACCGATGCGCATGTGAGGGGGGGGGGGGGTTTAGTTCAACTTTCTGAATGTTCTTTTTTCATAAAAAAAAAACTCAAATCACTGATTATGATTCCCCATAGGGGGAGGGGTAGAACCGCAACAATTTTTGTACGTTTTCTTTTTTTGGGCTTTGTAGTCGAAAATACTTTTACTACGAACTTCTTAACATAAAATGAAATATCCCAGTTAAACCCTACAATTTTTGTTCTGAAGAGATTACGTGGGCCAGACTGATTTATCAAGAAGGAGTCATACGAAACCGTGTATACGTTTTTACTGTAAACGTCCTTTCTGCCAAAATTCGGTAGCATAAAAAAGTAGTTACAGTCGAAACTTTGCGGATATCTTATGATTGCAATACACCCCTTCCATCGATGGAGTTAATAAAAATTGTGCAAAAAGTGCAATTGAAATGACTTATAGTTGACTGTGACGAAAATTTGCGGAACACTGCATAGATTTCACTTGTAACTCTAAACGGACGATAGGTTTTCTGACTTCATTTTGTCTGCTAATCTTGTGGTTTGTTAAGACAGAAGGTGATAGTTCTTGCATTGCTCAATAGAATAAAGAATAACAAAAGAATAACGGGCGGATCGATCTCGGGCGCTTGGTAACCCTGTTTAGGATGCTTCCAAGAAGTAGGCGAGCCTTATTCGGTTGCTAAAATATTAAATACCGTCTCTTGGTGAAACACTAAACATCGTAAGTAATCCAGGAAACTTACAACGCAATTCAAAGGTAATATAGGAAGAAAGTAAAGCACTCTAAACTAAAATTTTATAGGAACTGTCACTTCGTGAAATAGATGGTGTAAAAGAGTCTAGAAAGCTGTGTAAAGTTCTGATGAAGAATCGCATTGCCTAGCTGGAAATACTCCACATAGTAAAAACACATCCTCTTACTCTAACTCCAAGACCAATGATGTTCTTCTTGTAGCACATATTCCAGGTTATCGAGTAACGTCCTGATAAGACGACGCTATTGACCAGAATCAGAATCTGAAGTGTACATATGTTTGGGCATTGCCAGTGCAATAAGTACTACACCTGGGCATGCGCTTAACGCATTGCTGGAACTGTTACTATTGAATCTATTGGTCAAATGTAAGCAAAGAAACGCGCTTACTGTGCGTTTTTTCGAAAATTTTTACTGGATAGTGCGCGAACTTTGACTGACTTTATGAGCTTCGACGATAAGAAGAAGGTGAAACATTGGCCAGTACGTCTTCGTTCTTATTCGGGTCGTACACCCGGGTAGAATAAGTTACAAAGTTCTCCAATTAGAACATTGTCATACCTAATGCTAAAAAGCTTTTCGCTTGTTTGGGTGTACTTTTTTGTTGTGCACCGTTTATAACACCAAAAAAACCAGGGCAAAAATGTTTAAATCGAAAGCAGAACTTAATGCTTTTAAAAAAATAAATAATAACAAAAAACTACACTATTTTTAAAGAGATTTTCAGCAATTCTTCTGTGTTTTTTATACATATAATTACATAATTTCAATGTTGTTGGCAACTTAATTACCTAATCGTTGCTTCCAATGCAACCAGATAGTGCTTAAGTGGCACTCATCAGCTTCTTCTACCAGCAACCTCTTCTGTTGCAGGTTACTACTTAGTTTAGCTAAGGTTTTCTGCACTGGTAGCGAAAGCTACAACAGCAGTAGCAGCAAATGCAATTTCAGGTAAAGACTGTGTGGTGTAAATAAAACCTTTTTAAATGCTTGTCATGTTGTTATAGCGCAGTTAAGCGTAACTCCCATTATAAAGAGGGTCCATCTAATCGAAGCTTTTACTTGTACCATCAGTAGCAACAAAACAAAGATTCTAGCACATGCAACAACGTCAATAGCAGCAGCATATTGTAACCAGTTTTGAAATTGTCTTTGGAGTAAAAGTTTATTGTAAGTGGAATTTTGCCTTAGAGTCTACATGTGAATTTTATGCTGGCCAAAGTAAACGTTCGTAAAATGTGGCAATATGTACAAAAGAACTTTATTTGGCTTATAATTTGAAATATTTCTAGAGGCGTGGCAGATAAAGTTCCACAAAAATGTCCGACAGCTGGTAATAGTAGCACAATGCACAGAAATACCAGATGTGTGCCACCAAGTATTATAATATTATTATAGTTTACCAGTAGGGTATGTGGCATGTGTATAGTAAATCGTCTATAATAATTTTTTGATATTCTATTAAACACAGCTAAAATTATAAAATCTGTGGTAACACGCAAACGCACGAAAATATTAGCGTTAATCAAATCAGTATGGGTATTCATCTAAGCGCGCAAAACCCTCGCAAACTGTGCATTTTTGCACTCTCGCAAAAGAAATGTTAAAAAATTGTATGGAAAGTTTTTTGAACAAACTAAAAAAGCTTACGCTACCAAAATGATGCGCAAACTTGCTCTGCTAATAGATCTTATGTTGCTAAATTGTTGATTAAATGTTGGTAGTTATGTATGGAACACAATATCAGATAAATGTTCATCTCTGCTAGCCTCACAAATGCGGGCTCTTTCCAGCACATTTTCCATTAAATTTTGACACATATCACCCGGTATTTCATTGATTTCATCACGAATATTTTGTTTGAATACTAAGACGTTATATCAGACACTTGACGTTTTCTTTGCGTTATGCCATCGTTACCAGATGTTTGTCGCGGGTATAAGGTACGAGTATATGTTGAAATAGCTCAACAATTGCTGAAAGTGTGCTCACATTTACTCTGTGTACGTCCTTATGCCTAAACCAAAATAGACGAGACGAGACATTCGAGTAAGTTCGAGTGTATGTAAAGCAATATTGATAGCCAAAATGAACCTACGTAATTGATCGAAAGTGAACGAAACATTTTGACGAGACGTAAGAGTTCCATAAGAACCGAACTTCAAAACGTTGCCACTCGTCATAACAGCTTTTTCGTTTCGTTGGCTAGCGTAACATTTTGGGTTAAATGTCAAAACAGACGAAACGAGTGTAAACGTTCGTTCAATTGCTACCGTCTCGTCACGTCTATTTTGGTTAAGGCTTTAAGTTTAAGTTAAGAAAAGTGAACGTTTGTGTTTTTAAAATTACTCAATTAATTGTGGTAAAATTTGCTGATGACTTTTTTAAGCGCTTATTAGGGGTTGTTTTGCAAGTTTATGTTAATAACATTATATCTTCATGCTGAGAACATAACAAAAGAAACGGTTGCGCATGCGTAAAATAAAGACAAGTCGTATATCGTTCCAATTTCTTCGACAGCAGTACGCGCATCACCACTTGTTGCTACAACAGGAAGTGAATTCTTTTAACGTCTGCTTGCTTGCCTGCCTGCCTGGCTGTTTAGCTGTCAGCACATGAACAACGAGCAACAAATACCCGTGTAATTACATGCTGTAAAAATTTATGCACGTTTCTATGTCGCAGTGTAAATGTTGCAAATGTTCATTGAATATTGGTGCCTCTGTTGTTCGCCTGTAAAATGTTGATTGATAATAACAATTTGTCTCAGGCATCCTTGATTTAAGATTCAATTAACAACCGCTACGTAGGCTTTCATTAAATGTGCTAAAAATTCAATTCACATTGCATTAAATAGTGCTGTGAAAAAAACGATTCTTTTTAGAACGAAGAATAAATCATTGAAATATAAAGGTTCGTATTCTGTTATCATCTGCCTTAGCATAGTGTCTCCTATTGCGTTTGGTCATTAGTAAATGATTTTGATTCTCTCTAACATTTCTTAGATTCACAAATTTCTTTCTTTTCCAAGTTGACTTATGACGTTCGCGTTTCCTGCTACCTAAAGTAACATAACAAGGTTAAGACCAACCTTCCACAGGCGGGTTAATCTTAGACAACCCCCTAACCAGACCACCATTAATAATTTGGTAGCACATTGGCGGCAACAAGGTTCAGTCAGTGAGCTTCTACAAGTGGGTAGACCAACTTCTACTCGAAAACACGCCACTCAGATTGAGATGCTCTGAAGGTCATTTCAAAGTATTCTAGCGAATGTATTGGACTTATTTCCATAAAATGGGCAATTGCAGGTACAGGCACTCAAACTCAGAGATTCGCAATCGCGACTTGCTTATGTATTTCGCATCCATAAATTAGTAAGCTGGTAATGATTTCACATATGTATATTAGGGTGGATATTTTGAAAATTTTTTAGATTATTTTTATTTTTTTGTCTATGTTCAAGCATGAGGCTTAGAAATAGTTGTCACAATATTTGAGCTTCCTAGCTCAAAACTGTGAATGGCGCATACAGTTTGTTTCCTCCCTGCCGGAGTGATAAAGTCAATTGCCAAAAAACAACTAATTTAAAAGTAGTTGAAAAATAATGGCCCATAATCATAGTCGCAAAATAAAGTTAAAACCTGAACTCACGTACTGTGGGCTATGAGTTCACAGTCCTAACCATTACACCACGCTGTCTCATGTATACGATTTTTTTATTATTCCTTTTATTCACTGTGTCTACAATATTTTGTGTCAATAACACAGGGGAATCTATTTTTTTAAATTTTTCTCATAATTTAATGCCAGTTTTTCTTTTTATAATGGGATCACTCTGTATCTTCGATTTTGGGTAAAAACTAGGTTTTAACTTTATTTTGCGACTATGATTATGGGCCAATTAGTTTAAGAATAGTTGAAAATACATGCGGAATGCGTCAGTTCACAATTTACGGTGGGCTTTTTTTTAAAAACATCCGATTTTGCTCAAATTTTGGCACGTTAAATAACTTTAAAAGATAGCTCCACAACACAAATTTCAGTTCCCAGATAGTCGGAGTCATGAGTACTGTAAGGTCAAAGTTTGGAAAAAACGCTATTTTTGCGAGAACTGCCGAATTCAATGTCGAATATCTCTGAAACAGGTCAAATATTTTCACTGTGTAATATTTCATTTTGAAGTGTATAAAAATGTTAACAATATGAATTATATTTTAAGTATTTTGAGTAAGATTTAGATTTGGGGCACAATTTTCAAAGTTTTAATATTTTACTAAAGCCTTTTTTACTTAATTTGGTCGCAAATAAAGATCTTAATGTCTAGAAGCTTAAAAATATTTTTTGTGTATAGTAAATGACAACAGAAATAAAATGATATCCATAACTTTAATCTTGGATTTGTGAGCTTTTAAAACTAAAATTTTTAAAACGGACTAAATTCGGCTATTGTCATGCAGCTCTTTCTTAGCCGTAGCAACGTATTTTCCGTCAGGGGCGTGGTACCACCTAATATTGAAAAAAAAGTATACACTGCACTTCCTCTCTTCACAGCCTTCCTACAAATTGAAAAATTTAAGCGATTATGATTATGGCTGTTTACCAAATGCCTATTTATACATAGATATCTAAATGTAGGCGCCGTTTTATGGTCGCCATTTCCTTAAAAAAAAAAAGTTTGAAAACACCCGTTCTCATATGAAAGCTCTTGAGCATACGAATATTTTGACAGCTTAAAAACGTTTTTCTGCTGCGCTCAATGTTGGGCAGACCACCATGAAAGATGGGTATAATTCTCACAAGAAAGCAATCGTCAGAAAATAATTATTTATTTTAAAGTATGTACATAATTTAGTAAATATTCTTTCATTTGTGTTTTTGGAACACATTTTTTTAATTCTTTACACCATGAACATAAAGCCAGCTCAAAAACGATTGGAATAAATATCAAGCGATTCTCTTACATTCAAAAAACTGTGGAGATCAAAAAAATAATATTAACAACCGCTCTGTTTCACTCCTAATTGTTATTTCTGTATGTTTTTAATTTTTTTCTCCAATTTTTTATGTCAGTTCATGTTATATTATTTTTTAAGTTCTCATTCAAGCATTTGCGCGAATCACTTCATCTCCTTGAATTTTCTTATTTCTACAATTTTAACTGCAGCCCTGTCTGCTAAAAATCTATTACAATCAGTAATTTTCATTGCCATCCAGAGCTGTCGCTCTATTAGTTTTAGCTTCACACATCCTTATTTTCAACTGATTTAAATTGTATCAAAAAACAACAAATTACCAAAAATGAAAATTTAAAAACACAGGGCTAAACTGCGTCCTGTGTGGCAAATTTTCTCCACAAATGAACGCATTCTACACTATGCTCCATCTCAGTGCACGCGTCTCCCTTGTTAAACGTACATAGTTCACAAAAACTACCCTGCATACGCTGTGCTGCTACACCATTAATGTGCGAGGGACCTTATAGTTGGATGAAAATCTTGGGCTCTGGCAACACTATTCTAGAATATTGCAACCCTGCTGACATAACCAAGAACGAACAAAACCGAAAAATTTCACATTCCAACTTTAGCTCGGCCTGTAAAAAGTGTAAATTCATTAAACCTGAACGTGTTCTTTTTATTGAAAATATTAAGCCATAATTTGCATTAAATATAAGAAAAATGCCAGCTAAAGCCGTTTGTGTTATTCAGGGTGATGCTTCTGGAACAGTTTTCTTTGAACAAGAGGTAAGTGATAAAATGTCGGTAATTGTCAACCCGGTTGCTTTGCATTGACCTTTACCTAGGGCTCTACTACACATACGATAACATTTTCCACACCGCACCATAAGAAAAACTTGAAACCTTGAAAAAAATTTTGAGTTTTTGATTTAATCAAAATGAATTGCAAGTCACTTATTGAATTAGCAAGTAGCAGCGGTGCTTTCACAACCTGCGGTCTGAGTTGATAAAGTCAAACGCCGCATATCAATTACTGCGATAGTCTGCCAGAACATTCGCTCGACTTGTTCAAGTGTTGTTTTTGGTATAATATAAAGTGCTACTCATTATGTAAGTAAAAATACTTAAAAAATCTATATAATTTAAAATTCGGAATTGATTCCAAGAGGGTTATGTGATGGAATATTCATTTTATATGAATAGGGATGATTTACCGAAATCTATATTTGATCGAATGGGAAATCTTATTGCTGCTTAAATCGGTAGTATAAGTTTATTCCAGGGACTCCAGCATCTATCGTTAATCTTGTTTTTCCCATGCTGAAAACAAATAAAAAATAAAAGGTAGGCGGACCTCCGAGTTTCCAATGTATAGCCTCACTCCAAAAATGTACAAACTCACTTACGATTAAGTGAACTAATTAAAACCAAGCGTATTTGCGTTTGTGAAGTGTTAAAGTTCAAAGTAAAATGTATAATCGTACTATCACTCCGGACTATTAATACTCATTCTTCTATTTATTGCTGACTTAAGGACATTATACTCTTTTCCAGGAGCGTTTAAAATCTCTGCATTTTATTTTAATTTCAAGCACTTTGCTTTTTTAACACATTTTTAAGCAAAACAATAGAACCATAACATTTCCAGACGAGAAAAAAATATGCAGCAACTGAGCTATAAGTTATGCATCAAGAATACGCATATAGACACGTTTGTCTAAATAGCGAATTCCCTGAACAAAAAAAACAAAAAAATGTTTAACGTACTTACTTACAATTCGCATTATAGCGCTTCTTAACTTTGTTCATCTTTCAAGGATGACAATCTAATAGGCAGTAGAAAAGTCGAGTGTATAAGATTACAGGATGAGATGTATGGCAAATGATACAGCTCAATGAGCCTAAATAGAATATCTAGGGTTGCCTTGCCAAAGCGTGTCCCGATGGTTGAAAATGCCCGAATTTTAGCCAATTTTGTTTCTCTAATTAAAACTGTAGTACATAACATGGCAACCCATGTTTGGGACATGATTCGACAAGGCAACCCTATATATTCTATTAAGGCTCTTCAATATCTATCATTTGGCATAAATTTCAAGCTCTTGTCTTCATTAATGAAAATTGACCCAAAAAACCCCTGAAAATCATGTTTGGGATAAGATTCAACAATGCAATCCCATGTATTATATTTAGGCCTCTTCGAGTTCTATCATTTGGCATACATTTCGAGCTGTTATGTACTACAGTTTTAATTAGAGAAACAAAATTGGCTAAAATTCGGGCATTTTCGGCCATCGGGACACGCTTTGGCAAGGCAAGCCTAGATATTCTATTTAGGCTCATTGAGCTCTATCATTTGGCATACATCTCATCCTGTAATCTTATACACTCGACTTTTCTACAGCCGGCTCTTGGACTATAAAATAAAACGTGTTCATATTAAGAAGTATTCACATAATGCGAATACACGGTTTTGGGAGTGCACTGTAATTATTTGCAAAAATTCAAAATGTCTTTAGATTTCATTGAGGCCAAAAAAAAACACATACTGAAATTAGTTATCCTTATTTTCTGCTTAAAAAGCTCACGGCAGGTATCAGTTAATCCTTGTATAGAAAATTTCTAGCAGATTGGTTTCAAAACATCCCATCATAATGATATATTAATATCTTTAATTAATAAAAACATACAATTTATTTAAAATTACATAGAATGAAAATGCACCCGTAAGTGTAACTGGGGAAGTTAATGGTCTCGCCAAAGGTCAACATGGCTTCCATGTGCATGAATTTGGTGACAACACCAATGGCTGCACCTCTGCTGGTCCCCATTTTAATCCCCATGGTAAGGAACATGGTGCACCAACCGATGAAAATCGTCACTTAGGTGATTTGGGAAACATTGAAGCTGGTGGTAGTGGACCAACCAAGGTAATATCGTTTATTAATAACCTATGTTTCTATTTTATCAATTAAAATTTCTTACCACCTTAAAAGGTAAGCATTTGTGACAAACAAATCACTCTATTCGGCTCTAATAGCATCGTTGGACGCACAATTGTTGTGCATGCCGATCCTGATGATTTGGGTAAAGGTGGCCACGAGTTGAGCAAATCAACTGGTAATGCTGGCGCACGTATTGGTTGCGGTGTCATTGGCATTTGTAAAATCTAAGGAATTTCTGGTTATTACTTTCAAAGAACATTCATACGTATTTAATATACTACTATCCGGTATAGTTGACTGTAGCACCCCTTGAATTTAAACTAAAGAAAATGTAATTTAATATTTTAATGTATTTGTATCCTTATGTGGTTTGAAATACCTCTCCAAATATGTAAAATTTGAATAAAAGATTTATTTACTTTCAAAACACATGGTGATTTGGAATAAAAAATTACGGCATTTTTACTTAAACTTCGGATGGTATTCGGACACAAATTACTCGTCTTGTTATTGGCAACAATTTGCTTTGTTTATAGACACCAGAGACAACTTCCTTGTGGGATAATGCGCGCTATAACATGGCAAATGGATTCTAAAGTGCACAATTATTATTTTGTGCATTGCAGTGGATAGAGTGTGATTGAATATGATGGTTCTGATATTAGCAGAATAATTGTCATATTATTTGTGTAATACATATTTGGAATGTTTTTGCTTTCCGTCAAATATATTATACAGTTGTTTTAAAAATGTCGGTCCCTGGATCATGGCAATACAAAATTTTAATTTAAAACGCGAATATGCATTGGTAGTTGTTTCAAATTCATCGGAATCGTGCCTACAACTCTTTTGAAGAGAAGTGCAGCGGGAAAGAGCTTCTTCAAGGAATGTTTTGTATCAACATTATCTGCGGACTATTAAAGCATCCATAAGGCTTCGTAAGGATTTGATATATTGCTGCTCATTTAATGAAAAACGAGTTATAAGAATGTAAGGCGTTTTTTATGAGATCCCCTATAATTGCAAAACCATATTCGTACAGAAGCACTCACATAGAATTGTTTGTCATCGATGGTAACAATTCTCATTACTTTAGACATAACAGCGACTGTATGTAATGATTGTTTTCAATTTAAATTGTTTATTATAACACTGCAACATTTTACAAACGGAATGCACTTAATTTGTCACAATTGGTTCACTAGAAGCGACTTAATTTCATTTTAAAAGCATTCGGAGTTTCAGTGCACCAGCAGAAAATTTTCCCTTAAAAGATGCAATCTTTTTAACCAATTTTCGGTGTCCAATGCGCCAAAAAATATGCATCATACTTTTGGGGGTATGTAAATATACAGTTTTATACGCTGCGGGTTTTTTCTCGGATCCATTGCGAGACCTGTTGTCATGAAATTAACTATCAGCTACTACCTTATGACAAATGAATAGAATTTACATGCAGACTAAATTGCCAAGGTAAGGAACAGGAACGTTTTTCTTTCCTGCCGCCTAGTCCAACACCCTACTAGAGCACAGCTGCTGACCACGGCGTCTAGGCTGCAATGTTTTCTGTATTTCTATAAAAAAAAGACTTAATAGCTGTTTTCGGAATTTGATTAGTTTAATTTAATAATAAAATAATCTTTAAAACACATTTCTTTTAAAATATAGTTTAATGATTTGCCTCCAGGTGCATGATTTCTTTAGTATTCTTTTTTAAAATAATAGTTCAATCATATTTTTGTTTATAACAAAAATAAGTAAATTTCATACTTTTTTTTAAAAAATATTGCTAAATTATAAACGATTCTTATCATGGACATGAAATTCAACTAAATTTGTTTAACTATTCGCTTCCATTTCCTTATAAACTTCACGTTTGTATTCATCCAAACCGCCTTCAATTGCGCGCACAGTTCGATTACCGCATACCCAAAGTTCTTTACAAATGACTTTTATCAAGCGTTCGTCGTGAGATACTAAAATGACACCACCCTAGAAAAAAAATTATTAAATAAGAAAGCCACAATTATAAAAAAAATCATGTGTGTAGTTTGTGGTCGTGGTAGAAGTGAAACCTTTAAAAAACTAAACTTAGGTTGAGACGAAAATGTTTTATTAAAATGATAAAAGTTGACGGGATCTAGAATATGCGTGCACAGATTTCCTATCTTTTTAAGCAATGCACTGATTGTGATTGTGTTTCCCAATTAAGCGTTGTTGATATTAAAATATCAAAAGCAATAACAAATTACAATGAGAGAGAATAGTCGATTTTTTTTCTCCTCGCTATGGCAAGGCTTTAGTAGTTAATCAGTGCAATGCTTGAAAAAATAGGAAATCTTTCCACAATCTCGAAGCTGATAGGAGAAAGGAGCTTCACTTCAAAAAAAAAAAACTACTACAACATACCTTAAATGCACTGATGGCTTTACCCAAGGCATCGATGGATTCAATATCCAAATGATTTGTCGGTTCATCAAGTACTAAGAAATTGGGTTCGGCTGAAAGATAGAAACAAAATTTTAATTCCAATCAATCAATAAAGCTTATAAAAAATCATACCCATGCACATCTTAGACAAAGCGACGCGCGATTTTTGTCCTCCAGATAAGCTAGCAATACTTTGTAGCGCCAATGTGCCTGAGATGCCAAAACTACCAAGTTGCCGTCTATATTCTTCATCAGGTCGTCCAGGATACAATTCTGCTAATACGCCTACACAACTAACATTCATATTCAAATGGTCAACATGATGTTGCGCAAAATATCCTATTCGCAAGCCACGATGTAACACAATATTACCATATATTGTGCTAAGTTGACCAACAATAATTTTGAGCAGTGTGGATTTACCGGCGCCATTTTCACCCACCTTGAAGAAATTTTAATTTTTTAATGAAAAATAATGCGTAAAACATTATGAAGAAAAATTCGTATTGAACTTATCATAGACACAAATGACTTGATGCTACAGAGCATTGACAGAGAAAAGTTAACTTGACGTCGAAGAAATATAAGAACGAAAACAAATTCAGGAAATACCTATAGTGTGTGCAATTAAGTTAGTATAATTATTGGAGATAAAAATTTTAATGTCCATTCTAAGATTCATTTATTTATAGAATAAGAATTTAGAATCGGAAAACTTTAATTCAAGCATTTCAATATTACTGATTCCATTTCAATGCCTTGTAATAAGAAATTGCAAAAATAAATTCAATTGCCCGTTTAAAAAAAAAAAAAAAAAAACAAATGAATTAGATGCGGAAAAATTGAAAATCAATTTTGAACATCCATTAGAGGCGTCTCGGATACCGGTAAGTTCTGTTTTGATTCCATTTTCCGAAAAGTTGATTTTACACCTATTGATGAGGAAATACGGAAAATGGACCAAAATCGGGCTCTTCGGGATCCTTTCCGATTCGATAGTTGCAATTTTTTTTTAAGTATATTTCGAAAGTAGAATCGACAAATAAATATATCATATAAATGAAAAAATCGATTGCAAAGTTAAATTTTTTCTATTCCGATTCCAAAAAAATCCTGAATGTGAAATTCTGAAAGTGAACAAAACGTTAGTCCGTTTTATAATAATTGATCGTAAGGTTTTTCAGAAGGAAATTTTGATATCTTAAATTATTATGAGCGCTTAAGCGTTAATAGTTTTGTAATGACATCAATAATTGAAACTTTTTTTACTGTATGATAAGGCAAATGGTTCGGAATAAATGATTTGTAGTGCATCTAGATTCAAATGGTTCCTGCAAACACACTTATTTCTACTTTATTTTAGTTCAATTTAAATTTCACTTACAATACAAATTCTTGAATCCGAAGTAGCACACAAACTGACATTTGTAAATACTGGCAGAACGTCGGCTGGATCGTAACGAAATTCGATTTCAGAAATCGCTAATACAGGTGGATTAAGTGGTTCAACATCAGGAAATTTCAGTGTAACTACAGATTCTTTTTCAACTGGTTTTAGCTCGGGCCTGCATTAAAAATAGGAAAAATTCAACAGTAATAAACTTTAGGTTATACAATAAAAAGTTTCAAAACAACTGATTTTTTTCTTACAATTTTTCAAGCATTTTAATTTTCGACTGCACAGATGAAGCACGGTTTGCATTGTAACGGAAACGATCGATGAACTCTTGCACATGAGAACGATGTGCCATTTGTGCCTCATATTCACGACGTTGTGCTTTATGTTTCTCGTTTTTGGTCTTTTCAAACTGTTCATAATTACCTCTATAAATAAATAAGAAAGCTGTTTGAATAGGTGTAACATTTGAATGGGTAAAAAAATTTGGTGAAACTATAAAGAAAAACATAATTTTTGAATGGCCAAAGTAAGAAAAACTACTACAGCATATGACTTCTAAGTTGCATCCCACTTAAAGTAAAATAAGCTGTTGACACAGGCTTACAAAATTCCAGACCCAGAAACGAGACTATACTTTTCTGAATTTGAACGAATTCAAGCTAAAACAGAGTGCATTTGAGTTGAGCGACGAGGCACAAACTTCAAATTGTCATAGCTGAGTGAAAAAAAAAAGATATCTCGACGGTTCAGAATTGATTTTAAAGATGAAGAATCATACTTTAAGATACTATTACAAGTTCCATGAAAACAAAATACCTTATATTGTTACATAGCCTCCAATATGATAAAAAAACAAAACGTATTTTGCACTTTTAGGTTAGAGGCCGTTCATAAATTGCGTAAGACAATTTCATGACATTTTTGACCCCCCTCCCCCGAGGAAGATTTAGTAAGATTCTCACAACCCCCCCCCCCCCCTCCCTTCAGAAATCTTACGTAAGACTCATAATAAAGGTGAAACTAGTCAAAAACTTGTATTTTTCATGTGATGTACTATTACTATATTTAATTAAAATATTCATATTAAATAAATATCACGAAATTACCAACTACACATTTGTTTTTCATATTAAGGTAAAATAAATATTTATATTAGCATTTAGCTAAAATAAATGTTGAAATTTAACATAAATACATTTTAAAATAAAAATATATAAGAAAATAAGAGAAAACATCTATTATTTTTAATTTTTCTTCATAATCTTAGACCAGGTCCTAGCAATTGAAGTTTTTTTGTATGTTTTGATAACAACAACATTTTAACGTCGACGTATCTGCGTATAAATGCCTGAATAATAGCAAACTTGTGAGACGGTGTTACACGTCGACCCTGCGTGTAAACAACATACATATATTTCATTACATAAACAGAAGAGAAGTTGTCCCGTTCAGAGTCGATTACTTAAATCGATTTTAATCGATATTTCTGAATCTTTCGTGATTGTCGAAAATTCAAATATATTTCATTGCTGTCACAATTGCTGTGACGATGCGTTAACACAACTTTTATGTATGAATACGCATTTTAAATCTTACGTAAGATGATCATTGACCACCCCCCCCCCCCCCCCTCTCGTAAGATTTAGTAAGAATCCGCCAACCCCCCACCCCCCAAACGTCTTACGTACTTTATGAACGGCCCCTTAGGATATTTCGAAAACCAGAACTATGGGTAAAATCGGAATTCGGAAAAGTATAGTCTTATTTCTGGGTCTGATGTTAAGGGGAATTTTGACGGCCTGTGTTATCTTCGTTGTATTAAAGTCCACATGTCTTGATAACTTTAGTGTTTAATAAATGGCTTTTAATATAATAAAGTATTATCGAAAACAAATCATTAACATCTCAAAACTATAGAAGTAATAATTAATAAATATCATGACTAAACTTACTTGTACGCCTCCAGACATTGGGAATGTAAATGTATGATATCTGTCGGCACTGTATCCAAGAAATTACGATCGTGAGACACTACCAAAATTGTAGTAGGCCATGTTTGCAAATAGGTTTCAAGCCAAATAATGGCCTTAATGTCCAACATGTTAGTCGGTTCATCAAGCAGTAGTAAATCCGGTTTGGAGAAAAGTGCACGCGCCAGAGCCAAACGCATACGCCACCCACCAGAAAACGATTTTGTTGTCCGCTGTTGCATATCAGTGTCAAAACCTAAACCTTTCAATATCACAGAAGCACGCGCTACCGCTTTGTCAGCTTCGATATTTTGTAATTGCGCGTATGTTTCACTAAGCTCAGCACTCAAAGCAGCATCCTGAACACCACTATTTAATTCTGCCAATATTTCTTTTTCACGTGTAAGTAAACGTGTACGCTCACTATCACATTCCAAAACGCTTTCCACAGCAGAAGTATCATCTCCAACAACTTCCTGCTCTACGTGCAAAACAGAGATGTGTGAGGGAATTGCTAGCTGCTTCTCATATATCATGCGCAGCAACGTTGTCTTGCCCAGTCCATTGCGACCAACCAGACCATAACGACGACCGAAAGAAAGCAACAAGTTGGAATTTTGTAGCAATACTCTAGAGGCAAAACAAAAATTTAAATATTAAAAAAAAAATGAAAACAATGGTTTCATACTTGTCACCAAAGGCCAAATCAAAGTTTTCAATTTTAATATCCATTGAACGATTGGTGCCCTTCTGTTCCATTTTAGTATTCTTTTTGCTGGTCACCTGAGAAGCTGTAGCGCTTTGTAATTTAACTGGTACAATTGGTCCTTTGCCAGTTTCTTGGCGTTTTTCTTGCTTCTGTTGTAGTTTGGCTTCAGCTTTTCCCAATTTTTTAGTGTCGACTTTCTAAAAAAAAAAAATATTTGAGTAAGAAATTTGATCAGTTTCAACTGCTAAATAATTCAATGATACTGCCAGCTCATCGGCGGACACATTCGCACTTATTAATTAAAAAATACAAATTTTTTTAATGTTACTCAATAGATACAGCTGTTAAATTGAAAAAAGCAGTACCTTCATCTAAATTTTATAAAGTCCCTTATTTTGTTTTCATACAAGCCCTAACTAACAATTTGAACACTAATTTATAACTAGAGGTTCTGGGCTTATGAAGGAGTTTAAATCTCACAATAAAAAATCTGAGCTTTGTAAATAACGGGTTTTAAATTATGTTACCACGTTTTTTCGTGTAACATTAAAATAGCAGTGCGATTATTTTTTTTGAGTTATATTGAAAGCGTAATTTTTTCCAAAAATTTTAATGAAAGTAAGTTCAATATTCTTTATTTGAAATCTTTTTATAAATTACACTGAAAATTAATGCATTTTTTTTTTTTACATTTTAGGCCACAGTAGGGCGCATCAAACATTGCACTGCTAATCAGCTAAATTTAATTTTAAAGTGGAGGATAGAAAAAAAATCTTATAAAGATATTCTAAATATTATATCGTGCTCAACAAAAATGACAATCATCGCCATCAAATATGTAGAAATCAGGAGAGAAGAGCAGGAAAACGAAAAATTTTGCCACAAGTCGATGGCAAAATTGTGGTGCTGTCCAAAAAAAGATCCAATGAAATCAGCTTGACAGATAAATTAGGACTTATATATTCCATAGTGTAGGGTAACATTACGTTATGTATTATTTCGACGTAAATACTCTGATCCATAATGCTATCAATTTTATAAATAGGACCAAGACATAGTAAGAAAAGTAGCACCACACGATTATTTTTGAACCTCAGTGTTTAACCGTTTTTACAGTGTGTTTTTATACTCGGTACTGGGTGGACGGCGAACATACTCTTGTGAGGCAGTGCCACCGTAAAAAACGATTTTAGACTCGTAGCTTCATAAAATAATTCTCCGATGGCCCAGTCAACTTCTTTCCTTGCAACTTGCAGACGTTTTTCTTTGTGGTTTTTTTTTTAAGATGAGTCTTTTTTTTTTCTCGGACTGTGAGCTGATAATCCTGCTTCCAAGAGCCTCCCTCGTAGTCATACTAGACAAATTTAAATTTAAGTCATTTAAGATCCAAATTATCATTAAATTTTATGCAAAACCTCAAATCTACGGTGATCTGTTATAAATGTAACGAGTTACAAATTGTTTACTTCGTAAACTTTAAAATAGATCGCATGACTTTAGTGAGTACCATTTGCAAAAACAGTCATAAAAACCCACCACCAGTATTGACAAACATGCGAAAGGAACTTTGAACTTTGTAAATCAATAACTCTTCTATCGTATACAATATTGATGAGGATATTTTACATGAGTGTAGAAAAAATAACTCAAGGTAAAACCATTCAATAGAAAAATTTATAATTTTCGTCTATAAGGAAAAAATCAATATACAAACAATGAATTTGTGCCAATCGGAAAAAAATGCACCATAAGTTAAAAAGGACCAGTCGCTCAATGGGATATCAAACTTTTGATATAATTTCCTTACAAAAAATCGACTAAAACATTTAATAGCTTAGTTTGAAAATTAATACTGGCCGATTTTTCATTTTCAAGTTTTGGGTAATTTTTTTTACCAAAAAAAAAAGGTATGATTAGACCACAATTTTTAGAGATTTAGTTAAGCAAGTATCCAACTGTAACAAATATGTAAACGTGGTGATGATTATTTCAGAGTTTTAGTGTTGAGTCAGCGCTGCAATGCTTAATATCACGTTGTTTAGAAACGCTCCTGTTAGTTATTCCGCTATCTCGTTACCGATGATACCTTAAGGTTCAGATAACCAGTGCAAATATTAATCTTGGCGCAGAGATTCTGAAATTATTTGCAATAATTGAAGTCTAATTTCGACTTACAGTATGCTTGTTGTTTTGATTTATAGGTAAATGTAAAGCTATTCCTAAAATATTTGCTTCATAAATGATTGACAGAATAGTCTTTTCAATTTTATATCCCTATACTCGTATTAAGCAATTTTGTACAACTAGTACGTAAATCTAAAATTTGATCAAAATGTATATGGGTTGTTTTAACGATTTTGCCTAAGCCCATTTTTTATAACGTCAAACATGGTAGTACTTGTTTATACCTATGCTCCTGGGACATAAATAATAAAAGTTTTATTAATGACAAGTATATTTACATTTCCACTGTCTCTGTTGACCACCCAAATGCTTTGTACATCCTTATCGGCCGACTCCATGTTTCTGGCCATTTCAGCAATATTCACTGGAGCATTCAAAACTTTGTGTTCTACATTTTTGCTGTTCAATTTAATGATATTGTAAAATTGATCGCACAACTCCCTGCATTGAAAGAAATAAAAATTATTTCTTTGTAAAAAAAAAACTATGTCTGTACAGGCGTTTACTGACCTTATGTTGTCCTCGGTCTTTTCGCTGTTGATACTCTGTAGAATGTCACCTACTGCATCGTAGATATCGTCACAGGTCTCAAAATCATCATCATTGCCGCCAAGTACGCCTTGAAGTAAAATAAAATTCCAAATACTTATTGACGATTGAATGTTTTTTTAATGTTTGCTATTTATTTGATACGTCAGCCCCATTCTCTTCCCCCCACCCTCTCCTAGATAGTTTACCAAAACGTTACACGATAAACTTCATTCCTCCCGCCAACACCCACCACCCATTACTCTATATACCCACCTTCCACATAGTCTTTCAGCTCATTGTCCATTGCTGGAAATTCGCGTCGCAATATATCTGTTAATTGACTCATGTTCGGCATTTGCTGTTTTTTCTTAAAATTTTCTGAATGATTTCTCTCAATTTTAAATGCAATAGCAATTAAAATTTTGTTGTCTACACGACGTCGAATTTTGCGGAGCGCTACGTGCGTTCGACGTGCTGGTGCTGTCGTTGCCTTGATATGAGACTGGCAAAAAATTTCAACACTTCACTTGCTTTCGCTAACTTTGTGTAACGTTTTAACTTTTTTTAATGCTCCACACTTTACACCTCGCGAAAATTTGTGATTTTTGCGGAAATAATCACTTATTGAATTTGATTTTTAATTTTTCGTAGACTTTTCCTGCTCCAAAAAATTAAAAAGAAAATCGTCAATGACGATGACAGCGGACAGAGAAACACACGTGTAGCGTTGCCACACAAAAAGAAATATATTTCAATTTTCTCATAAATGGGCAACTTGTCTTGAATAGTAATTTTCGTATTGCCAGACTGTAAAGCCCAATTTCCATGTGATCTTATCTTATCTTATTTTATCAAATATCAGGGAGGACATCACATGCTATTAAGATAGCAAATGTATGCTATTCACTCTCGCATTCTCCAAGCGCATTAGGTTCTGTTCACATGCTTTTTCTTTCTTACAAAAATTTGATTTGATATCCCTGATATGGGACGAAATAAGATAAAATAAGATCACATGGAAATTGGGCTTAATGATGAGATTATCAGCTGGGATTTCCTACGATGGGAAGTCTGCGATTATCATAACCACCGGCATAACCATGGTGGAAGCAATGCTGCATGATGCTTCTTCCTCTTCGGCTATGGGGCTACATTACCTGTCAAAATCAGTTTATTTATTCTTGACCGCTATGGAAACAATTTCACGGTTGCATTTAAATTGAATTTGTCAACATAATTTCACTTCTATAATTATTCCATGTGAAAACCTCACTTAAGTCAATTGAGAACATGAGTTACATAAAGTTGTCAAACTTAAATTGAGTTACAACCATATATATTGCGTAATTACGTAAAGGTCGTATGATTGATCATCATAAATCTACTACAATTAAACGAGAAAAATTGTAGGTAAATATGGTACGCGCAGTTAATAAAAAATTAATTTTTCAAAAGTTATGGCGGGAACTTTGTACTGAAAGCGGATACATTCTAAGAATGATTAAAGATTAAAAAAAAAAACAAAAATATATCGACGAAATCGGTTGACGGACATCTATGTATACCGCCCATACAAGTAAAACATTTAAGACGTTAAATTGTGAGTTATTTGATGTAGTGTAACCAAATATCTGGAAAAAAGTTTGCCAAATTTCAAATAGTAAGAATGATTCGGAAAAGCTCTGGACAATAACTTCGTGGGAGTGGCATAGAAAAGCTTTAAAACGCTACACTGAGAAAATTATTTAGAGCAATGACACCAAATTTCACACATATACAAAAAACAGTTCGGCCAAGTATCAGAAAAAAAGTAGACGAATTTCAAAAAGAGGGCGTGATATTTCCCATTCACGCATAAGCTATCTAAGTAAATACTGTCACAATCAATGTGAGCACGTTTAGTCAAACCAGCCAACATGTAGTGTGGCGGAAAAAATACCCTGTTAATACAAATTTGACACGTATAGCCATTTTTATTGTTAACGCGGTGAAGAGTATTTAATTTTTGCTGAAGTCAAAGATAACACCTTTGTTTGTTTTTATTTTTTTGAGTGACTGAAATAAGAATATGTATTATTAAATGCAATAATAACATTTTTCCAATGAAAAAATATATTTGATGTATGATACAAGAAAATAAATTTAATTTTAGAATAACAATGCAAAAGGGAAAAATGTATATAAGTACAAATAAATTATTTATTTGTAACTAAAAATCAATAGTTAATAGAAAACAAAATTTGCCCAAAAAAAAATTCCTTATTGAATAGTATACCAATAATTCATTAAGGTATAACGTGAACAGATTCAATTAATAGTTTAAACATAACTTAAAGAAAGCAATTTTTCAAACAAAAATAAAATAAATAAACAATTTGTATATTAGTAGCGCAATAAATATAATAGAATAGAAGCATAAAAAAATTTTCTACTAATTGTTGGTGTTAAATAAATAAGCAACGTAATAAACGGTTGTAACATAATAATAACAACAAATGTCACTAACTTTACATCTTATGCTATTTCATCATAATACAAGTATGATTATTTTTTATCAATAATTTAAATTGTTAATTACAGTTTTACATCTAAGACTACACTTTTTTATATATTAGCATTTTTGAAATTATTCTTAGTTTTACTATTTTCTAAGCAGGCACATTGACCGACGACGACATTGCTGCGGCAGACGTATTAGTTTTACGCTGTCTGGCACCACGACCGGACAGTAAATAACTTAGATCCAGCGGTGGCTCGCAAGCCAATTGAGTATTCTTCGATTTGAGCTTCATTGTTTTGAGAACATTTTCCAACCGTGAACGCTTCGCTTTAATAGTCTGGAAAAATTATTTTATTTATTATTATTCAAGTTACATGAGCCACATAACATAGCCTTCGTTTTTCAAATTTTCGATTACCTGCACTGTTGGTGCTACTGGCTTTATTACTATAACCGTTGCCGGACTATTACTGCTCTGACGTTTCTTTATGCTTGACGATGTTTTATTGGCATCATTTCGAACAGATAACGGGATTGCTGGCAGTGTACAATTCGAACTTGTTGTTATAGCTACCAAATCTAAATCAGTCTTTTGCTTTTTTGCTTTCAACATAGCTGGATTCACATCGTGCGGCTTTAATTGGAAGAAAAACATAGCATTTTAATTTACTCAAGCAATGCATATTTTGAACTTTAAACTTTACTAGTCCGTTGCTAATAAGAAGGGTCTAAGACACATTTTTTTTTATTTCATAAAATATTGAGATATTTGTCTCTACCTGACTGTATTAAAACTTCAAATTGAAGAAGGCAGACCAAATTAACGCCAAGCGCTCAAAAGAAGAATTAAAAAATAAATAAAACCAATTTAGCCAATAGAAAACTTCTTTCTAATAATGTTCTGTATAGAACACATATTCCCGTTTTCGCTGAAGTTGCTATGAAAGGCTTCAATCACTTCTGTGATACCTATTTTCCATATTTTTTATGTCAAATCAAATTTTATTGAAAATTGTGAAAAAAAGATGAACCTTTAAGAAGAAGCCTTTAAATTGGCAAAAAAAAAATGGGTAGCTTTATTACTTCCGCAATTATTATAATTTAACATAAAGCTTTTTTTAAGTATGGATAATTGTAATAGAATAATATATCTGTGACATAAGATATTTCACAGAATAGGCTTAGTTATTGCAGAACATAAGATTCTTATCTTTAGACAAAAAGGCAAAAACTCCTCCTTATGTTGATAAGTTGAGACTTATATTTCAAGATATTTGTCTTTCAATCTACATTCAAGGATAAGGCCTCCAATGAGGCAATTCAATACACTTTGGTCAAAAGTTTGAATGTTCGAAGTTCTCACAAAGTCGTTTATTGCTATGAATTCTACTACTCACCGCGTAAGTTTTTGTAATTTTCAATTTCTCTGGAAATTTCCGAAATGCATAATTTTTTGTGCACGTGGGATAATTCACTTTCGCCTTCGAAAAGAACCGCGCTGTCTTATCTACACGCAACTCACAAATATAACAATGTTCTTCATTGTCACACTCCATGGGACGTCCTTTACAAAATGTGGTGCGATCTAAGACCCAACAACGTCCGATGACCAATTCGATAGGTACCACTTCATATAAGGGTACACGCACAACTTCATTAGGATAAAATCGACGTGTTGGCTCATGAAATGTTTCGTGTGGTCGCAAAAAATGATGACCGAAAATAAAACGTTTGCCGTCGTTATTTTTCCATAAACGTTCAACACGAAAAATATCGCATTCTGAATAATCAATTTGGCCAATTGTTTCGTAAGTGTGTTTCTTAGAGGGCACAACTTTTCCGTTGGCATCTTTAACAGGAATATCACGCAGTACATAAACTGAGTCGCTTTGTCGTATATGCAGATCTCCACGCATTAATGATAAATAGTAACGATAACCATCTTCTGTGAAATCTTCTAGTGGAATTTCACGATCAACTTCGCGAGGTTCACAACGTTCACAGTGATAGTTGTCAGCATTGATGTCTGCTTTCGTGCACTCGGTATGCTGCCAAGCCATACAGCGTGCACATTGTATCATCAGACCTTCATCTTTGTACAGACCACAAATGCAGCGTATAACATCTTCAGTTGGAAGGATGGGTTGATTGTTTTCTGTGTCGTTACTCTTTTCATTTACTAAATCTTTAGTTCCAGTACTACAAGAGCTTTCAGACTTTTCATCACCAACTGTCGATTTGCAATTTTCTTCTAATTTCAGTGCAACTGGTATTATATTCTGTGTGCCAACAAATGCGTTACATGGCCCTTCGCCAACTAATTCCAACAATTGTTTGGCTGATTCCCGTTTCTTTTGTTCGTAGGTCTCGTAAAGCTTACCCAGTGCTTTTAATTTGGATTCATCAGTTTTATAAAGATCTTTTGCCTGTTCAAATGTACGTTTTATATCTGCATCAAAGTCCGACGCTTGGTTGTAAAAGCCTTTTTCCACATTTGTTTGTATGGTATAGAAGTCGTGTTGGATTATATCTTTTTGCAGTGATCTTGCAAGCTTTTTCTTCTTACTGCCAGCAGCTGCAGTCGATGCTGCAAATACCAAAGACATAAGGGAATTTTTATCGCCTGTTGTGTCTTTAAGTGAATCTAAGGCGGTACAAATATCACGTAGTATGACAGCCATTTTTGCCATCTTTTCTAATTCCGGATCTTGTACTGCCATAGCAAGTCCACGTGTTTTCATGTTGCGCGGTGAACGTAAAGCAGAAATTTGTGCTGCCAGGGATGCAGGAGTTGAGGGTCTACGATTTGTGATTGCTGCAGGAGAAGTGCTTGGGGAAACAGGCGTAGAGGGCGTATTCGGTTTGAGTTCAGAGTGCGGTGGAGTTTTTGCGATTAATCCAAGTTTTGATTTTAATTTGCGTATCTGCAAAAAACAAGCTTAGTGTATATTCATGTATTTATAAATGGCAAAAAAAAGAGCGTAATAAAAATGCAGAAGATAATCAAAAAAATCCCCTATACCATAGGTTATTAACAACATCGATGCATAATATCCTCATTGGTTTGCAAACATACCTTTTCAAAATTTCGCATCAGGAAAACGCCATGTTGCTTTATGTACTTCTTATCTTTCTCTGATAGCTGCTGTACACGTGTAAACACTATATCCTTGGACTGCAAATGAGCTAAACTCTTCTTAGCCTTACGTTTACGTTGACGACCGATTCGTGCGGCTTCCTTTAATGATGTTTCAGTTGGCTATATGAATATAAAGTCATTATGATTAGAGAAACTTTCACAACAAATTTCAATACTTTACCTTAACTTCAATAGGAGGAGGTAGTGGCTTTATACGTTGAGATTTCCCACCAATTACTCCACGACATTGCGGTGTATTGCAGCGACATGGCTGTCCCTCTGCAGGATTGAAAAGCGAAAAGTTGTAGTCATATGTTAATTCCTCCCCCACTTTAATGTTTCGTGATGCAAACAATGACATGCGCGACAAACCGTTTACCGACCATTTTTGCATCTCGCAATTTGGTTCACACGAATGATTCACGAAACGCCCGTCACTACCCATGCGATGACCATCGATAACAAGCCCTCCGTCCAGATGCAAGCAGTAGTGATGTATGTCATTTAAGTAAATTGTACCCATACGATCTTTAAACTCACGCTCTGTAACAACTTCGCCTACATATTCCATGATATAAGTGCCCTTCCTTATGGGCAACTTGTTGCGCACACCCCAACCTTTGTTTTCGGTCATAAAACGTTCAACCCCAGGTGCAATTTCATGTCGTTGGATTTTCTGATTGCGACATTTCTCACGTGTTGGACATGATGACGGTGAGCACTCAGTGTAAACTAAACGATTAAGACAATCATCGCCACAACCGACATCTGATTTACAATTACAAGTTGGATGATCGAAACCGGCAAGATTCGGACGAACTGATTCTGCGTAGATATTGGTGCGTATCTTACGATAATTCCACGATGGAACTGTAACACGTGCAGGCAATTTACAATTTTTGTAAGCCCACCAAATGTCATAAGGAAGCTCAAAGTCAATTTCAGTACGTCGAAAATGTTTTTCACAATATGGTGGCGGAGGCAGTAAAGGCGTCGCAAGCTGCATCGTTTCACATGCAGCAGTAGAATAAGGAACTAATTCTTTTTGATCATTAAAGGCATTCTTTTCACTTTTTTCATTTCTTTTGTTCAGCGTAGCAGCCGCCATCTTTTGCAATGGTGGGGTTTGCAAGCATTTAAAGAAATCAGAAAAGAGTCCTGCCGATAAATAAGTTTTACGCCAACGAGCATTTTTACGCCCTCCAGTTATAGATGCAGAAGACGACTTCTCATCGCTGGTATCGCTAGCAGCCTCTGATTCCACAGTGCCTGTAATATTGGTCATTGGGAGCACATCATGCTCCAATTGATCGGCGACATGTGGATCTTTTGTTATACAAGCAATCGATGATTCATCTTCCTCCTCAGGGTCTTTTCTTGCTATTGCCACTGGATGTAATGAACTGCGTCGTTTTAAACGGATTTTGCAGCTGAAATTGATTTTTGGATCGATACCTGCGGGTAGTAGATGCTTAACTTCGAGATCCTTCGTACTTAGTACGCCGTTACTAGCACCAGTTTTCTTTATTTTCTCTGTTCTCTTTGTAGATTTTTCTATTTGAGATTTTTTATTATGTTTTGGTGCAGTAATAATTGGCACGTTTGTCTCGCCCGGAAATTTTGATTTTCGCACACGGGCAGAACGGCTTGGAGCCGGAAACTCTTGTACTGCAATTTCAACAGCTTGTGTTATTCGCCTACGAGCCTTAGGAAGTGGAGCATCCATTGTCTTTGATTTTTCTTTCTCATCCTCCCGATTTTCTTTTATAACTTTCTTAGGTTTCTCTTTCGATTTCTCTACGCGCTTTAGTCTTTCTGTGGTCTTCAGTGATTCTTTTTCACTATCCGTCATTTGTAATTCCATGTGCCGTTGCTTAGATTTCTCCTTTTCTTTTTCTATGTCTTTTTGCAGTCGTTGTTTCTTTTGCTTTCCACGTTTTCCACTGTCGGGTAGTCCTTCTTCATTCGACATTTCCTTCGTGATTTCGTTAGCGTTAGTACTTACGGGGGTGCCTTGTAAACGTTCCAAACTAACGACAGATAGACGTGGAGTTCGGTTGGCTCTTTCCAAAAACGTATCGCTAGCTTCACCAGTTTGTGGCACACGATCACAAGTTTTCGATGCAGTTAATGTCGGTGCAGCTTTCAACTTCTTCAATATCGTGGGTGTTGCATATCTTACTTTCTGGGTTTGCTCCGCAATGTCTGGCGTCACATCTAAAAGAAGATCTTCGTGTATCTTACGTTTCTTGCGACGTACCGTGGGAAACCCAGTACGATTAAATTTTTTACGCTTGCGTTTGAGTATTAAATTCCCTCCGGTCTTGTTAAGCAAATCTTCCACAACACGCATGCTACTTTCAATTTTAGTTGTAGGCAAAGGAAATGTTTTGCTTAGTTCCATTAGCAGTGGTGAATCTACCTCAGACTTAGTTATAATTGCCGCCGCTTCTGTCAACTTAGATATAGGTGGAATTTGTATCTCCAACTCAACCGTAGGTTCAAAGACCCCGGGAGGTGGACAAGAAGTCTCAGAGTCGACTTGCGGCGAATTAACACCGCCAGTTTTTGTCGCTGCAGCTACAAAATCTTTTACAGCAAGAACTGTCACAGCATCACTGTGGCCAGCGATCTTCGAAACAACGCCTTCTAGACGTGAACGCTTCTTGTGTATTGTGGGATCCGTAAATTGCTTTGTAGAGCTTGTGGAAAGTGGACTTATGTCAAGTAACTTACCACTTAGTATTGAGGAAGTCTCTATAACGTTAACGCGCAAAGGTGAGCAATTGCTGCCGCCTTTTACGCTTGAGCTTTCATCAGAATGCGGCGTTGAGTTTTGCAATAAATGACGTTTTTTCGGTGTAATTGCAGGCTTCGTAGTCTTCGTGCTGAATTTATGTTGCAGTTGCTGCTGTGTATTCGATGCTATAGTGAGTGAGGTGGCTGAAGATTTTGCGGCCGCAGCAGCAGCTGCGAGCGCTTCTGCATTGTTAGCAAAAAGTTTAGCGACTGCAGCAGCTTCCGTTGACTTCTCACCAGGAGTTAGTAAGTAGTGACGTTTTTTCAATGGCAATTTATGATCATCGGGACTGGAGCTGTTAGCTTTTTTGTGACGACGCTTGGTTGAGCCACTACTGGGCGTTAGAGAGCCAACACTGGCGGAGAGTAGCGCAAAGTCGACGCTTTCGCTAAGTTTACGTTTTTTTAGACTTCGTTTATCACGGAAATCGCGTTTAGTACTGCCACTCAGGCTTGACGACAAGGATTGAAATTTGCTGGAATTAGTGTCCGCAAAGAGTTTATCTTTTTCCTTTACAGCAGGTGCGATACCTGTCTTATCACCATTTTGTATGCGACAAAGTGTACCAAATGTACTTGTTATAATTTCGATTTCTGTCAGCAGTTTCGAGTCGATTGTAGCAACTTTACTGGATGTGGGAAAACGAAAACTCTTGCGTCGTCGACGCCGTTTTACTTTGGATACGCCAGAGTAGTAACTGCTACAATAGCTGGCAACCGATGAACGCCGCGATTTAATCTTACGTGACATCTGAGATAATAAATCGGTAGCTAATTCTGAGCCTAGCGAATTTTTACGCAGCAAATTCATTTTCCCACTAAAACTATGAAAACCGTCCTGTGAGCCACCATCTTCATGTGTTGTATCAAATAGACGACTTTTAGATTTGCCTTCTGCGGAGCCACCACCACGTCCAAAATATTCACCAGTTGCAATATAGCGATTAATTTCTCCATATTTCTTGGAGACACTTGTTATAGGCAGACATTCCAGACTTGGTTTACACACGTATTCATTGCTTTCTTCACTACTCTGGCCAAGCGATAGACCAGCCAGTTGCAGTATATCTTGATCCTCATTCAGCAGGTTACCCACCGATTTGGATTGTTGATGTAACAGCGATGCCGACCGGCGTTTTCTACGAAATTTGGTTGATTTTAGTGCTGCGCCCTTCTCACTGTCCTTGTAATCGCTGCGATAGCCACAACTTTTAGCACGACTACGCCTGCTTGCACAACTACGGGTACTGTAACGACTTTTACAACTGGCATCACTTTTGTAGCCAGAATTATGAGATGTATGATGATGGAATCGTGGTGGATGTGCTGAACCATAGTCCGAAACGTAACCACTTTTTGCCGCCAAGATTTTGCTACAAATCGTAGTGTTTCCTCCGCCACCATCGCTTTTGTAGCCACTAACGCTCGGTCGGCGAAATTTCTTATTTACATCAATTTTACGCCAAACAGGATCTAGTAATAATTCTTCCTTGGCTACGGCAGAATTTGTTAGGCTGCTTGTGGAAGCGGCAGCTGCGTTAGCAGTTTTCTTCTCAACGCCTGACTGTGCTGCGCGATGTCCTGGAACAGAGGTACCAGAATTTATGCCAGTGGACTGTTTACGTTTGTTACGTGGCGGTGGATAAAGTACACGCTCTGTAGCGTACATGCGCTTATCCAGGTTAACAAAATCTATTTTAGGTTTTGCTAACGATGATGTTGACGCGCTTAGATCAGCAAAGCTTTTGATGGGCGATGCACACACAGATTCGGTTCCGCCACTCTTACGTAGCGCGCTAGCGGCCAGTCTTGGTGAAGGCGAAGTGCTTTGTGTTGTGCTCGTTGTGGAAATGACGCCTGAATCAGCTGACTCATTAATGTTAATAGAAGGAGCAGCGATTGCAGCTGCTGTGGCAAATTTTTTTTCTTCAGCAGTAACAAATGAAATTGATGCGGATATAACGCCTTTTTTGGGACGTCCACGTCGCTTTTTAGCACTGTTACCACTACCAACATCAGTGAACAAGGCATTTGATTTCGTTGGCACTCTGTCACCACCAACTGGAGACATTAGAGGTAATGGCTCTGGTGTTACCACACGTGCGGGTGTTGCAGCTGGTGTTTGGCTAAACATTTGTGTTTTTTCCATGAAATCTTGCAGCAATGTCGACTGATATTGTGGTAGATTCTTCGTTTTTGTGTTAAGCCGCGTACCACAATCAACACCAGCTGTGTCATCTGTATCGCTCTCAACGCGTTTTATGGCAGCGCTCACTAAATCAGGCAATTCGTTATCACTCGACGAGAGCCCAATGTGGTCGTTCGCATGTTGTGTGCCGGTCGTCGCTGTCGTTATAGTGTTTCCTGAAAGTGTAATAAGCGATTTCAGCTGTGTATTTTTTGAATTTATGGCTGTTATGAGCAACCGTGGTGCACGTTGTTGCTGTTTAAGTTTTAGTAGAGGTTCATCATCGGAGTCAGATGAAATAGTAGAACTAGGGATGTGACATTTTTTACTTGCTTTACTTTTTGCATCATTAGACTTGGTTTGAGCCTGAAATAGAGTTTTGAAACATCAAAGCTTTTTACTCTGCTTAGCTTTTTAAAAAGACTGATTTATAAAAATGACAATTGGTCTTACCTTCTTTCTTTTCACTTTGACTTTTTTTGTGCACTTTTCTGTCGGTGCAGCAACGGTTGTTGTAGTAGCCTCTGAACAGCCAGACTCTGTAGCGTCGCTTAAACAAGGTGTGGGTGCAAAAAGCGACTTGCTTACATCAGTAGCTTTTGGCTCTGCTGTTTTTTCACCTCTACCAACAAAGCTGCTAATTGCTGCAGGCATTGCATCAACTGACATGCTGTTGATGTTGCTGCTGTTGTTGTTGTTCGTGGTGATAGTAACTGTGGGTTTTTTACCACTGCT
This sequence comes from Tricholauxania praeusta, assembly GCA_949775025.1. NCBI lineage: Eukaryota > Metazoa > Arthropoda > Insecta > Diptera > Lauxaniidae > Tricholauxania > Tricholauxania praeusta. The sequence goes on along the minus strand of OX459028.1, from coordinate 54,741,885 downwards.
ATTGCTGTTTAGCTTTATTTTTAAAGTTTCTACTACGGTATTATTATTGACTTTGTCGCCTAATATTTTTAATGCAACTGCTGAAGAAGATTGTTTTGTAGCTGCTATCGATGTAGCTGTAGGTTTTTGTGTGGAAGCTTTCGTTCTTTTAGTGTCTGTCGTTGGAGCGCTGATTGTTGGCATTCGTATTGCAGAGATCTTCATGCGCAAACCATCAGTATCTGAGCGTTGTACGCTGAATTGTGTATGACCCTTCTTGTGATCCGACATAGAACTCGAATGATCGGTAATTGTGTCAGATTCCTAAAAAAGAATACATGCAATTTATTTATTTAATTAGAATAATATTCTTCATTTCAAAAACATTTGTAATCAAAAAATTTCCCATAATCAAGAGAGTTTGCAGATTATAAGTATTTAAAAATATATGCGTTTAATTTTTTCATTGATAACTTGTTACGTAGCATATAGTGCTTTGATTTGTCAAAGAGATAACCGTAAATTGGAGTCCGAAATTTTTGTAAAAGAGGAATTGTAAGGCTGAACGTATAAAATATTACTAATATGAATGCAACTTAATTTGCAGCTAAAAGTGAAGCAATAACTCACTCAACTGCAATAGTTTTAAAACAGTTACTAATTTTCTGCAATTTTTGTAATTACGATTTTTTCCCCCGCTTAAAAAGTCAATTAATTGCAAAACAATTGTCAGATTTCAACCTCACTTTTCAGAGCATTTTGTTACGGAAGGTAAAGTTTCTGTCATTTCAAAAATACCGGTAAATTGAAGGAGCCAAATCACATTGATGTCATCAAAACTGCCATATAAAAGGGTTGACTTCCTATGGCTTAGATTGGTTTTATATTATTTGCCCATGTATTTTGTGTCATTTTTACCATCGCAGTCCAGCTGGCTTTTTGAGCTATAGTGTGTATCTTTTGATAACAATAAGCCAAGATTTATTGTTGATACGAAGTTGACGATTTAATATTTGGCCTGGCCGAAGATAACTCCCTTAGGTACTTGTTTTATTTTAAAAATCAAATCTGTGATTTTATTTGACAAAATTTTGCCATTCACAAGCTAAGTCCATAGGCCTCCTGAGTGATCAGTTAGTGTTGTGATTCCGGCTTTACAGAGTTTTGAACTATTAACAGCCTAGTTAGTTTTGGATACGGAAACAATATCAGAAAAACTTGTCAATATAGTTTGCATGTATTTTTAGAGAAATATTAGCAGCATATTTATGGTGCAAAGACCCCCTACTGGAGAAAGTCCATGTTGCATCAGACCTTTTTAGACAGATCAGAGTACTCACGAGTACAAAATGGAATATTTCTTAATAAAAATTAAGAGAAAATGCTGTTCAAAAGCCAACTATGAAAATAATTTGCATTATTGCCAAAAACTTGAAGAAATTAGACGAAGACAATAACCAAAGCTAAATATTTAAGGGTTGGACAGTGTTATTCAACTCACTTCATTTTCGCTGATGGATTCTTGTTGTGCGACCAAAACTTTTTCCTCTGCTTTAGCTGTTGCTGCTGTCGTTCCAGTTGATTCATTTTTCTCCTTTTTCATTATTTGCTATGATGAAAACTGCAAAAAAGAAACAGAAAAATTAAAACATTTTCTAATAAGGAATTTTATTTACGAAAAACTTAAAAAAAAAATGAATTTTTGATAAAGGCATAACAACGCAAACTGGTTTTTCTGGTCACAAATAGTAGCGTAGCATTGCACTTTCCAAACATGGTGCAGATGATGACGACGAAGAACCACGGGAATTACGCGCATGCAGCAAATAAACATAAGTAAAGAAGGTAGAAAATACATGAAAATAAAAGGGGCTGTAATGCACTGTGCAATTGCTGCTTCTGCTGCTGCTTTTATTGTTGTTGTTTTTTAGTTACTGCCAGCGATTACTTGTCAAAATGTCTACATGTGTTGTCCGGCGTTGTCGTAGTTGAAGTCAATTTTTTCGGTTGTTGGTAGCAATGTAAGCGCGCGAAATTCTTAAGTTGTGAAAGTGTTAAACTAGTTATTGCCATCCCATAACATGTCCTTGCACACCTGCCTGTGCACTTAGAAGAATGCTAAGCAATTTGAATTATGCACTAAGCGTAATTGCGACTTATCAAAGAAATATTTTGAGTAGAAGTTTTGTGTAACTAATATATGTAACATTAAATTTATTTTACAGGGCGTTATTCGTAAAACCTGACGTTTGAACAGAAAATCTGTGCGATATACTTGTATCCAAAAAATTCATTCCAAGTATTTTTTATTTTTTTAAGTACACGTATAGCAAAAAAAAAATGGCTTCAAACTTTCTGCAACAGTGGCACTAAACCAGCAGCTGTTTTGAGTATTTATAAAATCGTTGCGCATGAAGCTTCGTTCGTCTGACTTAATTCCAGAAAACTTGAAATTGTTTGATGCTTCTAATTAGATAGTTCTCTCATATTTACATATTGACATTCAAATAGGTTATAATGTACATAGCTACGAAATTCATAATGCTAATTTTTCATTCTACTGTTGTAACATTTTCAATTGACAACACTTTCAGATTCCGTTCGAAATCGAGTCACCGGCCAGCAGTTATTTCGATGGTCAACTCCAACTTTTTTCGAATCCAATTCTCATAGTGCATAAAAGTTGTCTATCCATCAGTAATTCACGTGACATGTTTTTTGTTTCGAATAAAACCATCTGTACCTAATTGATTTTCGGCTACTTATTCTCAATCTGAATTCGGTTTTTATCTGTTTCGGCAGTTTTTTATAATTCAAGAAAATCAAATATCAAATAAGAAACTCCAAGATTTTCTCGAGTTAAAAAATAAAAATATGAATTGGTAGGTAAGAACCGGAACTCTTATGCAAGAAAAAAGTGGAGAGAAACGAAAAAAGGTCATCCCCGATAATTTGTTTGTTTCAATTGGTATAAGTACGGATTGCACGTTCGATCACATTTGAAGATCATTTTTAAATTATCGATTTGACACATGTATTTGAGAGTCGGTTGAGATCCGATACCCTTTATGCCGTCATCGAAACAGGTACAAATTGCATGACCACCAATATTGTTGCCATTAGATCAAATTTAAGAAATTTGCGTAGTTGATTTGAGATAAATACTTGATAATCGCTTGGTAACTAGAATTTTTCAATTCCAGAGAGAACTGCTTGGTATTTGTTGTATTATTAATTATTTCATCAGTTTTCTTGGTCGAAAGTATTTTTCTTAGTGCGTTTAGTTCTAAAATCGCAAATTTATCGTCGTTATCAAATTAAATCCAGCTTGTTTTTGTCGATAGTTTTAACAATACGCAGCAGCAAAGCCTTCTCAACTTGGAATTTCAAAATGCAGTCAAACTGGGTCAAGCTTTCGTCGTTGTCTGTGTTTTGTATCGAATGCACTAGAAAAAAGTTCAATAAAAACAAAACACATAAAGGTGAATCCCGCGCTACTGCCACAGCACCGAGCGCCTACATAAACAAACTTCAACTGCATTCTCCCACGGGAGGATAGTTTTTATAAAAAGATTAATATTACATTTAATTTATACAAATTTAAGAAATTTTAACAATTACTTACGCGTAAAAATATTTCTGTTTTATACCCCGCAATTTCAATGAAGTTTTTGTTTTAATTTTTTTCCGTCTCGAAAATCAGTTGAGTTCACTTCTTTCTTTGCTGCTGTTTTGCATTTGTTCATTCATTCGTTAGTTTTTTGTTCGATCGTTCGTCAGTCACTATGAATTTCTCTTTTGCAAACTTTTTCTTCTTTGTTATTCCATTCATTTACATTCTAAAATGGCGCCGTTTTATAAGCGTCGACAGCAAAAAATTTTCACTTCATTTAGCTAAATTTTCATGTTTTTTGGCGCCTTTTTATGCACTATTCACTTTTTATAATATTCAATTGATTAAAGCGTTTCTTTATTTACAACATGCTAATCATTTTTTAATTAAAAACACTTCTAACTACCTTAAACTTTATCGCAAAATAAAATTCAGAAAAATTACCGTCGAAAATAATAAACGAAAGAAAAACACTCTGACCTACGAAACGAACCAAGAAACTGAGACGATTGGCGACTGGGAAAATGACATAAGGAATATTCAAAATGTCGGACAAAACAAATTGCTAAATGTAAAAGCGAACGACAACTACAGAAGAAATGTCAAAGTTGTTGGTTTTGAAAATCGCTTCATCTGAAACGTTACGTAAAATCGTAGCAACGAATCGTACAATCTACGTAATAAATAATACATGAAAATTTCTAAAATCGTATGAAAAATCAACATTGTATTTGGAAAATCACGAGGCAAATGCCTTTTTGAAAGTTGGCAAACTGCATAATCACATTGACGTGTGGGCCCCAAATTTTTGCAATTGCTCATTTTTACTATATTTCAATGTCCTTGTTAAAATAAAAGACTTTTTGTTGATGTTTAATTATTGTTATTCTTTATATGGATTAAGAATCACTGAGCTCAAATCTAACCTTTCACGTGCAATCACTTTGGTTATTTATTTTAACGTATACACTACGAATTTTATTCGGCTTCCGTATGGTTACAGAAAAACAGTTCAGTGATTTGGTAGTTTATCCAATTCATGATTCAATATCAAAAACTATATTAATTTGCCAATATAAAATTTAAGAGCAAAATACATTGATAAATGATTTGTTTACGAGAAAAGTCTGAGAGACAAGTTCTTGTCTATTCTCTTTTGTGATTTTCTTTTTCTGTTTGCGACATATGACAAATTTTTTACCTCGTCCTCTTCGTTTTTCCCCTCTTGTCAACAAACGAGGAAACTTTGCCGAAAAAGTTTCCTCGTGTAAGCGCTGACTTACAAATACACATGCCAAAATGTCGAAGACTGACATATATTCTCGCTTTTTATGGCAAAAATTGTGTAATATGGGATAGTAGAAGATCAAGAAAGATAACATGAAAACGTAACATTATATTAGCTGATTTTGACAAAAAAGGTAGGTATAAAAATAAAGAAGAACAGTCACTTAGAATTGATACTACCAAGATAATCGTAGTATGGTTTTAAATTGAATTACAATTTTGAGCTTTGAGTATGCCAATAAAAAAGATATGCACATGCATACTTCTACACACGCTTGAGCTAATAAGTCGACGTTTATACGAGGAAAGTCTGGGAGACAAATTCTTGTTCATTCTATTTGTTTCGCGTTTGCAACATATGACAAATTTTTTACCTCGTCCCTTTCGTTTTTCCTCTCTTTCCAACAAACAAGGAAACTTTGCCGAAAAAGTTTCCTCGCGTAAACCTTGACTAAGAAAAGAGCTCTATTACAAAATTTGTAGCTTGCAACGATAGTTTTTTTTTTCTGTAAAGTTATTTTTTCCTTATATATTGGCACTTGTTATTAGAGATCAATTATCAAAATTCCTTACAAGACGATTTCTTTTTTTAGACTACATCATGTTGTAGAATAAATAGAATTCTGTTTTAATCAGAGCTGTCAGATCTCAATATATATTCTTTATTAGAGCCTGATCGGATAGTTATCTATATTGTATAATGTATTGACTAAACAGCCAGAATACATCTGAAACAAACATATTTCGATATAATTGAGGAACCGGAAATTTTCTGTTACAGCTCAGCAAGGGATTTTTTTTAATAATAGTGTTTCTTTTTGTGATCGGTGTTCAGATTGCCAAAGAGAGTACAATAAACTTTGTTGTATTTTGTTTCACTCCTTTGACACCAGGGCTAGTCGTTAGTATGCGCCTTGTTACACTGATGACATAATCTGGAATGGAATCCGCTAAGGTGATAGTCGACAATTGATTATCAACTATCGCACTTTTGGTCTCTGTAAGGTGATTGTCAATTTGATTATCGCTTTTTTGCATTTGTTTTATGTGATAGCTATTTAGGTGTCGTTTTTTTATTCTGTAGTTTTTTCATTCTGTAATAATAATATAAATTTATTTGAAGTTTATAAAAACCATGTTTACTTCATTGGAAATATTTTATGGTAGAAATAACGAAAATGATTTTAGTAAAATTAGGAGTTAATAATCCTAAGATTCTATTGCAGTTATAGGGTGAATTGATGGTAGTCATTTTATGATTCTTAGGCCAATGGAAAATGAGAATATGTTCTTTAATCGAAAAGGACGACATAGTATAAATGCCATGGTTGTAGGTTTGTCATAAAATATCATTAGCAAAATGATTTATAAATTATTCTAGATTTGAAATGAGAGCACAGAAGTTTTGGCCATAAATGCGAGGTATGGTGGAAGTGCTCATGACAGCTTTGTTTGGCGCCAAAGTCATGAAAGAAATGTATTGGAAACAGATTTTATATCACGTATTATACGATCAGTACTATACGATCTGACCAGCTCCTGATGCTGCTCCATAAATGAGCAGAGCGTTTTGACCTGTTCCTTATTTGCATAACTCCTACAAGAGAAGAAACAAATCGTTTTAAATTTAGCACCTTAATAAATTTCACATTTACACAAAATATTGAAAATATTATTCAAAAGAAACAGAGCTTATATTTAAATGACATTTGAAAATTATAAGTGCTGCCAATAAACAAACAATTTTTTTGATCATCTTACAGAGAGGAAAGTAAAGTTGATTATCAAAAACGACAATCAAAAAAACGACAGTCAACTATCACCTTAGCGGATACCACTCCTGATTGAGAATTTTTTTGCTTGCTTGAAGCGCTTAGGTTGGCTGAACGGGCCCTATGTCAAGTTATTCAACCAACAACAAAAAACAATAATGTTTTCGCATTTCATTTCCTGCATACGGGTTTATTTCAATAAAAGTTAATAAATTAATTAAAAGTAAACTATTTATTATTTTATTTTCAAATTAATACAATGTTATTTGTACGAAGGCTCAACTGGAACTGAAAAACTAACTTTTATATTTCTAGCTCACTTCACAGCTTTATGTTGATTTCATCGTATTTTGTAAAACTGCAAGCACTGCGTCTACCGTTCATCCGCTGTGTTTTGTTATAATGCAATTCCTGGAATAGAATCGCTGCCTGTATTTGTATTTTCATGATAATCACATACCTTGTTAATAACTTAATTTCGTGATAACTTATATATTAAAAATCGTGAAAATAAATAAATAATGAGTGGTGGTGGCACTGGTGACTTACTTTACGGCACCACACTTTCTGCTGAATCAATGAAAGTAATTGCGGAGAGCATTGGTGTCGGCACCTTGCCAGACGACGCAGCCAAGGAACTTGCAGAGGATGTCTCCTTTAAAATAAAACGCATAGTACAGGATGCGGCTAAGTTTATGCATCATTCTAAACGTGAGCGCCTGCTACTTGGTGATATCGACCATGCCTTAAAGGTTCGAAATATTGAACCCCAATATGGATTCATTACCAATGATTTTATACCTTTTCGTTTTGCCTCGGGTGGTGGACGGGAACTGCATTTTATTGAAGAGAAAGAAGTAGACTTGCAAGAAATTGTACAGACAGGACCACCAAAAGTACCGCTCGATATAACGCTGCGTTCACATTGGCTTTGCGTCGACGGCATTCAACCGACAATACCTGAGAATCCACCACCATTGTCAAAGGATTCACAAGCGATCGATTCCGTCAATCCTGTTGTGAAATTGGAACAAGGCATGACGAAAGATACAGCAGGCAAACCGGCAACGGGTAAAATACACAAACTCAAAAATGTTGAAACGGTTCACGTTAAACAGTTGGCCACACATGAGTTATCGGTAGAACAGCAACTTTATTATAAAGAAATCACCGAAGCATGTGTAGGCTCAGACGAACCACGACGTGGAGAGGCCTTGCAGTCGTTGGCATCTGATCCTGGTCTACATGAAATGCTGCCGCGTATGTGCACTTTTATTGCTGAGGGTGTTAAAGTGAATGTGGTACAAAACAATTTAGCGCTACTTATTTATCTGATGCGCATGGTCAAGGCATTGTTGGATAATCCTTCGCTGTATTTGGAGAAATATGTAAGTGAATTTCAATTTTAGTTTGTAATTAGTTTAATCTAATTTAATTTTAGCTACACGAACTCATACCCTCGGTAACTACGTGCATAGTGTCTAAACAGCTTTGCATGCGCCCGGAACTAGATAATCATTGGGCTTTACGTGATTTTGCATCGCGTCTTATGGCACAAATCTGCAAAACTTTTAATACGTCGACTAATAATTTGCAGACACGTGTCACAAGGTTTCTTATTTACCAATAAATTTTATTTCAAGAATATAAAAAAATTAATACTTTTTTTTGCAGAATTTTTAGCAAAGCTTTACAAAATGACAAAACTCACCTTTCTTCCTTATACGGCTCCATTGCTGGTCTCTCTGAGCTTGGTGGTGAAGTTATTAAGGTTTTTATAATACCACGTTTAAAATTTGTCTCAGAACGTATTGAGGGCCATTTGCTGGGCACAGCTCAAAGTAATACGGATAAAACTGCCGCTGGACATATACGTGCCATGCTGCAAAAATGCTGTCCACCTATTCTTAAGCAGATGCGCAATACACCTGATTATGCTGAAGATTACAAGTAATTTATTTTAAATAGATTCATTGTATAAACTATAGTAATTGCCCTTAAGAAGATCTTAAGAGTAATGCTAAAAAGATCAAAGTAGGTGTTTCATTAGCATTAAATTTTTTCAATCGTTTGATAGAACTAATTTTACATCATAGCTGCAGCACCTTTCGATTACATTAATAATTGTGAGGTCTATAACCTTGTCAAAAGATCAACTCAAACTTAGATTGAAAACTAATTGCAGTTGATCAAGTAAGTGGTCTCATTGATTCTTATCGAATACATATATTGTGTTTCTTGGCATTCGAGTCACACAGTATGCATGTCAAATAATTTCAAACATATGTGATATCGGTCATTCTTTAAGTGATTGCTCATTCTTTTAATTGAAAAATTTGTTGAAGCGAAATATCTCAAAAACTATGGGATGCAGAATAAAAAGCTTTGGATCTTTTTTGTTTAAAATTTTTAATTCTATTAAAAAAAATAATTTGCTTTAAATAAATATGTATGTTTAAAGATTAATTTTTTTATTTATAAAATTATTTTTTTTGTTTACAAAAATGTTTAAAACTAAAAATCCCAGTGAGAATATACATATTTCACACTGGTGTTCCGCGGAACAGTTTGGAAAGCCCTGCTTTAGAAAATATGAATTTCTTAGGCGCGCGCGCATTTGGTCTAATTGTAGACATCCTTTGATAAGCTGATGCCCACAACTTTGCACGCGTAGCCCGTTTTTTAGTTTTTCCTTCGAAGGCAAACACTTAAATTATCCTTCTGAAATCCCGAGATGTAATTGTTCGCAATGTATTGTAAATTGAGAATGAGAGCGAGAGAGGAAAATTTGAATAATCAAAAACATCATTTTATTTTTATAGGAAAGATAAAATAAATAAAACAAAGATGTTATTCCGAAGATATTTTGGGAAACATTTTTATGAATAAAAAAACTAATGTTCAAACAAGTTTATTTAAAGTTTCTATTTTTTTTATAAGATTAAGCATTTTAAAAAAAAGTTTTTGAGATATTTCGTTTCAAACAAGTTAAGGGTGCAGTTGTTTAAAGAATGACCGACATATATTTCAACGATAATGAAAAATCTATTTCATTATTCAAATAATTTAATGAGTTTCCAAAGTTATGGTGGGAATTTCGATATGAAAGCACATTCATTCTTAGGATTGATTGAAGAATAACATATAAAAAAATAAAAAAAAACGGAAGATGTTATATTGAAAATATTTTGAGAACAATTTTTTTAATTAAAAAAATTAGTGTTTCAACAAATTTATTTAAATTTTTTATAAAGTTATAGCCTTTCTTAACAAATATCAAATGATTTTTTATCCTATCTTCTATAGCTTTTGAGATATTTCGTTTAAAAAAGTGTTCAAAAACGTTAAAATAAAACAAAGTTTGCAGTTATTAAAAGAATGACCGATATGTATAAGCGCTTGAATTTTTTCAAAAATTTTGAAAAATCGAATTTTTACCGCTACACAGAGCTGCTCCCAACTGCTTTAGCGCCTGTGATCAAGATTTTTGTACGCTCAAGTTTTTCCTTTTTACAAAATAGGAATTCAAAAATTTCTGAACGTAAATTGAAAATGTTTGCTTAACGAGCTAAAAAGAGGCCATCAAATTTTTCCCACATAAAAATTTAAGTTTTTACTAGAAAACGTTAAAAAATTACTCAGGGAAATCAATTTGAGTTCCCAGAATCCACGACGAGTTCCACACAAAGAGATCGAACTTTGCGCACGAGTACTTGGAATGGCCACTTGGAAAGTGGAGTGGAGCGATGAGAGTGGGATAATATTCTGTGTTTGGGCTACGACTTACATATTGATGAGTTTCTTTTCCACCAAAAAGACAATCTTATTTTCATCGCTCCACAAAATGTTTCTCTACTTTACAAGCGGCCATTCCAAGTACGCGTGCGTAAAGTCCGATCTCTTTGTGATATGTCGTGGATTCTGGGCACTCAAATTGTTTCGAAAGCCGTATTGAACAATTCACGCCCCGGGGGGACATAGAAGACTTTCGTCCTCGTGTTTTCCGTTTATTGGTGTATTTCATCGTATTCGAAACCATTTTCGCAGAACATGTGATAAAATTTTAAAATTCCTTAAGTTTTACTTTGCTAAATAGAATTTTTAATAATTTTACATTACTGTCGTAGAATGCTTTCCACGGCCCACTTAAATGCAAACACTTGAAAAAATCATTGCAATATTATACAAAAATAATAGAACTTATTTGTTACGAACAAATTTTTTTAATAACAGTAAATACCTGATCTTGAGAAGTAAAGGAATTGATCAGTGCTATTATTTTGACCGCTCGAAAGTACAAATTACTTGAAAGTACCGTAATTTTTGGAACAAAATGTCATGTTCTTATTTTGTATACTTATCAAGTAACTATATTTTAAAAGAAAAAACCGTCATTTGCTCGAAATATTTTCCTTCAATTCATAAATGACACCGCAGCTGTATTCAAAAATATTCGAAACAAGCTGATTTCTCTAAAATAAAGTTGGCCAGCAAAGATTTTGCAGACAAATTTAACACCATGTATCTGTAAAAAGTTTCGGAATCGAAAAAGCTCCTTTAATAGTTTAAGCCAGGACCCTGCATGGATTAGTAAGTTCGAAGAACACCCCTAATTAGTTAAGGGATGTATGGTTTATTTGACAGACAAAAACATTGTAGGCCAATATAACTGTTTTTATTCACATAAACCAAACAATTTTTCTTTTGCGTATTTTGAGTGACTGACGTTTTGCTCCATTACGTTAGATTTTGCTTTAGTTTCGATTTTTGAGATTTTTTTTTTTAAATCAGTATTCAAAACATCACGTGATTGGACAAAACCATTACTAGATTCAGAATTCAGCATCTCAAAATTCACAGAACCTGAGGTCCTATTTGTGATTTCCTTAATTTTTTTGACTCGTATCTATTATCTAATTTTTTTCTACAAGAATCGATTTTGGTTTTCTGGGGCCATCGCTGTGTCAAGCTGTTATTAAAGCGCGCAACGCACCATCTTCAACGCTTATACCATCATCACCATCAATAAACATTTCCAGTGCGCCAATTACATCTGCAGCACAAACAGCATCAACAATAGGACGTCCGCAGGTGGTGACACAAATTATACCACAAAGACAAACGTGAGTTTTATGGTATAAATTCATTTTTCATAGCTTTTTTTTTAATTTTTGCATATTCAAATAGCAGTCCTGTGATTGCTGCGCTGCCACAAATACGTACCATTCAACAAACACAGATAGCACAAAAATATGTTATACTGCCGCCACAGGCTGCACAACAGCATATATTGCAGCAGCAGCAGCAACAGCAACAGCAGCAGCAACAGCAGCAGCAACAGCAGCAGCAACAGCAACAACAACAGCAGCAACAACAACAGCAGCAACAACAGCAGCAGCAACAACAACAGCAGCAGCAACAACAGCAGCAGCAACAACAGCAGCTACAGCAGCAACAGCAACAACTACAATTACTACAACAACCAGCACGTCCTATCACCCCACAATCAGTGTTATTGACAGCGGCACAATTAAATGGCAGCAGTCTGCTAAATCGTATTGATAGGGTGGGTTTTATTGAAAGTTCATTGTATTTGCATTGTTGTCTTTCTTTCTCTCAATACTTTGCAGACATCTGTTGATTCCAATTCGATAATAATTGAAACAGAAGAAGTGCGTCCGCCACCAGAGTTGGATGATCTTTCACACTTGGAATAGAGAGCTAACATTTTATAATTTTAAGTTTTAAACAAAAATAAAATTTCTTTTATTAAACTACGAATAAGTGACTCAATTTTCTGCACTAAATAAAGGAAAAAAAAAATAAAATTTGGAATGCGTTACACTTGAATATCTCACACGCAACAACGACGCATGTGCAATAACACTGATAAACAGAGGTTTTGTTACATGAACAAAAAAAAAAATTAACTGAATTTCTATGAATAATAGACAAACGTAATAGATAATTATGACAATAATTTTCTTTGCTATTATAAAATTTGATGATTGGTCGTCATTGCTGTATAAGAAATTATGATCGAAAGAAAGCGAGAAGCAAATTTATTTAGCATCGAAAACTTTGTTAAAAACGAAAATCTAAAAATTTCGACTTTCTTAAATAAACACAGGTGTGTTTTTAGTAAAAATATTATGTCGGGTTCTCCAATCAATTTTCAAAATGTGATTGCAAACAGTTTTCTTTTAAATTACTAATTCCTCTGACCTGGAGAATTAGTAAAAAGCGAGACTTGAAACACCGATTTTTCGTGTTTTTGGTTAATAAAAAAATGAGAAATTGTGTACGATGGGCGAAACGTGCACTAAATTCAATTTTAGTGACCGAAAATTTAAATTACTAAAACCAGTTGGAAAAAGAAGACAAAACGTTTAAAAACACTTTTTTTTTGTAAACACAAACTATATTGTTCCTAGTAAAATTTAAATTCTTACAGTTTCGTTGATTCCATGGTTCTTAGAGTTTCTTATTCTACATTATGTTACGAATATTTTGGAATGAAAAAAATCCGCTCTGCGCTTTTCTATAGGTCTAAAACACGAATTTGCCTGAAGCATGGTTTTTTCTATCAAAGCCACACCAGTTTGGAAACGCTTGGGCCAAAAACATTAATCATTTTGAAGTATTTCTGACTAAACAAAAATAGAATTCCAGACTTTTTATTTAAAATTCATTTAATTTCTTATTGCTGATCACATTATTAAATTATTTATTGCATGTGTACCCGCACATAGAACGTAATATGTAGTTTTTTTTTTTAACGACATTCATACATGTAACTGTAAAAAAGTTTATTTTTGTCTAGTCAGAAATACTCCAAATTTTGATGAAAATTGCAAAGATCGGTGTTTATAACACATTCCATCCAGTCTATCTCAAAAACAGATTCGGATGCAGCGTATAAAATTCTAGAAACCATGAAGTTATTCAAATTTTCTCAGGAACACCGTGCTTGGCTCAGTGAATCTGAACCGACACCGCAGGTTTCTCCATATCACGTAAGATTAATTCTCTTTACTAAAGAAAAATTGGTACCAAATTCGGATTCATTAAATTAAAATCCGGATATAATATTCATAGTCTAGAGTTAACAATTTTTTTTGTTTCTGTGTTAACAGTTTTTCCGTTAAGAAAGAAATCAAAGTAGCACAGTGTAACTTGTAAATTATATTTTGCAGCAGCAGCGCTTTTATTGATTTTTTTTTACAATACTTAAGATTCAGTACCTACAGTTTAATTTCAATAGAGCGCTCAGTTTAGTTTGACTTGCTAACTGGGCGTAGGTGGGTTAAATGTATTCGTATCTGCTTATCTAACGACATTACAAAGTAGTGCGTAGCTAGAAACAAGCGTATACATAAACAATTTTTTGCACAATTAGAAAATTAACGAAACTCCATAGTTTAACTACAATAAAATAAACAAATTATTATAAAAATAATTTACAGTAGTTTACAATAGAAAAGAAGAATACTTTAAAGCAAAAAGAATAAACCCCACAACGATGCGTGCACATTTTGCTGATGTTGCTGGTGGCAGCTGTGACAAAATTGAATCTGAGCCAGAACCTTTAGAGTCACGTATTGATGATTTCAAAAGAGACTCAAAGAATATGGAAGTACTTACAGAGTTCATAGACGATGTTTTACAAAAGGCCGAGACCGAAGCGGTAAAAAAACAAGAGGATGCTGCGGCAACTACAGCCGAAAGTAATGGCAAAGCTCCGCAACAGGTTTAATTAAAAAAAAATATATTAAAATTAAAAATTAACATCTTCCATTTTATTTTACAGACAAAAGAAAAATCCAGGCAAAGTAAGTTGCTGTCTTTATGGAAATTTAAAAGTCGGCGGACTAAAGTCATGCACACATTTTGTTACATAGAACACACGTTCGCACGCATCTTTGTAGTTCTTTTCTGTTGTGTGTAAAGGATTATGAATATTAGATTTCGAGTACATATAAGAATTCAATATTGAAAAATTGCTTACGTATTTCTTTACATGCTTCGAGGGCATTACGCGCAGTCTCTTGCATTTCCGGCGGAAGTATAATAGGAATTTGTGCCAAGGCTTTTGTAAAGCTGAATTCACCTTTCTTTGTTAACTAAAAAGGATTTATAACCATTTAACTGTAAACAAATGTTGCATGACAATTTAACATACCGTACCCGCCAGCTGCGCTACGCATTTGGAATAGCACTAAAAGTTAAAGCACATTACATTTCTTAACAGAAATAAAAATTTTATGTACTTTCACAAACCTTTAATTCCATGTTATCCTCTGTAAAGATGCCACCACGCAATTTATCCAGCAAGTCTGTTGTAACTTTAAATTTCGGCGCACAGCCATTGCGCATCATATCAAGCGATTGATCGAATTGTTGCATGGTTACCTTTATTTGAATAACTCGCCAAAGGTTATTTTTTATTTTAAGTTTTTGTTTTTATCAAACTCACTGCATTTGTTATATCCAAGCATGAACAAAGGAACATCCAATATTTTATTTTTTCGAAAATATATTGCATATTTTGTTTATTTTGTTGGAATAAGTTTTAGCTCTAAGAAAATTTTACTGAGCTTCAAGCTATAAAAATTACAAAATAAATCAAATCGTCTTGCGCTTTATATAGATTCGCTTGCTGGTAAAATACAGTTTTTAATTAAACGTTATGGTTTACTAGGCAGCCTGCCCTATAATTAGTTGTTAAAGTGATGTATTTTTATGGCATTTTAAATGCTACCTAAAGGCGTCAAATAACGGCTGAGTGCTCTCATACGTTGACCTAAGATGGGCGTTTTGATATCTGATCACTAATGTGTTTAGAACTATAATAAATAATCTGGCTTTAGTTCCCAGTCAATAAACCTATTAATAACAATGTGACAGTTACTTTCGCTAGTAAAAACGTTAGAGTAGGCGAAAATTATACAAATAAATAGTATGAAATCGAGAAATAGATTCGATACAAATTATTTGAACAAACAATTGAGGTGACGTTTTTTTTTTACTTATTCAAGCTAGATATAATTTATGTGATTTAAGTACATGCGAGTTGTTCAGCCTATTCCATAAATTAAAATTTAAATTAAATTTTTTTGACATTTTTATTACGTCCATAAAAAAGACTAAAAAAGTTATATACTTACATCGGTCATTTTTTTAATAACTGCACACTTTGCTTTTTTTTGACGTTTTTGAAACGAAATATCTCAAAAACTATAGTAGATAGGATAAAAAATCATTTGACCATATTTGTTAAGAAAGACTATAACTTTATAAAAAAATATTAATGAAACACATATTTTATTCAACAATTTAAATTTTTATTGCACGTTTTAGAATCTCGAATTTTGTAAGAAAAAAAAAAAAAAAAATTAAACGTATATCCCTTTTTGTTTCTCTCTTTCTATTTCAATGTCTATGTTTATGTCTACCTTATGCTACTACTACTGTTTGCGCTGTAATCCTATATCCTATTTCCTCAATCTCCTTCGCTCTACCACCTCTCTCTTTGCTAATAATCGAAAGGTTTCGCTATACCAGATTTCAAGAATGGCAAAGTGGTGAATCGCGCACGTGGTCTTGTAGTGCGCATTTTTGATGCCATCTGCAACTGCGCCAATACAGCAGCAGCCCCAGCACAGCGCATTAAGCTACGTGGCAAACGTGCAGCAGCTGCTGCACAGAAGGAGGCACAACAACTTTCTGAAGCTACTGCCGCTAAGCAACAGCAGGAACAGCAACCAGAAGAGGAAAAAATGCTGACCGAAGGTGAAGGTGAGAATCAACACAAGCAGTCATAAGATGGAAAGTGAACCAAAAAATATAAAAAAAACAAAAAGCTCAAAATGTAGGTATGCCTTTTTAAGTTTTTGCTTAATGGCCAGATTTTTCAATGGGAGTTTAACTCAGTTGTCTCTAGTTTTATGATTTTAATCGTGGTTTAATCAAGCGTTTAAGCTTGTTTGAAACTCTATATGATTGTGGCAACACCACTTCGTTTCCAAGTCAAACTCTCAAGCTCATATTGAAGTTGAACGACGTTTCAGTAAACTCAGTTTAAAAGTCGAACTGAAAAACTAGGCTTAAGTCTGCTTTTAACTCTTAAGTGTATACTACTAAGATCTCATGCATGTCACGGAGTCACTCAGAGTCAATACTTTTGATAATTATAATTATATGTGGAAGCTATTGATATTGGCTCAGAGTACCCTGTTTTCATATGTACCGCTTAAATTAAGTTGGGTATCCATTTCAATTCTTTTGTTTATTGCTTGATATCATAAAGTTTTTCAGGAAAACAAATGGGTCGTACAAACGTCGCTTCTAACGAGGGATACTCTTTGGAGTTTAGAAGTTTCCCCATATTTGCAATTTCAAGGATAATATATTTTCATCTTCACAAACAAAAACATTGAGTTTAATTTGATATTTTCGAAAAAAAAGGTTTCATATACGACTACATTTTAAAATACATTAAAAAAACTCAATTTGAACTACGGATTAAGGTATAAGTTTACATTATCAACAAATGCCCACCTTTGATTTGTGAAACTCTCTTGTTAAAAAACTTTTTCCAAAAGTTAAAAGTTTTCAAGTTATTTGAGTGAAGATTAATTTTTAATTGTAGTAGCGTGGTTCAATTATTATTAGATTAAAAAGTTGGAACATATCGTATATTTTGAAGAAAAATTGTTCATTCGATGTCATACCTGAGATATGTTAAGACCAATGATTTTGAGGAGGCTAATCGATTTTTCGATAAATAAACTGATCTTTGTTTGCAAATGCATTTATCGGTACATGTATATTTTTTATTTAAATAAGAAACATTTGCTCTATGAAAATGTTAGCACCCCACACTTGCACCAAGCTCTGACCAATACAATTCGCTGAAGTCAGTGAAATATGTAACACCAGAACGTCGGATATATTACTTTCCAATTTAAATAAAATAACTTAAAGTGGGGTTTTAGAATTCACTTTTAAAAAGTGGATTGGCGGTCGATAAAATTGTAAGTTTCAAACGAAGTTAAGAATATTATCTTAAATCCAAAAACAGATTTTTATTCTGTCTCCATAGCGGACTTCAAAACAAGCGTTTATCGAAACAAAGCTTAACAATGAAAGTTGCAACAATAAACGTGTTGGTCGAAATTAAATGCGCTGCTATAAGAGTTGTTTATGTCAACTATTAATTGAATCTGTGTTTTCCACAAACCTTATAATTAATTATAATTAACTTTACAAACTTGCACATAAGCAACAACAAACTTGTTATTGACATCCTAATTTTAAGGGGCTTTCTGGTCTAAATTACTTAAAAAGTATAAAATTTTTAAAGATTTTTTATGCAATCATTTGTGAGTCGGTAGTAAATTAAATTTTATCTCTTGATTGAAACAATATCAGGATTGAGGTGGTTAAAATAAAACGAATATATTTATTTTATCGGTCTCACTTTAGTAAGTTTATGCTTTATAAAATTTTTTGAACCATCATTTTTTGGTATTAGTTGCGGAAACATAGAACACAGGCATATTTCAAAAATATATATTGGAGTTTCCGAAACTCATTTTTTCGAAACAATGAATTTCTTGTCTTTTCATCGCCTTAAAAGGCGTCTTACGAAAACGTACCAATATGAAAAGTATTTGTACTATTATATTTGACGTACATAACTCCGATCACATTGACAGAAAATTATTTTTTTCATAATAAAAAATGTCTTGTTGCATAATTTCCTAAATCTACGTAAGAAAATAATAAGCTCCTGCTTATATCATTTTTCCTACAACTATATCTATTGAAAATTAAATAAGTTTTTATTTTCTTAAAAAGATTTCACATCTTACGATCCTCAAATGTTGATAACTTCCAATTGAAGAATTTCTAAAAGATGTGGTAAAGGCTTATTTTTTATGTAAATTTCGGTTATGGAAAAACCTAAAAATAAATCGGCAACATGAAAAAATTAAGTTTTCCACCTTAAGACCAAATATATCGATCTTGCGCCAAAAACAATAGTCCTGCCTTAAATGTTAAAACCTTTTACATCGGCACAATTTTTTTACGATTTTAATTCGTATTCTTCAAGCTGTCTCGCAAAAATATTTTAAAAAATAGACTTTTTAAAGAGAACGAAATTCGCCACTCTTTTGAAAAAATTAACGCTCTTAGGACTCATTACCTTTGTTTGCTTTTTTGAGCTGACCTAAGATACTACCATGAATTATTCACCAATGTGTTCTATGACCTTCTTATGGTTACCTTAATATAGAAAGGCCCTAACTAACATTTTTTAAAAATCGTTTTTTTTTTTTTTGGAAATTTTAGTAGGTGTGTGCTACGATTGAAAATATATCAATTACAACTAAATAAAAAAATACCAAAAGTGAGTTCACTGTAACTCAAAAATCTTTAATTTTTATTAACTTTTTTCGTTCTGCTGTAAAGTAACAAAAATGGTACATGGGGCCTTTCTATATTAAGGTAACGATATGCACTTTTAAAAGAAGTACACTTTCTGGCTAGGTTCAAAATTCAACTATAAAAAATTATATTAAATTAGAAAACAACTTGAGTATAAAATAAAAGTATGTTGGACCCGAATAGCACCTTAAAAATTAGTAAAAAAAATTAATTAAAATAAACTAAACACAAAAGGCAAAATAAATGGGTGATTCCATTCTCAATGTACAATCCGTAACTCAAAAAATTTAGTTTTTTATTAAATTTTGTGTATTTTTTACATATAAAGGGCGTGAGGGCGAAATGTGATAAGCGTCTATTTCATATTTTTCTTTATTTTCTATGCCAGAAAAACTTTTTGACTTCATTTTATAGTAATAAATGTTCATGTTGGTACCATAAAAATTGCAATTAGTACGGGAACTGAAAGTTATGCCGATGATAAGTGAAGGGGGCGCAGGCGTTTTCTTTTTTGATAATTTAAGATATTAAAATGCATACAGCAACATAAGTATGTATGTATATTTTACTGTCAATTATTACGAATAAAATGAAATAGCAAAATTGCGGTGAAAAAAATGACGCTTATCGCATATTGCCCGCATGCCTTTTATGCACATACATATACATATATTATACAACTAAATTATTAAATAATCAACAAAGTACGGGGGCTATATTTCCGTGGAATCACCAAAAAAAAAATAATAAAAGCAATCACAAAACCGCAAAAATAAATTCATTTAAGATAAAAACTCATAGCTAAAATTGAAACTGCATCACAACTTAGTTAATTACAATTAGATAACTAATTAAACTTATAATTAAAAACTGTAAATCTATATGTGTGAGTATGTAGGTATGTACATGTATGTCAAATTCAGTCACATTGTATGTATGTAATTTTAATTTTCCAGTCATAGAATTTTTCGTAGCAAAAGTTGTACTCGTACTGATAAATTAATCAATAAAACTATAGTAATATGACTTATGTCAAAGGCAAACAAAATGGCAACCAACCAATAGCATTTTTATGTAAATCTTTTTTATAAACTTTCTATGAACTTACATATTTACAACAAAAGTACACACTTACATATTAAATGTAAAACATTAATAAATAAAAAAAATAGGGATTGCATTTTTTACCCACCCTTTTTGGCGGCACAATTTACTTAAGTATTTAAAAATAAATAAAAAAAAAATGAAAGTCTAGTCTTTGTCTAACTACTTATATAATCAAAAACTGATGGTATTACTTTGTCTTAGTTTTGAACAGACCCTGTATTGTTGTTTCTGTGATCGAGCTGTGTTAAGGTATGCACAAATTATTTCGTTAAAGGTTTGATTTATTCATTTTATAATTATTAAATTATTCAATTGAAATTTTTAATTCAATGCAATACAGATTTCATTAGCATTGTAGAATCTGAATATGGTAAAATTTATGCTTCATTAGCATTGAAAATGTTTAAGGCAATGAAATTTCAGGAGAGCATGAAATAAATTTGTCATTTTCTTCGAAATTTTTATTAACATTAAATTAAGTATATTCCTTTAGTTCTTATCTTTGACAATACGTCAAAATGTTTTCATTGCATTGAAAGATGATAGAGTAAATTTTTAATAGCATTGAAACTTATCAATTCATTAGCATCGAATTTTGAAAAAAATACAGATTTTTCCTTGTTATCAAAAAATTTTCAATGATAATAAAATAAGTTCTTTATTTGCATGAAAATTCCTTAACATAATGAAGAAATTTTTTCATAACTATTGAAATTTTAAAAGATTTTTTAAAAGTCAAATAGATTCATCAATGCTTATTATTATTCATGATTAAAATGATGATTTTCAAAGATGGTCATATATGTACATACATAGATGTTTCACTGGCATTGAAATTTAAAAAAAAATAATGAATAGGTTTTTTTTGCAAGCATTGATATTAAATGATGAAAATCAAATTTTTTTGGCTTTGAAATTTTAAATGTTAATGAAATTTTCCTAAGATCACTACTGTATGAAAAAATAGCATAGAATTGTTTTTCTTTCGATATTTAAGTAAATTTTTCATATAACAAAAATAAATAAAGCCCTTGCCACTGGAGAAAAAAAAAATTGAAAATGAATTATAGACACTACCAAGGGTCGATAAGTGCAAAATGATTTTTTGCCTAAGATGCGCAATTTTTTAAGAAGTTAAGAGAAAGCAAATGCTAACTTTTATTCTTCAGTCCCAATTATCTATAAGATCATTTACCTTGACACAAATGTTTTAGATTAGCAAAGTATTATTTATTTCATAAAAAGACACTAAGCTTACGTAAGATATTAATTTAATGAAAACTTATATTAAAAAGTATCCATCAAAATCAAAATTGTTCATATAAAAATGATGTAAACCTATAAATGGCAATAACTTAATAAATGTTTTCTTTATTTGTAAACAGAAATCTAATGGAAAAGGTCTAGTTTTATTTCTGGGATTCTTAAGAAATCTGAGATGTTAAAAAAAACGGATTGGCCGCATAATTTTTGCTTTTGCTGTTACTGAAAGAAATAAACTGTCTCGAAAAATGATATCCAAAAACATCTGTCTTATATAGGGCTGACCTTCATATGCCTTAAAAGACCGACTCAAATAAATGTAGGTCTCTTTTAGTAAAAATTGCGTGGTTTTATTAAACAAAACGTAAATATTATTAAAGGTAGATTTTTATGATAACAATAAATATATCATCTGTAAATTGTTTTTAAGAAAACGATTTGAAATGTTCATCTAAATTTTACACAAACCATTTTAAATTTTCTGCAAAAAAATTTGATTGTGCTTTAAAACCAACTACAGACAATATTGATATGTAGAAACAAAGTAGTCAATCTCCTTTTTTTTAATTTCACAGAAATTAAAAAACCAATTGTTAATAAAGGTTAACAAAGGATTGCAGTTCGATAGATTAAAATAAAACATTAGGGTATACTAAATTTAAACAAAATCGCACAATAGCTTCCGGAAATATTGAGATAATAAATTTGAAGATAGCTGTGTCGCAACGCTTGAAACAATCTGCAGTGAATTTTACAATATTTAATTAGTACATAAACATATCTCGAAATGTATGCCAAATGATAGAGCTCGAAGGGGCCTAAATATAATACCTGGGATTGCATTGTTGAATCCTATCTCAAACATGGGTTTCACAGGTTTTTTGGGTAAATTTTCATTAATGATGATAACAGCTTGAATTTGTGCCAAATGATAGATATCGAGAGCCTAAATAGAATATATGTATAGGGTTGCTTTGCCAAATCCTGTCCCAAACATGGGTTGCGACTCATTTAAGAAAATTTGACCCCAAAAACGGGTGTCAACTAATGTTTAGGACATGATTCGACAAGGCAACCCTATACATTCTATTTAGGCTTTTCGATATCTATCATTTGACACAAGTTTCAATCTGTTATCTTCATTAATGAAAATTGACACAAAAAACCGGTGAAAACCCATGTTTGGAACAGGATTAAACAATGCAATCGCATGTATTATATTTAGGCCTCTTTGAGTTCTATCATTTGGCATACATTTCGAGCTGTTATGTACTACAGTTTTAATTAGAACAACAAAATCGTCTAAAATTCGGGCATTTTCGGCCATCGGGATAGGCTTTGGCAAGGCAACCCCAGATATTCTATTTAGGCGAGTTCTATCAGTTGGCATACATCCCATCCTGTAATCTTATGCACTCGACTTTTCTACAGCCGGCTCTCCGCCTATAAGTTAAACTGAATTTTTTAACTTAAAATATGTGGTTAGAACAAAACAAGCTATCTCCTTTACATATTGCTGGCTTTGTTTAGATTGCTTAACCTTGGCACTTCATAGCTGTGGAATAAAAAGGAATTTGAAGATATTTCTTTAACAGAATTGAAGCTTTCAGCATTACAAAAATATGACATTACTAATATGTTTTGTCAAAATATATATATATATATATATATATATATCTCAGTTGTAATTAAAATGCGTAGCCTGTAAGTAAAACGTTTTATATACAAAGCCGAATGAGCAAAATACAAAAATGACATCTTTGAAAGCGACAACCACTACATGAAGTATTTTTCTTTAAATAAAGTACTCGTATACTGACCTTCATCAGTTAGCACTATCGATAGAAAAGAGAATTGCAAAAATAAAATCTATACTACTCACACATACCAAACCTATTTTTCAGGACATCGAAGAGCAGCACTCAATTAAATTCAATAGCAAACGATTTTGTTAAAAAGCTATTATAGATGATTGGCCTGCTTTTATAGTTAAACTTGAGGCATACCAAACAGATAAGATTAGATCTCATCTTGTTCAACGCCTACACATATGCTTTGATGAAATTATGCTTTGTTTCAAAATAGAAGGCAATCATTGGAACTTTCTTAAATGTATATTTATAGGCGCATATTATTATTTGAAAAAAATAGAATTAGCACTTTTCTTCGAAGTTAATCAAATATTTTATACAACTTTTATTTCCGGAGGTCATCATTTTAGTGCCATGACATGTTTTAAAGTATTCAAGAATTATCAAATGAATGACAGCTGGAGTAAATGAGCAATAGCACCCCTATGTGTTTCAGTTTTGTGTGAAACCTGATAAAGCAATTGCTTATCATACAATGTCAATGTTTTTTAAGTTGCATGGGAATAATACATTTCTTTTTGTTATACAGTATGTATATAAAAAATAAATACATGTACATTTCTGGACACTATTGAGATCTTAATAAGATATCAATCAGGCTTATGAACATGCAAGCTCAGTTTTCATAATACTCTACATGCGGATATAAAATATAAAGTCTGTCTGTATGATGAATTTCATTATTTGTAGCTCTCGACTTGGATAACTAACTTTGTAGAATGACGTATACAAAGTGTGAATTCAAGGGCTAATAACCCTCTCCCCCGAAAATAGGAGATTTATATATGATAGAATTTTCAATAAATGTCTACAGTAGAAAGAGTATAGGCGTAAGCCCCTGCGAAGTAGTAAAGTTAAGCAGCTTGAAGCTTTCGAATGAAAATTCGATATTTCCGTGAATGTAACAGTCATTAAAATTGGTGTTTATAAGCTTCTTTAAAAATATAACGTCTAATTTTTAAAAATAAAATTCTGGAGATGCCAGTTTACCGAAGGGCGAAGTTCTGCCGTTTTAATATATATGACATCACTAAAACTCTTTATCCCAAGAGCCATATATTTGATACTATCAAGATTTAAGAAGTAGGAATGCCCTATAACTAGTTTTGTATATAACTGTTCAGAGCTATATTTTGATAACCGACTTGAAAGTCATATGTCAGACTATCCTAAGCATAGCTTGCATGTTTCCCGTAGCACCCTTAACTTTCGACCAAGCCATAGCTAACACCAGTACATGCTGTTTCATGAAATGAAGATGTAAACTTATATGACTGAAATAAAAGCAAAAATTAAACGCTACAATAGCAATGATCGTAGAAACAAAAAATACCTGATTGCGAAAAAAACTCAGTAGCAGATCGAGCGAGCACTCATAAAATTAGCCTTTTAATGTGCTGGTTATGGTTATCCACTTGATTTCAACTGAATACAAATGTCAACGTTCCGGTGGCAGTTAACATTGGTTTTTAATTCAGTCAATAAAGTGATCGAGTAGCGTCAAGAATAAACAGTGCATGCTCGGTTTAAGTTTCCTATTCATTTATCTGGTATACATTGTGTACGGTACGCTTTAGGTTGACAAATTGTTACGGATTTTTTTTTCAGCTTAATTTCGAAACGGAAGCTCGAAAACGATAACGGGCACAAACACTCAAACTCAAACATACGTCAAAAATAAAAGCAAAAGCGTATGCATTAAGTAGCCGGCAGTGGCTTTGAAAGGCAGTGCTCATTGTTTTGTCTGTTGTATATGCAATAGAAATGCATTTTAGAATTTTTACTATTGTTTTAATTGCATTTTTAATGCATCGCACAGTTGCTTTAACAAAGGAATATATTGGTGAGTTAGTGTTTGAATTTTTGTTAGTTTTTTTCATTGTAACTTTGCGAGAATCTATTTGTTGCATGACGTGCTTGTACAGATCTTTTGGATTTAAGTGATAATGACGATTTCGTTTGGGGATTACGTGAAAATATTCACAGCAATCACAACAAAAATATAAGCGAAAATGACATTCTTACGCGTCACCATTTGAAAAAGCGTCAAGCAGCCGGAAGCGAATTGTTGCAGGTAAGTTTCTGTTTTTGTCATTTGAAGTGAAAAAAAATATAGTGCCTTTTAAGGATTTTAAGCACATCACAGAAATGAAAAATAGCGCCATCTATATTAGTATTCGAGCAGTAGTTTGCGATTTTCGTTTCACTAAAATTTATGAAAAATTTAGGTACTTTATTAATTTTCAAAGTGTTAAGAATTCAGTTTTGAGTTTTAAAAAAAGTTAGTGAGTTCAAGCAGTTATGGCGTGATGTGTGAATTTAATGATGTAATCTAATCTTAAATATAAAATTCTTGTGTCACAGTGTTTGTTACCGTATTCCTCCCAAACGGCTTGACCGATTCTTATGAAATTTATGTATATTTGGTAGGTCTGAGGATAGGGGGTAAACTAAAAAAATTCTATTTAAGGTGGCCCTCATACAAATTTTTTTTATAATTGCATTTTCACAAATACCACTGCATCGATTCACATGGAATTTACACCACGTTGTTTTTATATTAAGAGACATGGTTTAGTCTATAAAACTTCTAATAAGGGTGCATATTTAGGGTGACCCTCATACAATTTTTTTTTTAAAATAGCATTTTCATAAACACCACTCTATCGTTTCACATGAAATTTACACCACAAGTCATTTATATTAAGGGACATGGTTTGGTCTATGAGACTTTTATTTAGGCTGCATATTTAGGGTGGCCGCCATAAAAGAATATTTTTAAAATAGCATTTTCCCAAAGACCACTGCATCGATTCACATGGAACTTACACAACGTAGCTTTTATATTAAGAGGAATAGTTGAGCCTACAAAACTTTTATTTAGGGCGCATATTTAGGGTGGCCCTGATACAAAAATATTTTTAAAATAGCATTTTCACGAAGACCGAGTAATCGATTCACACCGAATTTACACCACGTAGCTTTTATATTAAGAGACATAGTTAATCCTACAAAACTTTTATTTAGGGTGGCCCTTACCCAAAATATTTTTAAAATAGCATTTTCACAATGACCAGTCCATCGTTGAACATAGAGTTTACACCACGTGCCTTTTATATTAAGAGACATAGTAAAGCCCATAAAACATTTATTTAAGGTGCATATTTAGGGTGGCCCTCATGGAAAAATATTTTTAAAATAGACCACTTCATCGATTCACATGGAATTTACACGTGTCTTTTATATTAAGAGACACTGTTTGGCCCACACAATTTTTACTTAGGGTGGCCCTCATACAAAAATATTTAAAAAAAATCATTTTCGCTAAGACCGGATAATCGATTCACACCGAATTTACGCCAAATAGCTTTTATATTACGAGGCATAGTTAAGCCTACGAGTAAGAATGTTCACTGGACATGTTTTTATTTATTTATTGAATCTGAAATAAGAAAAAAGTGCAATTTTCTTCCCTTTGTTACTCAAATTTCCAAAAATTAAAAATTTGTAGGTCTGGTAGCAATTCTACAAGCATTTTTTTGTATTTGTTTGTTGAGGATATACTCGAAAAGTAGTAAGTTTTCGAATTTTAAGCGTTTACGAAGAATCTCAGAACATGAGGTTATTTTAAGGGCGTCAGGGAGTTTTTCGAAAAATAAAAAGACATTTTTTTAAAATTTTTTTTGAAGCTGCATTTTATCTTAGACCAACGTTTTTTTACATTATTAAAGTATAACTATTCAAGATTTATTTCTAAAACTTTGGTCCAAAAATATTAGTCAATAGGTTAGGGGCCGTTCAAGTATTACGTAACGCAATTAGGGGGGGAGGGGGGGTCTTGTGAAACGTTACGATGCGTTACAGGGGAGGGGGGGGGGGGGTTTCGAACAACGCGTTACGTAACATTGTTTTAGAAGTGAAACTACTTTAGCGGGTTGTGATTTGAAATGAGGTGTGTATAATGAAACGCTTACTTTATGTGTATGCTTATTGAATAGCTACAGCCAAAAAATTTTATTATAATGATAAAAGTTGATGGGATCTAGATAATTTACAGCAATAAATGATATGTTAAATTAAAGCACTTATGAAGCAGAATATTCTAAAACTATCATCTTCGAGATTGGTTAACCAAAACCAGAGATGTAAGCGTGGAAAGATTTCTTATTTTTCTCATTTATTGCTGTAGCTGTTCTAGATCCCATCAACTTTTATCATTTTAATAAAATATGTTCGTCTCATTTTTCGCCATTTTAACATATTTTAAGCTTAAGCAAATGTTTATTACATTATGTGTGATTTTTATTAAATAACAATATGAACAAGTTAAGGTGTTATCTTCAGTCAGGCCGAAACTCACATACCCTACACTGCACTCAAAGTAGGTACATATATTTCAGTAAAAAAAGACGTTGAAGAGGTTAAATAATTCGAAAAAAGTGTGAAATGTTTAAGAGGTTGAAAACTGTTGAAAAAGTCGTAAATATATGCAAAATGTTAATGTTGAGAGAGGTTGAAAAAGTCTAAACAATTTAAAATCGATGAAAAAGTCGAAAAAATAAAGAAAATTCATCACAATATCTTGCACGGCTTACGAGATATGGTGGTATAGAGGTTAAAATTTAGGACCGTGCCACGCGAATCTTTGAAAACTTGAAACCTAGCCTAATCTTAATTTAGTTCAAATGTACACCTAATCACCAAGTTTAATCAAAATCGCTGCATTTTTTTCCAAAATGGGATTGGGCAAATATACATAGAGTATGGGCGGTAGGCGTGTCCATGAACCGATTACGTCCGTTTTGAATAGCAAGATGCCTGCAAGAAGGTCTGACCTGAGTGTGCTAATTTCATTCAATTAGCTTTCTTGGTTTTTCCGTAAACCTGATTTGAACAGACAGACAGACGGACATAGCTAAATCAACTCAGGTGGTGACGCTGATCAAGAATATATCTACATATATACTTTTTCATACCTACCACCGCCCTCTTCTATGCGTTACAAACAAAATGACAAAGTGAATATACCCTCGGTGTAGGGTATAATAAAGAAAATAAACAACATACGCATGTATTTCCGGTACTTTTCGCAACATAATTGTGACTTTTAGGTAAATATGGTCACTTGGGTGTTACGTAACGTTTAAGGGGGGGGGGGGGGGGGGTAGAGGAAAACGTTACGGCGCGTTACATAGGGGGGAGGGGGGGTCAAAAATCTTCGAAAATTGCGTTACGTAATACTTGAACGGCCCCTTAGAAAAGTGAAATGCCGTGAACGACCTCAAAATTTGCGGTGAGCGAGATATCTGGAGACTGCTTCATCCGAAAAAAGAAAATTCAATTTTTTCGGTTAAGCAAATAGTTAGGGGGCGTTTGATCGTTGATTTTTGAAAAATATTAATTTTTGACATAATGGCGGGCGTACAAAGATAAAACATTAAACTTAAACATTTCTAATGTACACACATCCAAAATAAATGTTTTTTTGTTTTGGAGCCAAATTTGGCTCGCTCTGCCTGCATTAAAACCTGAGCTAAAAATTCTGAATTATTACGTTGTACGTTAGGCAGTTAGGGGTACCACTGCAGTACAACTAGGGCACCCGGGCTATGTAATTGCCAAGAAAAACCCATCTAAAAATAAGGGCCCTTTAAGTTTTTGCTCAGAAATTTTTTATTATTGTATTTTAAGTTTTCAAAAAACACTTTATCCAGCGTTAACATTTCATCGATAGATATCTCAAAAATTGTATAGTTTTGGTAAAATAGCGAAATCCAGTCTATTTAGTACTTGATATATTTATCAGGGTTTTATCTTTTTACTTTTTTATTGCCTTTCTTATTCAGAAATTTGATTTGTTTTTTTTTTTCGTAGGAGAATAAAGACTTTGGAGCTTGTCGTACAACATTGGGTGAATCTGGACGTTGCCGTCACATAATCTACTGTCGCATACCGGAGTTAAAAGATGACGTTTGGAAACTTGTTTCACAACTTTGCATCATAGAAAAGACGTAAGTAATGCAATATATGTACATGTATCTAGTTGACTAAAAGTTCGTTTGAATATTAGAACTCTAAAACTATAGACCTCTGATTTTAATAGTAAATTTCACAATTTGGGTCAGCCTTTTCATGGCTGATCTCGGAGAAAATCTAATTAGCAAAATGAGATGTTATTCACAGGTGCTAACTATACATATGTAAAAGCTTAAACAATATCTTATGTAGAAAAATTATTTCAAAATTAGATACTCACATATTTCCTATATACTCCTTTGCAGCTCAATTGGCATTTGTTGTCCCGAACGAATAGCATCACGTCTCGGTCCGCAATTCATACCTGATGTCAATTCAAATGATTTAAGTGAAACTCGCGTTGTAAATCGACCAGAGCAACGCGGTTGCGGCTTAACAACTAAACAATTTCCGCGCATTACTGGTGGTCGCCCTGCTGAATCAGATGAATGGCCTTGGATGGCAGCAGTATTGCGCCCTGGATTGCCATATGTATGGTGTGGTGGTGTGCTGGTTACGGATCGTCATGTTTTAACAGCTGCACATTGTGTGCATAAGCTGGCTAAGGACCAACTATTTGTGCGTCTTGGTGAATATGATACACATCAATTAAATGAGACACGTGCACGTGATTTTCGTGTTGGCAACATGGTTACACACATCGATTATGATCCATTAACTTATGAACATGATATTGCGTTGATACGTATTGATCGCCCAACACTGTTTAACACATATATCTGGCCAGTTTGTATGCCACCAATTGGTGAAAATTGGGAGGGACGTGTAGCGGCTGTGATGGGTTGGGGCACACAACAATTTGGTGGTCCACATTCGGATATATTAATGGAGGTGAGCAACGGGTAGAAGTAATATTTTTTTTCTTTTAAATGATAGATATCCAATTCATTTAAGTCAAAGAATGCAGAATTTTTTTGATATCGCAAGTTATATTAATTATTCCATTACTTGATCAGCAGAATATTTATAGGTTTTTCTCTTAAATTCATATTTCAGGTTCTACTGCCTGTTTGGAAACAAGGCGATTGTAAAAATGCCATGGTAGAACGTATACCAGAAACTGTGCTTTGTGCTGGATTGCCCGAGGGTGGTCAGGACTCTTGTCAAGGTGACTCCGGCGGTCCTTTGTTGGTGCAGTTACCCAATCGTCGTTGGGTTACAATTGGAATAGTATCATGGGGCGTGAACTGTGGCGAAAAAATGCGGCCAGGCGTATATACGCGTGTGGATAAATATTTGCATTGGATAATTGAAAATTCAGATATATAAAGTATTTTAATTATTTAACACTTATTGTCTATATTTCGGTACTGAACTCATCTCAGTTTGTGAAAATAAAATTGATGCAGTTTTTTTACAGCTAAAATAAAAACTAATTATTAACTAACGATTATATTAATATTAACACCGAATAAAACAGCTATAGTAAAAGTAGTTAAAGCGTATAATGCACTGCAATAACTTTGTATTGACGTAGATCGTTAGCATTTCAACTCTGTTAGGCCATAACTAATCTTCAAATGCTATTTTATAGACATCCTCGTAGTTTGTTGCAAAGTGAACTTCCAAACCATCTGTTATATACTTAGGTAATTCAGCGTAATCCTTTTTATTTTCTTCGGGTAGTATAATGCATGTGACACCACTGCGCTTAGCCTAAAGCGAAAAGTAAAGTAAATTAAAAAGTCAGCTCAATTTAGTTTAGAGTTTGAACGTACTGCAATTGTTTTCTCTTTAATACCACCTACAGGTAGCACTTTGCCTTTGAGTGATACCTCACCAGTCATAGCAACATTCTGACGAACTGATTTTCCCGTTGCCAAGGACATAAGTGCAGTAACAATGGTAACGCCAGCGCTAGGACCATCTTTAGGTGTTGCACCTTCGGGCACGTGCAGGTGAAGATGACTACAATAAAAATGTTGAGATTAAATTAAATTCGACGTTGATGATTAAAATCATCTTACCTCTTTTCCAAAAAGAAGTTTCTCGTATCAATCGCACTCATAAAATTACGCGCAACAGTCAAAGCAATTTGTGCGGACTCTTTCATAACATCTCCTAAGTTGCCGGTAATGTGTATCGTACCTGCAGAAGCTCCTTCACTCTCCTTAACAGTTGGTGGTGCTATCTTACGCCTTGCAGTCTCAATGTACAGCGATGATCCACCCATAGCGGTCCATGCAAGACCCATAACGACACCAGGTGGGGTTACTTTGTACATGCGATCAGAAGAGAATATATGTTTGCCAAGGAACGTTGTAAGATTATCATTATTAATAGTAAAGAATTCTCCTTCTTTTTTGACAATTTTGAAGGCAACTTTGCGTATAACCTGCAGCAGAAAAATTAATGAAATTTGGCTTGATCAATTTTCTCTTGCTAAATATTTACTTTTTCGATATGTTTTTGTAAATTTCGAACTCCGGATTCGCGACAGTAGCTCTTGATAAGCGTATTTAAGGCTTCTTCGGTAATGACAACTTGTTTTTCGGTAACACCACAATCTTTCATTGCTTGTGGTATCAAATACTGACGAGCAATGGCAACTTTTTCTTCGGCTACATAGCCAGACATTTCAATAAGTTCCATACGATCACGTAGTGGTTCGGGAATTGTGTCTATAACGTTTGCTGTACAAATGAAGAGCACATGTGATAAGTCGACAGGCACATCTAGATAGTGATCTAAGAAGTTGGCATTTTGCTCAGGATCTAAAAGTTCTAACAAAGCTGAACTAGGATCACCTTGATAACCTCTGTAAAAATTTGTCAAATGTGATAAGTACAGAGACGTTGTGAAAATAAGAACAATTATATAAAAAAATTAGAGGCATTGTCAAAATAACTATGTGCCATGATAAAAAATAGTTTTTCCATATTAAATCAAGCGTGATCGAACAAAACGGCACAAGTGCAGTCGCTAAAACTGTTCAGAAATGGCAAAAAAAAAACTGTTTATATCAAAATAGTATGACATCTAGTGCATTTTTTAAGTGTCCGAGATAGAAATTACTTAAAGTTTAGTGTAATGAATACGATTTCATCAAAAAACCCAAAATGACCGACCATGGACATGTGACTTTCTGTTCGCAATGCCAATTTTGAACTTTGTTAGCACTGGTTATTTGTTAAATAAAACATTAATTTTCAATTAGAATACTTACTTTCCAATTTTATCTACTTCATCAATTAATACCAGTGGATTTTCAGTCTTTGTTTTTTTTAAACATTGTATAAGTTTGCCAGGCATAGCGCCTACATAAGTACGCCTATGACCCTTGATTTCTGCGACATCTGTCATGCCACCTACACTGAAGCGGAAGTATTCACGGTTTAAGGCACGTGCAATTGAACGTGCTGCATAGGAAAAAAAAGTTGCGTATTGATGTTGACTTCAATTAAAAGCTAGTTCATACCAATGCTTGTTTTCCCTACACCAGGTGGTCCATGGAAGCATAAAATTTTACCCTGTGTGCTGCCTCTTAAATGGCTTACAGCAATAAATTCCAGTATGCGTTTTTTAATATCCTCCATTCCGTAATGATCGTTTTCCAGAATTTCATGTGCTTGATCAAGGCTAAGTGTTTCGGTGCTCATAACACCCCATGGCAGTGAAGTTAACCAGTCCAAGTAGTTACGAGTAACACTAAAACAAAGAATTCAAATATGTTTCAAATATTGTAAGCATATTAAAGCTAATTACTTGAATTCCGAGCTATGGCTCTCCAAAAAATTAAGTTTATTTAATTCCTCATCAATGACAATCATAACATTTTCAGGCACTTTTTTGTCTTTCAATTTCTCGCGATATTTTTCACCAATAGCATCCTTATCGTCCTTCTCTATACCAAGTTCTTTTTTAATTACTTTCAGCTGTTCTTGCAGTATGTATTTTCGATGCTGCTGCTTAACTTTTTCTTCAACTTCACGTCCAATCTTTTGTTGCAATTTTGAAAGTTCCAATTCTTTTTTGAGCAGACCCAGTGCCAGTAGCAAACGTTTGGGTATCTAAAATGAAAAATGATAGCACATATTATTTGCTTCTAATTTATTTTTCTTATCTAAATTTCATACATCCATTTCTTCCATAATTTTTTGTAGCTCCTCAGGCTCAGCAGCTGATAATGAGGCACCAAGATCACAGAGATATACGGGATTGTCCACGACACGTTGATTTTGATGCAACATCTGTTGGAGGCTTTCCCTGTAGAATTGATTATAAAACTAAATACATAATTTAATATGATGTTTTTTTTTACCTGTAAAGCGGGTTCATTGTAATGATATCTCTTATGGTTTTAATTACTTCCTGTGTCAAAGCTTTTACTTCTTCAGTCTGTTTGTATGCTTCATGCTTAACATTTTCTACTTCTACCATGAGTACAGGTTGAGAGAAGCTTTTTATCTCCTCTGTTGCTGGTTTCTCTGATGCTTCACTGGCAGCGGTGGTAGGAGTAGGAGCCGCAGGCTTTTCTGCTTCACCTGGCTTTGGAACTTGTGCAGTTGGCGTTGGTGCTGCCTTAGTGGCGGTTGCAAGTTCTGCTTCAGCATTGCGCTTTAAGTTGCGACCCAAACGACCTTTCCTAGTTGCTTTTCTACGGTCATTTTCCGTTGATTGCTGTTGTTGGTCTTCAGCTGGGATTTGCAATTTTATATTAAAGAGTGGATAATGTATGGTCGTCATTTTCTCTAGAGATAATGACGAGAAATTCAAAATCGTGAGATAAATTGAGTCACGCCAAGAAGGAAGGGTGTAGTTAAAGTTTTAAGCTTTTCGTTATTTTAATTTACAATAAATTACATAGTATTTGGAATTTATATACAGGTCCTGGCACCCAGACAGACACTATAATTATTAAGGCCTGTCCAGATAAATGAAAATAGATAAGAATGGGGGAAAAATTAAATCTTTGTTTCCAATCAAAACTTCTTTTTTCACTAAACAGTGGCAGAGGTTTATCTAGGCTATGGCATACAGTAGCAGAGTTTAGGGCGCGGAAAATTTTGGATCTAGTTTTTTTTGCTTTGTGACTTATTTGTCTATCAGGTGAACGTCGAGAAAGAACACAGGTTCTCGTAAGAAAGTCAATGAATCTTCACAAAAAGTCGGCATTTTGTTATTGGCTAAGGGCGGCAACCCTGGTAGATGAAGAAGAATCGTTTGGAGAATAGTCGAATTCGTTTTCTTGTCAAAGATGGACAGTGAAATGTTTCGTAGATTCCTCAGGACCGAACACCGAAATTGTCGGTTGGTCAATCGGCTTTTTATTGCCATATGCACTACTTTGCCCTGTTTCCAAAATACGACAAACCATTTTGTTGACAATTTTTGAATCTATGACAGAACTTTCACTCAATTGCCAGAAAAATCTTTTGACTAGAGCATCCCTTAGATGCATAACTTCAGTGAACTAATGCATTTGCACCCATGTATGTGTTTAGAGCTGTAACCCTTGCTCAACTTTCTATTTTTTTTTATAACTATTTACAGACTTGTGAATAATGTAATAAGCAAATCATGCAAACCTTTTTTGTGCGATGTCAAATCCTCCAGAATTTGTCCTGTAATTTTAATTCTCCGATGTGCTACGACAACCATGCGTAGTTTATCGCCCAAGTCCTGTAGCTCTTGGATTTGCGCAAATGTACCCACGCTGAAGACTTCATCTAATTTATTAGCAATTTCAGATTCATTTTCACTGTCTTTTTTCATAAACACGCCCACATATGGTTGATTTAATTTTACTTTGCGTCGTATTAAATCAATGACCATTGGATTTGAAACCTTCAAATATAAGTTAACAACAAAAAAATATTGAAAGTCATGCTTATCAGTGCAATAAAATCGCAGAGGCCAACACTTACTTCAAGTATTTTCATAAAACGTGGAAACACAGGATTACGTCGCGTCGCTAGCAGTGGCACATGCGGCCACACCTCTGGCACTGCCACTGTTGCCGGCAACTGTGGATCTTTGTTAACAATGTACTCTGCATCTTCAGCGGATTCTTCATCTTCTTTTTTTCTGTTGTAAAGTCTACTAGACCAAACACTTAGGCCGCGTAATTGCGCTGGTCGACGCTGTAGCTCATGAAATTTGGTCACTCGTCCAAGTTGTCTGGCGGCGTTTTGTTCCGTGTAAACCAGAGTTGAAATGTTACGCGTCACTGCACGATATCTCAGCAAACGTGTTAACATTTTTTTATTAATAAATTTAGTTTTTTATTTAATTAAATAAGAAAATTTCCAACAGCAAAAAAATTTTTGACCTCACTCTCTAATGCGGTTTATATGACGAAATTAAAAAAAAATTGAGAAATTCAATGAACTGTCAAATAACTATGAGAGAGACAGCACTGTCAAAAAAATCCACAAGCGTCACATATTCGAAAAGTACTGCCAGCTGTGACTAAACGAACATAAAAACGATACAGTGGGTTGAAATTTCACCAAGGAAAAAATACTTTTTTAATGCAGTCCAGTCAAAAATTAGCTTGAGGCAAATAAATGGAATTTTTATTTAAGTTTGGATCACGTTATTTTTAGAAATCTTCACTTATTTTAAAAATTCTAAGTTCGATATTATAATTCGAACTAAAAATCGTAAAAGATCGAACTTAGCCTTTTTTAAATAAGTGAAAATAAATGGAAGCTGAATAAAATTTGGTGAAAGCCCTTGTAAATATAATGAGAAGAGTTTATAATAAGGCAAATTATAGATATTAAATAAATTTTTACATTTTCTAGGTTTTCAAAATATTTACGTATGTGCTGTGAGCCGTAAAATTGCTAGAAACCATACAATTGATGTTGAATATCTCGCAAACAAAACGAGATATGAAAAAATTTTGTTTGACATTTTTTGCTCATCTCATGAGCAAAGAGCTTAATTTTCCTCCTATTGCAAACGTTTCCACATAGGGTTGCCAAGTTGAAAAGAAGGGATTGCCGGCCTTTTCTAAAAAATAAATATGTTTTTACTTAAAATGGTTGAAAACTAAATTTTTTGTGTGAAAAAGTTACATTTTTGTGGGTCCTTTTTTTGCTCTTAAGTATGTACATGTAACGAAAATTATCCAATTTCCTGCTTTTTCAGAAATGTTTCAATTCTTACCAGGCCCCTGGCTTTAATATGAAATTCAGGATTAAGCCGGGTTAAATATGAAGGCTGGATGTGTGTGGTTAAAACATTTCTGTTGTTTTCTTTTATGATGTAAGTTTTTTAAGGACATAAATAACTTCAGCACTGATTAATTTTGAAAGTCTAAGGCTAGCTAAATACATATTTGGAAAATGTGTCAATCCTTAAGAAATAAGTCTTGAGGTCTTAACAGTTTTGCTTGATCGTCGCAGATCAAGATCGTCTATTAAAATAATGAATTTTCTTGTTATCAACAACTTAGTAAGATAATGCTTGATCCAACTATCATGTACATATCATCTCGTTTTGTTAATGCAATAAAATGATTTAAATTTGATTCAAAATTAAATTAAAAAAAGTAGAAAAATACATAATTAATTATGTTACAACATGTCAATTGCTTCGAGCCAAAAATGGGGCAATAATATCACAGGCCAACAAAAAAAAGAAGGTTTGGGCGGAAAACCAAACCCACTTATTCTTGTGTAAAATTCATCGCTGAGTTTTTTCGAGCCAATTCCCCTCAAGAATTTTACAAAGGATAGGTATGTATATTTAGAAACAAAAATTGGATTTTTTAAATATTTTGGTGAGAAGAGTGTGAGAAATAGGGGGATTAAGGGGAATTGGTTCGATAGTTTTTTTTTTTCGAACTCAGCGAAGAACTTTACATAAGAATGAGTGGGTTTAGTTTTCCGACCAAAACTTTTTTTTTGTTGGCCTGCGTAATTTTTTTAACATAATCTAGCGCTTGTAATAAATAAACATTTTAGAAAGAGGAGGACATAAGTATCTCTGTTAAATTTTGTGCAGAACCTTTATCTATTATATAAAATTCATTTTTTGTCTGTCTGTCTGTACGTCCTGTATGGACGCAAAAACTATCCAGCCGATCTTAATGAAATTTTTACAGTATATTAGTATCAATCAGGCGGGTGTCATAGGCTATAAAACTTTTATTTAGGGTGCATTTTTAGGGTGACCCACAAACAAAAATATTTTCTCAAAGACAGGCATGAAATTCTCATGAAATTTACACAGTATGGCTTTTATGTTAAAGGGCATAGATTGGATGGTAAAAATTTTGTTTATAGTGCACACTTAGGGTGGCCCTCATACAAATATATTTTTAAATATCATTTTCACGAAGACAAATAAATCGATTCACACCGAATTTACACAACGCATTTCTTATGTTAAGAAGCATAGCTTAGGTCACAAAACTTTTATTTAGGGTGGCCCTCACAAAAAAATATTTTTTAAATATCATTTTCACTAATACAGTTAAGTCGATTCACACCGAATTTACACCACGTAGCTCATTTGTTAAGAGGAATAGTTAAGGATACAAAACTTTTATTTAGGGTGGCTCTCACACAAAAATATTTTTTAAATATCTCATTTTCTCAAAGCCTGCTTAATCGATTTTTTTGGACTTTACACCACATGACATTTATATTAAAAGGCACAGAAAAACTTAAAAAAGTTTTAATTAGGGTGCATATGTGGGGTGGCCCTCACACAAAAATATTTTTAAATAATATTTTCTCGAAGACCGCTTAATCGATTCTCATGGAACTTAAACCACGTGGTTTTTAATTTAAGAGGCACTGCTTAGGTTGTAAACATTTTATTTTGGGTGCATACTAAGGGTGGTCCTCATACAAAAGTATTTTTTTAAATAGAATTTTCACGCAGACTGCACATCGAAAATACACCACGGTTGAGGTGAAGCGATGCGCACAGGGTAATGCTAGTATAAAATAAAATAAAACAAACATATGTAGTTACGATCGAAGGTCTTCATCGTGAGCAGTTATTGCTGTGGTAAGTTCTTTTATTTTTCTCTTCATATTTAACTTCTTTAATTCTGCTAACCTACGTAAGTACCATATATAGCGGTAAGTTTTGAAAAGGCTGCAAAGCGTGTTCGCTCTTAAACAGCATAATTTATTTCAATGTTGTGCTAACATTTCGTTGTGAGTGCATTGCATTGGTTTCGGTGAGCATGAATTATTAATATTCACCTCGATCTCTTGGGTTTTTTTTTGTTATTTCGAATTATCGTTTAATAGCTCTAGAGGATATAAGCTATAACTTCATGAGTGATTGTGATACTGCTTTATTAAGGAGAAAATGTACGCCTTAATTTGAAGTAGGTATATACATTTTTCACCTTGGTGATATGTATGTACATACCATTGTTTTTCCTATCTGTACTCACTGAGCCCAAAGATGTTAAGCGTTGAAGTTCGAGAACGGTCTCATGAAGGCGATCACATTGAAAAATGGTTTGAGCGTTACAGTATCCTCTTCGTTTTATCTTTTTCATAACAAAGGCGGTCATCGATTTTTTTGTCCGTAAACTTTTATATTTTTTTAATGTGTGGATATCTCTACCGGCAGGTATGTAAGAGATTCTATTTTGGAGTGAAAAGTAACTCTAACGCTCATTGATATGCAACGTTAGTTTTTGGACTTATCAATTTTTTTCTACCTTTGCAACATTTTTTCGATTTATTCAACATTTTTCGACATTTCAACATATGTACATACAACATGTCCATTAGGGTGATTCAAATTTTTTTTTTTTTTTGCTTGAAACAGGTTGAAAAGTTGCAGGCACACGAAAGGAAAATTCTGGTAAAATTATAGCTCATAATATTGATATTTACTGGTGGCTCATCGAGCTTTTTTGTTTTCCATACGATTTGTATGGGGAAAAATGCTTGACAAGACATTTGTCTCTATATCTCGTGAAAAAAAAAATGTTAAAAATACGGGACCTAGCCTATTGGAAAGATCATAAAATTTTTTATAAAAAAGCTCCTTGCATTTTTTTC
The DNA here is from genome assembly GCA_949775025.1 of Tricholauxania praeusta. Classification (NCBI taxonomy): domain Eukaryota; kingdom Metazoa; phylum Arthropoda; class Insecta; order Diptera; family Lauxaniidae; genus Tricholauxania; species Tricholauxania praeusta. The sequence goes on along the minus strand of OX459028.1, from coordinate 54,702,518 downwards.
GTGAAGCAAGCACTTCGTTAGTTAATTTGTTTCAATCTCGGCAGTCGACAACAAGGCGAGTAAATAGGAATCCATGTTGATTTTAAGTATTAAGAATGAATTTATGTTGCTTATTAACTAACGAAGCGCTTGCTTCACGAAAAAAATGCCAGGAGATTTTTTATAGAAAATTTTATGATCTTTCCAATAGGCTAGGTCCCGTTTATGTAAATTTTTTTTTTCACGAGAAATAGAGACAAATGTCTTGTCAATTTTGAGTTTTTTATGAATTTAGTTTGCTAATTAACTAACGAAGTGAAAAGATGCTTTTAGATTTTTTCAAATAATTTCTTTCTCAACTTTGTCGAAATTTTCAACATATCTCGGGTTTTCCAAATCCTCTAATACGGTGGCAGAACTTTGTAAAGTCCTCAAACCAAAAATTGCAACGTAGTTATTGTGAATCTAACTCCACAATAGTTCATTATGTGTCTGACGCTACCCAAATTGGACCGGATCTATAGTTCACTGGGATTCATTTCACAAGTGATGCTACTGCGTATAGCAAGGTTGACATAAGCCTTTTCAGACAACCGAAGTTATCACTAACAAAAGAACCAAACGAAGTAGATAATTTCTACTCCGATTGTAGAATAGTAAGATGCAGGGGCTTGGAGTAACTTATACAAGAAAAATTGTAAGGTATGTCAACCTGTGCTATATATGGGGATAAGATGAAAGTGCGCCCATAATTTGCCTAAACCCACAGTTGAGTTAATATAAGATTTGATAACGGCTTATCAAAACAGTTGTTGATTCAGTTAAATATATTGCCAAAATTAATATACATAATATACTCAGTCGTGCATATGTGCAACAACCAGACAACAGGAAGCAACAGCTATCGCAAATTCAGATTACAAGTGTAGCATACATGATCCCAACACATGCAGATCAACATGATTGTCAAGTATAAAAAAACATTCACTCTCCACCGCCCAATCGATCGATAATTGAGCCTACAATTATCGAACCTAAGTATGCGCAAACTCTTATCTTTACGTATTTGACCGGCATTATAGCACGTTTTTTTCTTTCGTTTCATTACATTTCCTCAATTCGTACTTTAATTGTTTCGTGCCCGTTTTGTTATATGTACGTACTTTGATCCAGACACAATAGAGCCAATATTGAGTTCATTCGACTGCACTGCCACAAAGTATCAATTCAGTCACTTCATTACGATTCCGCATTCAGTGGGAGGCCAACGATCGTTACTGTATGGCGGTGTTAAGTCTTCAAGAAATTCAAATTTAAGCAATATTATGACTAGGCAAAATAAAGAGTCTGTATTAAAAGTTTTAGTGAGCAATAGTGATTTAAAGAAATTAACACGATCAAGCTAAACGATAGATAGCTTGTTCCAAACGTTTTAGATAAAACGCTGAAGTGCCTTATTGAACTAAATTAAATTGAAATCAAAGTGAAAATCAGTGATAACATTTGTAATTAAATGATCGTGATTCTTAACTGCTACACAAAAATCGATGATCTGCATTGTGTACACGATCATTAAGGACTAACATCTTTATTATTTCGTCCACAACTAACAGCAGTGGTGATTTTAGGTACACGCGCAAAGGCAATTGACTAATACTACTTGGTTCAACGACCGCATACCTGCAGCGAATTTTAACGATCGGCACAGTAAGATCGATCAATATTAACTACGGACATTGTTACATTTTGTTGTTGTTTTTTTTGTAGCTGTAAGACCGTGAACGAACAATATCTACTGTGCCAAAGAGAGAAAACAATTTGCTTCTTAAGTATTGACTTGGCGGCCGTGCGGGAGGAATTGACTTGTGTTGTCTTATTATTATTTTTCGGTTATCGCTGGTCAGTGCGCGATCATTCAATATGTCAAATTCAACAGCATCTGCAACGGTGGACAGTATACGACTGCATTTGTGCGAGGATTGGAAAGTTTTGCAGTCCGTATACGATTTGTTGCATGACGAAAAAGTATTTTGTGTCGCTGATTGTGATAAAGATGAGAAAATAGTAAATTTTGTGCAACCGTACGAATTGAAGGTGGGTTGGTTGGAGTTCCCCGATGGTTTGTGGTAACAACTACTGACAAACGAGTTTAACCATTCGCATAGTGTGAATTCAGCTTATGTTGTTATTGTAATCATTGATGAAGGTGTTACCAATTAAAAGTAGGTCAATTGCGATCATGTCAACATGCGATCATGTGTACAGGCAAGATTTGTAACGGTTGATCGTGGACGTTGCTTTGGAGAGTTTCGTTTTTTGTTTTGATTAGAAGTACTGCGGTTTAATAAATGATTTTATCAGATTTTAAGAAACGCGCCGAACTGATTTAACGCGTTTGAAATTGTAAGGCAAAGGTTTGAAACGACCTTATGAGTGTTTGGGTTTCTAATATTTTTTGATTGGACTAACAAAGGATAAGAACAAATAATTACCTATTTAAAGAATTTTATTCTTAGCAATTTTTCAATTACATATACTTGGTGTGATTAACATTTTTATGTAAAAGCAAAATCACAAGAAAACTTTTTTGAGTTGAGAATAGTCTTACATAACTTCGGAATCTTATGTTATATGAAATATTTAATATTTTATTACAAAATGATTTAATTTTTTGATATTTGTGAATTTGATTCACAAATCTTATGAAAAACTTCGAAAACTATTTAAAGAGCCCCACGACTCAGGAAGCCCCAAAACGAATCTTTTTAAAACTGGGCTCTTAGGGGCACAGGGCTACCCATCCGATATTTATTTTCGATCATTTCATATGGATTGGTCTGGATTCAAAATTTATTTTAGATTTTTCCCTATTGATAGGTAGACAAAATTTGAAAATTAGCTTCAAATTCCAATTTTCTTCACCGATTGGCACAAAAAAAAACTTTTTACATGGCCCAAAACGAACGCTTAGGACCCTCGGGGTTACCGTGATTATGTACAAATTTTTTTTCGACACTTCCTCTAAATATATTTTCAACATTTTCTCATCGTTTGGCACAAAGCAATTTTTTTTAAAAGGGCCCAAGGGCGCCCTTGGCTGTGACCAAAATTACTTTTAGAGCTTTCTTCAGTGGTTGGAGAATTTTTTTTTAAAAGGTTCATAAAAAGCACTCTTGCATTTTCAACATCTATGCAAAATAATTCTAGTCATGTCCAAAATTTAATATTCATTTTCACACATAGTGCTTTTTTGGATCATAACAACTCTATTGACTTACGAACCAAAATTTAGATTCAAATTTCGCGCTCGCTCTCAATTTATAGTTCACTTACTTTATAAATTCGATTTAGATGTTTCCGTTACCAACCTTCCTTACCTCTTACGCCAAACTCGCCATATCATACCAACTTCACTTCGCCTAATCCAATGTCATACTGCTTCCTCGCTCGACCTAGATTGCATTCTGGAACCAGACACGTTTGTTGCAGCTCAATCTGAGCTTATGCGCTAACTGCTGTGGATTTAGCTAAACAGTGGCCAATGCTATATAAAATTTCTAGAAATGACTCAAGTCGGTGTAAATTAATTTGAAATGATATTGAGCGAGTAAACACGTAAAATAAATAAATGAATGAGGATCTAAAGTACTAGTATATCATAAGTAATCTTGAACGATATTCAACACAGTCATTTAAAACCATCCCCTTTTCATTAATCTTGATTTTTGTAATGCTTTCAGCAATTAATTGATCTTAAAATTGATGACAACGCCACGCGCCAAGCTACTGAAATACTCGACATCTGCCGAAATGTGCTACACTACTCAGTTAAGACAAGTCACAGCCGCTTCCACAATCAACTGTTCGGTCAAATGGATCCCTACGGTTTGGTTGGCAGCTGGATAACCGAGGCGCTGAATACGAGTATGTAAGTGTCGATACAGTGATGGCTCACTTTCTTTAGCTTCTGCTTCGATCACTTATTCTCCCTACACTCACTGGCTCTCATTAACGCGAACTGTTCATGTGTGTGCGTACATTCTCATTTTTGTTTTGCTTTCGTTTTTCCCAACAGCTATACATACGAAGTAGGACCTGTATTTTCGTTGATCGAAACCGAAATCATACAGAAAATGTGTCAAGTTTGCGGTTACGGTGAGGGCGATGGCATCTTCTCACCTGGTGGCTCAATTTCAAATATGTGAGTACAAGCAATTAATAGCAATTATAACTCGCTTAAGCGCCTGGCGGGCAGACATACCACTTGACATTGTGAGTTATTTTGACAGCAAGTAACAACAAAGTTCATTTGATCAATTTATTTCTTGTGATCTTGCTGAACGTCGTGTTAACTTACGGCTAATTTTACTACCGCTATGGGTGGGTAATGCATAAATACTTGAGCTGCCATGCCATGCCAGTTTTATGGTTTTGTTTTGATTTCGATTTTTTCAATTATTTTGCCTAAAGTAACAGCTTAGCTCAGGCTCTGCGCTTTATTTAACGCTACGCTACTCAAGTCTACTCTCTTGACAGGTATGGCCTTGTGCTGGCTCGTTACAAACGCTATCCGAACGTCAAGTGCACCGGCATGTATGGCATGCGTCCGTTAGTGCTCTTCACCTCGGAAGAATCGCACTACAGCTTAAAGAAGGCAGCTCATTGGTTGGGTCTTGGCGCCGATAATTGTGTGATCGTGCGCACAAATGCGTACGGACAGATGCTGGTAAGCGATTTGGAATCGAAGATTTTACAAGTTCAGAGTGAAGGACGTGAACCGTTTTTTGTAAATGCCACAGCGGGTACCACGGTGCTGGGTGCTTTTGATGATATACATGCGATTGCTGATGTCTGTGAGAAATATGAGCTTTGGCTGCATGTAGACGTAAGTATTTGGATGACGGTATATAGAAGAGAGGTTGGTTTTAGCTTAAATTAATAATAAGTCCGGAAAATATTTTTGATTTCAATATTACTTAATGACATATGACATGTTATACCAAAATATGAAAATCACATTATTGAAAATGATGAAATGAAAAGAACATGTTACCGCAGCACATATCAAAAATTGGCTTTAACAAAAAATATTTAAAATAAAGTTTGCCGTGTCTCACTGTTTGCACTTTTCTTTTACATATGAAATATTTTGTGTTTTAAGCTTTTTATATTGGAAAAGATTTATGTCTCGAAGTATACTTTAAAAAGTTATCTAGACTTTAACCGCCACAAGTGCGTAAAAACAAAAGGAAAGAAACTGAATATACAAAGCGCTTTATGATACACATTGTAACAAGTGATTGGTACTTTAGTTCTTAGTTCCATAAACAATAATTTTAACTAGCTTATTCTTAGACTTATGTATTTTATAATAGACACACTCAAAAAAAGGATTGTTTAGAAAGCGTTTGTGGCAAATTATCGAATGCTTAATATAAGCACTTATTATTTCAAGCAAACACTTAACTTTTGTCTTAAACTATAAGTATTTGTAGACAGTATAAGAAAAACCAATGTATTTGACTCAAGTAAAAGTTAAGTTGTGGCAAGTGATTCAAATACTTCTAAGGAAAATTTAAAAAAACATTTCATAAAATGTTGCTTCTAAATGATACAATTATTTACGACAAACGTCAAAATAGTTACGTCAAACAATTCAATTTATGGAAGTGTTTTGACAAACACTTGTATTTTGTCCCAAACACTTGTCTTTTGTCCCAAACACTTATTCATTTCAACAAACGATTTATCACTTATAAAACTAAAGTGATATTCTTGTCATGTTTTTTGTATTTTGCAGTGCTATGATTCGATATAACTTTTTTGTTACTTACATTGTACATATACGATATCAAATGTTTACAAGTGTTTAGAAGCAAAGAATGATGACGATGTTGCCAGTATGAAGTCCTATGATATGTTAAATTTTAGAGAGTAGTTTTGTATAATATTTCTCAACTATCAAGTTGTAAGTAAAATCAAAAGTTTATGTGAGAAAAATTTCATTATTTTGTAAGTAAAATTGAAAGTTTTTGTGACAAAAATTTTATTGTTTCACGCAAACACTTGAAGTAGTTCCATCTATATCATTTGTGGCAAACACTTTTTTTTTTTTGAGTGCATATAGGCTTTACGACTATATTTTTTTTACTAATTCTAGGCCAATTACCAATTTTTAGGCATGTCTAGGTGGAGCTGCTATGATTTCAGAACAAAATCGACATCTTCTCATAGGCATTGAACGTTCAAACTCCTTAGCTTGGAATCCGCACAAGTCATTAGGAGTACCACTGCAATGTTCGCTATTTCTAACACGTGAACATGGACTACTCTCACGCTGCAATAGCACAGAAGCGAATTATCTATTTCAACCGGATAAATTCTATGATACATCATATGATACGGGCAATAAAAGCATTCAATGTGGACGAAAAGTAGATTCTTTCAAATTTTGGCTTATGCTGAAAGCACGTGGTGTTAATGCATTTGGACGTTTAGTTGATCATGCTATATATATGTCCAAGTTATTAGTGCAGAAAATCGAGCAACGTGGCACAGAACGTTTTCGTTTAGTACAGGACACATATCAGTATACAAATGTTTGTTTTTGGTATATACCAAAGCAGTTGCGTGGACAAGATGAGACTGATGAGTGGCGTAAGCGTCTATATACTGTAAGTTTGCTTTAAAGATATTTGCTCTACCCTTTATACCCAATGAAATTCTAGGTTGCACCAAAAATCAAAGAACGCATGGTATTTTCGGGTACTTTGATGGTTGGTTATTCACCCTTACTATATCGCAATCTGGGAAACTTCTTGCGCATGGTTTTTGCATGCTTTCCTGTTTTGGAAGAGACAGAGCTGGATTTTATACTAGATGAAATCGAAAGACTGGGAGAAACATGTGTATACTGATGACTAACTTATGATACAAGAAAAGAATGTCTTATCACTTGGAGTTTTCTCTGGAGTTCGAATTAAGATTTTCAATGTTGTAACTATTGGTATTGCCAAGTAATGCTCTTTGATTGCATTTATTTGAAAACTGTAAATTATTTGTTTGAGATTTAAATAATAAAATATTTTTATTTGCCAAAGCGCTTTTGTGCTGTACTGTTACAATATCTCTATCTATTCTAAAATGTAGTTTACCTTCCCGCATACTTACCACTTACAACTTCTCGTTTATTTACAATTCCAGCAATTGGTATAACTGTTTTTGGTTTAATTTTTGGTTTTTCTTTTTTTTTCTGTTTTATCGTTGTCCACTTCTGCAATGTACTCGTACTACCCGCGTAATTTTGTTCCGCGATATTGAAGACTCTTGAGCGTATCGTCTTAGCTTGCAGCAGTATATGTATGTAGTAATGAGAAGGAGGAGACCTTCAGTGCGTTTGGGCTTATGCGATCTGTGTTTTGTTTTTTCTGCGATTAAACGCATTGGTTCTTGTTTTTTTTTTATTATTTTAGTAGGTACTTCTGTGGCGTTGTCGTCTTATGAAAATCCAACAAGTCTCAAAATGTATTGCCATCCATTCTGTACGCGTCGTCGTCATCGTCTCGATCTTTGTGATCAACAACTTTTGTGTTAGCAGCACGATTGCGTTGTGTATGTGTTGTTGGTTTTTTGTTATTCCATCGTCTTCCTTTATTTACAATTCTTTGTTTTCATTTGTGAGATTTGTGAGCTCATTTTTTTTCTTTAACTTTGAAGAGTACGCGTGGCGTATGGCTGTGGACTTAAGATTGCATGGTAGTTCAGGGAATGCCAAACAAGTCTGCGTTCATGTGAATTGAACTAACATCTTTGACAAGAAGTTTATGGTAAGTATCACTTTAAGTTCGTTTAAGCTCTGATGGTATTGCCTCCAGATCGTTTCCATATGGATGTCCATACATATGCTTGGGTAACTTCTATCATTCTATCATATTGGGTAACTATCATCTCACAATTCCCGAGAGGGAGAAATAAGCTGAGATTAAAAACTCTAGTTAGAAAAATTTCCCAATAGCGAATGGAACATACTGGATACCTGGCTACTTTCGGTATGAACATCTACATCACGTGCTCGTGGAAAATAAAACGAAAGAAAATCCCAAAGCCAAAAACTACTGAGTGTAGATCTAAAGAGCGATTAATCTGGAGCCGCAGTTTCACAGGCACGTTTGTAGTTACGCAAAGCTGGCTTTTGGCTAATTTTGACCTGAAACTGCAGGCAGGGATTCTAAGCGTCCAACTCTAATAAGCTGAGGGTGTATTGGTAGATAGAATTTCCAACGGCAGGGACGGAAATATTTCGTCCTTCAAAAATTAAGACAATCCGATTCCTTGGAATCGCTTCTTTATGTCACAAGTTGCTTCGAATGTTTCAAGAATATAACCTGGGATTAGAAAATGTAATGACCTCTCAAATTGGAAGTGTCATTTGTTATTTTCAAAGTGTTGCCAATAGTTGATAATCAATTCTATCCGTGTAATAAACAAACAATCGATGTTAACTTCCACTGAATTACTTACAGCTTGAGAAGCACTGTCTTAGAAATGTGATACTTGTATGTACCTAAAAACCACAGTTCGTATAAACGTCAGTCTGTTGTACATTTTACGCATACTAACTACCATATTGGCAGTGCTTTGTAGGTCGTCTTTATGAATATAAAAGTTTTCCCTTCCCGCTCATTTGCTTGCATTATCAGAACTCATGACATATATGTTGTATATGCTCTTCTACTTCTTTATTATTCTTTATTATTATCATTTATTTTGCCGTTTTCATTTCATTTTGTTGATATTTATATTGTATGGTTGGAATGAAACCGTAGAGAAGAGCATCAGTTCGGATTGAAGACAAGCAAAAACTTTACTTAATTTCGGAAATAATAAAAGGGTCTTAAAAATTTCAGTTAATTGTTTGGGCGTTTTGGCAGAAACCACAAAAACTATTTCATGCTTATTAACTGCCACGCCTACAATTACAAATAACGTAATTGGTGGCTTCTATATAAATTGGCGTTGATTTTTTGATTACTTTCTTGCGAGTAAACAACTTAGGCACTTCATCGATGCGCAAGTAAAAGGGTTAGCGAATTCTTCTTCATTATTGTGAAAAACTTCCTCAAAGAGTAGCATCCAACATGTCACTTAACGGAGATAATCACTTGAATGTGGAATTATGTGGAGTGCGCAGAAAATTTGTCTTGTCAACGACAAGACAACAACATCATTGAGTCGTAGCAATCAGCAATAAGATAATTCAATTGAGTTCCACCAATTTCGGTGTAGATTGATAGAGAGTACAGTAAGCGGTTTTATTGTTTATTTTCATACGGATACCACGATGATCAGCATTGTTTTTGTATTTTTGTGACAAGATTGTGACGGAGGAGATGTTTCTAGTAGTTGAGATTAAAGTCAACTCGCTAGCCAACTGTGTGTTCGTGTGTGATTGCCGTAGTAAATTGACACGGGAATGGGAGCGCATGCTGATCACAAGTCACTGACCAAACGGCAACAAGCTGGCTGGCTGGTTGTTTGTTGGTTGACTGGCGTAAGCTTACGCGATCTTTGCTTTCTCACAGCGATCATCAAGCGTTCGGTGTTTTCTTTTTTTGCTTTCCTTGCAACCGCCTCCACTTTTACTCTTCTCGGTGACCAACATCAACAATACTTCGTACAGTGCTTATGCGCCTAATGAAGCGAACAATTGAAATCCGGCTTAACTTCATCAAGAGTCGTATTATCAGTATGCCAAGACAGACACAATTGCAAAGATCATCAAGACGATCAACGTAAGAGTCGACGCATCTTGTCAGTCGTTGTCGTCGTCATCGTAGTTGTCGACCAGGTCAAAATGTTATGGCAAAAACCGCATATTTCTTGACGCACATACTGGAACATGTCTTGCGGCTAGCGGTACGGTTTGTTTTGTGCTACGCATTCTGGCACGATATGCAACATTTGTACGATATAGGTAATAGCAAAAGTTAGTTTGTATGTGCGCTTATAATGCAAGTAAATTTATTGGTTTGATGCAGTTTCCGTGCCAGCATTTGGATTATTTTCGAAACATTGAAAAAGTATGAAACATCGAAAACTAAGGATAGTTTAGAAAAACATAGAAAAATATGGAAAATCTCTGCAACATTGACTCAAATGTAAATTTTTAAATGGCCAATTTGAAGTGATATATGAGTGATGGAAACACATTTCAAGCGGGAAAGGTGGGTAAGTGTACTGAAAGTTTGCTGATGGATAAAGTCGCAAGCAAAAATGCATCTTACATGATCAATAAGCCACGATCACTTTTAAACGCTGATCCAAACATGCGTTCATCCATCCATCCATCCAAGCCAAGCATTCAGTTGTCTGTCTCTAATGTGCGGGCTTTGGCATCAACATGCGATAGTGCGTTGCTGTTGCCTGCAGGAGCAAACAACAGTAGAATCGTCATTGCGATGTCTGCAAGATTGAGCGACAGCAATACGAGTTTTTTCCCGAAGTTTTTTTTTCTTGCTTTGTGGCAACATCCAAATTATACACATGCTGCAGCTTTAAGCCATTGTTGTCGTCATCATGATCATCATCATCAGCGGTAGATACAGCAACAGCAGCAGCTATAGCATTGTCGTTGCTTCGTAGAAAAAACCGGTCGGTTTGTTGGTCGATCGGTTGTACGTGCAGCATTTGTGGCGCGTGTTGTGATCGCGCGATATTGTTGCTGCATAGTGTTGCTGTGGGTTTTTACTTTTTGTTGCCGATGCTGCTGTTGTTGTCATGAGGTTTGTTTCTTTTTCTCTGTTTCGTTTTTAGCTGCAGTATATGTAGCTTAAGCTACGCCACAAGGGGCTTTTTTATGAAAACATGTTAGGGTGTTACGAAAAAAAAGCAAATCATAGTTTTTAGAGTGAGGTATCGTTTGTTTGGCGCGATAATCTGAAAAGAACCTGTCCGGAATCGTTTTATTGACCATATGAATTCTTAGGAGATGTAGACACGCCTACCGCCCTTACAAATAAAACTTTAATATGCTGTACCGAGAGAGTAATTTAAGATAATAACACCGAATTTCACGCAAATGCAAGGATGTGTTTCTACAAGTTGAAATTTTAATAAGAAGGCGTGACTTTTCCCACACAATAGGCAACTTCAAAGCGTTATACTATATAAGGAAATGTAATCAAAATTTCACTTAATAATTCGCATTAGGGAGCTTTCACAAATTATTTTACGCAAATTTACGGAATTTCTAGCCCCCTCTCTTCAGTAACGCAGCGTAATAAAATTGAAGAATTGTTACTTTACGCGAAGAGTTCTTTTTCGTTACGTGGTCGAATCAAAATTGCTTTCAGCACTTGAAACATTCGTCGAAGTTTGCCGAGTTCAAAGTTTGCAATTTATCAAATTTTACCAAATATTACGAATTTTGTGAAGTTCGGCAAAATATGCTCAAGTTGGAAAAATCGGACAGATTTCTTTTTCTTTTACAGAGTCTGCGTATTTTTTAGAAGGGAAATAAATGTCAATTAAAACATTTTCGGGAACAACAATCAAGAATTCAATTTTCTTTAAAGATTTCATAAAATTCCAAAACGAACCAAAATTGATCGATCAATCAATAACATATGCACAGACATAAACTCGATTCTACTGTTCATAAAAACCACACGAATCGCATTGGCATTCTCTTAAAATTTTGACACATCGCGTTACGTAACGCGGCTCGAACACACCCCCATCCCCTCATGTTCTTCCGAAACGCAAATTGCCATTTTATGCTAACCCACACCATCCAACCTTCCCCGTAATTTGTGAACGCTCCCTTAGCACTTAACAGAAATTGGGCGCATTTGAATGTATGGTACCGATGCGGCCTAAGATAACACTCTCACTAGTTTTATTCTACATACCCAATTCTTTATTATAACGAGCACTATTAGATGAAAATTCTCCATCTGATTACTTTTTTCGTTTCACCCTATCATCCAGACATATGGACGCAACCAGACATCGTCGCTTGATTGGTAGCTTCAGCTGCTCATGGTTCGTGTCGGTTTTGGGGCTTTTTTTTATCGTTCGATACGAGCGAGTAACTCCTTCGCCATATACAAAATACGAGTAGAAGACTCGTACATTTGTTGCTGCTTTTTATGGGGCTAACATCAGCAGCAGCCTCTAACTAAACTGCTCGCAAGTAAAACTCCAACTTAGTTATGTCGTACGTGAAGACCCTGACTTTGAAGCGCGATTTGTTATTGGTGTTTTTGTTCCTTTTTACTTCATTTCAATTTTATTACATTTTTTTGCTACTCTGAATTTCGAACTTGTTGTTGTTAGTGTTGTTGGCGACATGTTGTGTTTTTTTAATACCTTAATTTTTTGTTCCAAAGATTATCTCGATGTTCTTTATTTGCAAACTCTACACGATGGGCTTTTTTTGTTTTCTTCATTCAGCGTAATTTTTACGGATGCTCGTATGTTTTTAGGGCGTAGACTGCAGATTGTGTTTTTTTTTTTTGCAGCAAGGTTATGTTTAACTCAGATGGAGTTTTATTGTGTTTCTGAGTTTATGCAAAAACCTTAAAAAATTAGAGACTTAAAAACATTAGGTTGAAAACAGCAATTTAAAAAACATAGGTAGCTTGAAATTAAGAATATGGAAAAGAAAGAACCGTACCGTTCATGGATTGTATAGAAAAAATATTGTTAAGATAAAAAAATAAAGTTTTAAATATATAAGACATAAAGGAATACTTAAGAAAACAAAGACATAAAGCAAAACAATTATATAACATAGAGGGGAGAAATACATAGAAAAAGAAAAAAAAAAAAAATTCAAAAACAGAAATAGTTACGAATAAATAAATAATAAAAAAACCTAGCTGTACCCGCAGTACTTTCTGTTTACAAATATCTCAGTGCTTAGTCCGGACAATATACACTCATGTACATAATTTTACCACTATAGCTGCTATACGTACCAGTTTTTGTTGTATGAGAGGGCGCCCCACCCCAACTTTCAATTCCTTTATACCCATAGCTGTCATGCATGCCAAAGTATAGCGTTTCAAATATTTTTGTTTTATGGGATGTTATCGTGGCACCCACGATAACATCGTGGCACCCATGATAATATCACCAATTGGAGGGGAAATGTCGATAATTAATTTTAAGACATGAAAAAGGGCGTCTCTGACTATGGGGATTTGGGGAGTCATATAAAAAGTACACCTTACTAGACTTTTTTACATTTTTAATAAGAATATTTCGAAAAATCCCTCTTAGGGGTGTTTTTCGGTGTTTTAAGGGTGCCATATCAATTTTTAATTAACGGGACCCCAGTTTTATTAATTAGCAACCCAAAAAACATATGATAAAGGAGTAAAGTCTTTAAAAAAACAGAAATGCGCATGTTTACTTAGGTAAAATACACAAATTTCATATATTTATTGGTTATGTTGAACGTTTTCAAAATTTGGGCAGTACTCAAACATCCGGTGATATCTAAAAATTATTTTAAAAAAAATTTTCAAATCCATTAACAATTGCATTGTAGACGGCTTTTTGTCCAAAAACATTCAAAAATTGGTATGGAGACATGTATATTGAACTCTAAGGAAGGAATAGAGGTAGGATAACATGAAACCATGATTTTTATTTTTGGAAGAGATGACAAAAATATCTCATTTTTGTATCAGTTTTTTAATACCAAAAAGTATTTTTTGTTTTGTCACTATAATGCTTGCACTTCAACCACTGGGCGAACTCATGTATTTGGAAATGTTCAGGGCAGTAACGCATTTCAACATTTCGAAAATATGCTTTTTGGAAGTAGAGCGTACTGTTTTGTTGTTAATATTTTTACTGGTGGGATTATGAACTGAATCAGTTAGAAAGCAATGATATGTGACGATAGTGTTACATTTTAGCCTTTTTTCGACCTTTAAACATTTTTTGACTTCATCAAACTGACATATGTATGGAATTTTTGAAAGGATTTACATAATAATTAATTACCATATAAATAAACTTAGCAGCACTAGGCTGCTCAAAGGCTTTCGACTGGCTGGTAATAATAATATAGTAATCTAAGGTTAGTGTAACATTAATTATAAGTATAAATTCTACAAAGTGTTAATGATAAATATACTTATATTAAATTTTTAATTTTTAAAATTTTCAATGTGAAACAATAATTTAAATTTGATGAAGAAATTTACAATGTTTTAAAAAACTATAAACTTTCATAATATTATCATATGTGGGACATTTTAGGAGATCATAAGGGCGAGCATCTGCAAAAATTAAGTTCCTTTGGTCAGAAATTCGGGTACAAGTATTGAACAGGTGATCAATTGAGGCTGGGCAATTGCAAAAAAAGCAGACAGTCGGAGCTGTGCCGCACAAGAGATGTTCGTGAATAATCTTTGTGTGCCCAAGGCGTAATCTAGTAAAAGCAATTATGGCCAAGGTTGATGCGGTATTTGGATAGATTAGCTTGGAGCAATCAGTGTTGATATCAGAGTAATGGTGGCTGTAGTTGTTCCAATTTTCCATGTTTATTGAGGAGTGCAGCTTTTTTATACTGATGTTTTTTGCCAGTGCATCAGCTACCTCGCTAGCATGGATGCCATTATGACCTGGTATCCACATAATTTTTATTTTCTCTTAAGCCTGAATAAGAATATCTCTGGTTGTGGCTATGCATTGAATTGGCAGGTGCACGGGTTGCGCTGAATTTTAGGTGACGCCTGAACTAATAAACATTTTACTTCATATAGTAAATATAATTATGGGGGCCCAAGAACACATAATTAAGAGCCCTACTAAAGCGAGGCCCTGGGCGGTACGGCACTTCATGCTACCCTCTTTTATGCAGTAGGTGCCTGTTGTTCAATAATAATCTATGCATTGCATTCGGAACAAAAAAAAAAATTTTATGTCAAGCTTGATTTCTGATAGGACGTAGCCAGGCTTCTAGAACTGGTTTTATTTTTTACAATGCATCTAATTTAAATTTATGTTCTCCACATTTTTCTTTGCTATTTTATGCTTTACGCTGATTTTTATGTCGTGTTCTTTTAATTAATATCGAAGAAAGGGCATTTTAAATGACCGGCTACGGCTACAATTACAGAAACAGCAACAACAGCAGGAGCAAGAGCAACAGTAGCAGCAACATACTAACCATGTAAACAATAGCAAATCAGCAATAAACGATCGCATTTCAACTCACGTTCAACGAACGCGTAAAATTGTATATTTGCAGTTTTTGCAAATATCGAATACAATACTTTGTTAAATGTATGACAAAACTTATTCTCAATATACACAATACGAACTATGTTTATTCTGAAGGTTTAATTTCTCGAAAAATAGCTCAATTGGTAAGAAAAATGCTTGTTTTACGTTTACAAGATTGAATTCAGAAAGTTTAAGAGGCAGGGCGACTAATATTTGATTTATACAAAAACTGAAACTTTACATGCATATGACATAATTTTGGACTAAATGCACTCAAATTGACCTGCCACGCGATATGGCTTTTCCGAAACCTCCAAATGAAGCACTTAACCAGCAACATCCAAGTGGTATGCTACTATTGTAAAGTATTATCTTCGATATTCCATTAATGGCACACCTATTAGATGCAACTTTTGACTGCTAAGGTTCACAGTACGTTATCCATATCGGTAATGAATAAGAGTTAATCGGCAAAAGAGGTTAGTTTTCTTTCCAAACTTTTTAAAAATGAATAAGCAAAAATAGTGCTTATATTGAAAATGTTTGCAAAACATCAAGTACATTTCAAGGATCTGAAGGCATCCTAGAGCATTTCGTCAAATTCGATGCCATACCCTCGAAATCGATGATGTATGGTAACTCTAGGTTAAAGTAAGTCTATATATAAAGACGTTGGCTCTCGTAGCGAGAAATCCGAACTAAACAGCCTCCATTTACGTACTTTGCAGACCCATTGTTCTTGTATTACAGCAAGACTAAGCGGGTACTTGGCCATTGATTTGTCAAATCTTGCCCTCTTTCGCACGAAGTACGTCTTCTTCTACCCGAGGGCCCTTCACGCATAAGCCGCCAATGCAGATATCATCAAGGTTATCGTTAATATCTACGTTCAAAGATCTTTTCACCTCAATGTCCTTGCAGTTGGTGATAAGTGATTCCAATTGCCTACGTAAATCGATATGTAGTGTCTGGGCCTACATGGTCGACTTTCATAATTTTTAGCCTTAAGTTTATTTCTTTAAAATGCAGTTTGGACTTCAGGCCTTAAGTCAGGAATATTTCATCCTCAACTGTCTCATCCTATTTACTGAGCTGATCTATTGTTAGAATATGCTCAGAGTAGGATTTTGATAATATCGATAGCTTAACAGACTTTAATTCACTGGCAAACCTAATGCTTGGACTAGGTCGCTTTAAAGTCCTAAAATTTTTAATGCTAAGACTTTCAATGGGGCTAACGGTTACCGTTTCCAACCTTTTTTTTGCAGTGGTTTAGGTGGGTGGATTTTCTATTTCCAGCTCTAACGCTAACTCTTATTCTCTTATTTAATCAATTCATTTTATTCTTTCGTGACCTGCCTAACATAATACTCAAATGATTTCTTATTCATCTATCCATTACCGATGCTCGTATTGTCTCTAGTCAATATCCTTGTGATATATAGTATATAGCAGAAAGGTTTTGATATCGAACGCATCAATCAAACTTCAACTTATCTTATATGTACATATCTCCAGTCCAGTGTTTTAATATCGGCCAGACTTGCATAGGAATATTGAGCTTCAAGAGAGTAGTTCGAGTAGATTGGAAGATGAATGTATTCTCATATAAATTTTTTTCTTTAACATCTTAGAAGGGACCCATATTGAACTCAAGAAGGTCAACTGAGTAAAGTTTCTAAATCAATTTTTTTTTATCATGTAACCAAATTGAATGAAGCAGAAAACTAAAATTGAACTTAGTTGAAAGTGTCAAATGTCTTTGTGTGAATTCAAGTGTAAACACCAACAACAGCGTAAACAACAACAACACCACTACATAAAAATCTGATAAAAATTTTATGTTGTCCTATATGTTGTTGTTGGTTGGTGTTGTTGTTTTGTTTCTTTGACTGTATTGTTGTTAGCATTTTTGTTTTGATTATTTTGACCGGTTTTCTTTTAGTTAGTTCGTTGGCGTACAGTGCGTGGTCTCTCTGTTTCAGCTGTACGTACTCTCACGTTTTAACACACATACACACAATATTTGAATTTTGGTTTTTTTCTTTCAGTGTATTGCTTACACAGTGTGTGTTTTGAAGAGGCGCGCTGCGCTGAGTTGCTTTGTCGCCTGCGCTATTAGATCGCAGAGTTTAGTTTCAGTTTGTCGCTTGGTCTTAAATGTTGTGTTCGTGATGTGCATGTAATTTGTTTTGTAAAATTGATTGGTTTTTTGTTTTCGCCAAGCTATGTTTTAATTAAAACTTTGTTTTTTTTTCTTTTGCTATTGAAATTTTCGTAGAGCGCGCAAATTGTTTGTTTGGTTGCTAAATTGGAGTTTTTGAGTTATCGCGTTGAATTTAACTGAGTTATCTGAAGAGTAGCAACAATTTAATTAGCTGAAAAGTAGCCGCTGCTACGCATGTGCTTAAGTGTTTCACTGTTATTGTCGTAAAATAACAATTTGAACTGATTGTTTTTAATTTGAAAAAAATAACAAAAATATAAAAATTGTCTATGCAGTATTTATTTATAACCTTTGAAAAACAAAATCAACAATAATTTCAATAATGTGCTTAAATTTTATATTTTTTAACGTACTATAACTTTTCGCTATTATAACATCAATTTGTGCCTGAAGGATTTTAGCCAGGTAAGTTAGAATCTTGAGATTCTTAGCTCAAAACACACATTTGTTGCTATAGAGCAGTAGTACCTACTTACTCTTTCGAGGCACCTCTAAAAGCGGCTTTAAAAATTATGGCAGTACCACGCTCAGCTGCAGCACAAAAAATTTGACTAAGCAAAACTTAAATGAAAACAAAGTTTTTGATTTGAACGAAAAAGTCAAGCGCGATTCTGAAGTTGCGCTATCGTGCAGTGTTTATTGTTATTGTAGAAGTTATACATTGAGAAAAATGTTTTCATAATATAACGAATTACAATCTATGACCTTAAAATATACCATTTTTAAGCGTGAATAGACTTAAAGGTAGAGTTAAAGTTCAAGGACTATCCAAATAAGCCGAGTTTCTTAGTTAAATGAAAATGTCAAAAAAAATGGATATTTTTCTAAAATACCTAAGGACTCAAATGCTGTTCTTCAGAAAATTTTTTCATAAAGGTTGAAAAACCAAAACAATGCCAGTTTTCAAAGCTTTGCACTTTTCTTATTCTCTTTTTTTCGATTAAAATTCAAATTTCAGAGAATTGCAATTTGGAATCGACTAAATCCATTCCATGCCAAACGAAATTTATGTAGAAATTAAAATTTGTCATTCCCTACCAAGGAAATGGAATTTGGAATAGACTTTCTGAAAATAATTTAAATGCCACCGGAAAAGTACTTCATTCCTTATTCGATCTCATTCCAGGAATCAAAATTTCAATTCTAAATTTTGATTTCTAAAGAGAAATTAAAAAGTAATCAATTCTTTTTATTATGAAATTTAAAAAATTCAATCCCGAATTCCAATTCCTTGGAATATAATTAATATTTTCAATTCAAAATTTTGCACCCTAGAATGGAATCAACAACTTAATAAAATTTAAAGTATTGATAGAGTTGATTCCAAATTACAATTCCTCTGACAAATGCATCAGTTTCACTTGCCATGGCATTGAAAAAGCCAATTTCTTATTAAAATTCTTAGAATTTAGAATTTCTGAGGATCTGGTTTCGCAAAGAGTTGCGCTGGGGGTATGTCAAGTGAATATGCAAAAAGTGTTTTTTTTTTGGATTGGAATCAATAAAAATAATTTTATGGGCTGTTATGGTTGACGTTTTTAAGTAAAACTCATAACACTGAAAAGAATTACCGGTTACCCAAAGTTTTGAAAAACTTTTCATATGAAATTAAGTTCAAAGTATGAAATTTTTTAATGCATTTTTTACTTTTTTTAAGCAGCTTTGTGTGGATAGCAAAATTGCTGCTCTAGAACTTAAGATTGGCTAAAATATACATACATTAAACAACTTCTGTTAAAATTATCTGATATATACCCTTAATTATATTCACATTTGTTGTCGACTGCTGTCGAAAACTACGCAGATTTAATGTTAATTTAGTAGTTTTTGCTTCAATGAAGCCACGCTTACTATAGTGTCTATTGTATCTCGGCAAAACCGAGCTCCCCGACTTTTTCGGAACTCTAACTTTGTCGGAAAAAATCCAAGACTATTTCAACATTTCGTAACGAATTCGTAACTAATTCGATACGATTTGTCGTTATTATTTACTTGACTTTCAATTAGTCGGCACCAAGTCGGAACTGTTCCGTCTCCTTTTTGAAACAAATTCGTAACTAATTCAAATGCAAGTATTTATGTTTTTTAAGTAATTGATTTTTTTCTAAATACCTAAAATTATTAAGAAAATAATTAAAAAAAAAAAAAAATTTGTGTTTGTTGAAATGTGTGCATATCATATACATAGTTATATTTCACATGGTTCATCTGATTCCAATGCGTTTTTGAATATTTTCATTGTGTTAACTACAATTTATCAAAATGATTTCTTACCGACACGTCGGAAGGCATAGCGATTGGAGATTGTTAAGATTTTGGCATTACGAGTTCGTACCGATAAGCCGTTGCAAGACGTGTTTCGTGTCCACCGAAACCGAAACTTTTTTGGTACTGAAATCGGTAAGATCGGAAGCGGCGTAGCGATTTCGTTATTATTTTTTTTTTTGTAGATTAAAAATATACTACCAAAATCTTTTGTCATCTACATATCTATTTGAAAATGAAATCCTGTCCGTTCGAGGATGGATTTGCTTGACTTTTTTATCTTATTCGTTATTATTTATAAAAAGTTTCTAGCCCAAAAAAAGGTTTGAAAAAATCTAAAAAAAAAATCGGAAAATCTTAGAAAAAAGGATACATGTGGGAATTTTTTATGGAGAATACACACATACACATACAAACTTTACCATAAAGTTTTTACCGTGTAATTGTCATTGCAGCTGTGCAGCATTGGGGATCAACTGTGGTTGCATTGTCTCATTTTGAAGTTTCAAACTGCTGCTGCCGCCACACAGCCTTCTCAGCCTCAATTTCATATAAGAAGATGAAGCTTAAACGCTGTTGTTGCTGATGCTGCCAACTTTAGTTTATTTTGGTTTTCCAATACGCTTTATTTTCTCAAATTTTTATTTATTTTTTTATGGGCTTTTTTTTCAATTTTCTTGTATGTTGCCCACATTCACATCATCATTAACAACAACAACACCAACAACAACATCATCATCATCGATTGCCTTAACAGCAACAGCAGCAGCAACAACAAAATGTATCTGTATCTGCTAGCATATTTAGTAGGCAACAATCTTACATGCAGCTCTACTTGAAGCTACAACAGCAACTTGAATGCAACCTACGTTTTGTTGCCTGCTGTTTAAAAAAAATAAATAAAAATAAAAAACTTTTTGGCGACGTTTGCATTTTGTTGCACTGTATTTTTTTTCACTCAATTGAATTTCAAGTACATTTGTGTACTTAAAGTATTATTAACCCTTTTGTGTTGCCAAGAGTCTCTCACGCCAGTTTTGCAGAAAAAGTTCAAATTGAAAATTTTTTATATGAAAGCTTTGTGTATCCCGAGCATAAAACAGTAAGGCACTTTTTGAAAAAATGTCATAAAAGTTCGGAATTGACCATAATGATGAAGCCTTCAGATTGGACACATCCATCAATATTATATATCCTATCACAATGATATAAATATACCCAATTTAAAATGTATTTTGCGTAATAGAACCCTTAGATCCGATACCATTCGGTGAACCTATGTACATTTTGAAACCCAGCAATCAATGCAATTCGTAATATTTTCAAGGTGGTCATTTATCCATGCTTAAATTAATCCACCTCATCTCTCTGGGCGTGTGGCGGGGGGTAATTCGAAATTTAGAAGATTTTTAGAAAAATTGGCTTAAAGCATTTTTGTTCAATATTTGAAGAGTTTTTTTTAAAAAAATAAATTACACTGAAAAAAATATCAAGAAGTTTTTTCAATGTAGTTTTTTAAGGCTTGTAAGATCAGCTTTCGAGTAAAAAAAACCATTAAAAAAATTTTAAATTTAAAAATTATTTGTCGCCACAACTCCAAAGGGAGAGAAGGAGTTAGGTTTTTATTGTTATCTACTGTTAGCGGGAAACTTATACAATATTAGCAGGTCTAGCAGACGTTGTTCTGCACTTACCAGTAGGTGGGGCCATGAGTTTAATTTAGTTACATTCCTTGTATATCATATATTTTTGTACATTTGTATTAAGTCTCATTCATCTGCGTCAAATAGTTGATGAGATATGATGAACTTATTTATTCTCTTAAATAAGAGGCGTGGCATTGCTAATTTTTTTCAAAATACTAAGGACCTTTTACAGACCATAAGAAAATTATTTCTAAAATCTTATCCATAGTTGCTGAGATATGGAAAATCTCATTTGTTTTCATATATGAGAGGCGTGGCACCACCCTATTTTTATTGAAACTTTCAGCCGCTCATTTTATAAATATATGTACCAAGTCTCATTCATTTGCGTCAAATAGTAGATGACATACATATGATGAATTTAAATTTTCTCTTATATGGAAGGCATCGTAAATTTTATCCAAACCAAGTTATGCTAAGAACCTTTCGCGAACCATAAGAATCATATGTACTAAGTCTTTCGGCGATCGGTTGAACGGGTTGAGAGTTCATAAACAACGCAATGACAAAATTCAACACTATTCCATAGTGCTAGCACGAATTCCCTTATGTTAGCAGAATTTTATTAACTTGGCTACGTGATTTTAATCCATCACGAAAGTTGAAGGGAAATTTCAAAATTTGTTGGATGCTTTTTTTGATAACTCATTTATAGAATTAATTTTTGCCTGTGTAAAGATAGCCTTTCGGAATCGTTGTAGTTTCTATATCATTCATTACATACGAAGAAGAAGACGTTGTATTTTTTCCATGCTTTATAAATTTGACTTAATTTCAAAAGCTCTCCATAATAGCTAAGGACAAACTCAGAATGCGCCTTAAACTTTTTCCAAAAATGCTTTGTTATATCAAGCTAAAAAAATGCATTTTGCTTTTCAAAAGTTTCTCACCATTCATTCCTAAATAGGAAATAAGACACTAAATAATACTTAATGCCAAAATAAGACATTTTATATTGCACTCAGCAAAAATCACCAAAATTGCTGAGTGCAGTTCACAAAAATGAAACCTTCAACGCATGCTATAGCACAAAAGCGTTGCGTGCTCGAAAAAAAATAATATAAATAAAAAAATTGCAACTGAAAATGAACAAAAATTAAAAAAACTAAAAAAAATTAACACTTGTCAGAACTAAATATGCTGCGAACACACATGTGTGCATACAATGAACACTGAACAATAAAGGCAAACAACAGGCGTGCAACATGCATGATATACGAGTGACAGCTGTTAAATTTGCACTAACCACTTTAAATGTTAAAATGGAAATGGAATTCGTAATAGAAATTTTCAAATTATTTCGATGAATTCCTTTGGAATTTTTCACATTAACTAAATTAGTTGTGGCAAAAAAAAAAAACTTTCAAAAACAAAAAAAAAAAAACTCCATAATCACTCTTATGCCCGCGGAAATTGAAGATGAAGTAAGAAAAAAAAAAGCCATATCTTAATAATAGCAATTTATCATAAAAAGCACATAGACCAAAGCGAAAAAAAAGAAGTAAAAATAAATATAATTAAGCAGAAAATAATTATTATAATAATAAAAAATAAATAACAACATAATACGCAAGCGCAAAGAGTGAGAGTGACCATGAGAGGCATTTTTTAATGGCACAATTTTCGTTATGATGCTAGTTATCATGGAGTGGGGAAAAACTTTAATTTTTGCAAATTAACGTTGAAATTAAAAATTTTAATATGCCACATAAAATTTATTTTATTTTGATGAAAAAGATGTAGAAAGCGTGGATTTTATTTTATTGGCATTTTTTTTTTGTTTCCATCATTAAAACTCAATTAAAGGTTGAGCCAAATAATACTAGAGTATTTCTACTATTATTTTGATTAAGAATCACATGAAAAATAAAATTTCGACAAAAAAAAAATTATCACTAGCAAAAACTTCTATCGCAGGAAAATTAGATTTTAGATGTTTTTTTTTTTTTATATGACAAGTCACACAAAATTCTATAACGGTTTTGGGGATTTTACTATTTTAAATTTATCTCGGGAAAAATAACTTAGAACAAAAATGGAAAACTAACAAAGCGATGCAACTTTACAAAAAATATTTTCTCGGTACAAAATATGTCCGAAAACATTTGTTTCAAAGCAAATTATTATAATTTTCGACTGCTCGAAATAAATCACTTACACAAACTTGTATGAAAACATTATCTAGAAGGAAAATTATTATTAATTTCGTACAAGGGATACTAATTATATTTTCCATTACTCAAAGTATTTGTCTTGTGCGAAGTATATCCAAAAACATTATCTACTAGGGAAATTATTATTACTTTCCATTTCAACAACATCGATGAATACTTATACTCATTGTGGGCAGTAATGCTCACAACTCCAGCCACAACTATAAACTCTTTCTACAAAGGGATTGCTGTTTTGAAGGCAGCTTACCTACATCTCAGTATACAATGTGTTACAAACGAAAGGAAGATTGTCTTAAAACATCGTTTACTAAGTGCCTGTATAGTTTAGCGAGTTGCCTACATCTCCACATACGCAGCATGCAGCCAACAGGCAAGACCCCTTACATCTCCATATACAAAGCAAGCAAACTGCCTACAGCTCCATATACAAAGCAGGCAGCCAGCAAGCAAATAAACAAAATATCATACTAACAATTTCATTTATGAAACATACAACACAATGGATATAGCTTTTCATACATGAAAAAGCAGAGCACTTCATCGATTTGCCGCTGAGTCCTTTGTGATCATCATTTTGGGCGAGTGTTTAGTATTCTACACTGGGTATATTCACTTTCTCATTCCGATTGCAGAGCATAAAAAGTTAATACATTTTTGATAAACGTTACCTTCGTCAGTCCGTTTGATTGTCTGTAGAAATTACGATTACGGGAGAAGAATCTTGCATAACATATTCAAGCTTTACCTCGTGAGACTGAAAATGGACAAAATCGGGTCATATTAACGCTTGTCATATATACAAATAAAATTTTTAAAACAATTTGCTGAGCAAGTTATCATAGGTAATGCAATCAAGTTTCATATACTACAAATGATTCAACAAGCTCTAGACAGAAATTAGCTGATTTTTGAAAGTGTGTGTGGCACGTCCCATAAAAGCGAAAATTTCAGAACTATTATAATGTGAGATCTATTTAAGATACTGCCACCTAATTTCACATTATTACAAGAAATGGTTCGAACAAGCATCAGGCAAAAAACTGAGACATTTGGATTAATTTTCCTATCTTTTTGGCGAAATTTCCATATGAGTTGATTTTTGACAATATATATTTGATTTTCATTTAGGTTAAAATTTTCTATTCGACTTTTTACTTAACTTGTTGGTTCATTTTGCCTCCATCTATAATAATTTCGGCTATAGATATGTTGTATTGCATAATTAATACAAAGATTTGTAGCACCTTAAAGTTAAAACTTTTTTTCAGTAACGTTATTTTGACTCTAAAATGCTCATTATTTTTTTCAGACTACTACCCGCATTTTAAGCTGATTGGAAGATTTACTTTGGTTCATTAGCTATTCGGGCAATTTGTATAAATTTCTAAAAAAAAAGTTTTGTGCCATGCTGTTTTAGCTACACATTTGCATGCAACATGCTGCTTTAAAAATAAACATTTCTTAAAGTGCCCCAAACCAAATAGTTTGCAACTAAAGTTTTTTTTTGTCCCTGACTTTTTCGTTTTGTTTTAGGTCTCATTTAAGTTTTCTTTTTTTCTTTTCAAGTATATCCAAATTTCGGCCTTAGCTTAAAATCTAGCAAATTAAATTTTGAGCGCTTTTTATAATCTTCGGTTTTGTCACATTGCGAATACCAAATGAGACGCGCTGGCATTAGCCATTTCCTCGTCGTTGGCTCCCCCGCCCCAATTAATCCCTACGAAGCCGAAGAGTGTCAACATTAATTTGCAGATAACTCAGCTTACGACAACATGCCACATAAATTGCTTTCAGTCAAATTTGGAAAATAAAAAAAAACTAAATCTACCAGAAAAATAATAAATGATCGCTACAACGACATTTTTTTGTGGAACCATAAAAAAGAAGTTCAAGAACTCGAAAGATCAGCAGCAGCAAACTTAAGACAGCGAATGAAATTAATTTTTGGGTGTCACTCGAATTTGTGCACAGCATACGAAATGATTTTATGAAAATTATGGGTTTTTTCGGATCATAATGATCACTTGGCTTGGTGATAATGTGTGCTTTGCATGATCGTCGTCATCGTCGCTTGGTGGAGTTAATTTAATAGCAATAATTTTTGTGTGATGTTGTTTAATGTTTCATTTGAATAATACAAAATGGCAAAGTTTTTGTAAAGTTTATAAAATTTTTGTTAAAACAGCATGTAAATTTCGCTTTAAATGACTTAAGTGAATTATGTTGATCATGAATATGATCTGTCGTCAGCATTTGTATGATTTACATGCTTCTCTTGGCAAAAAGTAACATATCATTATATATCATATGGGTGCAATTTTGAGTAGATTTATTTATCACGCCTAAAAATATGCTAATAGATTAATTATTTTTGTGGTTTTCTCATTTGAGGGTCGTGGGAGGCAGCGTTTGGCACCTTTTTTTCAGCATGTTGCGTCATTTATAGTAACAAGGATAGCCGCTAGGGCGCAATAGAATGGATTTATAAGTTTTAATCATACAAAATATGCTGGCATATATTTTTGGGAATGCAATAATAATTAATTTTTTCCTATACTGAACTACTTTGCCATACTTAAAAATATGCTAGGGAGCTTTTGATCTTGCAGGCTTAGAAATGCAAAAAATTAAAATATCTTATAGTGTTATATTAAACCTGATAATCAAGATCAAAATTATGCTACAGCGCCTTACACCATGCACTCTTTTAAGCAACCAATCTCTCTTATATATAATCAGCACTTGAATTTTACTTAAACATCATGATAATTTCAATTTTACGTGCATCTCGACAGCACAAATTAAATAAAAAAAAAAAACATCAAAAACTTGCAACAACATTTACTCAACTTCCAGCTATAGAAATGTGGCCAACGTGGGAATACCAGTCAGTCAAACAGCGTTAATGTTGCTACGCCCCACTTATCAGCAACCACAACACGAAAAAAAAAAATGTTGGTTACATTTTAAATAGAAAACGAAAAAAATCACAAAAAAAAAAAATATTACCAGATACGAAGTGATCTTTAAGCGTCAAACTTTGCATGCTGCAATGCAGCATAATTTCGCATGGAAATGCAGTAGAAATAGCAAGAAAACTGCACGCGATGCATTGAACCGCAAACAGCGAACACATCGAATGAATGCGCGTTTGATCGATCGGCAGCGATTGATTACCTACACCACATAACCTCAATCAGTGTTGAGGCATTTCGGGAACGCAATGATATTTGATATTCGAACTTGATTTAGACATATCATCAATTCAATACACGCATAAATATGCAAATGCAAATTCACATATGTACATATATTCTTTTCATATTTTCTATTCCACAATATACATACTAACAAGCATTAAGCGCCAAAAGTGACATTTTTGAAAAGTTTTTGAAAAGTGCGACTGGAATTGAATATTTCTTATATCGATAAGCTTATGATCTTACAAGGTAAATTTGTTCTACATTAAATATTTAAGCTACTCCATAATCGACGTGACTGTTGTCGAATATACGCTATTAAGAGAAACCAAATGGGTAGATCAGTAAAGAGTATGCACACAGTCATCATCTGCCAGAATATGCAAAACAAAATCTTAAACGCCAGACCAGCAGGCAAGACTTGCGTCTTAAAGTGAAATGACGTACTTTTTGACCAGGAAATGATCAATACAGTCTTTCAATTGAAGATACATCAATTCAAGTGAATCATATGGTAACCTTGCCAACAACACTTCAAGGCTACGAAGAAAACTAAATAGGCGGGGCTTACTATATTGTTGGTGGAACGATCAGATAAAAATCTTGACGAAAAACTAACTAAACGCTTGATATACATAGATACCGGCAAGAATGGGCGGAGTATTTTCTCAAGAGAAACTGTCATGAACTTCTTACGAAAAACCATCATAAATAGCAAGAAGGAGTGATTAATGTTAAAACGCATTATCGTGACAAAATCTAGATCAGTTACAGAGAAAAGTTTCTAATTACCTGTATAAATATCAGTAATGATGAAGGTCCTGATTGTATCCTCAATAGTGCAATAAATTTGATGATACTAGAGACCAGATTTCCAGACCTTATTGTTCAATTTGTCTGCTAGACAGGCTTAGTTTATACATAACAGGTTACTTGCAATGTTAAAACGGGTGGTATATTATCCGAAAATCAATTTAGATTCTGTAAATCGGACTAAAATGCCGATATCACGTCCGATGTAAGGAAGGCATAAAAGAAAATTAGTGTATTGGTGAACTCTGTAGAAAAGTAGCTTAGAATAATTGAACGCCATAGAAGAAAACTGAATTTAAAATACAGAGTGACCCCATTAAAAAAAAGAAAAACTTGCATTAAATTATGAGAAAATTTTAAAAAATAGGTTACCCTGCGTTATTGACACAAAATAATATAGACACAGAAAACAAAAGGAATAATAAAAAACTCGAATATACAAGGCAGCGTGGCGAAATGGTTAGGACTGTGAACGCATAGCTCACAGTACGTGGGTTTCTATAGAGAGTGCCACGTCCACCAAGTTCGCCAAGTTCTGGTCCAGAGATTTTCCGAATCACTCTCATTATTTGTCTGAAATTTGGTTTCATTTTCTGTTATAATTTTCTCGGTGTATTACTTTGAAGTTTTCGCTAGCATGGAAATTCAGTAACTTTATTTCCAGAGCTTATCTAAGTTTTTCCTAGTACATATTTTTGAAAAGTTTGGTTACACTACATCAAATATCTCTCACCACATAGCGTTTTAAATGTTTTATGTATATGGACGGTAGGCGTGTCATGAACCAATTTCGCCCATTTTCAATTTCAAGAAGCTTGTTTAAAGGTGTGGCCTGTGTGCCAAATTTTAAAGCACTATCAAAACTGAGAGTCCCTGTGAGGATAGCTATCGCAGGCAGTTTTAGCATCTTCTTCTTTGACTTACGAATGAGTTGTGGAATTTTTGTTTACCCTCGCGTCGTATCTTCCCAAAGAAGGCATTCACATACAACGCAACTTCAAATATAAAGTAAAATATCTTATCATTAAACGCAAATGCTCCAACATATCGATATTCCAAAGAATGACTTTCAGCAACACTGCTCCACTGCCGATCAATTCAGAGCGACCACCAACTTGCAGATTATCGCCACGATGAACTGATTTGCATTGATTTGCTGCTGTGGCGGTTTTTGTGTTGAAGTTTTTTTTTTTGCGCTTTACACTTAAAAAATTCAAATTTCAAATGGACTCAACACATCGACGGATGGATAAAAGACTAAGATACACACGTAGATGCTTTATCTGTCAGGCATAAAGTGCCGGGAAATTATTATTGTAATTGCAATGGAAAATCTAAAAAAAAAAGTTAAACTTTCCTCGCATTTTTTTTTTGTATTTTTCCGTAATGATCTACCACATTTATTTATTCAATAACTAATGGCTATCGTGCGGAGCAGCAACTTTGGTTTTTTTTTCTTTCGAGTAATGACGGATACTTTAGTCTGGCGTTTAAGTTTAAGCCAACCATTGTATCGCATGTTATTTAGCATTTTTTACTATCTGATTAAATTAAATTTATAGCGCAAATGTCTTAAGCAATTAATAAAAAATTTTAATTTTATGCATATTTTTTAAATGAATTGTTATGCTATCATTAAGTATTTGTTGTTTGCTGTTGCTCCCTTGAACATTGCGCTTTTTAAAGTTACACGGGAAAAATTTAACAAGTGTTTGCGGAGTTTTAAAATAGAATGAACGAGTTCTAAAAACTTAATAGTGATACTAAAATACCAAGATTTTAAAGACATTTTTACTTGTATACAGGGTTACCAAGTCATAAAGAAGCAATTCCCGGACATAAAATTCTTTATACCTTTAATGGTAAAAATTAATATTAATAATTAAATGATTATTGAACTTTAGCCATTTTTCGCAGCGATCAACATTTTTTATGTAAAATTTTACAAGTTGATACAATGCATTATGTATTAAACAAACTTTGATAACAAAGGAAGAAAAACAACAACAACTCTAGAGTATAGACATATGTTTCGATTCTTAAAAATTAATATTTTTTTGTGGGAAAAAGTTGACATTTTTTTTCTTGTTATGTAAAAAAATTTTAAGAAATTACTTTACTTAGAGACTGATAATTATAAATAATAATTTTTAAAAAGAATTTATGTTCATTTCACAAAAATCGTCATATTTCCGGCCATTAAAGACATTTTTGAATTCATACCAAGCCACCGGCTTTTGAGATGAAATTCCTGGGTAAATCCCGGTTAATTGTATCTCTCTGGTTTTGTATCTTTGTTCGCTTGAACTTATTTGAGAGCTTGGTGTTTGACCATCTCTCTCTCGTTTTAACATAAGATTTCTCGCAGTGTCTTAGTGGTTTTTGCTTTCTTAAGCACAACTTGGCATGCAAAATAATTAACAATAATTTAAAAAGCAATTAAATACATAAATAACATTATATTTATTGTTGTTGTTGTTGGCGACACACTATGTGTACCTATGTGTATTGTTATTTCGCTATTATAACCACTGTGCAACCTTCAACTAACATACCAAATGTTATACCTGACTCGTATGATTTGTGTATTTTCGTGCTTGGCGTTTTTTTTTATTGTTATTTTGCAGTCATTACCATCAGCATCGACATTAGCATCTCTCCGCACAATCGGTATCTATTCAATTAAACAAATAAGCGATATATACGTACATAAGTCTTTGACTACTGTTGCATGGACCCCCCCTCCTCACACACAACATTCGTGCGCGCAGTTACTAATCTTCCCATATTCATTTGAAATCTTTGTAGCTTAATTTTGCAGTTATAATATCTCAGCCATTATCTCGTAGTTATCTTTGACAGTTCCGTCTGTCTGTCTGCCTGCCTGAAATCTGACGTCTTTCATCTTGTCTGCCATTTGTTGAGACACAGCGAGCCAGCCAGGTAGCTTTGAATGTTGAAGATTTGCATTATTGTTAATTGTCATCAGTTTAAGTTAATCGCCAAATGGATTTTCTAAGTTTTCATTAATTTTTTTTTTTATTAATTGACGCTTTTTTTAGCAAATTTCATTCGTTGTTTTTTCGCTTTGTTTTATACGCGAGTAAAGTATTTATTGAGATAAACAAATATTTACTTTATTTTTTTATTTTCGTAAGCTACAGTTGTGGGCAAAACAATGTAGAGTGTTTTTTTTTTTCTTGGGACAAAAATTTCCAGTTTTAGTTTTAATCAAATATTTAAAGGTTTGTCATTTTTTCGCTTAGAAAATTGCTTACGAAAAAATCACAAAAATGCAGCTTTAACTATTTTGTCCATTACTGTATTGTTGCTTCTAATAAGATGGCATGTTCACAGTGCTGCCAACTAAAGTGTTTAATCAAATCAAATTTGTGTTTTGTGTTTTTTTTTCTGTAAATATCTCAGCGTCTGTAGTGTTTTTGAAGTTTTGCGGAATTTTAATGAGTTTATTTTTGTTATTATTCAGAAGATGGTGTTATTTTTTAATTAAATTTAATTTTTATTTGAATTTTTTTTGATTTTTTAAGTGCTCAAATAATTTACTTTTTGCCAAACTCAAGGTTGTCAGGCATTAAATTACCCGTTTGTTTTTGTTTTTAATACTTAGATCTCAGATATTGAGTGTGAGTTTAGACCACATCGGAATATTAAAGATGCGCCAAAGGCTTTTGTTTGCAATTGGTAACTTTTCAACCATTTGTGCACTTGTTTTTCTCGCGTAAAAGTTGTTTTGTTTGCACGTTTTGCTTTTGACTGAAAACTGTCGATTCTTTCGCCGTGTTGACAGTGCATTTTCTGCCGCGTTCAGACGAAATACCGGGGCGTTAAAGCTTTTTATAGCAATCTAAAAGCAATGAAAAATCAAACATGAGCGGCATGTTGTGCGAACTTATTGGTTTTTCTTTATTTAATGTTTTTTTTTTGAGCTAAAAGGTCTATATCTTTCTTAATGCAAATAAAAATATATTTATTTTATTATTATGTATTAATGGAATTGCGATATTAAAAAATATCGAAAAGATAGCAAAATTTAATTAGCATCAAAAGATATTGGGAAGCTGATAATCGTCATATAGTATCAATAGTACCGAAAAGTATCCAAAAATTTAAAAAGTATTAATCAGTATCAAAAGATATCGAAAACTGTGAAAAGACCCGAAAGACATAGAAAAAGTCGAAAGTCATCGAATGGCATTAAAAAACACCGAAAAAGTACATAAAAGTCGAAGGGTATCGAACAGTTGAAGTGTATCAGAAAACATTTGAAAAATTGAAAGAAAACGAGGGTGTCGAAATGTATTGGAAAACATTCAAAATGCTTTGAATAGCATCGAAAATATCGTTAGTACGCAAAATATATCGAAAAACATAGAAAAAGTCGGAAAGTATCAAATAATATCGAAAAAGCGACATAATGCAAAATGTATCGGTATCGAATAGTACCGAAAAACATTTAAAAGTTTTGAGTAGTATCGAAATAATTCGCATGGCATAGTATTTTTGGCATACAGCAATATTGATAGAGCTATTTATTAAATTCGGCTGGGGATTTCAACACCTGTAAAATTTTTGGTGGTCGAGTACTCTATAACGTAAACAGGTCCTCCGCCAGGCCAGGAAAAAGCTCACATATCTGTCGAAAAGTATCGAGGAAATAGTATGGAAATAAAATCGAAGAAGATAGCCCTGCAAAAAATTCCACTGAATTGCAATAGTAAATTATAGAGATATTGGCAAATAAATAACACTTTGGCTAAGTCTGAATGTTAAATATCCCAATATTAACCTTTCTGTTGAGATTTGTTACTTATGATATCAGTTGAACAGCGCAGTACTATGCAACATTTCAGACCTATGTAATGATGAATTTTGTCCCTAAGTTGTTAGAGCAAAGCATAGTAGATTGGTATTCAATGAGAGAGCATTTCGGAACTTCGCTGTTTCGACAGTTCAAAGTTCTTCAACTCTTGGGAATTCATCAGTATAAGTGAATTTGAACAACATTTCTAGTGTTTGATTTTAAATGTTACTTCAACTGTCTGACCTCATATGAATTCTTTACCTTAAAAATTCACTAGAACATGCTAAACGAACGCATCTAATTTAAAAGGTTGTAAATTAAAGCATCACACACGCACACAATACATTTCATGATTTAAGGGAAAAAGTTTGATTTTTTTCTCCAACTTCTCAACATGAGCCCAGAAAATAACTCGACGCGCATGTTCTGTATGATGACTGGCCACGCTTAGAGATAACGTAACGTAAAACTGTCAATGATCGCCTAAGCAAACAGTTGTAAGTTTTGATTTAATATCGTACGATGTTTTTGTAAGACAACTTGTGATCTTGTAAATCGAAGCGTTAGACTTCCGTTACAAAAACATTAATTGAAAAAATAACCACAAATATGCAACATATGTGGAGCATATTGCATCAGATACCCTCATATTTGTAGTACATTTGTATGTAGATGTGCGTGAAAATTGATCGCCAACCAACGCCATCGATTGCGCAGATTCACAATGGCCAATCAACGATAGTAAACTACGCGCGATGTAAAGTGAGTGATCGCGCGATAGAAATCGCACGCATATCGTTTACTTTAACGGTAATACGAGTAGGCAAGCGCTCGCACTGATTTGGGAATAACCTTCAGGTAAAGTAAATAAAATGTACAACAATTGCATAAATAAAATGTTAATTTTGACAGACAGAGAGTTTCGTTTTGAAGCAATAATTTTCATAAATAAAAACACAGGATAAAGGAATGTTGTTTTTCTTCATTTAAACCTACAGCGCTTATCACACTGCATACTGTGAGTACTACTCGTATATACATACAACATGTGTGCAGCAACGCTTGATTATTTAATTAAATTTAAGCGTATATTTTAACGCGAAAACAAAAATTCAAACTAAATGTTTGAGGAAAGAAAAAATTGTGACGAAAACCACTTGGGCGTAGCAAACAACTTGAACAGTAAAAACAGCGTACCTACTCATAAGATCGCACTCGAAAGATCGATGTCGCGTTTTTGCATTTTACGGGTTGCACGTATAACATATAGCGCAAGCGTGTGGATGTCACGCATCTGGGCAAAAAAAAAAGGCTGCGCCCAGTATTTACTTTGTAGTTGTATAACTTTTTTTTTGCAAATATCACATAATTTTTTCGTCAGTTTTATGATCGCCACTGATCGTGAAGTTTTTTTAAAGTTGAATTATCACAATTTTCAGAACTTTGATTTCACAAAATTTGTTTACCTTATCACTTATGTTCTTATGGATTTTTACAACTGTGCATCGTCTGATGCTAGAAATGGGACTTGCTTTAAAAACTTTTTCATTGTTACTAATTAGCAGTGTAGTTCAACTGGGCTACTCTCCATCTAATGACTTGTTGTTTTTTTGGGCCAGGTTGGACGATAAGTCGAAGCGTGTATGGACTTGTAGGCGATCTTCAAAATTATTCGCACACAACACAAATGTTGGATGTCTAGGGAATAATAACTAGCTTACTGATTTTTGATATGATACGTTATAGTCTGGTAGTGTAGAGTATTGGATGTTATGGATTGGTAGGGTATAATGTAGCATTGGATGGTATGATGCGGTATAGTACGACATGGTGTGATGTGATACGAAATAGTTAGGTATGGTACCTTATTTTACGATACCGCTTTATACAGTACAGCGAAGTACCGTAATGTACTAAACAATTTTGTACTTTAGTGTACTGTACTGTACATTTCCGTAACATACCATATCGCTTTATACTGTATCGTTCCGAACAGTACCATGCCACACTATAAAGCACGTTATCACCCATCGCATGATGATATAATACCCTACCATGCTGCATAACGTACCGAACCGTACCATTCTTTACCGGACTATATCTCGCCATTCTGTTTCGCCGTAGTGTTTGCTTTCCACTATATGTATGTATTGGAATTCAAGTTGAGAAGCACCGCGAATCTAGCTCTAATACTACAATATCAAATTTCGGAAGTGAACTCAAGTGGAAATCCATAATATTCTCGGCAAAAAAGGAGCACTGAATACCCAGTGATGGAATTCCAGTTGATATCTGGTGGAAATCCAGCCACGGTTTTAAATGTGAAGTTTCTTATATGAGAATCTTTTATTTACAATTATGAGTTGCTCAATGCTGCTGTGAATGTTGCCAAAACTAAGCATCATTCTAGTATACTTACAGCTTTAATTAAAGTCGAGTTCTGCCACTTTTAAACAGCTCCCGAGTGCTGTTAAGCATGTAGTTACCTTACATTCTCTTGTACGGGTATGTGTTGTCTAACGTAGCTTAGAATGCATTAAAACCATTACCCTTCCAATGAGTAATCTTAAGATTACGTTAGAATTTTTAAGCAAAACATTCTTCTAATTTTATCAAAAAGACACTTGACATTCCTTACTATAATACATCATTTGAAGGAAACCCAAACAACATGCTTGATATTTCTATGCTAATGACTGATAAAAGACGCTGCTTTGAGTGCTACCTTGCAATACACCAAATTAAGTCTATAAGCTCTACCGCAAAAAAGGTTGATACTCAAATCCTCTAGCATAAGGCGACACATTCCTTTCACATTAATGATTTAAAAGTTATGAACATTTGATAGCGCTTCACTTTCAAGTTGCCGCCGTCATAGCAGGGAGGTCCGGTCCGGTCGTTGGCAAAGGAAAACATTCATTTGTGCTTGAGCTGCTTTAATTGATTACAAAAACCATAATGCGCTTTTATGGCACAAACTTTTATCGCAAGTAAGAAACAAAACAAAAAATTGTAAGAATTTGCAGTTGTTGTAAGACTTCTTGGTTGACTAATATCCGTAGTTTGATTTGCTTCCGACAGCAATTGATTTCCGTCTCATGTAACTTTTTCCCTTAAATGTTAAAAAAAGTTACTG
The DNA here is from genome assembly GCA_949775025.1 of Tricholauxania praeusta. NCBI lineage: Eukaryota > Metazoa > Arthropoda > Insecta > Diptera > Lauxaniidae > Tricholauxania > Tricholauxania praeusta. Next base: position 54,666,953 of record OX459028.1, on the reverse strand, counting down.
TCTGAGTGGCAGAAATCAGTAAAGGTTATTATATTTCTGTCTAAATTATATTATATGAAATATAATTTTCTGTTTTTAACTAAATTAGTGTTTTTCATTAACATAAATAATGTGGTATCATTAAAAACCTATAGTCTTACAAACTTTACACAAAACTAATCAGACAGCAATAAATCTCAGAGGTCACTCTAATGAAGTCATCAAAATAAACATCAACTTAAATTAAGACACACTAAAATACATTTTTTATTATTGACAATCGGGCTGTAAGATGTAGATGAACGTAGACGTATTATAGTAATTTGCTTTTCAACACTAAAAAGCAAAAATTACAAGAAAAAACTAAAGCATTTGCGGAAGTAATAAAAATTAACAGTTTGCCATAATTTTCAAAAAAGAGATAATTTGTCAGTCTTAAGAGTGTACTACTATATATTATACTTGAAGCTACTTTTTTCTCAATACTTTGTTTTATAAGTGTCACATAAATTCTATCAGAATATTAGGAGTGATTGTTAGATACAATATGTAAGCCTCTATAGACTATATTCTACATTTAGCTTAACTCGAAAATGCATGGCAGCTCTTCACTGTATGTGGAACTTTCTGTGTCTTCGGTGTTTTTCGATACTGTAGGCTTTGAATGAGTGCGTATGTAAGATCATCCAAAAAATTTCATTCATATTAAAAATGGCCACGTTTACGATTATTTCAGCTTTTTAAGATAATTTTTCCATTTCGGTTTTAAGTGCGAATATAAAATTTTTCTTCAGTGCCATAATGTGCTAAATCTTATACGCGAGTTAGCTTACGCAGAAAAAACTAAAACTAGGTCGAACTAGCTCGATGCTCAGGTCACTTGCCTTACTGTATGGCGAGACAACGTTGGTAAGAGGGGCACCCTTAACTGGCTACGCCGCTATTTGGTCAGCACTGGAACAGAGTCCAGATTGACTCACCGAATGCAAGGCCAATCAGTCTTTGATCGGATTCTTTGATACCGCTACGAGCAGTATTGCAGCCTACGCTCTTTTGATGAAATTTTCCATCACTTTTCCATCACTTTTGGCAGTAGTCTACGAATAAAATAACGAATAACTTTATTTAACTCCGAAATCGTTTTGAGGTCATTTGGGGCACATTGAAAATATTACAACCTGATCTGATTCTATTACATCTTTTGAATTAATTTTTAGCCTAGCTACGAAAAGGTCGAGCTAGTTACCAAAGTCATTTCAAAATACGCAATTTGTGTAATAGAGCTTTCACATTGGCATAACAAACGAACTGTTTTCATTAATTTCATTTTCATACCGCGTTCTTAAAGATAGCCCTCACACTGTCATTATTGCGTGTTTGCTGATTTGTTTTTGGTTGTCACCAGCTGTTCAGGAAAGAAGTAAAGAGTTTTTAGTATTACAAATTTATATTTCAATTGTTAAAACGAGATAAATGAAAAACGAGCTAAATTTGATGCCAATGTGAAAACTTTATTAGAGATTTTAAAAATGATTTCAAGTTATAATTTCTACCAAGTAAATTTTAAGCAACGTTTAAGCTGAAGTATTTCTTTCACATTTTATATAGTTTCAAAGCCTCTTAAAATATTAAAATCTTGGATCCATAGGCCACTTCTTTCTACCTAAAGTCGCATGTTTCGTAAAATATTTCCTTAAAACTTTACTGTGTGATTTTTTTTAACTTCTCACTAAATATATTGCCTCTTGAAAACATGATTTGAAGGTGCTACGCCGCAATAATAATTCAAACCACAACATAGATAAGAAATGAACAAAAAAAAAACCAAAAATCCCAAGTCTTAGAAGCAAAATAGTACATATCGTATTGTGACAACTACGTCAACTTTTTTTTTAACCACTATACGCGACTGTATTTCGGTCGTCTAAGGTACGAGTAGCCAGCCACATGTCACGGTAATTTATGAGAAACCGATAAGCAACACGCATGCGTATTTTGTTATGCCGCATAAATTGACCCATTTTAGTGCAGTCGGCGACCGGTTCGCTTCGGCCCGATACTACTTACGTACTACGTATAACATAACTGACTAAATGCAACACATGCATGCAATGCAATGCCGGGAATTCTATGGATAATGCAGGGAAAGCACGCGTGCAGCGGTAGTTTTTTGGCTTATCTTTTCAACCATAATAGCGAAAAGAGAAATAATGAAATGAAATGAAATGAAATGAAATGAAATGAAAAAGCAATAAAAAAACATTTTTATGGTAGCATGATTTACTATAATATTTGACAAATGAAGTTGTTATAACTTCATTTGTTTGTTTTTACATTAGAAAATACAAAACATATGATAGTGAAGTTGGAAAAAATAATGGAACCAAAAAAAAATATGATAAAAGAAAGTATATAAATTTGATATTTTGTTATTAACTGTGGAGATAAAGCAAATTTGTTTTCACTCATAAAAATTATAGTTTTTGTCACGTTACAACTGTTTGTGGTTGCTTTTTTTTTTTGACCAGCCGCTTCTCTATGAAACTGCTGTAGGAAATTAATTCATCAACTCAATTAAAATAAATAGTTTTGTGCAGGGCCGGATTAAGATTTTTGGTAGTATATGGCCCAAACATTTTTGCCGCTCCTTTAGAAAGAACTTTTCTTTCATGGCGTTAACTTTCTGGCAGCGATTTTTTCATTAGAATTTCCAGTTATTTTTTGTTGAAATTCTTTAACTTTCTATGAAATTTAAAATGCAAAATAAATATCATGGAATTTTTTTTTAACTTCTGATGTGGAACAGTAGCACCAGAAAGAAATTTCAAATAAAATCGTACGACAGTTTTCTTAAAATATTTGATTTTTCAATTGTAAATAGCGGAAATAGAAATGATGTTGGTGATTTCAAAATTTCAATGGGAAATTTCAATTCAAGATATTTCGGAGAGAAAAAAGATATTGATAAAATTCGAAATGGTTTTTGAAGAGGAAGAGTAGTAGTTCTTTTGAACTTCTTAATGGTTTCATAAAAAAAAATATCTTTCGATGTAATATAATCTCAAATATCTAAAAAAGTCGTGGTTTTTACACTATTAGGTCTTAAGAGAAATTCTAACCTCGGATTTGATCTTAGCGCGTCAAAAACGTTCGGAAAAGTATATTAGGGTTCCGGAAACAGAAGTTTCATCAAATTTTGTAGGCCTGTGTATTCTTTCGAAAGTTGTCAGTTTCGACAGTTTTAATATCACTGGTCTACTATAATTATCCTCCTTCAGTTTTTTCAAACAAAATCGAAGTTTTGCATTAGCGAAAAAGATATTTCAAAAACGCTACTTTTTTGTTAAAAAAAAAAGAACTTTTGAACTTTTTTTTTTATTTTTTCAAAAAAATATTTATTCTAAAAAATTTATTATAAATTAATATATTTTTTTTTTCTTTTCAGGTAAACAATTGTTAGTGTACAACACTTCAAAAAATAATGCAGGTTAGATCTACATAAATTTTCGGGTAAATAGGTCAACCAAATTACGGGCTGATTTGCTTTATATATGGAACTACTTTCGGTAAAAATCTTTTATTGTATCAAGGTTTCAATGGTTGTAACACAATATTACACAGGCAGAAAAAGATTCTTCATCATATGAATCCTGAATACAAAAATGATATCAGATCTCCCAATTTGTCTCTAGTTTTTGAGATGTTTGGGATTTTGCCAAACTTCCCGCATTTATGTCAAGAATTTGATTTGATTTCGAAGTTTTTGACTACAACATTGTAGTTAAATTTCTCTAAGGAAAGCTATGTCTAATATAACTTTTGCGAAAATTCACCAATTAGATTCAGAATACTAAAAGCTATAAATAACTTTTCTTTTATATAAAATTAATTTTTTTAGCTATTTTAAAACTTAAATATTTTGATATTTAACAGGAATATCGTTATAATTTTAATTTTGTTTTGAGACCAAGCGTCTAAAGAATAAAACAAAACAAATTCAATCAAAATTCGTCTATTAAATTTTGCGTGATTCGCAAACATTGAAAACGGCTATCATTTTGGAAAAAATAACGAAGCTGCTTTTGAAAGTCTTAGAATTTTGAATGAATAATATTTAGACACACTCAAAAGACGCTTTCTCATTTCTTACTTCATTTCTACCAAAAATAAAGTTTAATTTCTCTCGAATAACATTTTAAGAAAAATTTATTATTTTTAACTCTCCACCTCTGTTGCACAAAAAGTGATTGGGTTGACTGTAGGTTATTGTTAGGTTTCCACACACATTCTTTGTCTGAGAAGAAATTTGATATCGCCATTCATTTTCACATGTCAAATTGGCAACGCTGATGAGATAGATGCCACTAAAAAAGTTGTTGTTATAACACCAATGCTGCTATGACAAGCAACATGGCCAATACATAGATACGAACTGCGGCAGCAACAACAACTTTGTGGCAATAAAACAAGTTTTTTATTTCATATGTTGGAACGTTGGTTATAGCAACGCTATTGTTGTTGTTGCTATAATAATGTTGTTGTTGCCACTCACGACACTCACTCGGCCTTCACGCGGTCATCTCCAATCTCCAGCAGTAAAATACACAATCTTTGTCGTCCAGTTGAGATGGTAACATTTATGTTGACGGAAGTCGCTCGTATTGTTTAGCCACCAGGTAGCAGCAACAGTTTGTACGAATCAGTGGACGACGAACTGGACAAACAGCGATAGATGCTGAACAGTAGGCTAAAATGTTGTAGAGTTTTGAATTTTTTTTTTTTTTTTTTTTTTTTTTAAAAAGCATAAGCCAACGCTCAGGGGATGAAATTTTTCAAGACGCTACTGTAGGATAAATTTCTCTATTTGTAGTAAGTTGTGACATACATAACCAAAGCACGCGCTATAGTGTTAATTTTTTAGAAATTACAAGAAGTTATTAATTTTCATTCTCGTCCCACTGTGCTTTGTTTGTCAATTTGTGGCATAAACCGGCAGAGTGGCAAAGTTTATGCATCCGCACGTACGCATGCGCAACGTTGCGCGGCGTAAGCGGTAACAGCGGAGATATTTTGTCAGTGTTGAGATAGCAGACAAAGTCAGTTTGGCAATGGCCGAAGGTCGTTTGTTGATTTCGCTGTGATTTTTTCTCACTCTTCAGTTTTAATTTTGTTTCTTTTGTTTTTATCTTAAAATGCGGAACGTGATACGAACGTGAGAGATTTATTCCTTCCTTTTTGGGTCGTTTGTAATTTTTTATTGCAATACAAAATAAAGAAATAAAACAAAGAAAAACTTAAAAGTAAAAAAATTTTAAATGAATTTTTTTTTTTTAAATCATAAAAAGCTTTTTCGCATCAACGCTAATTGCTGCTGTCCGCTCGAATGTCAGTATTTTTGAAATGAGCGGTCCGGTTCGCGAGTAGCTTCAGCGATAACCATGCAGTCTGTTAGACTGCCATATAGCATTTTCTTCATTTTATTTCTCTAAACATCGTATGATTTTCTCTTTCTTACTTTTTAGCCATTGCAAAAAAATGCGAAACATAAAAAATGGTTCGATTTACAATTTATGTAGGTCATGTGACAACCATGTTGGCGGTCCCTAAGCATTAAAATAAAAAAAAGAGATTGTGTATGAAAATTGCGACACTTCTCTCACGCATGCTACACTGGGGAACAAGATTTTAGCATGAGTAGGGTTAAAAACTAAATTTTTTAACAATTTTTTTATGCTGAAAGTTCAGATCTTGTGCTATTAGTAATAAATTTGGTTAATTCCACATGTAATGACACACCCATTAGCCAAAATCTTGTCCAAAACTAATTCTTAAAAAAGTTTAAAAATACACATATTGGAACATGTAGTAAATGGCCCATAAAAAAGAATGTCGAGGTCTGAGTCTAAAAAAAAATGTAGTGAGTGCAAACATTCGCGGTATGACATGTGAACTTAAGAATATTTCTTTGTGCTTATATAGAAAAGGATCAAGCAATGTCGAAGAGTTGAAAAATTTTGAATACCCTTGCACAAGTCGAGAAATGTCGTACACAAATTCTATATTAGTCAAAAAATCGATAAAAGTGGAATGTGGAAGTGAGATGAAAAATGTTAAAAAAAAGTCCGAAAATCTTGTAAAATTCGTAAAGTGTTGAAGAAAATCGAAGTGATGAAAAATGTTGAACAAATCGAAAAATGTTGGAGAAGTCATTGTACCATTTCCGCAAAACTTTATTGGCTTTTTTTTAGCAATACGTGGGCGACTTGTAATTTTTTCTTCGACAATAATACTTAAGACGAAATTAAAGTTTGATCAAATATTGACATTTTGTTAAAATTTTGAACGCTGAACATAAATCGTCCAACGTTTTTCATATGGAAACTTTTTGTTCAAGCGATGGTGAGGTTGTGACCTTCACGCTCTCGAAATTCTGTAAGTGCTCTCGATTTGAAATTATTATTTGCCTTCTGCTCATTAAGCTTGAAAACTTTGCTAAAGAAAACAAGTTGCTCTTTTTAGAGTGAATCGGGATAAATAATTGAAAAGATGGTAACCCTACTCTTGTCTCTATGTCATATTAACTTAAAATGCGCGATATCAAGTGTTAATGATTTTTACTTCAAGAAATATGGTAAACGTAAGTTGAAAGCATATTTCAACTTATGCTTTATTTTTACAGCCGCATAGTGTAAAAAAAGAGAGAGAAACCTTTTAAAAAAATGTCATGCAGTAATTGGTGATGTTGTATCAATTGTTGTTTTTTGTGTATATCGATTGCTTTTTCTGTCGGTGTTGTTGTTACCTTAATGTAGCAATGTCACGCTGCTGATCGATGCGCCCAGCCCAACAAAGGTCTTGACCACAATTTGCGTTGTACCAAATAAATTTAAAATTTTTTTTTCCCCATCAAGACTTTCTTTCTTTCCAATTTTTAAATGCCTTTTTTTAGGGCATTTTACGCAACTTTCACAGTTGGAGTTACTATTGCTGTTACTCAGCTACTGCCAATAAAAAAAAAGTTGCAATGTAATGCAACACAGATTAAGTAGAGGAAAAAACCCCTCAAGTTGTTTTCTTTATTTAACAGCACTCATGTTGTTTTCTTTCATTTTGAGATTTTTTTTCCCCGAATTTATTTAGTTTCCTACGCAAAACAGTTGGCAGCACCTCAAAAAAAAAAAACCTTTTAAATAGGTTTAAAAATATAAAAAAAAAACAACAACACACACAAATAACGACCCTTTTAGAAGTTTTATCTTGATGTTGCTGCAAGCTAAGCTCAGACTTAAAAAATAAAACTTAAGTTTTAACAAATCCGTAAATCCAAATATCGACCGAAGAAAAAAACAGCGCCAACGCATCTCTTTGAGCATCTCTTAACAAAAGCGCATTTAATGACTTTGAAGCACGCCAAGCCTCTGCAACACCACAAAGCTTTACAATCACAAGTTTTAGACTAAGCCTGCCAAAAATGGTAGAGGCTTGGATTTAAGTACGAGGTACATAACAAAAAAAAGTGTAGGTGTAAATGATGTCAATTCGTGTCAAATGTAGTCAAAGAAGCAGCAAGAAGCTGGTGGGTGCTGCAAAAGTTAAGTGAGGTTGCTTATCACTTCCAGAGGAGTTTATTTTTGTATTGTGTTGTGTGAGCAGAAGACTTGATATTAATATTTAAATGGGATAAGAGGCTTTAAGCTACAGATTACAAAGTGTCAGTATCTTTTTTTTTTTTTTTTTGAAGGAAAGCGAAAAGTCCTCGTTCAGATTTTGTGGAAGGCAACTTGAAACAGTTCTCAGTTGGAGTTTCATGTAACTGAAATTTAAAAATGGATTTCAGTGAATACTTTAGTTATAATGCATTGCAGACTGCTAGGTGTTCTAGTAGGTGTCTGGCAGTTAGCTTTCCTTTAGAATACTGAGGCATTTTCAGTTAAAGTTGTATGATTAGCCTTACTCAGTCAACTCTTAACAGGAACTCTTAAGTAGTTGTCTAAAAGAATTTTTTGCCCGCCTGAGTTTTAGTTTTTTGATGTGTGAACAACTTTACTGACGGACATGTAAAAAAAAATCTATACTGCAGTAAATTTTTCAGATGGCTTCTGGAGAACGCTCACAATTAGAGTAATTTTCATAATATCTGAGTTAACGTAATTAAAAGTAAATAAATATAACGTCAGATGAATGAAAGAGTGCATGATAAGAAGAATCAAAATATATGCATGTGAGTACTTATAAAATCTTGTGAATTATGTTGAGTAGTGAATAAAACATTTAATACAAAATAATTAAAACTATGTGGCACAGTCTCGCAGTTGAACTCGTGGTAAATAAAAGGTCGTTAATTTTAACTGCATTACGTCAAAGTGTGTTCATGTGAGCTCGCCAAAAATTTATGTGTTTTTGCTTCGGCAGGTTTGGCCTTAGAGTTGGGAAAACTAAACTTATTTTGTTACGTGTCTCCTAGAATCCAGAAGATATGACCCTTAGTTCCCTCAGCCTTTGCTACTGCCGCATTTCATTTTCTATGATCCAGGACGAGAATCGTTCAGTTTTTTTTTTGGCAAAGTGATCCGATTTGACCTTGACAGTTGTGCTATCATTGTAGTTGGCTAATTCGCCACTTCCTCGAATTGGCGTGATTTTGAACCGCTTTTAAATTCAATATAATCGGCAGATTTTCAACTTTAGCGATGGTATATTCATTTCAGTATGCAGCACGTTGATTTCACGGTTCAACATTTTTCTTTGCATAGCATCTTTACATACGTTCTCTTCGAAAATTTATAATCAGATTTCTTACAACTCTCCAAGTTATTCGAAACTTAGCTCTATATACTCGTAGAGTAGCAGGCCGAACTACTACAGCAATACTTTGGTCATTAAAAATGTAAACTTCAATGCAAGCTGCCACATAAGTCCGTAGCAGCAATTTGCTGTTATGCCGATATAGCCTTTTAAAGACAAAATTAAACTTTTGTTAAATATGTTTCAACTTTAGGACATAAAAACCACAAGCATACCATACCGATGGAACATTATTGAAAATATCACAAGTTCTTTGATTCCTTTGTGGCAGCGTACTGTTTGACGGTCTCGTCATAAAATGTTGCTTTATTTTGTTTTACGAAAAATCCATCACTCCTAAGTCCACTTTACGATGACAGCTGTAACTATTTCACAGAAAAGATAACACAGTCACTGCTGCGTGGTTGTGCTACCTCTGCTTTTGCTACTCTTTATTTCATCTTCGATTTTATTATTTACGAATATTTGGTCTTTTGATAAATGACTTTGTTACAATTTAAAAAGCGCGTCAAATGCTCGCTGTTATACTGCGCTCATCATCTTCTGTTTTTTGTTTTTGTTTCTTCATCACCAAGAGCTTCATCGTTGTTAACATCATTAAAACTTCCCACAAGTTTTGGCACCTGCTTGTTTGGCCCACAGCTTGATTGATCAAAAGCGCGTTCGGCGTACGATCGCTGCTGCTGTACAATGAACCCGCGCATTTCGATTCACTAACAGCGAGCGATATGAACGCATACGCAATCGCTTATAATTAAACACGCATTATTTAAAAGTTCCAAGCGTGGATCCGGCGTTTCCTCAGTACACTACTATACCCTATGCTATGGTCTTTCGTGGAAAAGCATCGTAAATCGTTTTGCTTTCTTTTGTGATCGTGGGCACAATTATAGACGATTCATGCTTTTTAATAGACATTTTCGTTAGGTATGATACTTTGATAGATACTTTGTGATTTTGCAGATTCCGATACTTTCGTGGAAATGTATACGATAATCAATCAAAACTTTGGATGATATATTTTCCCTAGACATTTTATATTAATGCATAAAAAGTTACCTGCAGATAAATTTTTTGTTTAAAAATTATTAAAATGTATAGTTAACAAGTAGTATCGATACTTTTTGAAAAGTCACCGCTAACATCCGCGATGGTTGTAAAGTGAAAACAATAACAACATGGACAACAACTGCTTTTCTGTGATGTTTAGATAAAAACGCATGCATGCATGGGGGCGGCGGTAAAAATCCGCTTTGTGCTTATCAAAAAAGCAAAAGTTTTTTTTTTCTTTATTACATTTATTTTTAATTTTTTTATTATTGTGGGTCGTGTTTACATTGTTAAGTTGGCACGTGCTTATACATTAGTTACCCAGTAGAAAACTCTTGAAAGTAATGACTTAAAGTGAATTACTTGAAGTATGAGTTTTACAATTGAATGGTGACACAGACCCAAAAAAAAAGCGTTTTTGGTCATACCAGACAGACTAGCTAGATTTGACGACTTTCTAGGTGCTAATTACTTTATCTCTCGATCTTTTTCATGGGATACTGCTTTGTTGACATATGGCACATTACAGTAAAAATGTGTTCATACAAAAATTGAAAAGTCGTTGGTATGGAGCAAAGAAAACATATTTTCAATAAGCGATATTTCGTAAATCAGCATGGCTTCGACCAAAATTCACATACATATATAACTTTTAAGCAAGGGTTTTACTGTTTATATGCACAATGAAGAATTTAATAAGAATACTTGCTGTAAATTTGTTTAATTTGCAATTAAATTGCACTTTTTGTACTTTTAAGCCGAGAAATCTCAAAATTCAAACTTAAGAAGAAAAACCAAAATTGAGGTTGTGCTTATCACTCAAAAGTCTTCTGATTTCTGGGTACAAAATCAATGAGACTGTGGAATTTAATATCAATTTTTATTGGATGACATAAAAGATTGAAGAAAGTTTAATGAAATGCTTTTGTACTTATAAAGATGTTTTCTTGATGAGATCAACAAAACGTTCGAAAACCAAGATGACTCTTTTCCCATGATTTGAAGAAGTTTTCATTTCATAATTTTAACGTAGAAACGAAGAGTAAAAAACAAAATTTTCTTAAGATTTTATGGCGTTGCTGAAAGAATCGGCATCGAAAAATAGTAGATTTGTAAAAGATTTATTTCGAAAATTTGCACCAAGATAATGCGTTTTCACCTATCTTATTTTTAAGCTAAAACTTAATAAATGTCAACGTATTGGCCGGATATGACACCAAGTGACTCCTCTTGTTCCACAATTGCAATTATGAAACATACCATATTTTGTTTTTTTTCAGTGGGAAAATAGCTACAAGTGTCTGTACCTAATCAGAGATATATTCTAGTTACCTTTTCTATTAAAATATGATATACAAATTGATTGTGACCATAATTAGGTCACTATTCCATACTAGGTATTATTTTTTATTTTTATTATTTTCGATCATTTTGAATACTTTAAACCAGTGGTGGGCATGGAAATCTAACAAAAGAGCGAAACAACAACATCAAGCAACAACAAACGAAATTTTAAAGTTTTTTTGCTTTTATTTCCAAATTTGCCAACGCTGTGCCTCGATTGCGTTGAAATTCTGCGAACTTCTTTTCGCTTACTTGTGCGTCGAATAACGGTTCGGGCAATGAGGGCGGATAGGGGCACTACGTGCCCACCACTGCTTTAAACTATGCTATGTAATATGAGAGACTGTAGTTAAGAACACCCAAAAAAGGAACCTCAAAAAAACTATCTAACAAATGCTCAACAAAAATAGGCGTCGAAAAATATAGTATCACTCAATTCTAAACATAAAAATTATCTTTTTCAAACATTTGAAAAATAGGGGGCTGGCTTCACAGATGTGCTGTGATAATATGCAAACAAGAAAAAATGTCTTGCAAGTATTTAGTATTTAATTTCTTAGCATGTGTTTGAAATTTTCCTGCAGGGTCAACAGCAACTTGTTGCTGACACCATGCCACAATTTAGGGTTTTTTTCGTATTATTAATTTTGTATGCATATATTTTTAACAACACTCTCTCTCTACTTCGCTGGAAATAAAGTAATTTCTATTTAAATTTTACTGATTTCACCCCACCACCTTGTATGAGTAGCACTAGCGATGATAGCACAAGGTTATTAACAGCTAAATGCAATAAAATTTGTTTATTTTTACCATTATTTTCATGTGTTTGTACGAATATGAATTAATTACAATGCAATGGAGCGCTCGAGGTGCTGCAGCAAATTAAAGCCATGACAAACAAATAAACTGATATTCGACAGGGAACTGGTATTTGGTAGTTGAACATTAAGAAAGTAAAGAGATCTTAATAAAATGCGACTACACTGTACAGTACGACGATGGTAAAAGTGACTTTGAGTAGCGTAATAAAAATGTAAGCAAACAATTAGATATGAAATTTGGTGCTATATTGGAATAAAGTAATGATACCTTGTCGTACAGGGGCTTAAGAAAAAAATTCAAAATAGGAAGTTTTTAAAATGCTGCTGCCATAAACGTCGAGTTAAGTTCATTTAGACACCATTGTATGAACATATTTCATGTTGTAAGTGTGTGTCATGACACATGTCAAGTATGTCAAAATTTGACAGATTTCTTTTGCGACACGCGTTGCTGTTTAATGTGTTAAAATGAACCTGTGTAAAAATAATAATGTTGGATTACATTACGAAAAAATTAACATTTTAATTTACTACAATTTAATGTATTAAGTGAAGTTTTTTTATTTTTACACATCAGAATAATTTTTCTAAAGTTTTGATCTAAGGTGTGTTTACTGTTACTTGATATTTCAGGAACTGAAATTTTATTCCTATGACCTTGCTATTTGAAGAGATGTGAGATATTAAAATTGATATATTGAATGAGAGTTTTTGATATTTCCTGAATTAATAATGAATGGAACTCTTAGGAGCTCCGAGGTTAATAGACGATTTTTGGATAAGGTTTGTTCCCGCTCTATCAGAATGGTTGTCAAAAAAATTTAAAATAACTTATGTATACAGCGATAGGTTGTCAGGTGCCAAAAGGGCATTTTAGTGAAAATTTCCAATTCCTAACTCCAATTACAAAAATTGCAATGGAAAATGAAAATAAAAGTTGGAGAAATCTAAAATTATTGAAATAATCGAAAATATGTTGAAATATGATAAGGTTGAAAAAGAAGAAAAGCTTTGAAAGGGTCGAAAAATATAAGAGTCGAAATATGTTGATGATGACGAAAGTTGCTGAATAAATCGAAAAGTAATAAATAGGTCGACAAAGGTTGAAAAATGTTGAAAAAGTCGAAAAATATTGAAAAGGTCGAAAAATGTTGAAGAGGTGGAAAAAAATTGAAAAAGTCGATAATTGTAGAAAATGTCGAACAATATTGAAACGAAAAATATTGAAAAGGTTGACAAATATCGAAAAAGTTGAAATATGTTAAAATATTCGAATAATATTGAGCAAGTCAATAAATGTTGAGAAATTGTTGAACTTATTGATTATGGTCGAAAAACGGAAAATTCGAAAAATAATGAAAATGTTGAATAAATCGAAATAATGTTGAAAAAGACAAAAAATATGGAACAAGTCCAAATGTTGAAAGATGAAAAATATGAAATAAGTCGAAATAAGTTGGAAAACCTTGATAAAGTCGAAATTATGCCGGAAAAGTGGGAAAATTTTGAAAAATTCGAAAAAAAATTGTTGAAAAATATTGCAGAATATTGCGAAACCTGAAAAATATTGAATATCTATATTTATGTTGAAGCAGTTGATATATATTTAACAAGTTAATAAATGTTGAAAAGTGTTGGATAAGTCGAGTCGAGCATTTTTTAAAAACTCGAAAAATGTTGAATAGGTCGAAAATATTGGAAATGTCAAATAACCCTGAACAAGTCGAGAAAGTCGGATAAAAGTTGAAAAACGTTGAAGAAGTTGAGAAATATTGATAAAGTCGGAAAACTTTGTTAAATAAATAAATCGTAAAAATGTTGATATGGACGAAAATATTTATATTATTATATAATATTGAAAAAATCGATAAAAGTCTAAAATATAATTTAAGCGTTGCATGTGCCAATTCACATCAGCTTAGATTTACTTTCATATCCGCCAGATGTTCACACATCAGATTGAAATTCATTGATGTAAATTCTCAAACTTCAGCAAGTCTTTTTTTTTTTTTTGGGTTAATAAAAGATTTTTTTTCAATTCAATTTTTTCATTTCAATTTCATGTGTGCAGTGCGAATTTGTCAATTGCCTCAAAGCGATAAATTAAGCACAATTGTATTCACAATAGAATATTGCCACAGTTCACAATAGATTTGTGCCAGTTTATAGTGAGTGCGCCTGACTTAAAAGTCAAGCGTAGATCCGCTACAATACAATTTAATTTAATTTCTGTTTTTCTTTCTACAACAACTTTTTTTTGTGTTTGTTGTTGATTATTATTGTCGTTGTTGTTGATTTTTCGTTGTTATTATAAACGTGTGTTTTTTCTCGTACATCATTTGTTACTTTGTTATAAACGTAACTCAACAACCTTTCGAGAGAGAGACGTGACAATGCATTAATTTTCTGTCATTTCATGCATGCACTGATTTCCACTGATTTCACACACTATATTTGGGCCGAGCCCACCCGCATCACATGTGATAATGTCACCTATACGATAAATATAATGGTAAACTTGCTATGTGCACAAGTTTTTAGGATTTATGTATTTTTCTCGATATTTGCATCATTGCATTAAATGTAATTTGGCTGAGATTGAATATTATTTGGAATTTTTTCATTTAATTTGAAAACTATGATATGGTTGAATGCAACGCTGTCACGAAGAAATTTAGGGCAGCACAAGTGCGACGTTAAAAACCAATAGGAGCAAATAACGAATGCTGGAAAAAGGAAGGCACAAGAAAGTAGTACATTTAGTGTGGAAAGATCTCTCAGCAAAAGTTTCAGTGCTATAGCCGTCAAAAACTCAGATAAGTCTTTCATTAAAACCCAATTAATTGGAAACTTTTACATTGTTTCCTATAATTCTTAAATAATTTAACGAGCAGTATGAAAACTTCAAAGAAAAACTCAAAAGATTTGGAGCTATAATATATAATAAGTCTGCCTTCGAAAACGCAGCGCTGGAAACGTCTGCCTTGTCTATTTTTATATTTTGTATACGTAAAGAAACAAGTTAGTCGAGAGGCAGATGCGATAAATGATTTACTACTCATTTTTTTTACATATTTGTAATATTGCAATTTTTAAATGCAGCAATAACTAAGTGGCAAAGGTTGTTTTTTCGTTTCTTATAACGCAATCTTTATATCAATCGAAATCTGACTGACGATAAAATCATTTAAATTTGTATATACATACATATGTATCATAAGATTTAAAAAAAAAAATTTAATTACTATTAACTGCAGCAACAAAAATGTCTGCCACTTGCATTAATCTGTTTTTGAGTACAGACACATTTCTTAAAATACAAGGCAGACGCGATAAAATGGTTTATGGCACCGGTTTTTTTTTACAGTTTTAAAGGGCTCTCAATTAATAACACAGAGATAACGCATTGGCAGGATTGTTCGTATTATCTATATTTTCATGATTTTCAACGTATGCCGCATGATATAATTATATAGAAATTTAGGCCTCCAGATCCCTAATTATTAGGAGGAACGACAAAAAATTGCATTATTGCTAGCATGGTAAAATAAAGTACCATATGCATAGAACTGAAGCTCGACTTTTTTTTCAAATATTTATAACTAGATTTTCGATACGATATATTAAATTATTACTAATAAATTAAATGTAGCACCTTTAAGTTTATTATGCCAACTGCCTTACACGAATGTATGGTGCTCCGTGCCCATTGCTAGGGTCAGTCAGTCAGTTAACTCATGTTGAAATTCCACAACTTGTTCGTATCTTATATGCTGTGTGTGTTCATCATCACTGCCATCCATCCTCTGATGCTGATGATATAATCAACATCATCATCATTTGATATGCTGTATTTCAACTTTTTCTACTTCTACTGCTGCTTTGGAATTCAAACTTGTGGTTTGTTTTAATGCTTTTTTAATATTGTTTTCATATTCAATATTTAATTTTATATCATGATTTTTTTTTTATATTTTCTACGGATATACGGATATAATTTGTTGACTTATTGCTTGCACCTTTTTTCTTAAGAATTATTGTGTGTTGTTTGTGTAGCTCCATTCAGGTTTATTCTATTCTGAGCGTAGCTTTTTCTCGCATTTCTATTGCAGGTTCAGTAAAGCGTCTTAATAACTTATGACATTTCGGAAATTATTACTTAACGAAAAGACCTCACACATTTTATGCGTTATGCTTTATATAATGTGTTTTTTCTCTTCATTTTCTTTCAATATAAAAAGTTAATCCTTAGCACACCCTTTTTGATTGGATTGTGGATATTTTGCATAACTTTGTGCTATTAAATTTTTATTTAAGCAGTGGAAGAGCAATTTTAAGAAAATTTGGTGTTTTATTCTATTTAATACTGAAATTCTACTGTTAAGGAAGTCGCTGAGTTACATTACATATATCAGAGCTCAAAAAATTAAAATTAAATATCAATGGTTTTTTATGGAAAATGTTATGCTGATTTCGAACAAAATAGTTAAAAATTCATTATATTATAATTACAGATATTGTAAGGTAACAAATGTAGTCTTTCAAAAAATTTACAATCGAAGCTTTTTTGACAATCAAATATAAATATTTATATATTATTTTATCTTAATACGTTAAATTGTTAAATGCTCAAATGTTTAATTAAAATTCCATATTAAATTTTATTAGTTTTTAATTAAGATAAAATTGAAATTTACATAAAAATTAGTTACTTAAAATAGTAATAAAAATTAGTCTTTAATGGACTTGTTCTCAAAATTGTACAACAAAAGACCACTAGATAGATAGCTTGTAACTTGTTTTTAAGCAAAAGTTATTACAATAACAAATTTTATCTTTTTCCAAAATAAAGATGTCCACCCGTATTCTTGTAAAAGTAAATATAAATTATTTCTTAAAGAAGGTCAACTCAATTCACTCAGAACCTTAAATGACAATCGGACATAAATCAAGTGCAACTCAAAAGTCACAAAGCGGAAGACAATAGCATTGATAAATACAATACATCCTAATAAAGTAATTTTGTTGTTTGTGATATTGAACAGTTTCACTTCCAAAACGATAATGTTACAACCCACAAATCATAAATCTTTCAAAATTGACTCAAGACATAGAAAAATGGAACCACAATAGATGGAAAAAATCGATTTACATATTTAATGGCATACGTTTGTCTCTTCTAATGAATTTATATGCTATTTATGTAAAACAACGCATATTTTTCACCTGTTTATTCAAGCGTATTATAGATTTATTAAGGTCTATAGTGGGATTTATATAATGAAGTTTGACAGTCACTGGAGGCTACTTAGCAGTAGGCGCGCGCATTCAGCAGCACACAACACACCATTTTTTCTCAAGTTAAATTTTTAAAAACAATAAAATAATTTGGCAATATAAAAATCTATGGTAAATTAAACAAAAAATTTTAATAACCGCGCATAAATAACAATGGTGACATTTTATATTTCTCATCTGTCCACCACCATATAGCCGACCGTGTATTATGCAAATTTCTTTCAACGAAAAAAATGAAATAATTTATAAGCAATAAAATTATGGCATAGATTGTGTTTCCTAAAATGAACGTGTTTTGTAAATGATTTTGTAAATTTGGAATTATGTTATGCATTCGAAAATTTATGCTGAAAATTAAATTCCAATCAAAATTAGTAGGAAAAGGCGTCAGCTACTCATTTATTATGATTTTTGTAAGTTGGGCCACACAGCAACGCAAAGGGAGTGTAACAATAAGCCAAGTAATATGGCCTGAATATAATGAAATAAAAATTTCTGAAATTTTTGTTAAGTTTTTACTTTAAAAAATTTAAAATCAGGTGTAAAAAATATACCCGAATTTTTTTTTGGATGTTTTTTTTACAAATTTTGATTGGTTTTCCATAAGGAAATAGCTTTGCAAAATATTACTTTTTAATATTTTTGTTTATTATTTTTTTTTATGTAAGAGCTAAATTTTTAAGTAGAAGTATTTTATGTTGAACCTAAAGTAGGTGGAATAGAAAAAGTGGGTGTGACATTTCCCAACTGTTTAAATCTTTTTCAACTTTTTTTGTTGATCGTTTTTTTTTTTAAATATTTTAGGCGATTGGCTTAAAAATTTAACTGGGATACCCCCTTTTTAATCTTATTCCTGAATTCTGGTTCTCTTTCTTTGATGCTCGATCAATATGAAGGTTGTTCTCATAAAATCGAATATTTTAATACCATAGAAGTGGATTTTTAAAAGATTTTCAAAGAACTTTGAAGAACAGCTGACCGCATATTTTATTTTTACAGTGACAAGAATAAGGCAAGTGAAGTTTATATTTATAACGTTGCTGATTATTCTCTTTTATTTTCACCAAACAAAGTTTTACTTTGACATGGCCATCTCTATTTTTTTTTTGATAAATAAAATATTTCTAAGAAAGGTCTGTAAGCCGAATTTTAACTTTTTTATCGATTACCATGGATTTTTTTTTAAGGTGTACATGCTGAAATTTCACTTTAGAAGATAGAAGGCAATAAAGTTGATATAGGTGCAAAATTATATTCCAAAATTTTGCTATAGACAAAAATTCTTTCTATGAAAAACGAACCAAAATCAACTTCGAACTGTCGAACTATTTCTAACGATTGTTGAAACAAAAATTTTTTCAAAAATGGTGTCAAAAAAATTAGCATGTGCAACGAGCTGATCGAACGTGTTCAAACTTTTGCCATATGCAACGAGTCAAACTCGAACAACTCGATTCCTTCGACTCAACTCATGTTCAGTTCGTTCGCTGTCCGTATCATACGCATGCAACTCATAAGTTTCGAGCTACTCGTTTGTTGGGCGGTGATACGGCGTCCTATAATTTTCATTTCTTTTCTTCGAACGAACTGTACACAGGGACAAGCAGAAGCAAAATAACGAGATATGAGCGAACACATCGAACTAAACGAACTGAGTTGAGTTGAGTTAAACGAGCTTGGTTTTTTGAAAAGCTCGTGAGTTTCGGGTTTGTTTGAAAGAGTTCGGTTCGTTGCACAGCTTTGCTAGGGAGCTTTTTTTTGTTTTTCACCTTATATTATAGATTAGTGCAACAGCATTTGTTTCAAAAAGTGAAGCTGTAATCATTAAATTTGAAGGGTTTCCATGCTGATGTGCAATCTCAAATTCCTCTTGAAGGCATTTGAGTTCTCTGGCGCAATAAAACTTGCTTCGAAAATGGAGTTCCACGTAATTTAAAAGTTTACTCATGCGCTTACTGTAAATTCGAAAATTATATTACGGGTCTTTACCTCAAGTGTAAATGCGATGGTGTGTTCTAAGGTAATTGAATTTTTAGCAAATGTGTCAAGAGAGAGACGAAAACTATAGAATCGGCCTCGAATCGAAGTATTTAAATATTTTGTAAGGCTTAACCTCTAATTGTTCGAGTGTTTAATTTTGTCAGAAGATTAGTATTCAATGCGTTTTCAAATCATATCATATTCCTTAATTTTCACAAAAATTCTATAGTTTTAATTTTGCAAAATTGCCATGTGTAAATCATCTTTGGATCAGACAACATCTTCCGCTTGAAGTGTTGATATTTTGAGACACACAAAAAAAAGACCAACCGTATTTTAACTTCCATGTCGGGTATTATTTTTTTTCTTTTGATTCAAAAAAATTCTCTAATATCTCCATTTTCCGTTTTCTCGATTACAATCTAGTATCTGAAAGTACTAGTCTTTTCCTTCAAAACTAATTTTCGATTGTTACGATTCGAATTTCGGTTCTCGAGATATACCTGCCGTTGGTGGAAAACAAAAAACATTTTTTCGAGCTGTTGGATTAAAACATAAAAACTTCAGATATAAAGTTCAGGCGGAATATATTGTCCGACCTAAAATAAAAAATTTTAAAAACTTTTCCGCACCATGAAAATTCAATCCGAAGAGATCGTATTTCGGCACATCTTGTAAAAGTCATCAAATGACAATTCCCCTTTGCAACGATGCGTTCATTCAACGTACATTCAACCTGTCTCTAAAATTTTCAACTTTGAGCCACAGTCTGGTGTTAAAATTTGAATATCTAATGGAAGCTTTTATCATGTAGCATTTTTTTCTTGGATTTGATTAGGCTGATCGCGCCATTGATCTGGCACCGTTCAACTGCCTAATGGCGCTTAAGCTTTGAAATCTCTGTGAACCCATTAAAATGCTGCTTGAGCATGCAATTTATTTTAAAGATTTTTGTGTTCAAATTAATTTATCGATTTATTTATTTATTATAATAATCTTTTGTGCATTGGATAAGATGTTTTTTTTTTTCTTTTACATGAACACTATTAGTTTTATGGCATATGGTAAAATGCTCTTTTAGTGCCTTGCTTTGTAGTCACTTGGCGTGCTCCCACATTTGAATTTTAGTTCAATTTTTAAAAGTTTTTTATATGCGTTGCCAATTGAAAATGATTTTGGTTTCATTTTTTATTGTTTAGTGGCGCACTTAATTGAAAATTTATTGATCGCTATGAATATGAATGGAGCAGTCAAGTCACATAAAAAAGGCAAACATTTAGTTTGACTGCTTTTTTTAATTTTATCATAAATAACAGTCCATATACATGAACATGATCTGGCATATATTTACATATATGCCGTTTGGCACAATTCTTTTGAGGTCTTTTTAATTTGAACATGGGTTTCTTTATGTGTTTGGTTGGTATTGTCTTGTTTATACTCAATTGAGCTTAAATGATGTTTTTTTTTCTTTTTTATATATAAAGTTTTTTTCTTAAGTTTGAAAATACATTTGCCAGTTGTTGTTATAAAATAAACATATGCCATATGTTTGAAATTAAGTCAAGGACTTGAGGAACATTGCAAAAAAAATGGCTACAGAGTTTGGGTACGTGTTGTAAAGAAACTGATGCTTTTGTATTTCATCAATGATATCATTTATAAAAATATAATTAAAAAATTCACATTTGATTAAAATTTGATGCGCTCAAGCAGGACATACTCTTATTGTCAGTCGTTTTGCATTAAAACCATTGAAAATGCTTTCAAACGGGTAACGTGTCAAAAAAGGTGGCCCGCCCACATACTTCGATCTATAAAACCAATAAACTCTTAAGAAGGTTTGTAGCTGTAACAACTATCTTCCAAACAATATATATTTCAGTAGTGTGGGGAACATTTTTTAGATCTGCCACACGAATATATAAATCTGATAAAAAATGATTTTTTGATATATTGTATACATCTCTAGGACCTCTTGTATGGAACATATGACTTTAGTTTCTGAGCAAAAGTTATAGTACTAAAATAAGGAAAAAATAAAAGGTTAGGATAAAAGTTATAGTACTAAAAATCAAGTGGAAAATCAATAATTCGAAATTTCTTCAAAGCGGCCAAATATACTTTTCATTCTCATTTCTTCGAAAACAAAAATCGAAAATCAACGAGAGTGAGCTTGAATATTTAAAACTAAGAATTTGCTGATACTTTGATATCTGCCTCGATATCTGTAACACTTTACGATGTCATTAAAAATCTTCCAATATATTTCAAAATTGTTTGATATTACTTGTTAACATATGAATTTTCGATAACTTATACGATCTGAGATCTTTTGTTATCTACTAATTCCTTTCTGAGGGCATCTTATACTTTCGACATTATTCGATTCCATATGTTCCAGTACTAATCTATAGCTTCTAAGGCTAACCATTACTTTCTGATGTCACTTAACATCGCTGATGTTTTTCGATATCATTCAATGCTATATCATACGATACTATCCTACTTCTTTCTTATTAAAGATTATTGCAACAAGTGCTGATGACTGCTATCGCTCTGATCAAATGCATGCCAGTTAAAGTAAGAGAGATAGATTAGTAAGTGAATCTCTCATTTCACTAAAAATCGAAAGTGCAGTATACACACATAGATTAAAGTTACGTAGTGCATTTGTTGATTTTTCAGGCTCCTTTCGAAAAGTACTTTTCAATTTGATTTCGACCATAGAAACTCATGGTGAAAATCAGCTTTAAAGTACTTTTCAAAAGGAGTCTTAAAAAGCAGCCATGAGACTGGTCGTTATCAGAGTAAAGTTTTGACAAGTAATATATTTCAACATAAAATAGGGCGTGACATGAAATACGTTTAATTTTGGAACAACAGTAGAACTTCAATTATCTGTCAGGCACGGGGATGACGGCATGACGGTTAATCGAAAAGACGGTTAATAAAAAACACATAAGTTTTAGATCTTATATCCTAAAATCTGAGAATTTTTTTCCTTGTCAATATGTATATAAATACACAAAAGAATGTCAGATTAAAATTGAACGCCGAACTAACAACAAGTAATTTTCGAAATGTCCTCAAATTCAACAATTGAATTTGTTAATTGTGATGAAGAATCTGGACATTGTGATAAGGGCGATGAAAGCGATACAGAAAGCTATAAAAGTGAAGCATTTCTGTGGCAACAAGGAATAACAGCTAAAGTCGAATTGTGATGACAAAGCGAAGAAGTATAAGTTACATGCTTATACACAGAATTTATGTTGCTTTGCCTTGCGATCACAGACCGACTTTAGTTGTTATTCCTTGTGGCCACAGGTTTGATAGCGAGGATTTCGAAAGCTATACTTCTGATAGTGAAGACACAGAAGAGATCTATTTTTTTGAGCACAGTCACGGAAGATACATATTTTATTTATCGTAACGTCTTTAAAACACATTGGATGTAATAAATTTCTTGCGACATATTTTTAGGAATTCAGGATAATTCATAAAAGCTTATTTTTATCTTCCCTAAATATGAACTAAGAGGAACGAAACAGAGACGAAACGAAAACAATCCGTCGCATAAATACCAGGAAATGAATCACGTTTTATTTATTTTGATAAGACGACAAAGAAATTGAAATATAAAATGAAATGAACCGTGACGGTTAACGGACGTGACGAATAATAGGGAGACGGATAATCGAGGTTCTACTGTATATAACTTAATATAATTGAATTCGTTATTGCCAAGCTACACATTCAAATATGGGACAAAAAGTGGTTGGATTGTGCCAAAGAGGTGTGGCTGTTAAATATATAAAATATGTATAAAATTTAATGTTTGGTAATATAAGTCAAAGAAGAACACATAATAGGCAGAATTCGACAAGTGGGCGTGTCAGTTCCCTTAAAAATACAAACCTTAGGAAAAATTGTGAAAATTACTTTTTAAATAACAGCTATCGCTCCAACGATGCTGAGATTTATTGTTAGTTCTTTTATACTTACATAAAACACACACGATAAATCTGGGTTGAAATTCAGATATTTTCCCAAGCTCAGGAAGCAATGTATATTTTATTTTTATTTTTTTATTATGAATCAACAAATCATTATGAATGGAAAGTAAATTAAAAAAGTAAAAAAATAATGATAAATGCATTAATCATCGGGCACTTATTTTTATTAAAGATTGTGACTTTAATACAATCAACTCCAAAGTAAATTATCATAAAGTCAAATATGGATGCGATGAATTTAAAATGAAAAATAAATATTTAAGAACAGTGAAAAAGTCAAAAGTGATAAAAGGAATTTTAATAAATCAATACATTTTGTTAATAAAACAGAAGAGTCATTATAGACATACGGAATATGCAAATATTTTATGCAAAAGTACATCCGTTTTGACTTTTTGTTATAAAAGTACTTTTTCGAGCATTGTAATGAAAATAAGTGTCAGTGATAAGGTTGATTCAAGAAATTTACGAACTTCCTTTATATATAACTTCCTACAAATTGCAGCTATAAAGTGTCAGCGGCGTGGGCTTCCTGCCTTTGCTTGTTACGAGTGTAGTCCTACTACATACATACCAGTTTTGTCTCTAAGCGACCATTGCATATCATTCCAGCTATCAAAGTGTCGCTGGCTTAACCCTAATAAATTACTACTGCTACCACAAAAATGATCTTGCACTCAAGTAAAGCAAACAACCATCATCATCAAGCCAAACTCAACAGAGACAATAAGATTTTATCAAATCAACATTATTTACGCGACGCAGCCCATCAACATTTCGTCAATAGGGCACACAAATTAGCATTTTTTGTTTTAACCAAAACAAAGGTTTGAAAAGTTATTTTATTAAATACGTGTCTTTGACATAAAACAGGAAAATGAATTCTTGGAAAAAGGGTCGACGTTGAGGATGAACGACAGTGGGGCGAAATAAGCTTCGAGCAAAACCGTTTTTTGTTTTTGTTCAGAAAAGATATCAGAAGTTGGGAGCGAAAACAAGGGGAGGCTTTCAGCACTATTTAATTAATTTTAGTTTCTATGCTTTTGTTGGGGGGTGGCTAGTGTTTGAGCTGCATCCACCAATGCTGGTGTTATTTACCTACTGAAATTGTTAGACGAGAGCTTATCTTCAGTTTTTTCGAAACTGAGCTAATGATGCATTACTATTAAAGAGACCCATATGAATACGGTGGTGGTTCCAGAATTTTTCAAGTAATGACTAGTTTTTTCTTTAAGAAAAGTTTTCCTTATAAGATGTTTTTCCTAGGCATTGCTGTAAAAATCCCACTGTGCAACGTAAATAACGTCTGCGACTACTTGTTGTGCGTTCTCTACTCCGATATAATGTACTTTCTGTTGTTGTTGTCGTTGCTGTCACGTCCTTACAAATGTAATACCCATTGTCATTGTCACATACATACATATAAATGTAGAAGCCAATAGGACTGAAATGTAAGGATATGCGGGATGTTCGTCACCAGCTGTGTTTATCATATTGTTTTTGAGGCAATTCACCATGGCTCTCTTTTGTCACTGCCTTCTAAATGCTTGTGATCCTGCCAAGTTTAGTGCCAGTTTCAATTTTAGTGTTTCTTTTTTTCCAAACACACGTGCCCTTAACAAAATTCACTTAATTTGTCAACGTTTGCAAACGCTGAACTTTTTCTCGATTTTCTAGAGTATTCAAATTAAATGTTATATTTACGTGATATTTTCAGTGTGAAGATCACGATCGTCGTACTGTATTTAGTGAAATATCACGTGTTGTCCAGAGAGAGAAAGAAAGTATAGGTAGGTACCATGAGAAGAGTGGGAACATAGTTGAAAATTTTCAAATTGAAAACAAAAGTCCAGTTTATTTAAGGAAAATACATCAGTCTGATTTGGCAAGCCGTTGTGTCAAATTGTTGAAATAGTGATAAGTTTTAATGTAAAATTGCTTAAAATTGTGTTCTAAAAACTGTTGAAATCATTCCATATGATAAAGGTAATCAAAAAATAATTTGCTTGTGTTATAATTTTGTTTTATTTTGAAGTAGAGCTACTTAACCATCCAATTCAATCAATGATATTTGAATAATTCACATTGAAGGAAAAAGTGCAACATTTTTTCTAGTAAAAATTCACTGAAATAAATGTATTCCAAACTTTGATAACACGTCTAAAGCTGCAGATTTATTTTTTGACAGTTGCATTGGAAAACTCTAGCGATATGACCTCATACTCATTGTATGTGGTTGAGGTTTGGTGCAATATATTCTTACCTAAAAAGCGTATATCTGGAAGATTCCCAAAGTTTTCATTAGTTGTGATTCGTACATGTGTCCAAATAGGATAAATAACTCTATCTCATCTGAAACCTTTTTGATCTTACAATTAATCACCGATCAACGTGAATACCTAAGTAACTTACTTCCTTTAACTAGGATGTGACCTAGCTACAGGTTTCTGGGCGATCAGAATTGCCATCATAACTTAGGAGAAAGATGGACGTATTCTATATCCATTGGCATGGATATTTTACTGATTGCGTAAGGTAATCAGTTTTTTCATTGAAAGTAATGCATTTTCCCAAGTTCTAAAACTTATTGATGTTTCTTCAATTCGCATGGCGAACAAAAATCTAATGCATTAACGTAAGCAGATGATGTCCTGTTGATACAAATAGCCGTGAAAATAGGGTGTAACAGATCATAGATTTACAAAATTTTGAAACCAGGAGTAACTTACACCAAACAGAAACAGACCCCACCAAAAATTCAATCTTGATAGAAAAAAAAATCTGCTATATACAAAAAGCCAACAACTTGAGAGTAGAAATAAAAGTACACCAATCAAAGGAAACGAGCGAAGCTGCCCTCAATGTGCGCATTGTTGTTTCCTTGTTCGCTCGCTTCGGTTTCTTTGTTTTTTTTGCTGAATGATGCAACATTAATACGAATCTCGTGCATAGCGCGTATAAGAAAAAAACCAAAACAATAAAAATGTGCGTAGAAATAGTGAGTGCGGTGCCGTGACAATCCCAAAAATTTGCTTACATAATCCCCATTTTTGGTATGCGGGTTATGTCCGAAAATTTTTCGGACTTAATCCCCACGGGGGAGTTTTAAATCCTGAGCTGCGGCCGAAGGCCGCCCACTTACCCCTACTCTTATGTAAAATTACTGTGGCTAGTAAACTAGGTGTTGGATATATTATAGGCTAATCCTAGCTTTGGGTATTATGTCCGCTTTTTTATGGGGATTATGGCAGAAAATTTTGCGGTCATAGTCCCCATACCCAAAATGGGGATTATGTCCGAATAATTTTCGGATTATGTCCGAATAATTTGCGGACATAATCCCCATTTACGAAATGGGGATTATGTCCGTGGGGATTATGTCACTGCACCGGTGAGTGCATGTGTTTGTTTTTTTGGATATTTTTCTTAAGAAAAACTACGTGTTTATTGTAAAGAGCTAAGACTGGGTAATTTTTCCTATTTTGCCCATCACTGTAATAGATGATTGTAATCATTTTGAAAATTGTTGTTGAACATATAGACATGCGGGAAGTTAGCATCGAAAGGTTGAGAATAGTGAATTGTTTGGGATTGTCTAAGATATGACCGAGTCCATACAATATTCACCTTTGTCAAAAGCATATTCGAAAGACAACATTTTGGGGCCTAATTTAAGTAACTCCCTTAAAATTGGAAAACATGTTGCATTCGAAGGTCCATCGGATGTCCACCTACATAAAAGTTATTTAAACAAATTCTCCAAAATTCGAAATTCTAACTTATGAGAAACTTTAAAATTGCATAATAAAATATATTTCCAAGTATCTCAAATATTTATTTAATCGAAAAAAAAAATTGTTTTTTCTACTTTCAGTATGATTATCCTGAGAATATACAAAATGTTACGATGTCTTACAACGTTATTACTTATCAGTGTGCCGATACATTCAACGCTGGAACACAGAAATAATAAAGCGAATTATGAATTGATTGAGAATGATTCGCGATTTATATCCTATCAAGGTATGTAAGGAATTTCTTAAGCAAAGTTACAGTTTATGTGTTTTGCAACAGTCAGATAGCAGATACAACAGGGAGTTGATGAAATTTAATATGAAAGTGTTATCTTAAGTACAAAATGCGAGAGTGCAGTTTTTTTTAAGTAAATCAACTGTGGACTGATTTATTGCTAATAAATTTATATAAAATGTAAGCTGAGTAAGCAAACAAGGAAGTGCCAACGTGAATTTTCAGCAAAAATAAAATAAAAACAATCGCTGACTGATAGCAGCGAAATCATATTTATGTGAATTTTGCAATATAAACTGTAGAATTAAATTCAGATTAAGCTTATGAATTTTAAAAATATTCCATTTTGAATTTTTTTATTCAAGAGAAGTTTCAAAAATCAGACCATATTACAACTGCCAATGAAGAAAGGTCGCTTCTGGGTTTGATAAGCCATTGAAGCTAGGCGGCGCTTTTTCTCAGTTTATTTGAAAAATCTGTTGTTATTTCAAATGCTTTTGCGCTCTTCAACTACCGAATGTTGAAAAATCTTCTAAATCTTCTTCTAATCGTCCATAATAATGTTACTTTTAAGTATCAAGGACACCTTTAATGATATTCAAGAGCCAATTTTCGTTTTTGCATCATAGACTGGTGTGAACACTTTTTTCGAAAAATTAGCGTAAAAGCTTTTAGGGCGATAAAATTATGATAGCAAAGTTCCATTGTCGAGCTTTCTTTATCGAAAAATGATATAAAACTACACTTTCAACGGATCGAATATACTCTTTGTAATATTACACTAGACAATGAATCGCTGGGTTATGGCAAGTGGGCGTGATTCTTCGAATACTAGTAAGAATTTAAAAAAGATAAATCCTTTAAGGAAAGTCGATATAACAACATTTAGCGACGTAAGTAAAAGCTGGAAAAAAGTGAGGATTACGAAATATCGGTGTGGTACGTCTCAAAGTAAACCCTAAAAACTACACATATATATGAATAAAAGCTAATGGGTGTGGCATGCATAAAAACTTTTTAGTTCACCCCGTGCATAAATTTCGGCAACCATTCAACGCTTTCGCCATAGCACAACAAAATCACTTGATTTTTGTTGGAAAGGTTAAGAAAACAGGCTAGTGCAGAGTGTAATTTTTATTCCAATAGTAGGCAGCGTCACGCCTCTAAAAGGAAAATACGTCTCATGGGCTAAGCTATAGGTTATATTTTGAAGAATTTGGTTTGAAGATAGATTGAGTCCAAAGAAAAAGAACGATGTAAGTTTTTAGCGGGCGTGACATTGCCCCCAATAGGAAAAAATACTGCCATGCTGAGCTGATGAAATTTGATATTGAGATGTATTGATTCCTGAGTAAACATATTTGTTTACGTGGGCGGTGCCACGCCCCTCATAGGCAAATACGTTTTCACTATTAAAACTGTTAAACTAATAGACCGATTTTGATGAAATTTTGTACAGAGTAAAAGGTATTTATTTTAAAGAGGGCGGCGCCACGCCCTTGACAGGAAAATGTGTTTTCACAGCTAAGCTAATTGAGAGATTTTGATGAAACTTTGTATGGAGATAGCTTGAACCCTAAGGAAGGGAAATAAATAGTGGTAAGGGTAGGGATAGAGATAGGGATAGGGCAACTTGATATCATAGTTATGTTACAAAAAATGCTTAAATGAGTTTATTTTCAAATTTATTCAATTATGTATACCTTTTTTATTAAAACTAAATGTAAAAACTCTTTTCATTTTCAGATTTAATGGCCACCGCCAAACGTTTCGAGGATGCCGATACAACAACTTACTCGCAAATGTTATTCGATGTTGCCAGAAATCAGGTTATCGTTGGCGCAAGGTAAACATTAACAAATTTAATTTAAACCTACCGAAAAAGTACACAGTACACAATTAAACAGCAAACACTCGAAATTATGTTGTAAAACTTCCAAAAATAACCCTCAAACAACAAGTGATAAAGTTGTTGTATTTAACATTTTTATATGCGACAAAAAGCTCAAAACAAAACCTAAGCGATTAATTTAGTCCATAAGAAGTCTGAAGAGAAAATCTTATGAAATTAAACAAAGCGCTGATAACATAAAACAAACAATATATATTATATAGCCGTACTTATTCGAAAACCTGACATTTATGTAGCAACTAGAAAAACTCAGGGTCGTCTTAATTACGAAACGAAACTTTTTTTTTCGTACCAACATAAATTTCATAGCATCAATCTAAATAAGTGAAAAAAAAAAACGGTGAGGTTTAAATTTAAAAATCGAATTAATCAAATAAAAGTAGAACATTAAAAAAAAATAAAAA
Source organism: Tricholauxania praeusta (assembly GCA_949775025.1). Taxonomy (NCBI): domain Eukaryota; kingdom Metazoa; phylum Arthropoda; class Insecta; order Diptera; family Lauxaniidae; genus Tricholauxania; species Tricholauxania praeusta. Next base: position 54,637,309 of record OX459028.1, on the reverse strand, counting down.
TGATAAAAATAGGCTTTATAAAAAAAAATCAACAGATAAGATAGTTCGTATGTACGTTCGTATCAAACCAAGTGCCCTACACTACAAGTGTGAACTCAACGTAAAAGGTACAAAGAACGGGCTTTCTTGGAACTATACGTTAAAAAATAAAACTAAAACTAAAGGCAAACAAATAAAAATATGGGAATAAAACAAAAACAACAACAAAAGCTATTCAAAAGAGATAAGATTATTTTTGAGGTTTTTTTTTTAAATTTTTCGTATCTGCAATATACAATCCATCAACGGTGTGTTTAAATCGTCACTTTTTTTATGACACGATGCGCTAATGAAAGCGTTGCCACACTTGAGTAATTTGCATTAAAGTGGGGCTATATATCTAAGGCTTGCTGTGTCAATAAACATTTGTTCCATTAAGTGTAGAGAAGAAAGCTTAATCTTCATTTCCATAATAAAATCACTTACAATGAAGTGATCAGGCAAAATGCTGCACATCAGCGTTAATATTGCCCATTTATTACAAAAGTTGAAATGCTTTACAAGTAGATGCCCCAACAAAATCTTTAGACTTTTTTTAATTATAATCGTTTACTGGCCAATTGAGAGATTGCTAGGAGATTGGGCATACCTAGTTTTAATAATTTTAAGATAAAAGCCTTTTTGATTCTCAGAAATAGTATAAAAAATGACACTTGCGTGGAGTAAAGAAAAGGATTAGAAAGTATATGATTTGTGTCGAAAGTTTTGCTTAGCATTAGAATTGAACACTAAATTGAATTGAAATTGAAAATGAAATCAATTGTTACTATTCGTCAAATACTGAAAAAGTTTAGTGATATAAGTCAGTGCTTCTTATAGCGAAAAAATAGACCAAAAAATGAACAAAACTCTAGAGGAATCTAAATCGAATAAAAAGGAGCGTTATTTTTATAAAAAAAGTATAGTTGGACTTACCTTCTATGAACACTGTTGCAGCTGTAGACTCACGTGGCAAAGAATACAGTGGAACGCAGATGCATTCCTGAGTTTGATTGAAGAATAGCATACGAGAATCAAAGAAAAGAAAAGAAGATATTTTAAGATATATATTTATGAAGAAAAAAATTATATTTGAGCAATTTCTTTTGAATTTTCTTATATTTTTTTTAAACTAAAGCATTTGTAAACAAAAAAATGTTGGGCTTTTTGGTTTCATTCCCCATAGTTTTTGCGATATTTCGATTCAAAAAATGTTCAAAAAAGTAAGATAAGTAATCATACTGTTCGGTTATTTAAAGAATCACCGATATGTATATTTCTTAAAAAAACTTTTAAATATTTATTTTGGAGTTTCAGTAATTCTCTAAGGGCACAACAGTTGATTCAGTTAAAATCCCAATGCAATTTTAGAAAAGTTCAGTACACCCTTTCCGCTGCCCTGCTTAGAGTGAATAGTGAGTTAAAATGCTATTCAGTCAGTATTATCTGTTAAAAATATTTGTTAATTAATTGAATTTTAATCGAATTTACAGTCAATTGCAGTAACCAATACTCATGTGAAATTTCACAAATCGGTTAATGCTTTTGTAAACAAACATGACAAAGATAACAAAGATAATATATTTGGTAATAGCCGAAACATATGTCACCAATTACCAGGTTAAATTGTTCCATTTGTTATCTTTGTCATGTTTGTTTACAAAAGCATTAACCGATTTGTGAAATTTCACATGAATATTGGTTACTGCAATTGACTGTAAATTCAATTAAAAATTCAATTAAATAATAATATTCAGTCGACTAAAACCAATTTAAAATATTTGCTAATTTTTTTTTCTAGTTATTTCTACAAAAGTATAATCCAATTTTCTTAAAAGTTTTCATCTCTTTTGTAATCACCTGGCAACGCTAATGCTTAAGCTTTGAGCGCGCGGTTATAAAGTGCCGGCAAAACGCTTATAAATCCGTCATGAAAACAGTACTATAGCTTATATTGATTTATCGGTACAAATGCTGATAGTAAAGTACACCTTCGTTTGGTTTTTTTTATTTTTTGGTCGATAAGAAGAGCAACAACAACAAATTGTTATGAAATAATTGATAGCATAAAATTATAGTAAGTAGTAGTAAGTAAGTATTTAGTGTAAAAAAAAATAATAATATTTTGAGCACTTTTGTACTTTTTGATAACATCAGAACTTTGATACTTCAGTAACTACTTAGCTGGAAAAGTTAGGTATTAAAATCTGTGCAATCAGTGCATAGTCAGAATATTCGTATTTATCGGAAAGTCATAACTATTACGAAAGAAAATGTGCTACGAATACTAGGTCACGTACTGCTGCAATATTACAGGTATTGCACAATTTTTATATGGATCGTATACTGTATAAATATTACACATGTGATTTTATTGATATATTTCTTCAAATAATGTATAAATGGAAGGTATTGTACCTTTTTCCTGGAAAATTGGTTTTGAAGGTTTATGATTGTCAGTGAATATTGTACTTTCATATTAAGTTATTTTTGTCAGTCGCTCTTGAGTTTTACTGAAGGCGACATTTTTGACGATTAGTACTACATTTTCGAAATATTGCAATCAAAAAAACTTTGACAAAAAATCACATCGAAGAGAAATTCCAAAAAAAAAAAATATTTTCGGAAAAAAAGAAACCCTGAAAAAAAGAAGTCTCGAAAAAATTAAGTTTTTATTTCCAAAATTTCATTTTCATTTCGTAGAGTTTTCTGAATTTTGAATATTTGCAAAAAAAAAAAAACTGAAAAAATCACGTTCGATATAAAATTTCGAATTATCGATATCAAAATAAAATAATTTTGAAAATAAAAATCATGAATAAAAAAAAAGTTAAAAAAAAAATTCAATTTTATCTCGTGAAGTTCATTTTTAAATTTAAACTTTTTAACAACAATTGGAAATGTAAATAACAAATAAATGCAAACAATCAGTAAACATAATTTTTCGCAACACCAGCTCTATGATTTTTTGATCGATAACATATTTTATTTAAAATTGAGAAATTTTTGAATCTGCTATACTGCGCTTATCAATGAAAAGTGTGTGTCTCAAAAAAATGCATATTCATGATCAGGGCCGGATTAAAAAATGTGCCGCCCCTAGGCAGTTAGAAAAAGTGCCGCCCCTCCTCCTTAAAACTTCGTAATTTTTTCGTGATGTTCGTGATTCTTATGATATCGGATGGCTTAAAAAATTACGCGTCTAATAAATTACTCCAAATGCCGGTATCTTAGTTCAAGCATATAAAAAATCTCCTAAGAGAATTTTCTCTACATCCATCCACATCCATTCTCGAAACGCATTTTTTAGACGGTGCCACGCCTCTAACAGGAAAATACATTTACACGGCTAAGCAAATAAACTGATTTTGATGAAATTTAGTTTAGAGACAGATTGAACCTAAAGTAAGTATATTTAAAAATTTAAGCTCTTAAGGGGGCGTGTCACTGCCTTTGAAGGGGGAAAATACTGTCACGGTTGAGCCATTTCACCGATTTTGATGTAATTTGGTATGAAGATAGATTGAATCCTTAGTATGAGATTTTTGTTTTGCATGGGCGGTGCCACGCCCTTAACAAGAAAAAATGTATCACTGCTAACCTAAAGACCAATTTAGATGAAATTTGTGCAGAAATGGATTAAGCCCTGAAGTAAGGTTTTTTTTTTATTGAAGTGGAGGGTGCCACACCTCAATCGGAAATTATGTGTTCACAACTTAACCAATGAGCCGATTTCATGAAATATGGTATGTTGAACCTTGAGGAAAGGTATTTGTTTTAAGTGGTTGGCGTCACGCGCCTAACAGGAAAATATATATTATTAGATTTTGACGAAATTTAGTAAGGAGATATGTACATTTTCAGTTTTTTAATACCAAAAAGTATTTTTTGTTTTTGTTTTATCACTATAATAGTTGAATTTCAACCACTAGGCAAACTTAAGTATATAAATTCATTGGTGAGGGATCAATATTTTACATACTATTTTTTCTTGTTGTGTCTTTTATCTACTCAAGAAGAATATTAACTTCATAACTTCATACTGCTTCAATTGGTGATTTCGGCAATGTGTGTCAAATCCATACCGCCGTTTGATTAGAATGTAAGTTATATCATCTCGGAAACTGGTAAGGTACAAAATAACTATTTTCACGTTTGACTCAAAGTTTTTAAGCTTTATTGTCGTTAGCAGAAACAATGTCTACCAGACATTCAGTGAAGATGCTTATCGCATTGTTGATCCAAGCAAGAATATCCTTATCGGTGCCGCCATCAGGTGTTATAACACTGCTTAAATAAGTGAAATTATTCGGTACTTCTAAGAGGCATTCAACCAAAATGAACATACATATAACTGGCATTGGTGGCGTATGTCAATTGTATTCAGCGGAGTCTATCAGATGCTGCAAGTCTATTGAATGCCATGATTGGTAGAATCTAGAGCTCTCCTGAGAACATTATTTAGCACTATTTATTTGAAACCAGATTGGTGACAGCAGACAACCTTGGCGCATACTCCACAAAAGGATCAGAAAGATAGGATAGCATATTAATTTTATCAAACACAATCTGTTTGGAAGTAAGCCTGCTTTCTCGCTGGTATTGCTGGTATCTTTGAGCCAGTGTTCTTCTGAATTTGAAAAGGCACAGAGTAGATAAGTTCTGTTTTGAGATTCGGGGAAACGTAATTTGTGGCTTCTTATATTCAATAAATAACTTATTTGCTAAGCGCAGTTAAAATATTTCACATTTATTAGGTGGGGACTGAACAAACCCCAATTGAATTAAAATTATTTCAATTTATTTACCTAAAGCTGTTTGCATTTCGCAACATTCTTAAAAAGTTTTATATGTAAAACCTCTTAAAGTTTCAACAGCCATGTAATTTGGATTTTTCCCACCTGATTTCTTTTTTTTTCTCGTTGTTTTGTGTGCTATTTTCATTTAGTTTTGGTTAGAGTTCCCCATAATCATAAATAATGAAAAGATATCACCTGATATACCAACATTTGTTTTTCAGTTAACGTCGTTGCTGATTTTTATCTGCAGTACACTGATTTTATTTATTTTTACTATATATTGTATAATTTTTTAGCTTTGTTTTTAACACAATTTTTTTTTTTTGCATAGTGCTTGACGAATTGTTTGAACAAAAAAGTGTTGTAGTTTTTTTTTCTGAATTGAAGGGAAAAAGGTGGCAAAAATAACGAAAAAACAGGGTGAAACTTTAAACGACCTTAAGACAAAAACAAAACACAAAAATCACAATATGACGGTGTGAAAAATGTCGCTGCATGGTAATCAATAAAAAATTATTTATGAAAAAATAAACATAAATTTAATTTGTTTATTTTTGCCACAAACAATGTACATACATAAATAAGTAAACTTTGCAATAATTAAATAAAAAAATCTGTACATGCGTCAATATGTCAATATAATGGCAAGGTTTTTTACTCTGCTCTCTTTAATGTTTATGAAAACTTTACTATTTTACACAGAGAAATACTCGTTTTAGTCGCTGCAAGATTTATATCTGTAATTTCTGGATATTAGGGCGTTCTTCGTTATGTTGATCAAATAATTTAATTTTTTTTTTTTGGAAGTCTGAAATCTTATTTTCCATATAATAATGTGTGCAAAGACTTATATGATTTTTGTGAAGAATAAAAGGATTAGGTTCATAGTAGGTTAGGTTAGGTAGGAATGGCAGTCAGTTGCGAACTGACTCACTTAGACAAAATGTGATCCATTGTGATACCACAGGGCGTCTGACTATACCCTCTCGTTGAAACAACCAGATTTCGTAATAAAATTAGATAGCTGACCTATTTGATAGGTTATAGTTCATAGTAAAAGTTTTTTAAAAAAATCTCCAAGCCCAAAAAAATCTTCATCAATCTCTGGCAGCAGTTTGGAATTGGTGAAAGGCAATAAGTGTTAAATAATTCTTTCTGATATCTGGCTTAAGTTTTAGAAGCACAAGATGTGTAGCTTTAAGTAATGCTAGCAATATTCAAGACCTAACATCGAATATCTCGAAAACCATATTATACATCAGAAAAATTTATCGAAAAATTGCAAATATTGAAAATTTTATAGCTTGGTAATGGCATTGAGCTAGAAAATCTGGGGGGTCACTCTATAGTTCGATTCGAAAGTAAATTCTATTCGAATGCTTAATCCGATTCGAAAGCTAATTCGTACTCCTTAGGTCGTTCGGATTCACTTTCGAATATATTTTTAAAAAGTAAGCAACACAACAATTTTTCAATTTGAATTTTAAGAAGTGTAATGGATTCAGTGGCTTTATGGTTAAGTGATGACGAAGATGCAAAATTAATTGAAGCTGAGTGAAAATATTACTTTTTTCCATTCGACATGGTTGTGAATCGGAAGTCTGCCTCGCAGCCATACCCTTGACTGGACCCTTGGCCAAATCCGTGTGCTCTTGCATGAAGTTTGCAACTATTTCAAATTGTCGTTTTTTTGTGTTTGGTTGTTTTACCTTATGTGCCCTATAAAAAGTTTTTGAATTAAACAACAAAAAACTTTTTTGTACACTTTAATTTTTGAAAACTTACATTTTTGCCAATTTCCGTTAGCTTAATTGCTGTCGAATAGATTTTCCTACTTTCGAATAAATTTGACGTTAACAATCGAGATTCAGAGTGTGTAATTTCCGACATTCGAAAATCCCCCGTGAAAACGGAAAGGGCAAAAATTAAATCCGAATGTCAAACGTTTGATATTCGAAAATCGGATTTAAGAGTACCAAATGTTCGAATTCGTAGAGATTTGCTTTCGAATCGAACTACAGAGTGACCACCCTGAAAATATCATCTTTTTCAGCGTAGATACAACAATAGCTCAGTATCGAGAAAATTGAAGATCGATTCCCTATTTCCTTAGACATATATAGGAAATAGACCTAAAAAGCTTAGAAAAAATGTTATATCCAAGGAAAACTGATTTCATTTTTGGAAACAACTTGCCATACACTACACAGCGAAAAAAAAGAAGTTGTAAGAATGACAGTTAATACTCTAGAATTGGTATTATCTATCAGAAGATTGCAAGAAACATTTTTTGACTGAGCTCCTAAGAGGAAATAAGTTTCATATTGAAGTATGTATCTACTAGACATCTGATGAAACAAAGTAATCACAAAGTAATCACAAAATACACCATCCCAGCCTTCAATGCTTCTTTTATAAATTTAACTCCTATACAAGGGTTAATAAACAAATATTATCGTAGTGGCAAAAAATAATTACGGAAATTCTAACAATGTTGAGGCAATAAATAACAAAACCAATACTTCATTAGAAATGGCGATAAAATTTGAAAAAAATCCCACTACATTATCGGCAAATGTTTTCTGTTGTTTTGTTTTATTTTCTACATTTTGTTGTTTTTCCAATAACATTCCGGTGCACTCGGAAATATATGTAAATAGCAATATGTATTTATTTATTGCTAACAAATACAAAACAGTCAGACGCGCGTCACATGATTGACACTAAACTTTTGCTGGTATGTAGTCACTTTGTCAGCCAGATATCAGCCAACCCAGACAGTTTGGTGTCTTCAATTTACATTGATTCGTACAAAAAAAATAAAAAGAACGAAAAATTTCACTTGTTGACGGGAATGAAAAAGTGCAAATGCTACAAAATCGGGAACGCATTGTATACAACAAATTGTTATGTTAAATTGCTACAAAACTTGTGAGCAATAAAAGTTAATAAATAAAAATAATTGATTCATATTGTTTGTTTATACAACAGGAAATTATTGCTTACATTTTAAAACAATTTCAAATAAATTGAAGAAAAAATGTATTGATAGAGTTATTTAGTTCAGGGAAACAAACACTCAAATGAAATTTTTGCATTGCAACAAAAATTATTTTAGCAAAAAAAAATATTTTATTTCTCCAAGTAGCCAACTTTTTAAAATTCGATTGATCACACTGTTTTCGTATGGATTCATAACGTGGGCTTACAAGATTAGCATCTATAGAGAATCACCCAAGGATATAGTTAGAGAGCCGGTGAATATTTTAGGTATATGATTTTATCTCCGCTGGTATTAATATTTAATGCAGTTCATACCAATGGGAATTACTTTGAGTAATGTGAAGATAGCGTCGCTTTTTTATATACATTTTGAAGTTGAAAAAAAAAAAATTTCGTGCTTAAGGCATAGTATAGATATCGAAAATATAAAAGACAGACGTCCCCACAGCCGCATTTTTAATGACAGTACATATGTACTTGTTAATATGTAAAAAAAAAACTCTATTAAGTAATTTTATCGTTTTCTTCCAAAATTTTGTTGTCTTCAAAATTGCCCCTAGAAACTGAAAATACAAGTGGCAGACGTGTAGATTTCTACATTTTCAAAATATATACTATATGGGGTTTTATGTGTCAAAATCGTCGATTTTGGTCAAATTTGTGTATTAATTTTAGGGACACCTGATATTTCCAAATATATTCAATTATATACTTGAAAAGCTTAACCTTTCTTCTTCAAAACGCATTATGAATTACATCGTTGCTTTTCTTTTTTTTCTTCGAGATATCGGTAGATTTTCTAGTTTGTCTGCCGTACTAGAACTTATGTAGATCTGCACACAGTTCTGTTTCATAAGTTTCAATTAACGATGTTTCGGAGGAAAAAAAATTGATCAAAATTATGGAGGCTAGTCTCAAACTGTACTAAAAGAAAAAAGTTACCCAAAAATCAGTGGTGCAAAAACAAAATAGTTTCCGATTCGGCGTGAAATTTCCCATAAACACAGAGCCAGAAAAATAAGAAAAAATTATATAAATGACCGAACTAATAGAATAGTGAATTTTAAATAACAAAATTTACACGGTTTTAGTGTTATATGGATACATATATCCTTAATAATTGCACCTTAAGAGCTCAAAAACGTCTGCCTTCGGAAACACTGCGCCAGTCAATCAGCCGAGAGGCAGACGTGATTAAATGATTTACTATTCAATTTTTTTAGCCGGCTGTAGAAAAGTCGAGTGTATAAGATTACAGGATGAGATGTATGCCACATGATAGACCTCAATGAGCCTAAATAGAATATCTAGGATTGCCTTGCCAAAGCCTGTCCCGATGGCCGAAAATGCCCGAATCTTAGCCAATTTTGTTCTTCTAATTAAAACTGTGGTACATAATAGCTCGAAATGTATGCCAAATGATAGAACTCGAACAGGCCTATATATAATACCTGGGATTGCATTGTTGGATCGTGTCCCAAATATGAGGTTTCACCGGTTTTTTGGGTCAATTTTCATTAATGAAGAAAACAGCTTGAAAATTGCACCAAATGATAGATATCAAAGAGCCTAAATATAATATATAGGGTTGTCTTGTCGAATCATGTCCTAAACATTAGTTGACACCCGTTTTTGCGGTCAACTTTGCTTAAATGAGAGGCAACCCATGTTTGGGTAATGTAGATAGTACCTTTTTTTATTTTTCAGCAAAGAGCTTTTCAAAAGCGCCTTCGAAATATATCCCCAAAATTTTCATCCCGTTTTATGTTGTTTGAAAGTCGTTTTCTAGAAAACCTCGCTTCTTATTCCAAATGGCTTTGAAAAGAGAAAGAAATATGTATTTGCGCTATTTAACTCTGGGTAACTATTCTATTTCCTATGCTCTATCTACATAACTGTCAGGACTCAGCATGCTAATGAAGTGTTCACACTAACTTACTGATGCAGGCTCGGATATTAGCTGTTAAGCTGGCTTATGTTTTGATTACGAGCCATTTTCAATTTGCAAGACCGTTTACCCAAGCTATTTTGTCATCTTTGAAGATATGTCCAATATCTTCATGGTGACTTTAGTCATGCCAGATTTTAATTTTGCACTTTTCCTTGATTGTATTCATGGTGTTATCGCTAATCCAATAAGATTTTCTTTCGCGCCCAAATCCGACAGTAGTACTGAGGACATTGTGAATCAAGTCTTTCTGAACCGAGATCGAGGGCGTTTTGAGATCTGAATGAAAAAATGGAAATTTAATCAAATAAAATCCGCTGAAGAATAAATTCCTCTTGATATATGAAAATATGTGCTCATTTAACTTTTTCTACATAATAACTAAGTTTTCTTGGTTTGAAGTATGATAAGCTGATTTAGGCCCATATGTGAATAAATTATTTTCCATCACAAGCACATGTACAAGTTTTCAGTTGAATTACTAATCACTCGTTTCAAATTTCCACAGCAAAATGGTTTAAAGTTTAATTATTATCCAATACTTGAGTCATGCTTGATGTTTGTAACCACAGAGGTCGCATTTTTGCCCTTAATAATTTTTCTTCAATTATGGTACTTCAATTTGGAAATTCGATCCTTTTGTTAGGCGTCAAGTGCTTTATCGTTTTTTTTTTTTGTTTTTTATTCTTGTGTGACATTAACAAGTTAATGCTATTTAATTTCTACTACTACTGTTTTTATCTTAACCTCCATAATTTCTGTCTGCGCTGTAATTTGAGTGTTTTGTAAATACAGCAATATGGCAAAATAAATTTAATTACAAGAGGGTGTTTTTTTTTTTTTTTTTTTGAGACATATAACTACATTTTATAAGAATTTATGTTTTATTGTTGGTATGAGTGTCTTCATGAACGAAGCCTTTTTTCAAGTCCTTTAAATGAATGAACTTGAAGTACATAGTGTATAAAATACTTAAAATTCATTAAGTACTTTCGTTTTTTATATAAATTTGTACGTATATCTACTGGAACAAAGGCAACATTTTGTATAGAACAAATGTTAATTGAAAATTATTCATAATAATGTGACTAAAATGGTCTACTTTTGTAAATTTTAAAAACTCACGCAGAGTGCAATAAATTTGAATTTTTATCAATAAAAATAAAACTGTGTTGCATTACAACACTGTAAAATGACACACGAATGAAGCGAACTCATTTGCGCAGGCGTAAAGACATTACACGTACACGATGGAGCACGGCATATGTAAGGCAGCGAGTAACAACATTACAACAAGAATAGCAGCAGCAAGTTGCAATTGCAGTATGCAAAAAAATCGCTTTTTTTTCAATTGCACAACCTGTGCGCCTGCGCACTAAGTGACTGACTGACTGACTGACTGAGCGATTGCAATTGCGCACCATCTATGCAAAACTATAACTTGACTTGCGATTATTGTTTGCTTGGTTTCTTGTTGTTGCAATCATAATAATAAAAAATCGAAAAATATCTTTTGCATATAATCCAGCAGCCATTGCTGCAAATTGGTGGCTAAAGAATGCCGCCGTTGAGGCGCTAGTCTACCGCCCACAGCTTTCAAGTAAAGCAGAGTGAAGCAGGCGCGCTTAAGCAGCTATGGCGACAGTAACTCATGCGAGCCAAGTTTATAAAAATCTACTGAGCGATAATCTGCTTACAAACTGCTTAATACTGAAAAAAAAGCTGTAGTGCGTTTACTTTTCATCAGTTTGGTTCAGCGGTGGGCTAGACTTTACTCAATCAGCCTTGCTTGGCTCCAAGTAAATAGCAATAATTCTTGTTATATTTAACTTTCCAAAAAAGTTTATCGGTTTCTTAAATCTGCACCAAATTTTTGTTTTGATTTTTTATGAGCAAATTCAATTACTCCAAAGCATATGTGGGCAAAATTTTGGAAGCAAATGGCATTTACAACAAAAACCTGTTTGTTGTAAAGTGCCATAAGTGGCACATTTTTCGTGGCTTGATCATCGCTACTCTAATGTGATTTAAGTTTAGTTTCTAATTCAATAATCCACGATGTAGTTCTCTTCTCAGGAAAAAGCAAGTTAAATAATTAAGATATGGTTATGCCTAGTTTTCATGTTATCTTTCTTTATCTTCTACTATCCCATATCAGGGAGGATAACACATGCTATAAAAATAGGAAATGTATGCCTATTCACTCTCGCGTTCGTCAAGTGCATTAGACGCAGCTTTAGGTTCTGCACGCATGCTTTTTCATTCTTACAAAAACTTGATTTGATATCCCTGATATGGGATCAAGAATGATAACATGAAAACGCCACTTTAGTTTCTACAAGATCTCAAACATAGTCAGCATAATCATCATCATTTGATGATATGCAGCCATCACAAAATGCATGTCTTACGGTTGGCTTTATGCCACTTTTAAGAATATATCCATAAGTAATATCGGGCTGAGAAGGGCAGTCTTAACACCAAAGATGGACAGGAAAAACAGTCAAAGTCGATGACCCAAATACCAATGGAGGAAGAATTGCAAATTTTCTTAGCTTGATCATAAAGGGAATCATGTTTCAGCTCTGGTCCGGTTTATTCCGGTTTCACTAAAGACAGTACGACAACAACAGTTGGGTGCGATTTCCTGTATCAAAATTGATATTCGGTTAGTGAAAAATTCCATTCTGATAGTTGAGGGATCTCATTTCTAGAATGTAGGTTCTAGTACTTTTCTCATTGTGTCAAGCAGACATGTACTTAGTATAGTAACTTCCAATGCTTGGGAAAAATTACTTCATACAAACAATTTTGCATGACATTGATAAAAATATTTGTTATTTTAGAGAACGGAAACGGGGATCTGATTAGATCCAGGTACTTTATCATTACTTTAACGATAACTGGTATAGAATTCATTGCAATGATGATGATCGAATAATTTTCAACTATTTTGCTGGGAATTCTAAACAACAATATTTTTAATATCAAAAGCTCTGTATCTTCAAGTTGTTTGATATAAAAGTTCCGTCAGTACTGCCAATAGTTAACACTTCAGATTATTCGCGCCGTGTAAAATAACTTTCACATAATACCGCAGCGGCACCTTGCAGTATCACCAACATTAGCTCACAAAAAAAAAAAAAAAAAATTGAGAAAATCAACCACAATCGCATTGCGTTGCTTTGGTTTTCGGTTTTTTGTTGATTTACCAACTTTTAATGGGTCATGGGTGCTTTGGACCTTAACATATGTTAGCAAGCAGTTGATGGCAAAGTTTTTTAAATAGACGCACTAACTGCAATTACTGCTGAGTTGTAAACAGCAATGCAATTTATGGCGTATTAAGTTTTTGCTACTGAGCTGATCGTGTGACTTTGCATTTGGCCATATGTGTCTGATCGATCGTCGATGTTGACACTTTTACGCGCGCGCTCGCCAGTGTCAACGTCAGCGTCTGTCTGTCTTGGCATTTAAGTACTGGCGTCCCTTTTGCAATTAATAGAAATGTTTATTACTTACGCGTGCCCTAACGTCCAATCGAACAATCACTCACTGATCGTTTACTGTTTGAAATCGATCTTTTTTTTGCAAGCGCTGTCAGCACATAACTACGATACATACGGGTTTTAATGTTTTTGCGAGCGCGCGCGCACAAACTTATTAGCGCTGGGCGGCGACTTGCCGGCGACGACAATGACAACAACAATAATGCCATATGATCGCCAAACGATCGTTTTTCTTGCTTGTTCTTGTTTTTCGCAATGCAGCAACAACAAGTTTGCCTTGCAGTTCAATGGCCGCAACAGTTTGTGTTTGGCAGCAGCATTCAGCGTACTTGTCTGCCTGCACACTGCGCGATCTATGATCAGCTAGCGATCTACGCGATTTTGTATCACTAAGATAGCTTTGAGCGCAATCTGAAAATCGTTGTTTTCATTGTTGTCGTTGTGATCGCCATCCACACATCCAAGTTTTAAAAATGTGAAATTATGATTGCAAGCTTATTAAGTCGCCATACAGCGAACGTCCCTCAACAAACTGTTGTCGATTGCACGATTGCCACATATGGTACGACAAGCTGGACAACTGTTCGTTAGGGTGCATTAAAGAAAAACATAATTGGAGCTCAGGTACTCTGCGGTATTCTTAGCTTGATGAACAATTCCAGATTTGCCTGATAATGAATTTCAGAAATAATGTGCGAACACTTCAAAAGAGCGCATTATTGAATAGATCTATCTAAAATATCAGTTTTCTAAAACTGGACATCCTTTCTTAAAGCTTACACCGCTCAACCATTCCCTACTTAGTTGTTGTCCTAGAGAAGGACAAGATTTATGTCAAGTAAGGACATAACATTTAGATTACTTAAACTGCGAAATAACAAACTCAATGACCTATAAATTAAAAATTTTTCGAAACACCCTACTGCTTCATAGTTGCTACATTAAGTGTAGGCCTTGCTTTGGTTGTTGCTGCTGTGATTTTTCGCACACTTGTTCTAATTCTTACACCAAACACGACCACTTAGCGATCATTTTTCTCAGTGCATCTCTCTCTCTCTCTCTTCTTCTGCATTATTTCTAGTGTACTTACCCCACATTTAACATTCCATTAACAAGTTTTTTTCCCCTCTTTATTCTTCTCTTTTCCAAAACAGAGACATTCTCTATCGCATGTCCTTCGACTTAGAGCTTTTGGAACGTTTAGTTTGGGAGGCTTCGCCTGCGCAGATTGCTATGTGTCAGGCGAAAGGCCAGTCGGATCACTTGTGTCGCAATTATGTGCGCGTGTTGCAGAGCTATGGTGAGAACCAACTGTATGCATGTGGGACGTATGCTTTTAATCCAAATTGTTCATGGCGCCAGGTTAGTAATACAAATGTTTTTTGTGGACACTTCACTGTCTTCTGTTTGCAATTATTGGTTATTAATTTATATCTGTGTAGATGGAAAATCTTACGGTCTTGGAATATGAAAGCGGTGTTGGTAAATGTCCCTTTAATCCGACATCGAACATCACAACATTGATGACAACAAATGGCAAATTGTTTGTCGGCTCTCCTACCGATTTTTCCAGCAGTGATGTGGCCATTGTGCGTCAAGATGTTCGTCAAGGATTGGTAAGTATTTCAGTTGGATATATTCACTCTTTGATGTTTACTGAGAATTTGCATTGTTTTTCAGCCGAATCTTAACAAAATCATACGCACCAAACAATACAATTCAAAGTGGTTGAATAATCCACAATTCGTGGGTAGTTTTGAATCGGGCAACTTTGTTTACTTCCTTTTTCGTGAAGTAGCTATGGAGTACATGAACTGCGGCAAGGTATGTGTGCTGAGGGAAGCCGCTTTCAAGCTGTGTCTTCAAATCGAATTATCTTTCAGGTTGTCTACTCACGCATTGCACGTGTTTGCAAAAATGACATGGGTGGTGATCAAATCCTCAAAGATAACTGGACTTCTTTCCTTAAGGCACGATTGAACTGCTCGCTGCCCGGTGAATATCCCTATTACTTTGATGAAATACAGGGCATGACATACTCGACGGAAGAAGATGTACTATATGCAACATTTACTACACCAGAGTAAGTTTAGCACTTCAGTAGAAATAGCTCCTTTTACTTATAGTTGCCTTATTTATTCTCACAGCAATAGCATACATGGTTCCGCTGTCTGCGCATATAATCTATCATCCATTAATGAGGCCTTTGATGGTGCTTTTAAGCACCAGGAACACATCGATTCTGCCTGGAATACAGTTAAAATACCTTATCGCAGTCAGTTCCAATGCGAATCATCATCGAGTGCCAACGCACGTTATAAATATCTGCTAGACTCCTCGCGTTATCAGCTTATGGATCAAGCGGTACAACCCATGACCTTACAGCCTTTGTATTACGCCAAATTGGAGCGTTTCACCAACATTGCCATAGACACTGTTCACACAAAAAGTAAAGAACGTGTACACATAATTTTTGTCTCCACAACGGAGAATGTCATCAAAAAACTTTCGGTGGTGCATCAAACCGCAGAGCAGGAGACACAAACATGTCTCGTCGAGGTATGGCAAACAGCGCTGTCAGCTGACGCTACCAAAATACACAGCATGGAGTACCTAAAAGTCACCGATTCACTTTACATTGGCACTGACCATGCATTGACGCGCATACCCGCTCACCATTGCAGTCGGCACGTTTCAAAGACCAGCTGCATGAACGCCATGGATCCCTATTGCGGTTGGAATGAACTAATGGAGCGTTGTACACCTTTTGAGCTCGGCGATGGTATGAACAAATTCTGGATTCAAGCAGATCGTCTAGAATGCCCAGTGCTAACCGCACCCATTGATGGCGCTTGGTCGGCTTGGTCCGATTGGTTTAAGTGCAAACGACATGACGAAGATGATGGTAATTGCCTGTGTCGCGTGCGTGATTGCAACAATCCACATCCACAAAACGGTGGCAGCAGCTGTGAGGGAATCACTACTGAAGTGCAAAACTGCACCGTTAATGGTGGCTGGACAGAGTGGTCCGCCTGGTCGGCCTGTTCACAAACCTGTGGTGTAGCGGTGAAAACACGTAGACGCAGCTGCGGTAATCCACGTCCGGCGCATGGTGGACGCACTTGTGTGGGTCCTGATCGTGCTGAAATCTATTGCTCGCACTTGCCACCTTGTCCGGCACCCAAGAAACAAGCCATTGATGGCGGTTGGGGTCCATGGGGTCAATGGAGTGAATGCACTACACAATGCGGTGGCGGTTTCCGCATAAGACGTCGTGACTGCAATGATCCGACACCACAGAATGGTGGTCAAGAATGTCCTGGCTGCAATATTGACTACGAGGTTTGCAATGCACAGTCCTGTCCTGAAGTAAAGAAGTTAAGCTCTTGGACGCCCTGGCTGGTGCACTACAATGAAAGTCAAGGAGATGGTGGCGAACACGCGGCTAGCGGTACACACGTTGAGCGCCGTTTTCGCTTTGCTTGTAAGGCCAGCACCGCTGATGTCAGTTCGTTGCGTATTAATTTGGCTAAGGAGGAAACGCGAGTCTGTCGCGCTGATGGCATTTGCCAGCGGCATCATGAAAGCTCCGCAGTCGGTGCAGAAGATGAGCACGTTGGGAGCAACGCTGCCGATTGGGGGCCATGCAATGTGTCATGTGGTGGTGGCGTACAGTACAGACATCATGAGGGGAAGCATCGTGGTGTTAAGTCGCTGCTGAGTCGCGCCTGTAATATGCACCCATGTAGTAACAACTTGAATGAGGTGTTGCAAGCAGCATCGTCTAGTGAGTGGAGCTGTTGGACAGATTGGGCTCCGTGCTCGGTGTCATGTGGTATAGGTTTACGTAGACGCACGCGTAAGTGTTTGACTGGAGTGGGTGGTCATTGCACTGGACGTGCAATTGAGGAGGAGAAGTGCGAGATGCCATCATGTGAAGGTATGTTTGGTTTATATTAAAAGTTAAATAAAATATTTTAATTTTTTCCATTATTAGATTTTGTGGGTTGGAGCAGTTGGAGTGAGTGGACGTTATGTGCCAGAGATGGCATAAGTTTCCGTCATCGTAAATGTCAAGTAGAGAATCCAACTGAAAGCGAATGTCGTGGTGAGGAATTCGAAAAAACCGCCTGCGTGCCAGATCCATGTGAAGGTGAGTCTAGTGAGCTATAGCTTGAATTAATTTTCACATGATAATACAATCAGGTTGTGCTCGAAAGTAAAACATTTCTGGGCGGCCAATAATAAGACATATATTTTGTTGTAAAGAACTTCGAGTTAAAATATATAAGTAAGTCATATGGTGCTCAAGTAACATCGGCGCAGAGTTGTTTTTGCCTTATCTTCTGTATCGTGGCGTACGTGTAACATTTAACTACATTTTAAATGCAGTTTGCAAATCTCAAACACTAATGTATTAACCCCGATGCAATGTACCATATAAATATCGATATCAGTTACTTAAATATTTGTGGCTTTATAACAAAATGTTTGTTTAATTTAAGGCCGCGTAAGATTAGAGGAAACAAGCAACTTTATAACTCGCTTATATCTATTATGTTAATTTTTCTTTGCAGGCACCCTTGCTAAATCAAGTGTTACACTTAGTTGGGTCATAATTGTCTCTGTGCTTATCTATATACTTAGTATATTCGCCACCTACTGGCTTACACGTCGCTACCTGCTGTTACCCACAGTGCCGATAAAAAATAATACACCCACCCCAACGTATGACAGCTATCCAAATCAGTATTCCAGTTTGCCAACAAAAGATGTAAGTAGTTCAGCTTTAGCTAATTATCTTCAGAAATGACAATTGCTTTCTTGCAGCACTACGATCCACGTCCGAAAGTTAAACGTCAGTCCAGCTTCAACATGTGTACGGCCGGTTCAAAAAACTGCAATACCGGCACGCTGAATCGAAATAACATGGCACACAACCATACACCAAAAGTGCTGGCTAAAACCTATAACGATTGTGAGACCGGAACGCTGAAACGTAACTCAAATGCAATGAATAACTATAGAACCAATATTGATGATGAAAAATTTTAACTTTTTGTTGGAGTTGGTAAATGTGCTACCACTGTGAGTATTTCAAGCGTAAAATATGGGCTGCCAATAAATTGTGTTAGTAGCAAATGTTATAAGTTATGAAAAATTCGCGCAAAATTTAAGAAGCTACAAAAAATACTAGGAATTTTGAAAGCATCAAGCCAGTGCCAACGTTACTGTGTAATCGTTGGCGGCATGATGGCACATTCCAGTATAACTGACTGCTGCCACTTGAGGTAGAGTTTTCTGGTACTTTTTTAAACAGATTTAGTTGCAATTATTCCACGTGTGCCATTAGAGCGTTAAAGTCTGTCAAATTTTTCAAAACGAAAAAAAAAAAAATTGTTTAAGAAAGATCAAAAGTCAAACTTGAGGAGAATGCACTCTCACTTTTAAAGTGACACAACTTGAAAATTTTTAGTTTGTTTTTTTTTTAAGCAAAGGTAGTAGAATACTGTAGTATTAACTTCAAAATAGTTGTATAACGGAGCCATTCAAAGCAATTTTGGATATCAAGACCAGGTCGTACCAACCCAGGGACAAGGGGGGCTTTGCCCCCCACGCGTATCATCTAAGATGGGATTCTAAGGCCGTTGGCTTAACTCTTCGTAAAATAAAATTTATTTGCCACCCGCGCAAAATCGGGTTGGTATTCATTTCGACTATAATTCCATAGCCATAAGTATGCATGTGACGATCATGCAACGTAAGTGACGGTAGCAATACTTTGCTCTTGAACTGGAAATTCAGATATATTTTGAATGCAGAAAAGCGGTTCCAACTAATCACATTTGCAAGGCTTTTCATGTCAAATTGATGTGCAAAAGAAAAGAGTAACTTGCATAACACATTCTTGGAAAGCTTAATTATTATAAAATATTCACGTACTGTGGGACCTTTCATATTAAATTAAATGTACATATCTACGTCACCTTGATTAGTATATCAGCTTTTTTAGTTTGACTAAAATTGTATGGACTATTTTGCATGTGACGAGCATGCAACAAAAGTGACGACTACAATGCCATGATTTTAAGCTAATCAGATAATTTTGAGTGTTTTTTCATAAGAATAGTTTACGATTCGACTGAAATTTAGACAAAGCACTGCATGTGACGAATATGCAGCGAAAGTGACGGCTACAACATGAGAGTATGCGCATTATGGTCAAATGTTTTGTGCAACAATTTCTAGAAAAACTATTAGCTATAAACCTTTGTAACAAAGTTTAGTGACAATGTTTATAAACATTGTTTATCTATCAATGCGATAGGTTTTTACACAAGGGGATGTAAAAAACTTTGTTTTCATTTAATTTTTCCATTAGGTT
This sequence comes from Tricholauxania praeusta, assembly GCA_949775025.1. NCBI lineage: Eukaryota > Metazoa > Arthropoda > Insecta > Diptera > Lauxaniidae > Tricholauxania > Tricholauxania praeusta. Next base: position 54,617,647 of record OX459028.1, on the reverse strand, counting down.
CATCAAAACAATAAATATTTCTAACAAGTTGTCTTGCTTCTGAGGTATGGGTGTATTCTGAAAGAGTTTGTTACTAATGTTTTATATAGTTTTTATAAAGTATTTTTGCAAAAATTGTGTGCCGCAAAAAAAGACAAGATCTTGGCTCATATTGAGTCGTTCTAAAATTTAAGAAAATTGTAAATTATTTAAGAAAAAAATTCGAAAATTTATAATTGTTTTTAATTGATTTCGATTAAATGATTAATTTTAAAATAGTTAGCGTATAGGCGCATATTCAAAGTCATTCTTAAACTCAGCTTTCTACACAGCCACAAGCTGTTGCTAAATTTAAACCTGGACTTAAAAATAACTTTGAATAAGCGCCGCTGTATTTGAATTTAAAAATTAAGAAAAAGACTGATTGATACACTCCGGAAAAATCAAAAGTTTTATGTTATAAAATTTATTTCATTTTAAATTTATTTTGATTTTATTTTATTTGCTATTTTTTTATATAAATTTCAACTGTTAATTTTGTTAAAATTAAAACAGCGAGTGCCTAAGACTATGCAATTAGCATTATTCAAATTTATATAGCAAATAAGGGACATAAAATATAACAAGTCTCAATGCATAGTTTTTGGCATTTAATTAGAACAAACTCACCGGTATTTGTACAGTTTAAAGAAATTTCGTATTTTTTAAAAGAAAAATTTTATTTCTTATGAGAATGTTTGTGTACCAAATAGGTACAACTTTGAGAGTTATAAAAATCAAAATAATGTTCAATTTATGTTACATATATATATTATAAGCACTGTTTAAGTTAAATAAAACCTTAAAGAACATTTTATTTTAAGAAAATCCAAGGAATTATATAATAAATCGATTTTTACACTTAAAATGCCAAAACTTTGTCTTACTGCACCTTACGATACTCTTTTTTTTTACTAAAGTTTCGACGGTTTTTACTATCCCGATAAATTATGAAAGGTCATAGCCAAACGATAAAATAAAAACCATCGGAAAAGAGTTCACTTCGCAGTAAAAAAAATTCAAAAAATTGTACCAAAATTTCTCATTTCGGCTTAGGATCCAGTCTCTGCAAGAGAAAATCTTTTTTCATGATTTCCTTTAATACTTGGCCAAAACTTTTCAAAATTTGCTTTTGCAAAACACATTGTTAATATACATATGTAATCACTCTGCTACATATGAAATTTATTTGCTTTAGGCTTCTCTTTATTTAACTTATCCGTTTTCTTTCACTGTTGGCCTTAATTTCAAGGCAGCAGCAGCAGCAACGAAACCTTGACCACATAAAATGTTCTACCTAAAATATGAATGCCGTTGCTGCTGCTGCTGACCTTGTCAAGGAAACGTAGCTTCAAGTTTTATTTTTTTTTTGCAAATAAAAAACAAGTTTTTGAATTCTAGAAATCAGCAAAAATATCTCAATAAAAAGAAAAAATAAAAACGTGCTCAAAGAACTACAAAGTGTCAATAAATCTAGCAACAGTAACAGCAAATTTATTTTTTTGCTTATGATATTCTGATATTAAGTTATTACCAACATTAGCAAAAAAAATCAAATGTGTAGGAAGCAGCAGTCTGAATGATAAAATAAAATATAAAAATAAACTTTGGACAAAAAAAAAAAACAATTTCAAAACAAGTTTACTGTTGTTGCTGCTACAGCGCTATGTTGACAAAATCTGAAAATCGCTTTGATAATTGATAAAATTCCGATATCAGGTAGAATATCGTTTGATAAACAAGAAAATTCCCTACTAACAATTTTTAGCGAGAAAAAGTCAAAATGTTTTCACATTTCATTCATTAAAAATTCATAAAAATCCGTTGAAAATATTGTGTGCGAAGCGTTTCCTAAGTTTTACTTTTTATAGTTTCTACTAAGGACACTGTATTATAAATGGTGCCACTCTTAAGCTATCAGGCCTATTATCTCTTTTCTGAATACCACTTTAATCAGAGATTTTATAAACTGCGATTATATCTCGAATTAATTTTGGTAACTTATCTTTGAATTTTTTGAGTATTAAGAAAACTCAGTTCAACAAAAAATGCAACACATATAGTCAATTGTGAATTGTTCATATAGAATATTTGGGGTTAATTGAGAATAGTATATTTGGCAGATGACAAAAATATTTCAGAACAGAGAGATGGAGACATAGAAGAAACGCCAACAAAGTCCCCAGCGGTTTGCAAAATGCTTCATATAGCTTAAGATCTCATAAGCAGTTTATCCCAAGCAGATAAATCGTGGGCACCAAAATTTGTATAAGGGCTATAAGCCTTCCCTCTGATATGAGAAAGTGTTGGAAGAACTTTTTTTTCAGTTCTGTTTGACCAATTACTTCGTTAATCGGATAGATTTCTCGCAGTAACTTTAATCAACGATTTGTACGTCAATAGCTGATTACACGACATATGTTATAGATGCTTGAAACTAATCGGCGATTAAGACCAAATCACAGTTTAATCTACGAGTTAATTGAGGTAAGTTAACAGACCTCAAACAAATTATTGCTTACCCAGGCAACAATTTCCTTGGTTATGCGGTTGTTAATGATAAATATCCCGAAGGAAGTGCGAACACAATTATCGCTAACGACACAGGAGAACGATATCAAAACGAACTTACATAAGTATCAACTATCTGTATATTCGTTCTTAATTTTGCGTCGAATTATCTCTAACGAGTCCAATAACAATGTCGTTAACGATTTCATTTTTTATTAATAAAGGAAATTTGAGACTAAGAAACTGAACTCAAATAGGATTTGAACCTTGGATTTATACTTTTACGATATTGAACTAAATTCCAATATTGGACATATTCCGATAGCTCTGCTGACATCAAATTTATCATCGAGGATTTTTACGTTCTTAACGCATAAATAACTAACTCAAAAGGTTCGGAAAACATCCCGCTCATAAGTGCTTCGCTTTTTATTAGCTAAGTAAGTAGTATTTGTCAAAAGAGACCAAGTGAAAGTTCAAGAAAAATGTTGACCAACTCCATCTATTTCCCATACCATAAGCTTTCTTCTTTTGCTTAAATCAATACGGTGTAATGCATTTATAGGCGACATCCCATAAGTCATGCCTGTTCTGATTCCGTTTCGGATATGTTTCGGAAACGTAAATGAATTTCAAAGTTTATTTAAGAATCTTACAAAAAAGAGAAATCCGCTAAATTATCGGAACTAAAACAGCTCAAGTTAGAGCTATTGCAAATTCCGACCAATAGAGCTATTGTCATTTAAGTTCGGACATCAATTCCACTTCCGAACTAAATCGGAATCAGGACAGGCCTGGGTGTTTGCGTTTTTAAAAAAATAAGAAATCAATAGCCGTGTTTTATTCGCTTTGGTTAAACCTAAAAGTGAATAAAACGCATAAGTTTAACATTTTATAATACTGCATTTGACCAACAGGTGGCATTACAGTATTTGACAGAAATTCTATTTCAAAATCAGAGCCGGCTTTATGGTCGTGTGGTTGAACGGGGCCTAGCGCGGTAAGAGGCCTCACGTATCAGTACATAATTTTTTTTTTTTAAAATTATTGCTGTCAAATCATTTCAAACTGTTTTTATAGTGTCGCAGACGCTAATACCAACGTTTTCTTTTCGATGTTGTTTCATCACTGTTTTTATTTTTATTATGTGTTTCTATTTAATATTTGGGCCTAGCACTGACTGGGTGCCCCAGGCCTCGTGCGACCTAAAGACGCTTCTTCAAAATTCCAGCAAAGCTGCCATATATTTTTGATTATTTTAGGTTTGTGTCTATGGTGCTTCAAACTTTAGCAAAGACAAAAAAATTTCAACCAATTGAACTAGAAATTGAGCTGGTTCACACATTTGTATGAGATTTTGGTTTAACCAAAGCGAATAAAACACGGCTATTCATTTTTCATATTAACTTTCATTAGATGCGAACTCCACTGAGAAAACGATTTGAGTAATCAAATATTTATTTGATTGAAATGGCTGCCACTCTAACCTAACACTTCTTGCCCTCATCCACTCATGTCCTCGACTTTTACAGTTATTAATACAATCTTTGCGTAATGAAATGTATTAATCTGTTGAAAAACTTTCATATAAGGGGACGTCCATAAATTACGTGAGATGTTTTTTTTGGAAATTCGGATCCCCTCACTCCCTATGGTGAGATTTAGTGAGTTCCCCCTCCCTTCCGTGAGAATTACCTCATATTAACTCATAATAACGTATACTCTCTGCATTGAAGAGTTGACGTGATATTTTCGTTGACCCCCCATCCCCTTTAGTGAGGTTTTTCCGGACCCCCTCCCCCCTATTTTGACTCACGTAATTTGTGGACGGCCCCTAGTGGTCGTGTTAAGCTAAATTGTTTGGTATGAATATAGATTGAATCCTGAGTAAAGATATTTGTTTTAGCGGGTGGTGCAACGCCCCTAACAGGAAAAAACGTTTTCACTGCTAAAATAATGGATACATTTTGATGAAGTTTGGTACAGAAATAGATTGAACCCTATGTTCTAAAGTGGACTGCGCCACGTCCCAATAGGAAACTATGTTTTCACAGCTATGCTAATGGATCGATTTTACTGAAAATTGTTATGGTAATAGATTGAACCTTGAGAAAATTTATTTGTTTTTATGTAGATAGCACCATGCACCTAACAGGAAAATATCTTATGATGAAATTTGGCATACATATGGGCATTTTCACGAAAACGGAAGTTTTTGTCCCGTGCGACAGCTTGATTTTTTTGCAATTATCTTGAAAACGAAAAATTACCCAAATTCAACCTTAGCACCAACTATAAAGCTAATTAGGAGCCATAATTTAAACCTATTGTCAAAATAAAAATCCGATTTATTTTGAGTTTTTTTTTACTTTAAATGTGTTCGACGGTCGAACGGGACTAATGGAATTGCTCATATGTTTGAATTTCAACCACTGGACGAAGTAGTTATTATTAAGATTTCAGTTTGAGTTAGTGCAACTGACTCAGTTGAAAAAAAAAAACAATTAAAATTTTGTGATTACAAAGATTCCCTCTAGTATTTTTGGTGATTTAAAAAATTAAAAAAAAAAAAATTAATATCTGACACACCCTGAGTTTACGCATTTGTGCCTAAGAGATGCAGCACTTTATCTACTATGAATTTTTCGATGATTTTAAAATGTAGCATATTTTTAGGCTGAAATATTAAGTTAATATGTGGAATAAAATGTTTTAATCGAGGAGCTGTGATTGCATCTCATTCGTACACCTGAAACAGCAATTTTTCTGTTTTTTTATTTTTTAAGATTTAAAAATAGTGACTTTTAAAATTAGTGCTAAACAATTAAAAAGTCGTAAAATAAGCACGAACCCCTCTTGTATGTTGTTATTGTTCTCCCCCTAATGAATTGTTTGCTATCATTGCTGCGGATCATAAATGTTTTATGTTATTTAAATGCTGATTTTTATTTTAAGTTGTTGATAGACTTAAATTAAAACATTTTGAAAATTTATTGGTAAAATTAAGGACATTTATGTATATGGATTATTGTACAAAGCATTAACTGAGCATTTATGATTTTTCTCCCTTTTTTCTTTTTTAACAAACAAGAACAATTTTAGCTAGCACAAATGTAAGCCCAATAAGTCAAAATTTTTTCTCAGTATGATGCAAGAAAATTTAATAGATTTTAAGAAATAAATTTATTCCGAAATTTTCCCACAGCTTTGTTTACCCCATCAATAAATTTCATCACAATTTTTATGTCAGTGGAAATTGTTGAACGCATCATGAAAGGAACCAAATCAGAGCTCATTAATTCATAACGTGATTAGAAACAATAAATTTTACTTAAATCCACAAAAAAATAAGAACATTCTGTCTACATAGATCATCACCGATCTCAAGTGATCGCTGTTGAGTGATCGTAACTAACACATAAACAAAAAAAAAAAAAGAAGAAAAATAATGTTAATTGCATTTACCCAAAGATATGCGTTATCAGTCAAAAGGTGTCACAAATCATTCACAAGATTCAAGATTCATACTACATAGTAATACACGAATGATCCCCACAAGTTTTTCTTTAAAGATCACATTTGACATTCGTGCAAACGGAAAGCGAAATTAAAACGACATAAGAAAAATAATCATCGCAGCAGCGAGAGCACTTTTCGTGGGGGAGTTTCCAAAGTTCAAATTGAAACAGTTGCTATAAAACTTCATCCCACTATGTTGCATTCGTGAGTTCTTTCCTTTCTGTTCCTCAGGAACAAGCAATAGGTACAGCAACACGCTGTAGTAATCTAATCCATGAAAATTGACGAAACTCGCGCTTAATTTTTCTTCAAGCAAGAAATACGAGCATTACATAAGAGCGTCGTGGTAAAGCAACATGTGTTGCAAAGGTGAACAAACTCGTACGCGCTACTGTTTGACATGATCCTAGTTTGAGAAATTAATCTGCATTACGCGCTGCTGTCGTTTGCTACTTGAGATGTACCTAGTTCATTGAACTGACAGCGAGAAGTTGGGAGCCTTTGCGCTTGGCTTGGCTTGGTGACATAGCGATTGCAACATGTTGCAATCAATATACCTTTAGATGTTGAAAATGTCGTTTCGAAAATGTTGCAATTCTAGGAGCACTGCATATTAATTCTGCATTCGTAAAATCGGTTTGTTTCTTTTAAAGTACAGTTCCATCAGCAAAAAAAAACACAATTATTTTTGGTATCTTTAAAGCTCACAACAATTATTTTTCAATTATTTGATACTGTGCTGAAAATGTATGTACTCATTTATATACTATTTGTATTATTTTTGTTTTGGTAATTGAGAAAACTTTTCAACCATTTTTGCTTGAAATTTTAGTGTGTTAGGGTAAATGCGCGGCCTTCAACTGCGGCTCCAATCATTTGTCCAATGTCGACTTCGCGTTTCACTATACTATGTCTAAAATTTAAGTGAACCGCGGCCGGATGCCTCCGCGAAGCCGATGTTGGACATATTGCAGACATATATTTCCTAAACATACTAAAATTTTCCTAGGCTAAACTGGTTCATCCAAACACGCTTTGGGTGAACTAGTTTGGCCTAAGAAAAACTGCTTTATCCTAAGAGCTAGTTTGGCTGGTAACATATATAGATACAGAACTGTGAATGTTGCCAGGATCGTTCTCTGCTTTCATACAGTTTTAAGTATTTTTGCCTTATTGAAAGACAGACATTGACACATTGCAGAAAGCTTTCTGAAATGAATATGAAAGATTTCTAAAGCGTGACTGAAACGTTATAAGATTTCATGTAAAAGATTTTCTGAAAGGCTTACGAAACGTTGCATCCCGAGTGGGTATGTTAAATGATTAGCTTAATTCGGAAAGAAAATGTTGTTCTGTGAAAAATAATTTTCTGTTAACTTTCCTGTTTTTAATCATTCAAACAAATTAGTTACCTTTTACCATGGTATACTTATTCTGGAAAATTTTTAAGAAAAATGTGGCGTTCTTAAGCAAATTTACATAAAACAAAAATGGCAATGAAAACAAACTACGCTTGATTTTTTGAAGTCGTTGTCCAAGGACAGAGAAAGGGTTTTAGAGAGCGAAGGGAGAGATATATTTTGCGTACTGCTCTTCTTTGATGAAACTTGAGGATTTGCATCTTAAAGGATAAATAATAAAACAACATGAATAGTAAATTTTTAAAAGATTTTCTGGGGGTGTGGCACCACTAAAACTTGAATGCTTAATATCTTGACAGACATAGTAACAGTAGAAAAGATCTTCAACGGCAACCCTGATCATAATAACATTAATGCTATCATGGTGTGTAGAAAAAGGCATATGATGCTGAAATTACTTAAATTGACTTTCCGCCAAACAAAAGAGTTTATGTCATAAATTTAACAGAGAAATCCTAAAACTATGCAACATTCAAGTTTGCTCTTTAGCCTCACTCTACTCATTCAATTTACGATAACCTAAGCAATTTTGTATTGCATATTTTTTGGCGTACATATTCATAAAAAGTTGAATCTAAAAATGCATAAAAAAATGCGATTTACTTGAACTTTTTCCCGTATTCTTTTCAAACCCATAGCATTTGATAGGTAAAAAATCAAAACATTTCAAGTGAAACCCAATCAACAATTTGACACTCCGCAATGCAACATAAATTTACACTCTCGCAACAATTAAAAAACAAGCGTTGCAGCTGCGCAATTTGTATCTTAGCGCTGTCTTAATATTACAAGAAGAAGAAAAACATTCAGGCCATCCTACAGATAAGTTAGGCTGAAAACGTCATAGTTCGTTGACACATACGGGACACACAACAAAAAAAAAAAAAAAAACTCTGAGGCTGACTGACTAACTGCAGCAACTCAAGTGCATTAGAAAAATTGTTTGAAGACAAAAAAAAAAATAAAAAATTGTAACCAAAAAAACAAAGCAACAATTATTTGTATCCCATACGTATCCATGAGTTCCAACAATATACCGCATCGCAACTCCAAGATCGAAAAAAAAAACGGGCGCATTCTAATGAAGCTGACTATTTTTAGGATTTGACACTTTCTTTCTTCGCAAGCGAGTGCTCTGTACGATCTATCTTGCAGCATGTCTGTCTGTCTGTCCTGATGTCTGAGTGTCAGTCTAGATGTCTGCGCTAGTTAGTACAAGTATCTTGTATCTAAGGGATGTTTTTCTTTTTTCCTAGTTGGAAAAAAAAGTGAAATTCTTGTTGCAACCAATTCGAAAATGCAGCAGCAGCAGCAACATCTCGAAAACCTATGCGCATCTCGCCGCCGCATTCCGTTGCTGTTGGTGTTCGCGAACGCTTGTTTTCTCAATATAAATATTTACGCGTTCGCCGCTAAATGTATCTCAATATCGTCTATCTTGTATCGCAGTGCGCGCATTGTATGGCAATTAGTCAGCAACTATAAATTTAGCCGGAAGCATTGATGAAATTAACGTATCTCTTTAAGACGAAGCAATTAAAAATTATTGCCATTTTATTTGAATTGTGCAATTAGTGCAAGTTTCTCATTATTTTATTCAAAGTTGAAGTGCAAAATTTTGATTTTTTGTATAAGAAAAAAAAACAAAAATAAATAAATAAAAAATTAACTAAAATATACAAAATATCGTGACCAAACACAAAAGAAGAAAAGTTCATGCTGTGAAGTGTAGTTCCAAGCAATTGAGTGATTTTTATATGACTGCTGTGATGAAGGTTGTTTCTATATCTCATAACAAAACATATTTTTTGGATTTAAGGATATAATAACAAAGAAAAAATTGTAAGTTATTTAACAACTAAATTTATTTAATTATGAATCTTTAAAATTTTGTTTCTGAGCTTCCATTTCATATCTTTTTTTTGAAGCTTATATAAAAAGGAATAAAAAAGAATTTTATGTAAATCTAACAGTTTTCAAGCAAAAAAAAAATTTTTTGGTCAAAAAACAAAACATTAAATTTATCGTGCTCTCAGATTCAATAAACTTGGAAAATATCGAACAGTCTAACGTTGTGCATGAAATAATATATCCCAAGTTTTTTTTAGTAAGTTTTAGAAATTTCTTGTTTACTACTTACTCAGTCTTAAAAAAAATAATACTTACACTTATAAAAATGCTTGAACGATTTTTCAAAATGTATAAAATTTTATCGGTGTACAATATTTCTTGTTAAAAGCTCATAAAAGTTTTTTTTTCTGTTGGCTTACAATTTTTTGAGAAAAAGCTATTAGGGGCGTTATATTTGGGCTCACTAAAAACAAAATACACTGTATATAGCGTATGGAAGGTGCCACGCCCTCTTTTAGAAACTAAGAAACTTTTTTTCCTATGTTAGATCAAACCATTTCTTGTATTTGTGAGAGATTTGGTTTCACTACATAGTGTAACTCTCTCAATAAAATGTTTTGAATATTTTCTTTGTGTGGGCGGTAGGCATGTCCATGAACCATAGACCTATTTTTTTTTTGGTAAAGCTTGTGTACATAACTTAAGTTAATAATTATTAATTTAATAACCCTTAATCCAGACACAAAAAGACAGACGTCTAAATAAACTCAGGGGGTGACAAGAATATATACGCTTTTCTGTACCTATCACGCTCTATTATATGCGTTACAAACGGTGTGCGAAATGAATATTCGCTAAGTGTAGGGTATTTAAAAAAAAAAAAACTTAAATAAAAATAACGTCCAAAAAAATGTATTTTTTTTATCCGACACTAAATTACCACGAGCGAATTGAAAATAACAGTCTAATTTACATACGTTCTCTATCACTATCTGACAATAAAGCATTCCTGCTTACACTGCATATACAGTGGAACCTCTATAAGTCGAACCTCGATAAATCGAAAACCTCCCAAACTCGAAAAAATGTTATGTTCCCTTGCCTTCAAGCCCTAAAACCTCCATTGCTCGAAATCTGACCCCTCTATAAGTTGAAATAATAAGTGAGTCCTTAAAAGTAAATTCAGTACATATTTTCCCTCTATAATTCGAAAAAATAAATTTGACCTCTGCATCTCGAACATAGCAATGTTTGATTTTACAACCTTTATAACTCGGTTATTTGAAACGAATTACCTCTATATCTCGAAGAAAAATAAGATACCGACTTTAAGAATATGCCGACAATGTACATACAATACAATAAACCAATTGTATGAAATGATAAAGGTGATGTATGTCTGACGTTAACTCGTGAGATCATTTGAACTTTAGTGAAGTTACTTTATTGCTGTCGATTGAAAAATTATCAGAAATAGTTTGGTCCTACTGAAATACACACGAATGTTAAATGCCTCTATGGAATTATTTCACCTCTCTTACTCAAAATTAGTTGGAATAAATCTTAACCTCCACAAGCCGAACATTTCCTGACAAAATTCAGTGCAGTCGTAGTCCTCCATAAGTCGAAAACTCTATAACTCGAATTTTTTGACGTCTCCCTTCAACTTCGACTTACAGAGGTTCTACTGTAACATCACTTCCAAATTAGTTTAGTATTGCCTTGAGCTGCTTCTAAGCCTCACATCAAATTAAACTTTGTTGTTACCCGTTTACATACTTTATTTTCGAAAATTTTTCTTGCTTATTGGCAAGAGGGAAAAGGGTCGAGTGCAGAAATTCGGAAATTCTCTTTCGTTCTGCTCGTTCGAAGATGTTATCACTTTGACTTTATGTTTGTTGTGACGGGTTGACGGAGTTATTGTTTTGACATTTACAAGCACAAATAAAATTAAATTTTCGTGTGTAAGCGCAGACAAATTCACAAAAGAGAACAACAAAAATTTCCTAGTGTAAACCAGAACTTAGTGCATCAGGTTATAGGAGTAATACTGACAAACAAAGGCTCTACGATAAGCTATATTCGGCCACGTGAAGAATAGTTATAGTAACTAAAGCCAACCGGTATGCTAAGCCTTTTATGCCAACTGTTTCTACTAAAAGAGCAAAAGGTCATTCACAATTAAGAAAAAAAATCGATCCAAGTAGAAACAGATATAAGTACCTATTATATAAATACTGAATATAAACCTGAATTATAAATAAGCAATTGTGTCACCTATTAGGCTGTAGGGAATCAATGGCTTGATTTCGCCTCTTACAATCCAAGCTCAATTTTATTGGACAATTTTTTTCAAGCAATCGTAATAAAATCCCTTGATAGGGATGTCAATCAAAATGCGATTTTTCTTTAGCAAATTTTGTCAAAAATCTGATACTCTTAACATATATATTCTTCGGATATTTTTAGGTTTATGTTTTCCCTAATTGTTTCCCATTATTTCATAAGTTTTGGTTGATTCATCATGTATATATAATTTGAACTAAAATATGAAATATCCCTTGAACAGTCCTCTAAAAGCTTTTACAGACCTTTGAGGTAATCAGGTGTTTTAGTTTCAAAAATAAATCATTCGACCATCTGCAGTTATATTGCCACAGCTTTTGCAAACAAATTCTGTCGTATGAAAAATTATCTAATTAATTAAAAAGAAAATTTTCCGAAGCAAATGCCAAGCACTTCGCTTGTACGATTTTAGTAGCACACCCCTTAGCAACCGTTGACAATGATGATCCATCAAAGTATTTAATTAAATTGAGTAATTTTTTTCTCTCTTCACATTAACCTCACCGTCTGTCTAAAAATAAACCCTTTCATTCCTTTTGTCATTCGTCGTTTTAGTCATCGTTATCGCTGTTAAATCGTTCGACATCCGTTCGAACATTAAAAATTTTTCCGAAATTGCCCGAAATTTTTCAATTTTAAATTCAATTTCATTGCGTGCAATATCGTCGTCATTTATTTATTCGAAAAGTCTCTGGCAAGTTCAAGATCCTCTATACGATCGCACTTTTCATTTCACTCGGCGATTTGCTGTTTACGTACAAACAAACAAACGCATGCTATGTATGTGCGTTTAGCTAAAAGACAACGCATAGGCACAAGACAACAAACAACAACAACAACATCAGATACAAGATACGGATACAAGATAACAAATAAACTACCAAAAACTAGATCAGTTTGCTGGGGATCCTGCTGCTGCGTCTCTTTAGCAATAGACGTCGCATGGCATGGCGCGCGAACGTTTTGCTATTTTCGGAAATACATTTTTTAACGCCTCAGATAATTTGTGCGCTGGAAAATACACTGCGAAAAAAAAAACATGATTTAAATTTATAGTTGAAGAAAATTATATACGTGTATGATGTGTTAGGTATGAAAATGAGCTAAGTCAGTACTTTTAATTTTTTTTTATAACTATCATTTGAAGTGTTGTCAATATACATACTATATGTAAGTGGGCTAACTTTGTACTTGAGTTATTTCTCTGAAAAAATTTGCTTATTACATTTTTTGAAGAGAAAGTTGGCTAGGACTAAGCTTTCAATGCATTATTTGACAAAAAAAAATCATTTGAAGTATTAGAAACGAGAGTGGGCTAAGTACAAAGTATAATGACTGAAAGTGGGCTAACTCTGTGTAAAAGCTTTGAAATAAAGTCTTTATAGTGAAAGTAAGCTAAGTCTTATTTCTTTAATTAAAAAAATATTATGAATGATGTGGGCTAACTCTGTATCTTGAATTTATTTTGTGAAAAAATTATTGTTCAATGTTTTTAAGTAGTTTCGATAAGCTTATTTCTTAATTTGTAACAATAATCTTCCCTTGAAGAAATCTGAAGGTAAATGAGCTAAGTTTACATAATTTTTTTAGAAAAGTTTTCATAGTACTTATACAGAATGAAGTTAGGTCAAGTCATTACTTTTAATTAATGTTTCTGGCTTCATGAATGACTTACTCTATAAATCAATGTTTTTTGAGAAAAATTATTTTGAATTGTTTAATTTGAAAAAAAAAAAAATATTAGGGTGATACAAAGAGAAAAAGGTTTCATCAGTGGATGTAGTTTTTTTTTTTAAAAAAAAGTTACCAATTATGTAATTCGAGGGAATAGACTTTAATTTTTGCTTGAGATAAAGTTCGGGTAATGGAAATAAAATTGGGCTAAGTCAGCAACATTTTTTTAAGACTGCGTGGTTAGCTGCATATGTTGTAATAGCGTTACTGTACAGTCAATGAATTTTTAAAATTTATACTTAGCCCACAAGACAAAAACTCAACGGCCCAAAAGCATGCACTAAAAAATGTCATAGTTTTAATTTGATACGTGTGCCATAAAGTGCTATCGTTTCAATTGCATATCTTTAGGCTGCTACATTATTTAGTTTCACAAGTCTCTATATTAATTACGTTTCTTTCGAAATAATTAAATTTTTTCAGCACGCAACTATTTGAGATTCTTAAAAAACTCTAGCGTCTTTGTTTTTTTGTGTGTTACCCATCATCATTGGCAACAGCCAAAAACATTCTTTAGCCATCGTTTGTTTATTTTATTTTAATCTTTTTCCATCTACACATTAAAACTTCGAAAAGCGAAATCAACAAAGAAAAAACAAATTGCTACTGCGCTGTCGCGCAGGCTGTTGCACCGCAACAGCACGCCGCCTAAAAATAGACAAAACTATTTATTTACAAGCGTGCAACACACGACAAACGGTTTCGACGATCCCCTGACACCTAAACTAACAACAACACAACGATACTGCAATTCGCTAGATGCAAGCGAATAGATAACGCAGGACGTCGACATTGATTTCTAGCGTTGGAAGAGATGCTGCTGAGGATTCGCGTGCATGTAACCCGCAGACGAGAAGAGTTCTTTGCTCCGGCGCATGACTTCATCGCAGCTGACACTGTGCGCATCTGTGTTGCGTTGCAGGGGGTTAAAATCTCAAACTACTCCAAACAGCATTTTGGTTTTTTTTTTTCCTTTAAATTTCGCCTTTATTAAACCGAATGTGGGGGAAGCTGTGTTGTGAAGGTGTGCGTGTACCTCTTGCTATGGGAGGCATGGGGACTTCCGCTGTAGAAGTCGTCGCACACAGCGTCGTCATCGTTTACCTACATTTGTTGAGAGCGAAATGATGTGTAGTGTAGATGTGCTACGCGTATTTTGCTTAAGTGAAATTAATGTGCGCCGTAATGTGCAATGTTGGGCGTAATAATCGAATATTCAATTCTGCAGTAGCATTTTAATCGAATAGTAAAATTTTTTATAAAAGTTTTTTCCAATTTTAGAATATTTGGTGAAGTTGAAAAGTTTTTCAAAATATATAGAAAAAGGTCCAGTTTCAGTCTATTGCTACAAAGAAGTTTTTCAGTTGACCGTTCTGATTATTATTATATTTTGAGATTTTCTCAGAAATCTAGGAATTTTCATAAGTCTTAATGGAAACTTAAAACTTTTTTTAAGTTTTTGGTTGACTTCTCCATATGGAGTTTTTGACACATTTATCCAGCGGCATATGTTAAGCCCAACTATAATATCAATGATTTCGTTTTAGAAAATTACGCCCCATTTACATAAGATTTCTTGAACGATACGTTCGATATTGTCTTTTCGTTTGTGAGCGATTTTTTTACTAACTAACTACTAAGTAAATCTTATTGACGATTTTCTGATTTGCAGACCAGTTTCTATATAATTTTTTTTTTTAAATTTAAGTAGGAAAGCTACCCTTGTGTTGAAATCATCGACCACTTAAAAAATATTTTTTCCTTAAGCGAAATATTCAAAATTTAGAGTGCTAAAAATGTTGAAAAGGAATTTTGGTAAAAGTCGACGACGAAACGACGAGTATGTGGCGCCAATTATTCAGAAAAAAAAAGAGTTTTTTTGTAGCCCAAGGTAAATTCTTTGGACCTTTCTGTCGAAAAGTTTTTATTCCAACAATCGATTGAAAAGAATTTAAAATAATTTTTGGAAATGACGAGAGCTACCCCCGACTATACGGTTAAAAATAATTCTGACATGTTTAGATTGTACTTTCCCGTCTTTTGATTTCTGAAATAACGGCACCTAGGCCCTAGGTGTTTTTCAAGAGAAAAAAGACTTCACTCCGGGCTCTGCGAAATCACGATAGTATTTTTTCATAAAATTTTAAATGTAAACAAAATTCAATTAGTTCCGTCAAGTAAAAATCTCAAGTAACGAATAAGTTAAGCGAATATTTCCTTGCCGCACACTGTTCTTGTGTTGCACATTTACAGTTGCTGAAAACGTATCAACATGCTGCAGCAACAGTGAGAAGTTACAGTTGATGATTTATGTAAATGGTTTTGTTGTCGCTTACACAACTAAACAATTAAGTTAACTACTGCGCTATAAAAGACGCAGATAAGCTGGAAGAGTAATAAAAATATATAGCAACTGGCAAATAGGACGACAAATTAGGGGAACTCGCTTTTTTTGTCGAGCTAATCGCATGCGATGTTTTTCATAATGTAACTGATCTCACTCACGATTTCGAAAATTCCAAAACTGTTTTTCATCACACACTTTATCTATTTTCTTTTCTCACAGCTCTCAACATGTTCGCTAGCAACATAAACTCGCCATCTCAACATTACCAAGATCTTAATAGTTCCTTTAACTCTGATTGCAATGAGCAGACGCAAGAATCTGCTGCTGCTGCACTCCATATTTACCATGAGCTGCAAATGCCCACAACGCAGGTTGCATCAAATGCAATACCAATCAACAATAATCCCATTATATATGGCTTTCGTACACGTCATCTATCCTGCATCGAAGAAAACGATTCCGATTCCTTACATTCATCATCGCTGCCGCCACCATATGAAATGATGCAAAAAGCAGATGAAGACTTTAAGCGTCTGCATGCTATGACTGGTGATGATTATAATGGTGATGCCAGCATTAATTCATGGCCTGATGATAGTTATAATGACGACGATGCAGATGAAATCATAATGATCGATGAGACACGCCTCTATGACTTGGAGTACTTTGATGAGCTCAGCATTAGCAAAACGGAGGCACAACAAGTGACCATGATAATTGATCAAACTAATAACCAAGAAGATTATTGGCAGAGCACTGTATCGGAGCCATTGCAACGCATTAACTATGGGCGTGGTATGCCACCGGATATTATGACTACTTCATGCTATGGTGCGCTGAATACAACGTTCGGTAGCGATACAAGCAGCACAGCACCACCTGCATATATGGAAATGCATAGTACACCTATTAAGCAACAACGGCCAGAGCCAGTGTATGCCACGCCAGAGAAACGTCGTGAATTCAATAGAAGTTTTGATTCTTCCGGACAATCGGCGGCAAGCTCAATTTATGGCGGCATGGAAATAAACTATGCTGGATCGATGACTTCGTCGCTGGACTTGAAGTACATGACGACGTCTGCGCTGCATGGCAATTCGACGCCATTAGATTTGTCTGCTGAGGGAATGAAAATGATTGACTGGCATTCCGCAGATGTAGCAGCAGCGGTGGTGGCAACTGAGGAGTTGGCAGTAGTAGGTAATAGCTGTGGACCAGATGACTTGAATGCAGAAATGGCCACACAATGCTTAAATGCTGCCGAACAGGGTAAGTCAATTAGAATTATAAGATTGATGATAAATGGAAGTGGAAGCGTTGAAAAAATGTTACTTAAAACAAGGACTTATGTTGCGACCTAAAAGTGCTGCAACAAAGCTGAAGCAAATAATGTGAAACAGAGAAATTGGGTGTTTTTTATTCATTTTTTTTTTCGGTCCCAATCTATGGACCTTAAGAAAAATTCTAGTAAAATATATTTGATAGCTGATGTTTTTGTAACCGACTCCGAAGCCGATTTTTCTGTACATCTCTGATTTGGTGCATATAATCCCAACCTTGAAAGCAGAGGTGTCAATTGGGTAGGGCTAGGGGGGTATTGGCCCCCCAAGGATTTG
This sequence comes from Tricholauxania praeusta, assembly GCA_949775025.1. NCBI lineage: Eukaryota > Metazoa > Arthropoda > Insecta > Diptera > Lauxaniidae > Tricholauxania > Tricholauxania praeusta. Next base: position 54,600,284 of record OX459028.1, on the reverse strand, counting down.
ATATTATTATCAATTCCATTGATTCAATTCAAAAGATCATCGATTCAATATGTTATTTAAACTCTGCCCCCCCCCCCCCCAAGCTTTTGGTGAAATGACGCGTTTGCTTGAAAGGCTCCTTTTGCGGACTAGCACAGATTTTTTCATCTTAAAAATTACATCACAGGGACAACTATGTAAATTTAAGTCCTCGCAGTTATTAACATAAAACTGGCAGATGTTTCTTGACTACGATCTTTTCTTTCTACTCTTCACATGCGAATTTTTTAAAATTACAAGATCAATGTAAAAAATAATTATACACTAGCGTAATCAGCAGGTCCACAGTTCAATAATAATTTTCGAATTAAAACCAGCCACTATAGCTGCCCCCCATAGCCACTGCAAGTCCATGGCATCCATGCCAAAGCAATCAAGCTTTTGACATGCAAAAGGTCAGCCCGCTCATACATTTGTACACTGCCACGGCACTTTATGCGATACACTTCAACACCGTAGCGCATAAATTTTGCATCTCATCATCTCAGTAACAACAGTCCACAACTGAGGCAACAACAAAAGTAACTTCTCATCACGTGTGTGAGTGGGAAAAAGTGAAAAGTCGTGAATCGCACTAAATTAAAATGACTAAAAAAAAAAAAAAATTCGATAAAAAGCAGCTGTCTCTATTCGCAAATGCGTTGTATAAAAATCAACTAAATCTCATACGTTTGACTCTTCAGAGTTGTTAAGTCATGTGGACCTGTTGCTGTTGTTCCAAGTTGCTCCAATGCGATAGCATTTGCGCCGGCGCAATAAAAACTCGATCCGTACACAATGCGCCTTCTTTTTCTTTTCTTTTTTCATTTACTCATATCTATAGGGTTAAGAAACATTTAAGATACAAGCTGAAACATGGATGCAAAAGCAATCAAGAAATGGGAGATATAACAGGTAAGCTGTCTGCTAGAAAACTTGGTAACTATAGCAGTTACAAAGAATGATACTTAGTGGGGAGGGAAGCTAGCAAAAGAAAGACAATGGAAATAAAATGCGGCTATTGGACATTGGAGTGCTCTTCATTTTAGAAGTCTACACAAAAAGAACCGGCTTTTTATTGCAATTCATATCAAATTAACGATATAAACAAAGGTTCTCTTTGCTATGCGCCATACTGATACCGAAGAGAAAAAAAAGAGTAAGCTGAGCGTAAAACATTTTGATAGTCTCGTGCTTTATAGCTACGAAGAGCATTTAGTCAGGTGTAGGTGGAACCTATTGCATTAAGTATATTGAATATAAAGATATGCATTGTTTTATGGGGAGAATGTGTAATTAAATCAACATTTTATCTGAGTAATCTTAAATTCCAATTAAAATTATATGATGGCTGGTTTTAAGATAATTTCATATGCGCATGCCCATTGGAGAAAGATATTTAAAATATTTATTACAACTTTTGGCTTTTGGTTGTTTTCTGAATTTTCTTTTTGCTATGGGAATCAAATTTACGGTGGGGTTTTTCTTGTTGTTGTAATTGTTGCTTTTGTTGTATGTGGCTCTTGCTTCCAAAATTTTGTCCATCTATGTGCTAAATAGCAAACTTTTCAACGTATGAAGTAAGCTTCAATGTGTTCACATTGGAATTTGATTAGAATTCGACGATTCATCGAAGTATCACAGGTGCTCTGAAAACAACATGATCTCGAGTAGGAATTTTCATCCAGATCGCTTACGGTTGATCCTATTATAGATCAGGCCGGGACTTGGGTAATTGAATCAGACCCGCACTTATATGTTTTACGGAATCTACCTCTTTAATGCGAATTTAGGTTCAACTCCACCTTCAGCAGATCTGACTATCTGAATTGTTCTTGTTTGGTTAAACTGATCAGGGTTGTATTAGTTTTTGTACGGCTTTCCATAAAAGGGATTAATGAGGTTAGTTTGCTCCGGTCCTTACCAGAACCATCCAGGTGCGTTAATGATTTAGCAAATCTGATCAGGACTGAAGGAAATTTAATAATGTTTTCTCTGATAGGACAGCAATATGGCTAGTCTTTACCATACCTGATCCGGAATCCTTTAATGCGTTTGGATTCACCATAAGATTCACACATGGCTGCCCATAATAGGGTCCGCCATACCCTGTCAGATCCAGAGCTGATTATGGTAGGGCTGCCTGATAGGAATTCCTACTCGGGATCATGAAACTGCACTTCGACTGAAAGAGGCTAGGAATTTGACCACAGCTATATAAGTATGTTATGAAACAATTCAGAACAAGTCTACTATATTGATCACTATAAACCAGTGTAAGGCAAACCTACACAGATGCATGTCAATATGTGCGCCGAACGTAATTGCTGAATCGAATTTCGTAGCGTGCACGACGAGTATACATCGGTGGTCGGCACCCCGAGAGTAAGCAAACTACAAAATGAGCTGGCTATTTCGTTAATGCACTGCAAACATTCTTGAAATCAAATGACAAAATAAATATTGTTTCGCCGAAAATTTTTTTGGTACTTTTGTTATTTCCCTCTCTTTTGAGAGTAAGAAAATATTTGATATTTGCGCTCTGCCGACCACTGGTATACATACACGAAGACTCTGCTTGAGTTCTGCCGAAAATTTTTGATTTGAGTGATCGTCTATATTAATCGCTTCAATCAGGTCGAAAGGATAGGAGCTGAAGTTGGTCTCCGTCCACTAACACACAAAATTACATTTTATCTCCAACTACATCAACTTTCAAACGGAGTTGTAGGCGATATGCATGGCAACGGAGAGTATGCCATGAATTTTTATATTGAAAGCCAAGCAGCACTCAAATATCTTGTTAGCTATACCATCAAATCCAAATTGGTCATGCGATGCTATGGTTTACTACACAGAGAAAAGAGAATGTTACCTTCAAATAAATGTATTTGGTTGATAGATTCTCAAAATATGTAGTTGTTTATTGGACCAAACATAATATCCATTTGAGTCGATTGAATAGATTTGATTGGATCGGATTGGATATGTTAATGGTAGTCAAATTTTTATTTGATTCTACTTCACATTAATGTGAATGCTGCACAATTCTTAGCATATTTATGTATATAGTGTTCCCTGTATCACCTTTTTAATATATCGGTTTTTTATTCGTCGGTTTTTACCTAAATCGACATTAATAAATGTACACGTTCACGATGAAAAAATATTTTTTCCACGAACTACAAGATTTTCTAAATATTAACATGTAAATGTTTGCAACAAAGAATTATTTGTTTGAACCAAGTTAGTACTTGATAATTATAACCAAATATATTATTGTCTTAGCATAATTATCAAAATGTAATTAGATAATAATTACCAAATACTTATCTAATTGATTCAATTATATTATTCGATTCGATTTTTATCGTAAAATGAGTCAGAAAGGAGATATTGTCAAAAAACTGCTTTGAGGCGCCATTTTTTCAATATGGCGGCGCGAGTGGCAACAATACGAGGTGGCAAAGTTGAAATTCGGCAAGAGCACATCGAAATCTATAAAATTACTCATTTTCAAAACTACCGGAAAACTTTCCAGATAAAACTACCAAATGATTGTACTATACTTTTTAATGAAAAATAGTTCACAAACAAATTTAAAAAATCTAAGTGGTTGACAAAAATGTTATCAGCATTTCTTTTGATTCCGTGCAGAACGATTCATTCAGAATTTTTAATTTGCTTTGCATTCTTATTTTATGTAAATATTTCAAAAAATATTTTTAGTTTTTGCAGCGTAAAAAAAATAAAATTAAAGCTAATGATATCTACTTTCTTATTTTATTTTTTGTGAGTTTTTGTGTACCTAATTGTTGAAATCAGAAATGCACTTGACGTGAAAATTTGTTCTGGAACAAATTTTATTTACAAACGATCAAAGTCCAAACAACAGAACAATTCAATTAGATTTGTTGTGTGTACTATTTTACTTCAAAAATACCAGTAAGTAGCTTACTGGTGATGTAATGCTTCTTTCCAGCATTACTTTATTACAGAAAATATTAATCAATCGATGTTAAATGAATTTTATACAAGAATATAGTCTTAATAAAAAAGACCGCTATGTGCGTTTTGTCTTTATCTGATACTGATTAAGTTAATTTAAAATCAAAGATAAAGTCTAAAAATATCTATGTATGACATCTTTTGCAGGAATTCTTTATAAGCTAAAAATAAATCTTATCTTATCTGAGCAAAACCCTTTCTAAAATCAGAATAACAAACTAAAACTAATCTAAGCAAAAGCTGACGCAAACTCCAAGCACCCTTGAACAAAATAATATAAGTATGTTCCCAATGAAGCATAAAGTCAAAAAATAAATGGTCTAATGGAAATATTAAAACTACTTATACTTAAGTCATACAGCATTATCAACAACATAGCCAATAAGTAGGCTCGCACCAAAAGATTACTTAAGTATATTGAGACTTTAAATTGCCATAAGGCTATTGAAAGTACCTGCGGTCTTATCTCCAAACGACCAGCCACTTGCGTTGGCCAGCGCTTTAAAAACGACTTGCGTCATTGATATGCTATTTAGGAAATTAACGCATACTACTTAGATACTGAGAAGGTATACACACACATAGCTAGATATCATAGCTCATGGATATGTAGATTGGAATGAGCGATAAGCCCCCAACATGACGGAACTAAAAGGCAGCACGACAAACGCAGTAAAAGCAAACCATCAATGAATTTCACATGAGAAAAAGAAAACCCCAAAGGTAAGAATTCTAAATGGTAATGTGTGGATTCCATGTGGAACGTAAGAGCTGATTGTAGAGTTAACTTCAGTTAGTCATCAGCGTGTGTAGACATTACAACTGCAAGTCTGGTTGGAATTGTGGCGCACATGGTTTTGTTTGTATGACGGACCAACAATCGTATGCGCACCGGTTAGAGTTTCAGTTTGAATTCGTCAGTTAAAGCTTACGGTACGTTAAAGCGGTGCCTTTCAAAGACTTCATTTGGTGCCGATTCGCATGTTGGAACAATGTAAACGAAGGCGTCGACGGCGTGTTGATCGTGATCGTGTTAAATTAAATTATTAATTGTTTGCATGCGAAATTGTTAAACATTTGTTAATAATAAAGTGGCGCCGTACAGTGGGTGCGCGCATAGCAAAATTGTAAAAAGTGAGAGTAGAATATAATATATCTAAAAAAAAGAGAAGCAATCGATCGTGTAAAGATCAGTTAATTGTTGTTTATCTGTGCATAATATAAATTGATTATTGCAAAATTGAAAAATGTGAAGATCAGTTAAAAAAATTGTAAACAAATTCACACTTAACAATAAAATGATCTTGCTGTGTAGATCAATTGGTTTTTATTCTGTTACTATCTTACGAATCAAACGAAAATTAAATTTTAGAAAGCAAATTAAAGTTTAACGAAGGGTTTATTGTATGAAGATCGGCATAACCTTGCAAACAAATGAAGTAAACAATTAGCTGATCATGTTGTGAAGATCAGTGGAAATTAATGCTTAAATTTTTATATTGAAAATTGAATGATCGTCTTAAAATTAGTATTCATATTTGTAAACTTTTACGTTTTTTTATCTAAAGAAATCAAGTGATCTTGCTGTGTGAATCAGTTGGTAAACAGTTAAAATTAGGTGCTATTGTGTAAAAATAAATGATAATCTGACGTTAAATTGCACAAAGAAAAATTTCAATTTCAATCTTATATTCAAACGCTTGAGCTTTGTATGCAAAAAACTACCGATCTTGCTGTTATTGTTCAATAAAAAAATAACTGATCTTGTCGTTTCTTGAGAAGAATTTTTCAAAATTTTTGAGCTTCTTAGCGTGAAAAACACTGATCTTGCTGAACAGCAAGTGTTTGATCGTGCTGTGAGCATACATTCTAATTTTACAAAATCTGTGCAGTATTATGCATACACACGATCTTGTCATAGCTCAAAAGATTAAACTTTCAAGAATTAGTAAAAAATGTTTCAGATTTGTTCACAAAAAATTATTCATAGTTCAATAAGTTAAATTTTCAGCATTTCAGGAAGGCACACACTCTATGATCTCAAAAACTATAATTTCAAAAATTTGTAATAAAGTGTTGAATTTAAATAAATATTATTTGAATCTTTCTACCATAGATGAAAAATTTAATTCAGAAATGTTGAATATTGCTTAGCTTTTGTATGGAATAAATTAAATGATCTTACTACGGTCAAAAATTAATAGACTTTAAAAAAATTTTGAGCTTAAATTTTGTTTCAAAAATAACTGATCTTGCTGTGAATATTAACAATATAAATTGTATATGTTGCTTTCTTGAAGCACAGAGCTCCAAAGATTTTTGAGATTTTGTGCACAAAAATTAACTGATCTTGCTGCGATCAATAGATTCTTGTTGATTTTGTCGCGTCTAACAAATTTCGCGTCTAACTTCAAGTGTTACATTTTATTTTTAGCTTTAAATAAACCAAAAGTAAAACACATTGAACAAACAAAAGAATTGCAAAGAAAAACCATTTTCAGCGATCGTGCAAAAAAAGTTGACAAAGCGATAAGAAATGCTATTTAATTAACAACAAATTAAAAGAAAAAGATAACAATAAAACAAAGAAGAAATAAACAAAATTGAGCAAAGGGAAAATACAACAGAAACAATTCTTTTTTTTGCGAAAGACAGCAATATAAAAATAATTAATAAACGATCGATCGCTATATCGACCGTTTTGTTCGTGTGCGCGATCATTTCAAATTTATTTTTTCTTTTTTTTAAGTTTTTTTTTGTGAATGACAAGAAGCTACGTTCTCACCACCAGCGCAGACAGTTAACGTACTTGCAACATTTACTGCTGCTCTTGTGCACCGCATTTAACCGATCAAACAAACGATCGTTAAGCAACAGTACGCTATTTTTTCATATAACAAAAGACTGATCTTGTTCTTTTGTAGATGTTTTGTTTTGGCTCCGCTGTACCAAACAGACTATGTATCTAAGCTGTTATTGCTGCTGAAGTAGTTCCAGGAAATGCAAGTGTAACGATCGAGCAAACAAGGTTGTACCAGCAGCAAGCAAGCAAGAAGTGAAGAAAGTAGGGGGAAAAATTAAACACATTCTTTTTTGTAGTACATAGCCAAACTTGGCATACGCGTGCAACTAACAGCTACAATTACAATTTTACAAACTTGGCTACTTGATATGAGCCGGGCTTAAAGTGCACACCAACAGCGAACGAGTTCATGCCTTGCAAAATAGAGACGTCTCCAAAGCATGTTGGCGACTTTTGTGTGTCTTTTTTTTTTAAACTCCGCCGCCAAGTAAGTCACAAGAACATAGAAAATCAAAAAAATTATATTAAAAGATCGTTGAAGAAGAAGCAGCAGCACTTACTTTTAGAACAGAAAAAAAAAACCTCAATTGTCTGCAACACAAACCGTATGCGGCGGTGATCTTGGACAGAACATTCGATTGTCTTTTGTGTTGTGTTTCGAAGTAGCCCGTTTGTGACTCAACTCTACACAGCAACAGAGATCGTTGCTCTCTTAAGTCGGCGGACCACGTTTTTATGCAGCAGCAATTCTTTTGTCTTTGCTGACGATCATTTCTCGGTTCGTTTCTTAGCCAACTCCGTCGCATCTTCTGTGGTACAATTCGTTCATGTGAACCATTTTGCTGTTGTTCCGCAACATTGCGTCGCGCGTTTAACTTCAGTGCAAGCAGCAGAGTGAAATTAAAAAAAATAAATTCAAAATAAAAGTGTTTTATTTGTTGCCATTGCATTTTGATTGCTTTGGCATGTATTTACACCAAACGATTTTCGACGATTTGGTTTCACTGTCTTCAGCAACATCTTCTTCAGCGTACACATATGTCGCACTGACGACTACTGCAAAATGTCATCAACTTCAAAGGATGAAATAAATTTTCAAAATACCTGGAGCTGCAACAAGACGACAGGTCGCCGTTCTGGAAGTGGGTATAGCTGCAGTTTTTTAGGTAACCATCATTGTCATCATCATCATTAAATTCATGGTATCATTTTTATGTTCTTTAATGCTTTAGGGCTTAATTTTCCTTAGGTTGAAGGATTGCAGTTGTCAAGTGACTAACAAATATGGGGGGAATGTTGGGAGAAAAAATTGTCTGTAATTTATTTAATCTATGGGGAATACAAAATGTGTTGCCGTTTAAAGTTAAGTTGCTTAGTTGAAAGTACCATATTGCCTTTGAGTTAAGCATGACACTGGGATAAAGATTTGGTACCCAAAAAGAACAACCTGCTGCAACCCATAAGAGCTATAAGAAAAATTTGCATGACAAGCCAACTACACAGAGAAAACGATTTATTTGTATATATCGATATTTGGTATTAATTCACAAATTATATATTTGATGTAGGCAAAATAAATATTTGATTTACATATGTTAAAATGGCACACATTCCGCTGAATTGAATAATAAGTATGATTAGATCATTTATATATTTGGTAATAGTTACCAAGTCATATTTGAACTAAACAAACATTTTATTGCAGCAAACATTCATTTGTTAATAATCACCAAATCATGTGTTTGGCGAAAAAAATATTTTGTTTCCGCAAACGTATACATTTATTAATATCGATTTGTATCAAATAGATATTCAACCCAATCAAATCTTTAAAATCGACTTAGAGTAATATTACGTTTGCACCAAGAAGCAATAACTTAACTTTCAACTAAGAACATGATAATGCATCCCAAAATTTGTTGATATTTAATAAGTATTTTAAAAATTTATCAAGCAAATATATTTATTTTCTCAGTACATGATGTACTCGAAGTACAACTAAAATACGCAATTGTTTGTTGCAAGCGAGCCGATTATTCTTGTGTCACTTAAGTTTTTTCCATTTAGATAAAGTCAAAGAAAGCCTTTTAAGCCAAACGACTTAAGCCTTAACCAAAATAGACGTGACGAGACGGTAGCAATTGAACGAACGTTTGCACTCGTTTCGTCTGTTTTGACATTTAACCCAAAATGTTACGCTAGCCAACGGACCAAAAAAGCTGTTATGACGAGTAGCAACGTATTGAAGTTCGGTTCTTACGGAACTCTTACGTCTCGTCAAAATGTTTCGTTCACTTTCGATCAATTACGTTGGTTTATTTTGGCTATCAACATTGGTTTACATACACTCGAACTTACTCGTTATGTCTCGTCTCGTCTATTTTGGTTTCGGCTTTAGGCTCAAATCAACTTTCTTAGAAACATACGTGAACCATTCCCAGCTTGCCCTTATTGCTATCAAGTTTTTGCTAAAATAAAGATTCATCTGTTTACCATTGATGTTATGAGCCTAGCCTCAGCTTAGCAACTCCCTGTTCAAATTTTCAATTTCCTATAGAAGAAATATTTGCTTCTTTTATTTTTTAATTTCCCTTTCTCTTTTGTCTATCAAGCAAACACTATAGACATGTGGTTCAAATTGATTTCCCGACATTTTTCATACATGTTCTTAAAAATCAACAAGGTAGAGCTTTACTTTGATGGCAGTCTTTTCCCACATATTATTGTCATAAATGATCCATTTTGCTTCGCCTACAATTACTTGAAAAAATAGCTCGACTTCAGATCATTCCAACACAATAACAAGAATTTTTTTCGAGAATATAATACATAAGTCTTTCCTTCTATTCAGAGCACGAATAATATTAAGGCCACAAGCCTAAGAAGAAAATTCTTGAAAACTTACATCGTTACCTGCTGAAAACAAAAAGTTAATCCACAATTTAGCAAATTTGGGGAAAGCTGAAGTTCCCTAGTGATTCCTGTGACTATTCTCTCGAGTATGCAGAAAGACGATTAATCTAAATTCAAAAGAATCTATGTTGCAAAGAATCAACTCTTTTTAACAGGCTGGTTCTATCTAAGTTTACCTCATCGTTCCTACCTTTTCAAATTTCCTCAATGTTCTCAGCTTCGCCATTACTAAGTTGTTATTCAAATCTTAAACTGAATAGTAAACTAAGGCTCATTGGAGATTCTTTAATAAATCAAACTCTGCAGTAAGTTACAGGTTTTTGCCTCTCACTGAACTACTTCACTGGCGCGTACTTCTTAACAGTTCACGTACTGTTTAATGGCAGGTTGTTTCTAACTCTCTACAGTGCTCAAAGTGAGAACTATCGATTATGATTAAGAAGCCTTTCACTACCCACTTTTGAAGAAAATAAATTATTCGACTGTTTTCCGCTGTCTTCATTCTTTTTGAAAATAATACGCCACCCAAGAGCTAGGCCAAGCTAAATACAGGATGTTATATCGTCTTTATCTTCTGCGAAATTCCGCGAACTCAAGCTGTTCAATGTCAGAGTGCAGTTCATAATCGGGTACCGTATTCAATCCCTAATAGTTGATGTCACTTTTTTCTTCTGTCCAGAGCCGCATGGCATAATGGTCAAGCACAATTTATTTTCCGTATGTGTTATTTAGCTTAGTTATGTTTAAGGAGCCCAGAAGATTTTCCACGATTAAATTTCCCATAGCAAAAAATTTAGTATCGTGGCAGCCTTAGTTGACATACAGGTAATTAAAACATAGTTGATGTCAGCCTTCTTTAGCCAGCTGATTATGGTGGGTTCACATTTCGAACATGTAATCTTACCAAGGATAAGCATGATTTTCTCAAGTTAGCTAAGGAAAATTGCTGCTGATTCAATAGTACCTAAGTTTGTACATACAACTTCGTTTCTAGTTCTTATAGTAAAAAATCGAATTTTACATGAAAATTATTTAATAAAAACTTGCTTAAAAACTCATAACATAAATGGCAACACTGTCTATAAAAAAAAAAACAAGGGAATTGAACTGTAACCAGTTGCAGGTATTAAAATAAATAAACGTCCCTTAACTTCCTTTCCACGGACTTCCCAACAACTGAAGTATTGTGCATTTTTTTACAATGTCTCTTCTTAATTTAAGTTCAGTTCTTTATTTTTATAAAAATTCTACTGTTAATGTTTGTTTTCAACGCTGTTAATGTGGAATGTGCTGCGCAATATTTCAAGGGAACATTTTTATTTTCGTCGCATTTAAGTTGTTGGTTGCTTGTTCTTCTGGCGGGATCAGTGAAAAAATGCCGCGGGAAATTGAACATCGACATCTTATTCGTTTCATCGTAGGTTTTTGTTTTTGTTTTCTTGACTTATTGCATATTTTCGCATACAGTAGACAGTCGTTGATCTTTGAAGAAAAAATTCCCTATGTTTTACTTTGCTATCGCATTTTTTGCTGTTTTTCGTTACATTTGGAAAAAAAATAATGTTGAAACAAAAATATATTTGTGTTTATATAACTCGAATACCTTTACTTTAAGGCATTTTTAAGTTCAGCACCAAACTCTGATTTCAAATTGACTGAACTAATTCTAAGGAGGTTTTTTTCCTATTACTCCGTTATATGTGAAATTGACCCATTTGCTACTTTTTGCTTTTTATCTGATGTGGCTTATTTCCTTTTGTAGATTTAGAAAAACATTGTCGTTAACATATATCAACTATACCTACTCTTATCAGCATTATTGCTGCAACAAATTATATGCTACACTTTTTTTTTTTTGCGCCACAACACAACAATTTTGCATTATTGTTAGCACTAGTGCTCCTCTATAGCTATTGTACAACAACTTAATTTCATGCGTTTAGCGTTCCTCAAGGCAGACTGACAAGCGCGTCTAATGCAGCGTGAAGATTTGAATAACGCGTCGCTCATAGGTTTGTTCGCCCGCTTGCCTGCTGTTGCTGACTTTTTTCCATGATAAATAATTGCAAATTAACGCAACACATTAGGACGCTGAAATAAGCACCGCACCAGCAGCAGCAGCAGCAGAGGCAAAGCGCGCACCCAACGGCGAAACAATGAAACTGTGCTGCTGACACTTAAGTTTGATCTTGCGCTCCAAGTAAGCAGCTGGTGCTCTTAATGTCTGGGGATTCTGCACAATGGCACAAATTTCATCATAATTTGTACAAATATTGAATTCAAAAACAAAAATTCAGCTCTTTAGAAGAAATTATGTTTCTAAATACTTATATTGCTACTGAATAATTGAAAGGTGACAAGTACAAGCTATTTATGTGAGCCTACAAACTTAGATTGACTTTCATCTACGTTGGCTAAAACTAAAGCTTGAGATTAAAATGACAATGCAGTAAAAAAATTTATGCTAAATTTGCGATCATATTTTGAAGAGGCCATCAATCAAACCGATGTATATTTGTAAAGCAAATCAAATTTAGAAAAACCTCGCTAAAACGTAACCTCTATAGTGCATCGATATCTAGTTATTTACGTTTTAAGTTTTGTCAAATTAATTAAATGTTGCTCATACGACATGAAAACTAATTGTATGAACTGACATTTACGCTACTAAAAGCCAATTTTTTCTTCTTCTTTTTTTGGATAGTTAAACTCAAATGAGATTTTGTTAGGAAATCTACGTGAAATTATTAAAAATAAAATGTTTAATCTATATAAATAAAATGATCGATGTGCTCGCATCACGCAAAAGCTATTGAATGGATTTTAACCAAATGTTTTAAGTTTATTGTTCCAAAGACGTTTGGGCTGTATCTCCAAATGAAATTATTAAAAGGGGGCGTGGCACTGCCCATAAAGGCAAAATCTTAAATGACTATATCAAAATAGCTTTCCAAGAAAAAGAAATGAAACACATAGACGAATGCCGTCAGTACAAAATCTGCAGGGCTTTGATTGCGATAGAGATATATAAATAGAGATTATGATAGAGATACTGGTAGTTGTAGAGATACGGATAAAAATAAAAGGAGAGCAAGAGAAGGAATGGAATAAATATCGATTTAGGAATCAAAATTTATATACGGGAACTTTTGAAACAACTAACAGGCTACGTGTACAAAATCGCGGGCAAAACAGCCAGATTAAAATAAATTGTTTTACCTAATGTATTCAATATTAGTTTTTACTTTTCAACACCATATTTTTATGAACAATAATAAATAAAAATACTTTGATATATTGATTCCAAGTTGCATCGAATTTGAGTCGAATACATAAATTGATGGTTCCTCATACGACATGGTGAACAAATATTTCAATTAATGTACAATTTATGATACAATAACGAATATTTTTTTCATCTGTTAAACAACTTCAGCGCTTTCAATTAGTTTATATTTTAGAACTTTTTTTTTTGAAACTAACAATAAATTTAGCATTTTTTTGACCACTGTACTTTGCTTGCATTTCTGTTAACTTAGCTGCTTAAGTGTGCGCAGACTCAACGAGCATACAGAGCCTCCAAATAGAAAAAAAATCAAGCAGAAAATTTTCAATATTAAGGGGCAATTGGGGACATGAGAGGTAGCTTAATTATATTGCTAGAGAGACAAAATAAAGCTGCGTCTTTTCATCATTTTTTTTTTTCATGAAGAAGCTCATCTTAATGAAGCTCAACTGGCGCATTGGCTGGCTACCTGCATGCATTTGCGCAGTGGGAATAAATGAGAAATATTTTTCACATAACATCATAATTGAACATTTTGTTGTTGTACAATATAAAATAATTTTTTTCTTATTTTTTTTTAATCGAAAAAAATAAGCGCGGAAATTAATAACGCGCTGCGATTTTACTTTGAAAAAAAAAAACGTAGAAGGAAAACTTTAACATATGAAGGCGATTAATGTCGACTAATGTGCAATGCCAAGGGGTATGCTGCTGCTGTGATGGTGATTGCAGGCTTAGAAAGCTGCTATTTATTGTTCATTAGTGCTAAGGATTAAGAATATATTTAAGAAAAAAAGAGATTTTCCTAAGCAAAGTGTCATCTTTTGAGACACTAATTCTTACATTTGGCTATTTTCCATTATGCCTTGAAAGAACGTTTTTTTTTTTTTTGGTAAAAACAGGAACAAGTTATTGAAATTTAAAGGAGTTAATTTTTCATACATCCGCCTATAAAGACTGAGTGAGTGATAAGTTTCAACTAAGCTGGCAAAATAATTAAAGCTGATTCAGAGGCCCCCTAGTACCTGTTCCCATTATAAAATCTTAACCACTATTATTATGTTTTCATAGTATTTGATATTTCTAAAATAATTTATTTCCATTATAATTTCTATAACCTTTCACAATGCATGTAAATTTTGACCTTTTGCAAAATTTACACTCGTAATATTTTTTTTAATAAAATTTTTTCACACAATATGAAAAAAAAAATGTTTTTGCATATTAATTTGATTGTTTGGCATAATCAGTGATGTTTATGGCGTTGCTGTTAATAATGAAAACTCATTAGAAAGTCGTCGTATTGAATACGAGCAGAAAAACATACGTAGTCTAGTGCATATGTAAATTTTGCAAAAAAAAAAATATTTAAATAAATACAATTTTTCACAAAGTTTTTTTCTCCATATGTCTGGGATTTTCTTTGTGGTCTTTCATTTTGTTTTTCTTAAATGTTGGGATGTCAACTCAAATGCTCGTGGCTTTCACCCATTGTGGTGTGAGATCATTATTATGGTGGTAATAGCAATAAAATTTACAATATCAAACTATTTTGCATGGGCTTAACCCATTCTGTCAATGTATTCATTTATGGCTTAGTTTTATTTAAGGTTTTGTTTTGTAATTTAAGCGATTCAACGTTACTTTAAAGAATACAAAAAGTACAGCAAAACTTTCACTATATGAGCTTTCCCCAGAAATTGATACTTTTAGTTAAATAAATGTCAATGACAGGGCACGGCTAAATGTAATATTGGAATTCGACGAGCAAAAAAAAAAGTCCTCAATTTTGAAAAACCTCCCACCAGAATCTCGCCCCTATAGCTAACTTATCATGCAACTTCCTTGGTTAATCAGTAACCGGTCGTAAATTGATCCACAATAGGTTAACATAATAACTTTACTGTTGATGATATTAAGTGCTGATGCCATTTCTACGCCGTTACAATTTGCCATTTTAAATAACAACTGCAACAACATTGCTGACGTTAATACATGCAACTATCATACCAACAGCAACAACATCGTATGAAAAAGAGGTGTAAATTTAATACCTTCACTTTGCCACAAAGCTTAGGGGTCTAAGTGATCTTTTGCTGCTTTGTGAGGAGTCTTTTCTGTTTCTTTTTTTTTATACGAGTTTTGAGTCTCAACTTAAATTTAATTTTATTTTAATATTAAACTGGTTAAACTGGTGATGGCCCAGTCATTCTTCTTAAGCTCGAGTTAACTTTGCACTTGAAGCCATTTAAAGCCAAGTATTGTGTCGTTGCCAACAACACTTGCGTGGCTCAAAAGGAAGTTCAATTAACATGCAATAAAGTTATATACCATAACAACAAAAGCAAAAAAAACATCGAAAGTCGGTACCCTCTTTTTGGGATATCAAATGTTATGATCAGCAAGCGCTTGAAGTGCAGCGACAAAATGAAGTGGTTTTTGTTTGTCTCCCGTTTTTGAATTTATTTCATATTTTAAGGTGTTTTGATGACCTAGTTGTGGAGATAATAAAACTACATTTATTTAAGTCAAGCAAATATACCAGTCATTAATTTTAAAGGAAAGCTATTGAAAATGAAGATGGGCTAAACAGAAGTTTGGAATTAATGAGTTTTGCAGATTTAAATTTTTGGTATGCAAACTGTTTCCCATGAGACTTGCTGTGCGACGGCAATTCTTCACTCAAATGCTACCAAAAATCAATTTCTATCTACATACCATATATCGATTTTGTATCTGTATATATGTACATCAGTGTCAGGCAACATTAGCAGATGCGTGTTACCAGAACATGTCAATGTGTGCGTGATACACAATAACCTAGTGTGCCAAACGGATCTGTTTCAAATTCGAAACGGACTCACTTCTTCGTATATTTTATCCGTCTCTTACTTGTTTTTGTATGAAATTCCTCTCGAAAAATCGGAAAGATCGTCCGCTTTGTCGGATCCGTCTCGAACTCAGAACGGACTTCATATACGTATCCGTTTCGGATTCATATTTTGTAAATCCGTTTTATATATTTTTTGTAAATTAAACGGATTCGATACGAACTCGTTTTTTTTTTTAAATAAAACGAATTTACAAAATATTAATCCGAAACGGATACGTGTGTCCGTTCCGAGTTTGAGACGTATCCGTCGAAGCATAAAAAACGGAATCCTATCAATAGCCGAAACTGTAGCCATATCTGTAAGCAACATTATTAGCATCAGCATTCATACCTGTATCCTATATCTGTTCCCCTATCTTTTATCTATGTTTGTATCTTTTATCTATCCAATGGAAAATCTAGAATTAGCTTCCAACATCAGCTTAACGACATCAGCCAAGCCTCTTGATATTTTATGGCTGGCTAAAAGTATATTATTATATGTGGCAACTATAGAAATAGAAAATCCAAGTTTTTATTTCGACAGAAAACTGATGTAATTTATGTCTCACCGAAATTTATAAAAGCGTAGCTCAGTTGGTCAAGATACGCGCATCTCAGAATACTGGCATAACTCAGGGGATCTAGGTTCAAATTTGGTCGGTGACAAAGAAAAAACTTAACTGAGTTTTTTTTTTCAATATCAAGGTCCCTTGAATATATCTAGAGCATTTTTTATATGCTTCCAAAAATGTGCTTCTACTTAGTATTCAAGGAAGCGCATATGCCTCCAAAGATGTGCATCCCCGCAATGACATCCTATGTTAAAAAAGGTTAGAAATGAGAAGTGCATTTGAAGCAGCTGCCTGTTTCACTTGAAGCACTTCCAAAGCGCTTTGTGCGCGCTTCCGTTCCCCGTTGGGTACATCTTCAACAACTATTTTTATTCGTCCCTTGTTTCAGTATTGTAATTCTGTATCTATGTTACGCATTTATTCTGTATCTGTGTGAACCAGCTACCGTAATGGTTTCAGTTTCTGCATCCGCATCCACTTCTTTAGTCTGTATCCGTATCCTGTATTAGCATATGCTTATATTCTGTATCGAGCTACAATTTCTGATAAAAAATCAACACTTAGTGAGTGCCTTTATTGTGTGATCCAAAGTTCATATTTCTAGAGCAAACGGATCAGTTCGAAAATTATTGTGAAAAAAAAGTTCTGAAAAAGATGAGATATTCGGAAACACAATATTGTGGTTATCAACTTTCCCAGACAATGTATACCCCTATCACACACAATATTTGAATTTCCATGCATTTCGACGCTGACCGATTGGATTTATGTCAGATTTGAATTCAGCGCATAAAAGTCTTTCAAAAAAGCTTCTTTTGATTTTTTTCTGAAATTTTATTTATTAATATTAAACATTTCACTATAATATTTACACTGTAAGCTCGAAAAATTTTTGATTTCCTAAGAATTTTGTACATATATTTCCTTAAAAAAAATCTCCCATTTCTACCAAAAACGCTTCTCCGCGTTGTTGTCATTCAATCAATTTTTTTTTTAAATAAAGATTAGCACATACTCTCCTCAGCAGCCCTTCAGTTAGCGTGGAAACTTTAACAATAAATACTGTTCAAATATGTATTCACATAAAGTATATTATTCTTGAATAACAACAAAAACCAAGGCTCAAATCATAAGCAAAGCAAATTTTATTGACGATTTCTTAAAATGTTCATAATCCATTAACTAAACTCAAAACAACATCTGTTAATCCAGACTCACAGATGTTGGTTGCTGTTGAAGTTTTTTTATGACCCAGTTTTTTAAGCGCAATAATAAATGAGTTTTTTTCCATTGAAAGACAACATAAAATGTTTTGAGAAATAAAAACGCAATAGTGTGATTTGTCTTGTGTTTAAAATGAATTTATTTTAACATAATGAGATTTTGCCAAATTCAATTCTAAAATGCAAATAAAATGTGTGTCAAACGACGAAGGCCGGAAACCCGCATCGCACACACACGCACGCACGCGACGGCTTAAGCGCAACACAACGTGTTGTTAACAGTCAAATAAACAAACCAACAAAAATGCAAATAAATCAAAAGAGCTTCCGGTGCAGCGATCAACGATCGTGGCAGATCAAGCAAATGCGTGCGACAATTTTGACAATATGCAGTTGTTGTTGAGGTAGTCAAGCCTACTGTTGCTTTTTTTTGTGAGTATGCCAATAGGAATTTGTAATGAAATGTTAAAATGCTGCTCAAAAGTCGTATTAAATTTAGATGCCGTAAAATTATTACAAAAATTTGAATGCAGTTGGAGAGAGTATTAAGCTAAGAAGAAAAATTGAACCAAAATTAATTGAGAAATGGCACAAAATATCATCTAGGTTCAGTTTTTATCTTTCGAGATTAAGTATATTTAATAATATCATAAGGAATTCTGAACTCATGGCAAAGTTTCCTAAAGGGTTGCAACGCCAAGACTTGACAATGACAATTCAATGCACTGATTTGCATGCAATTTTAGCATTAAATAATAAAACAAAAAATTGTAACAAACGCATTAAAGACGTTCAGCAAAAAGCATTCCAAAATCTTTGTTAGAAAACACAAAAATCAACGCACCAAAATTGGCTGCAATTAACAACTTAAAATAAAGTTGTTTTCGCCAAAAACAGCAAATACGGACAATAAAAAAGTTGGATTTTTATTTAATTTATTTGTTTTTAATTTTTTTTTACGTTCCGTTCACGCAACGGTAAGTTTTAAGCCCACATACACACACACACACACACACGAGCGCGTACATGCGAGCAAAAGCTTTTCGATTCTACACAGTTTTGCTCGTTCATTCATTAAATTTTGACAAATGCAGTCGTTAGTTTATGTTGCTGTTGTTGCTGTTACATGCAGTATGCGTTACCAAAACAAGGTGTCGAACTAAAGCGTCATCTATCACAAGTTGCTGCTTTAATTAGAAGTTGTCCACTGTGCGCATGCGCGCAGTTCACATACTACAAATGCGGGCTGTTGGTTTTTTCTTTCCACTGACAAGGTTTCTTTTCTTCAAAAATCAACAAATTTTCAGTAGGTTGACAAAATTTTATGACATGCTAAATTGTTGTCAATTAGCGTTAGGTAGTAGTTGGTAGTTATGTAAAATAGTTTCGAAGATGCAATCATTTATTTTACAAAATTTTGTAAGTTAATGTACAACAGAAGTGGCAGATGGCAGTTGAAAAATTATCTTAGGTTTGTTGAAATTGCTTAAAAATTCGATGATTAATGAAATTTTGTTAAAGACTAAAAATTTTTATTAATCTATTTAGGGCACCACATGAAATAAGTGACCAAAAATCTATCAAACAATTTTTTGCAAAATTCAAGATATGTACTACTTTTCTCTAGATTATTGAAAAGTACTGAAATTACACAAAAATATATAAAATAAATTGAAGTTAAAAACCAAATTATGTGTGCTTCACCTGAAAAACACCATGAGAAAAAGACTTCTTTGAATATAACAAATGTGTATTTGATTGAGTCAAACGTAAAATGCTTCAACCAACTTCATCACTATTTGATCCAAGAAAATATGTTTGATGCAAATAAATATTTGGTTGCTTAACCTTATATCTTTGGATATATTCAAAAAAATTTTTTTCTCAGTGTATATTTTTGTTCAAATCCTTGAAAAAAATCTGCAACAAGTTCAGTGAAGGACTGTTTTTCAATAATAATTTTCAATTGAAGAATGTTTGTGATAACGGGGTTAAGGTAGAAACGGGGCGATAAATGATATATTCTAAATAAAAATTAAATTCATTTTAATCACTAAGTGTAGGTTAGACTAGACGGTTTATCCTGTAAAATAATTTACGGACATACGTAGACAAGAGTTGTTTCTTTATGACACCCTCAAATAGAACGAACAGCTCGGCTACACTCACTCCCATATGAATTCTTTAATAATTTGGAGTAGATTTAATATTTTAGTGTTGTATGTCAAGTCAACTAGATTATCTAAGAATTAACCCTCCAAACAGTCTAAGCATACTTATGCAAAGAGCAGTACAATTACAGAGGAGGTACTCAATACTTTCCAGGGTCTATTTTTGTCACAGTTTGCTATATTTTTTTGACTAAACAGACACTTTTCTCAGTGTTTTCATATAGAATAATCGCAGATAACATTACTACAAATTTAATTTTTTTGTCTACTAATGGAAAGTGACTAAGAGTTACCGATAAATTTTTCCACGCACAACACAAATCTGGGGTCAAAAGTTGTTCATCACGTATAGTTTTTGAGAAAATTGGGTCTGAAATCTTCAAAAAGATGTTGAATAACCGTGAGCACCTAACCTGGAGTCCTAGAACCTTCAAAAAAGCCTCAAATTAAAGCTTGTAATTTCTCCTTTTGTACATCGATAGATCAAAACTTTTTCGCATCTAACGCCTTTGAGCGTAACTGGGTTAAAGGGTCGTTATTCTGAGTGAGAGAGAACTGTGAATTTATCCGTTTTCAGTCATGAATTTCATTTTGGTCGAATCCAAAACGCACTAAACATTCCGCACCCTCTAAAAACAACCATTATATTGGTAAATATAGCCTTACTTTTTTACTTTTGCATGGTTACAATCTTTGAAGAGTTCCTAGTCGGAAACTGGATTGAAAATAAATTTTATGGCCACTAACAAACAAACCCTGGATTGATATTTCACCCTATACAAACATTGCCTTAATTGTGACCCTTGAAATTCGTAAACGAAAGATCATTCAGCCAAAGAACTGATGATTCTGTGTTTACCAGATCTTCAAGGTCAAATGTGACGGAAATTCAAAAATTGACAAAAATCGCCATTTTTGGAAGTTTCAACCCCCATTTTCTTAAAAACTATACGTGATTGACAATGTATATAACTATTAATCGATGTTGTTTGTAACATATTTGCCGATGGGATTTATACATAAAAATAAAAAATGAGTGGTCGAAATAATAATTTTTCAAAAAATTGCTCATTTTCTTTAAATTTCTTTCTCATAAAATGTGTCACAATCAAAAATGAAAATTTTTGTATTCTTCTGAAAACTTTAATTCCAAAAATTTAAATGCACTAATTACTTCAAAACACCATCAACTATTTTTTTTTATATTTAAAATCTGTTATATTGATTTGGAAAGCATTAACAAAAAATTATCAGAGCAGCAAAATAAAGTATTGCCAGCCATTCAACTTTCTTTCTGTTCTAAAATGCTTCCAATACTAAACGTTTTAATCAGCTGCTGTTCAAACAAAAAATCACTCCATTGGAAAAATGTCTGCGTCAATTAAATTCGCATTGCTCGAAATGGGTGAAGAAAAAAAAAACAAGAAAGAACTCCAAAACTGAACTTTTATTTTTCAAAGAAGCAAACGAACGATTAAGAAATTATTGATGTGGAAAAAAATCAAATGAGCCAACATCGTTCATCTTTATGCTTTGATACTGTTTGACAGTTTTGGACATTTTGGGAAAGTTAGTCATATTTCAAAGGTAATAAATTAAAATGGTGATTTAATTTTAAGGCGAAATGCTAAAAATATAAAACGATTTATCTTTTGTTTTAAATAAAACACAAAACAAAAAAAAATTGCAGCTTATAATTTATGCGATATTTCTTCTTTTTTTTTGTGTTTTGCCTTGTAAAAGAGTAGTAGCAAAAAAAAAAGTAAAATAGTGAGGGAAAAAGAAAAAAACCTAATGAAACGTACAACATAAATTTTGAAGCGAACGAGAATGCGCACGGGAAAAAAATTTAAATTCGTGAGATTGTAGCTGATGGACTCATTTCGCGTAGTCGGTCACAGTTACGTTGCATTCAGTCGTGCTGGGGCGAAAATATACTTCCTGCTTAAGTTAGTTAGATTACACTGTAAAAAGGCTTTAGATGAAAATAAAGAAAGAATTTAGTACATTAAAAATAATGAAATGAATGTCTTTTATTATCATTAATATTACCACAATTTTTCTATTTTGAAAATCTATTCGCGCATTATAGTAATTGCTACTGAGCAAAAACGCCACTGAAATTTTTTTTTTATATTCAAACTATTAAGGTCTTAAGATACTTACACATAAAACAAATTGGGATCAGAAACAAATTAAATTAAAGCAAGTAGTGTACAAAGGCTTATGCTGGACTTACGCGTACGTTTTTTTGCACGTTGTTCGTTGCTGCACGTACGCGGTTCAACGAAAGAGTGAACGAAAAACGTTACAATAACGAACAGAACTTAAAGTGAGCTTGATTTTTCGACTCTTTGTTTTCACATATTTTCAACGAACAACGAATTACGTATGTGTAAGCGGTTAAAACATTTAAATTTGTTCAAATATTTTTGTTTTTAGAATGAGTAGTAACTCAATTTTACTACATGCATTGAAATACATAAAAGTTATCCTGAGCCAGTCATGACTTGTGCGCTTTCTCCATGTTTATTGTTTTGTATGCGCTTTTGTACGTTCATCGAACAACGAATATAACAACGAGCGTGTAAGTCCAGCATTAACAATCAAGAATTTTCAAAATAAGATTTTTACATAATATAAAATTATTTTAATTTTTTTTATTAATAAATTTCGACTTGTGGATTGCTTTGAGCAGAGAATAACGCATATATTTTTCAATATTAAAAAGTATGTTTGGAATACAAAAATTTTCTAAAAATATTTTGTACAGTGCAAGAAGCCTCCGTATGTATGCATGTCGACCTGACTTGAATGCTTGTTATTCGCATAGGTCGTTGCAACTATCACTGCTTTGGCAGCAGGCTGCAGTTGGATGAGTTATGAGCACAAAGGCAAGAGCAGTAAATTCAAAAGCTTTGTTATTCTCTACTTCATGCTAATCAAGAAGATTTTCCATATTACGAAGCATAATATTTCCTTTTGCCATAGAAAATTATTTACACCTCTTAATTTTTATTTTTATTTTTTTTTTTTCAACCACTAGCATTGTTTCCATGCAAAACTATGAAAAGAAAAAATGATACTAAAATAAAACAGTTAAGGCAATAAAACAATGGAAACTACCATTTTTATTACCCTTTTTCATTTGGAACCGCCAACGTTGGCGCTATGCTACAACGCCAACTACACTTGGATGACGCCAAGTTTTATCTACAGAACCTGCACATACCGCGCTCATTTCCCACTCCCACTCCCACTTGAAAAACAAATTTCGCAAATATTTGTAAAACGTGATGATGACTGCGCTCGATAATGATTTAAGCCAAATTGAGTGACGAATAGTTGTTAACCTTTTTTTTTTTCTTTGGTTGTTTTATCTACATAGTATTGTTGTTGTTGTTGTTATTTCTACACATTTTAGCTAAGCGTATCTTTTGCTGTTGCTGTTGTTGTTTTTTTTTTTGTGTCGTTCCGTTTAATTTATAAAAATAGAACAAAATCATAAATTCCACTGTGTGTTGACAGGTAAATTTAACTTAAACCAAATGACACTCCACTCTCTTGTTTTCATAACGCTTAGTTTGACAACTTGCAAGTGAGCAAGTTATCGTCTGCTGTCATTGTGTTGAATTGATTGAAGTGTCAAATTGCTATAACCGCAATTTGTGTACTCAACGTGGCGGCATAGCACATAAAGCACTTTTAACCTTCAATGGAAAGCGACAATATATGACAATGTATCGTTTTTTTTTTCTGCTGGTCTTGGCCAATGTATTGCAAGTGGCAAGTGCGCTGTTTAGGTTATTTGGCTAAGATAAAAATTAAGATGAGTTTTTGCTATTAGAAACTTTTTTAGGACTTGATGACATGATCTTGAAGCAGTGTAGAATAAAGATATACCAATTAGAATGAGCTAAAGTACATATTTTGTCATTGATCACAGATTGAGACAGCTTAAAGTTTTGTATTTTCTAAATAAATGGGGTTATATTAGATATCGATTGTCGCTTAGTTTCTTAGTTTTTAGAGAAACTGTTGAGTTTTTCATAAAAACAAAGGTCTTTAACTTCAAAAGCTCTGTAACTCATTTAAAAGACATTTTAATGTACCTACATATCGCGCACTTACTTCAAGACTGGCATAACTCAAAAAACGTGATTTCTGAGTTAATAATGCAGAAATATCCGCCATTTCAAGTTTTTGTTTTTTGTGTGAAAAATCCAGAAAAGTATCGCATAAGCTTGCCTTGTGAGAAGAGTTTATGTAGGCATACTACATATTTTGCATCAATACATTGATTTTTATGTATTTTATTTATATAACAAAGTAGGAAGCTCTTATTGGATCACCCATCTCTAACTAATATTGACAAGCCATTTGACACATGACAGCTGTCAAAACAACCCAGTTGGAAAAGGGACGTCGTATTGGATCATCTTTAGTTTTAATATTTTGGAAAAACCTCAATATTTTCGAAACTTTTTGCCTGATCTTTTGCGGATAAACGTATTGAAATCATATAAAAATTTCATAAATGTCACTTGGCTTAGGTATAGACTAAGAATTACTCGTAGCAAAGCCACAACCTTAAACCGGCAGCATATCAAGGGGGCGCATGGTGCGGCATTGCTTTGTCACGTTTGTTAAAATGACTAAAAAATAATACTCACTTTGAAATTCGTGGTTAAGGATCGATCAGCAAAAAACTTATTTTTTTATTTTCATTGGGTAAAGAAATACATAACGTATAAGGGGGGACCTTTAAGATGTTGTCACCCTTGGCGCCCAAAGGTGTTGTTAATCCACTGCCTACATTATTTTGTTTATAATTTCATTGCCCAATTTTTTCAAGCCATAAATTTCAAATTCTGTCTGACGGCCGTGAAACGCAAGGTGTATTTGATAGAACTCATTTCTGAGGTGCATGGTGCTTCAAATTTTACCAAGATTTTTGTGAAAAAAGATGGCAGTTAAGGGGACGTCCATAAATTACGTGAGGTATTTTTTAGAAAATTCGGACCCTCCCTCCCCTTGGCGAGATTTGGTGAGTTCTTGTGAGATCCCCCTCCCTTCCGTGAGACTTGTCTTATAGTTTTTAGATGTAATCTGCTATAATAATGTATACTCTCTGCATTAAAAAGTTGACGTGAGATTTTCGTTGACCACCCTCCCCCTTGGTGAGATTTGGTGAGATTTTGCTGAGCCCCCCTCCCCCGATTTTGACTCACGTAATTTATGGACGGCCCCCAAATTATTGTGCTTTAATTTTCTGATTTGAATCAGAAATCATTTATACCAGGCATGGCGAGATGAGCTGTGTATGGGAGCTGGATATCACTAATCACTTGATTAAAAGAGCGAATGCTCAGCCAAAGCTGAAATTAGAAAAACTCTAGAAAACATAATGTAATATTAGCGATTGGAACCACTATTACATACATTGCCTTTGATGCATAAGCATAAAGTCAAATGTGCTGAGACATTTTTCGTTGCGATCGATGAGCCACGGCGTTGGTTCATACTTTTCCGTATTGTTTCTATTGTTTTATATTTTACAAAATAGAAAATTATAAATGCAATGAAACTGATTATGAATAACCGGAGCCGGAATAATTATTTTTTGTTCGACTTGGCCATCTCTGATTTACACAGGACTAAAGCAGATCGTTCAAGTGAGGCAAATTTCGTTAATGAAAGATATATATGATGGTTCAAAGGTAGCAGAAAATATATTCACATTTCTTAAATAAATACAAATAATCGCTTACAATCTTCAGCGATGTTGGCTACAAAGAGGTCAAAAATCTAAGATGTACCTTTGTACTATAGATTGGATAACTGCTAGAAGTTAAAGTTCACGTCGAAGATCCTTTTATGTGGAGATCATGGATCTTACAAACGCCAATGAAGACTTTAGGCATTTATTTATATTCTATTTGGAATTGTGAACAATTTTTCTTTAATAAACCTAAATTGAGTTAAATTTTTAACTAGAAAACAATATGTAAAAACTATATAAAAAAAAAATTCAAATTTGAAGAAACTGGAAACTAATACTTAGTTTCACATTGATGGACTTTTTGCGCAATTATGTACCACAAAGAATGTTTTGCTTTTATGGTGCCGGAAAATAAACTTTGACGATCGATCAAAATATGACAGAAAATATTACTGAAATTTTGCAAAAAATAGATGAAACAAAAATAATTTTAGTTTTTACTATAAGTCTGAGAAAAAAAATTTTGTGAAAATCACAAACGGTGAGCCGAGCCAACTTTCTCTTTGACGTCAAATGGGCGTTATATATTTCTTTATATCAATAATTAATTTAAAAATGTATAAGCTTATCAATATCTTTTAAGGCAAAGGTATACAAGCAGCTATATAATTTATTAATATAAAATACACAAATATTGATTAATTACTAAAAAAAAACAAATTTAATATTAATTTGCTAAAGGCAAGGTAGTTAAATAAAAAAAATCAAATAAAAAGTTTACTAAAGTAATCAATTCAGCTAATGAAATTAAGGGCTGTTCAAATAAGCTGATTAAAATTTTTTTTAATTTTTGTTTCAATACAAAATTTATTTAAAAGAAGCATTCTATGCTAATGCCCACTTGCCAAAAAATTGCGAAATTATTCAAAGTAATTTATAAAAATTTAATGCTTTTTCAAAAGAACAATGGCATATGATTACATGTTGTGTCATACCGTGTGTCAAAATTTACAAGCACGTCAGGTTACACAAAATTACACGCATAGCGCGCACTCACACACACACTCACGTGCACATTGGGTATTTAAGCCAAATAAGTTTAGCCACTTATCGCATTGCTGCCGGCGTTTTTAAATGTTGATTTATTATGCCGTTGTCAACATAAACAAAAAAAAACAAAAGCATAACAACAACAAAACAAAAAAAAATATGAAAATCAACAATTAGTTCTTAACAAAAATCGCTTGTTTTTTGTTGTTGTTGTTGGCTTATGACATGACATCAGCAACATTTTTAGTTATTAGTTAAATGTAGATAGATATAACGAAAATGTGAAACAAAAAAAAAACAACAACTCAAAACTATTAAAAAACCTTCAAAAATAAACTAAAAAGGTTCAAAAATGTTGAACTTTAAAATTATTACTTAATGTATACATAAATGTCTGTACAGAGAATCTGTTTAATCGGTGAAGTACGCGTATGTAGTCAATGGTTTTGCGTAACCACCATGAGGTAATGGATGCGCTAACAATAACATCACTGATAAGATTTGGTTTAATAGGCTCAAGTACCAATGTTATTGCTATTATTGCAAAATCAGCTGATTTGCTCTTTATAGATTTTGAGTTGTTTAATTAAAAAACTATAAGAAAAGAATAGTTTAGCTAATGGGAATATACTTGAAAGATTAGAATTTTAAAAACAAAAGTTTTCGAAACGAAAATGTTTGTACCTCACACTTTTTTGCGTCTTATGAAGCTGACGCTTTTTACGCTCCATCACATCTCTATTATTCTTGAAAAAAAATAATTCTTAAGTAAAATGCATGGTCCGAATATGCAAAAGTTCGTGATCCTCTGAAATTTTTAATCATGCTGAATATATCATTCTCTAGCTTGATTATGAATTTCAAAACTCTTATAAAAATGTTAAATTTTTCGGTGTAAAAGGCCAACATTTTTGCCCACCTTGCGTAGTTATCGATAAAATACTTTACTGATAGTCTGATAAAAAAAAATGACTATAGCAAACTTAAAGAAGACAATAATCCCTACATTTAAAAATAAAAATAATAATAGTGTTTAGCTACTAGAGCAGTTAGCGCTCTTAGCTATCTAGCAAAATGCTTAAAGTCATGTTAAGAGTTTAATTTTATAAATGAAAACGATAAATATTCTAAGTTAGATCTGTTATTTTTCTTTTTAATAACTTTCCTTCAAGTCCAAGGCATAAGTGTTTGAAAATGTGAACTCTGCATGATGTGGGGCTTGGACAACACAAACATAGAAAATACCAAGACTACTAAATCAACTAGAATTAGTTTTCAGTCTAAGTTTGAGTTGACCTATCGGCAAAAAAAAAACGGCGGGTTGCACTCCGGGAGTGCCAACAGAAGTGAAAACAAATCGTTTAATGGCAAGTTAGTGTGTTAGTTGATATGTGTGCGTTTTCTTTTTATATGGCAATGCAATGGAAGACAAAAACGGAATATGTATTCAAATTTTACTCTCGCTCTCATTCTCAATTTTTCAACGCTACAATGCGGAATTTGAAAGAAACAAACATGTAAGCATAACAATCGTTGAATGAGAATGGAATGTGTCAGTTAGTGTTTCTGCTTTGCTTTTTGTCTTCCACTTGGAACATTTATTTAAAAGAAATAATAGAACATTCAAATTTTACTATCGCATTCATGACGGGGAATCCCGATGACGGTCGGTGTCGCGAGTTTATACTTTTTTCCTCAGCCGCACAACGTGCCATAAGAAGTTTTCACTTCAAAAATGTTATAAAATTCGCAATTATTAGATTTTTCATGCTTGAAAGGAGTAGCAGCTATGTAGTTAGTTCTATTAGCCGCTTGATAAAATAATGGGTCATAAATACGAAAACTTCTACGATTAAAATTTAAATTAACATAATTTAGAAATTTTGGTGCAACAAGAGACACACTTACAAGCTGATGCAAATAAAGTATATCCACGATATTTCTGTTTTCAACTAAGGACTGTATATACAGTAACTTCAAATGATCCTTATAAGGGGAGAGGCTTGAAGTATCTGTCCAATTTAAGTACTTTATAGCAAAATAAATGATTGCATTTTGCTTTGTTAACTTTTTTTGTAATACACTTTGTAATATACCTACCTATATAGTAAGTTCATTATAGTCTGAACATAATAATGCCGCATGCCTACAGCTCAACTCTTGAAACAGTGAAGCACAATGATACCGAATTCAATAGATAAAATTAATTTTCTACCCAAGTAGCATTTTTGGCAGAGGAAACTTTTAATGCGCACTTACAGCACTTCTACAGCTCTTTTAGGTGTGTACAGCTGTAAAAGCGCTGTAATTGCGCATTAAAAGCTTCCTCTGCAAAAAAATGTTACTTGGGTAGTAAAAAATTAAACATACATAAATAGGTAAATCTTGGTACTCTTAGGGCGTTTATCGCTGAACTGCAAGTTTTTATTCAAAAGAAGGTCGACCCAATGTGGCCTCTTAATTCGACCAAAACCTGTTTCTTTTTTCTGTTTTTATCAAAATACTCAAAAAGTATGACCTTTAAAAAAATTTCTTATCATAAAATTTCATAATATTATGATGCTTTGAAGTTGAAATTTCTCAATTCAACTGTGTTTCTTTATAGATTTTATGTCACTGAAACTAAATCCGGTAAGAGTTTTATTCTATGACTTGACAAAATATGTTTTTTGTATGTGTTTCGTTATACTAACTCTTGAGACATATCAACTTCATAGCATTATAACTCAAGCGAACCTCATCATAAAAAGTTTTGACTTATCAAAAATTGATGTGGGTTTTTCTTTTCTACACTTTATATTTTCTCTAATACTTTTCTATCAAAGACCTCTTTTTTTAGTAAATTGAGAAAAACTGTTGGAAGGCTGATTCTTCTCGACTTCAAAATGTAATATTGGTTCGTGCGCTCTTTTGCTTAAATAACTTGTAGTGAATTCATGTTCAGTAATAAAAAAACATTTGGAGTGTATTGTTTCAAAGATGCTCAATGTGGTGCCACTCTGCGCAGCTATATAACCAACTGAGCTGCAGATCAGTGGCATTTTGATGACATTTCCATGAACTAACTTAATAGGCATGAACTAACTATACATTTTTAGTAAAAACCGCATTGAGTAAAAAGTTTTTGAATTTGGTCAAAATAATTGCTACAATAACAAAAAAAAAATAATTTTTTCTGAATATTTTGACCAATTCTAAGAACTTTTTACGCAGTACGATTTGTACAAAAAATTGATAGTTTAGGAGAAAAAAGTGATAGAAGGTAAAATTTGGCAATTTGGTTACCCGTCGGTCGATTGATTATTCAAATTCTATTCAAATTTATTTAAAAAAAAATATTTAAAAAAAAAGTATCCAACTTTGAAAAAAAATAAAACTAATTTTTGATTTTCAATTTGGAACGCCGAAAATTCTCCCTCCACCTCAGTCCATATATGTTCAAGTAAATACATTTTTGGTGTGAGAAGCACCATCTATTAAGATAATAATTCGCTCAATTATCAGCCCTATGGAGCTTCTTTTTTTTTTTGCTTAGGATGTTTGGCAAATTATGCACCATATATGTGAACAGTTTCAGAGGCGTAACAGTCCTGGCTTGCATTAATTTTGGGCGACAGTTTTTCTTTTAATTCTTGGCCGTTTTTGAAGGCCAACGGTTTTAGGGTATTTTCCGTTTTTGTTAGAGCAATTTTAGTTTTATATCCCTTGCACAAGCGATAGCAATCAACAGCAAATGAATTCAGCAGTAAATTACGCTGTTGCTTTTAATTCAATAGATGATAGCAATAGCAAGCACTGATGTAATTTTTCGTGAAGTTATAAAACAGTGCCACTGATGATGTCAAAAAAGTAATTAAATGTCTTAAATATAGAAATGCGCGTTCTTTCAAATGTACACCACCAGCCGTTTCACAAATTTCAATGTCATCAATGTCACGTTCACGCATTGTGTGCGACATAAACGTAATATGACAAATTTAAAGAGCATAACGTAATAATTTGACAAGATCAATTCTAAAGATGATGGATATGTTACAAAAAACTTATTAAATTTAGAAAAATAGAGAAAATTAAAAATTGCTTGTAGGAAATGCTACACAATTACTTTAATTGTAATTTTAGTTTTAATTATGTATAACCAAATTGATTAATTTATAATGATTTATAAATAAAGAGACCTTGCGTCTCATTAGGGCTACAAAAATATATTATTAATAAATAACAAAATTTGTTTTCATTAAAATTAAAAAAAAAAAACTAAATTAAAATTAATAAAGCGCACATTCATAGAAAATTTACAAGTAGGTTATATGTACGTTAGTCAGAGAGTATCGAAAGGTCGCATAAATCGTTTGATATTTTCGTTTCGTTTTTTTTTTCAAAACCTAAACAATCAATTAGTTTGTATAATCAACACTTCATTAAGATATTTGTTCATTATATAATGGAAAATATGCACAATTTAGTAGATACTAAATTTTAGGCTCAACATAAATCTGCATAAATTATGTGGAAGAAAACAATCTGGCTACAAATTGTTACAACGTCGCACAGTGCACTTGCTGAAGGTGTTCACTACACAAATCTCAGTAGAAAAAAAAAACACAACAATTTGTTTACAAATTTTTCATAAATTTTTTTTCATCTTACATAGCTGTTTTTTTTTTAAATCTAATACGCATTTTATTTTATTTATTCCAATTTTGGAGATATATGGACCGAAATTGTGGTAATTTTAGTTATGAGCTCTGAAACCTTGCTTCTAATTTTGGCACTATGCTGTAAGGGAATGAACATAGCTTTTTGTCTGGCTATTGCTTTTAGTTGAAAAACCTGTAAATTAACTTTATGATTTCTCAAAAATACGAGACAAGAACCATACGCCCTAATTTTGACCAAATTTATATTTGGCAACTAAACAGAGAGTGGATAGCAGGTCCATTTTTTTCATAATCAACGTTTGCTACAGAAGATAAGCTATAGAAAAGCTAGAGAAAGCTATAGATTTTTGATCAGCTACAGGCCTAAAAAAATGTCCACTGTATGGCACACACTGGAGACGCAGCTATGGTACGTGTGGTTAAAACTTTTTCGAGTTTTTCGAATAAAAAAAATACACTTTTTTAAAAAAAATTTTTGGAGCTACATTTTATTTTATACCAACATTTTGTTAAAAATTATTAAAGCAAAACTTTCAAGATTTATTTCTGACATTTTGGTCCAAAATATTCATCGATAAGGTAGATAAGGTGCAATGCCGTGAATGACCTCAAAATTTGCGGTGAGCAAGATATCAGGAGATGCATCCGAAAAAAAAAATGTTTCGATATAGTCAACAGCTTTTGGGAGCTTAATCGTTCGATAGTTCTTTTTTTTTTTTTTGATACATAGTTTTTGATTTATAACCTAAAACGACCTTAATTTTGTGCACAAAAAATTAAAATTTTCTTTCTACGCCCACCATTTTGTCAGAAATTAAAATTTTTCAAAAATGAAAGATTAAACGCCCAACTGTTTACTTAACCGAAATAAAAACTTTTTTTCGGAATAACGAGTTTCCAGATATCTTGATCACCGCACATTTTTAGGTCTTTCACGGCATTGCACTTTTCTAACTTATCGACGCATAGTTTTGAACCAAAATTTCATGGATAAGTCTTGAATACTTTAATAATGTAAAAAAATGTTGGTCTAAACAGATGTTGGTCTGCAGATTCAAACATAAATTTTAAAAACTATGTCGTTTTTTTTAAAAAAAAAAAACTCGAACCTGGTTTTATCTTTATGGAAAGTAAGCTTAAGACTTAAAGAAATTTATTATTTCCCATGCGATTTTTCTTGAAAGAATACGCCTTCCTAATTCGTGTTATTCTGCGTCAGTTAGTTGGGGAAAGCTTTCTCAGCTTAGTTCCCCTTTACAGCCCTGCCGTCCAAATGTTTTCTAATAATTTATAATAATTCTTATGAATAAGCTTATTAGAACTACCCTTGAAGTAAGTTATTTTGTAGATATAATCGTTAAACCTATAGTTCTATGCCTTCCTAAGGTTGGCGTGCTCCGAGCATTGAACTAGAAACATTTTTTTTTTTTGACGCATTTATTTGTGTTTTCAATTATCTTGTCTGAGTGTATGTACTCTCACTAGGACAAACTAGTAGTGATACTATCTGTCGTTATAAGCGCATTGTTACATATTTCTTGCATTCCCACAAGTCGCTAATTTTTCAGATGACTTCAGATGAATTTTGGAAGCAGCAGCCAATTACAACAAAAGCCACAGCAACAACAACAAAAACCTCACCATAACTTCGATCTCATTAACAAAAGAAAAATGCAGTAATAAACAAAAAGCCAATTCCAAGAATCAAAAAAGAACAACATGAGTGTAGAAATAAAAGTACACTGATCAAACAAAACGAGAAAAGCTGTCCTCAATGTGCGCATTGTTGTTTCCTTGTTTGCTCGTTTCTGTTTTTTCCTGAATGATGCAACAATAACAAAACGCTAGCGCATACAGAAAAGATCACAGTGGTGAGTGCATGTTTTTGTTATTTTTCTTAAGAAAAACGATGTATTTTTCTAATGAGCCACAAATGGCACATTTTTCGTATTATGGCCGTCCCTGATTTAAGTCATGTATACCAAATCTAGTTATTTTCTTGGAAAAGCTTGCTTGAAATTCGATATATTCCATAATGATATTGGATAATTTTTAGTGAGGAAAAATTGCTCATAAACCAAATTGAAAAATTAAGTACTCGGCAAGGATTTCAGAATAATTTGGATAGCATGTGATAAGTGCCAAAAATGTAAGAAGTTTGAGTATTGAGTATCTTAAACGTTAATGCTTTGTTATATCCAGAGTTCGATATTAGTACTACAGCATAAGCACCTCTACAAAATATAAAAATAAAAAAATTTTATATATAATTTTGAGCACTTACGCCCTAAATGCAATCCCAGTGTACTACCCAGTGTACCCATTCACAATAAAAATATGAGAATAACTTTTGTTTAAGTAAAAAACAAGCTAATAAATGTATCGACAAGATCTTAAGACCTTTACGCTTTAATTAGGTGGTACTCTCCGCCGCCCTATTGCAGTTGACACAGTTTTGTGCGATATTCTCTCTACAGAGTGCCACATTTTTCCGTTTGTGATTGTTCTTATGTTTTGATTTTGCTGTCATCCAGTCTGTTTGAAATCTACTACCCATAAGAAGATTTTTTATTTATGATGACGCGTGGGTTGTGCTTTTCTTTATTGCTTCTTCCATTTTTCAGGCTGCTGTTGATGAGGCGTCAATAATGTGCGTCTTTATGAGTTTTATTGATCGTTTGGAGGTTTTTTTGTTTTCTTCTTTTTAGCTTGAAGCTCCATTCAGTTTTTGGTGTCTTGACAATCGTCTGCTTTTCTTAATGACATTTGAAGTGTCAGTGAATTTTGTTGCTATGATTATTTTTCTCCATTTTTGGTAGGTAATAATGGACTATTGCACATCGGAAGTGGCGTCATTATTTCTCTTGTTTTTTTCCTTTTGAAATTTATATTCGTGATTCATTGTGTTAATAATATGAATTTGGTAAAAAAATTATAGCTTACAGGTACAATATATTAAAGGGGTTTTCGTTAATTTAGTCTTTGAATCATCTTATTTATTGCATGGTTGTCTATGAGGGTTTGTCCATTGACTCATTAAATTTTAGTAGCTCTTTTCTTAAATACTAAACAAATTATTCTCGTTGTTAAGCTTTCAAGCAAGCATTTTAAAGCATATAATTTTTTAAAAATATTTTAAATTTATAACTCAAGAATATATGGTTTCACTATAAAGTAAGGCTGACTGATTTATTGGTACCCACATATTGTAAAATGAGGCTATCGAACTTGAACTTTTTATAATCTCTGCTAAAAGTTGCAGAGATTATATAGCATGCTGCCTGAATCTTGTTTAGAGCATAAGCTAGTAAAAACCAGAACTATTCAAAAGACAATTTTGGATATGGAAAGGGTCTTATTCTGCGCAACGGGCGATTTCTGTTTAAGCGGTAAATTCAACAAAATTTTATATGTAAGGCCTTCCACAAAAGAGTAGCGCTGCAATTTAACATATTACTACTAGTTGCGCTGTTGGCTCTTCAGACAACATTGATTTACGTGGGCTGTGGAAGATATTGCGTGGCTACGAAAAATTGCAACTTAAGACGTAATAGTCTCCATCAAAATTTGTTTTCCAAGTGAATGCTGTGAAGGCCACCTTACTAGCAGCATTAATTAAATTTAAATTTTGCGTGTGCTTTTGTGCAAAAAATAGCTTAGCTTTAATTTCTTTTTTTCAATATGTTAATGGGATGCTGCAAAACTACATTGTCTGGCGTTAATTAGGTGTCTTAGGGTGGATCTTAATTTGGGATAATGAAACAAATTATTTTGTAATAATAATAAATGCCTTTCATACTATTACATCCGATATTCAAAAACTCCAATTGTGAGCGAAGATTCTTTTTATTTTGAGTATAGAAGTCACCGGCCAAACCAGTTTTTTCTAGACTTGTATGCCTGAAGGTATGCAATGAAATTTTAAGGCAAAAACATTTCGCCTGCGAAGCGGGTGTTGAACATACTATACTAACGCTCAGCTGCGGCCGAATTTAATTTGGTTATAGATTTTGTCTTTTATATATAAACCAAGTCTCGCTTATCTGCGTCAACTGAGATGTAAAATGTGCTAGTTTTTTCTCATATCATAGGCGTGGTAACACCCATTTTTTCATACAAACTTTATTTTATCTGTACCTTTTATACATATGTATGTATATTAGGGTAGTTCGAAATAGAGTACAAGAATTTAAAAAAATACTTTAAAATTTTTATCCTCAACCCCTACGGAACCTATTTCAAAATGAAATTTGACATAAGCCGCCATTTTTTAAACTATTTTTTCTTAAGTAGCTTTTAATTTTAAGAAAGAACATATTAAAAAAAAGTATCGTTCGGATCTAGTTTTCGAGATATAGTCATGTGAAGTTCCGGATATGGCTTTTCTAAAAATCATTTTAAGTTGGAAACTAAGGAGCATCCCATTTGATTTTCGCAAAAAAAAACCAAATAAAAAGGTCAAATTTCACTTTGTAATAGGGTCCGTAGGGGCTAAAGATAAAAATTTTTAATTCTATCCCATTTCGAACCTATTTCGGGGGCGTCCCCAATTTTTTTTCTTCTTAAAAACCACCCTAATGTATATGTACCAGCCCTCATTCAACTGTGTCAAAAAGTTGATGGAATATGATGATTTTGAAAGGCGTGTCCTCACCCATTTGTCTAAGCCAAACATTGTTAAGAGAAGCATTTAAAAAAGAATTATGAAAATCCGTTGAGTAGCTTGCAAGTTTATATGCGGTTTTTCTCATATGTGAGGTGTGACAACGCCCATTTTTATATTGAAACTAACTTTTGCTCGTACCTTTTATGTATGTATGCATGAAGTCTCATTCATCTGCTTCAAATAGTTGTTGAGATATGACGAATTTGATTTATATGAGGGGCGTGTCATCATCCATTTTTTCCAACATCCTGACCGAAGGCCGCTCAATTTCAAGCATACAATGAAATTGATGTCTTTATTTTCGTCTTTGATTACCACAGTACTTCTGCTTAAAAGTTGCTAGTGGTGTTGGGTCGCAGCTCAGGCCCTACATCCTGTAGTACTTATGTGCAACAACGGCTTCGCTAGCCACATGACTTTTCATTGCATGATTTTTTCTCTTAAGTATTTTGGCCGGTAAAATAGACATGCACAACAAAAGCTAAGCTTAAGTCGCCCAAAGATTCTACTACAGAAGGAATGTAAGATTTTGATAACAATTTTCTCCAAAAAACCACCGAAAAAAAACATTTCTTTATAGAAATTTTTTTTTTTTTAAGTGATTCTTCCAAAAGAAATCCAAAATAGCCCAAGAACAGATATGAATAATGAAGAATCGTCTCTAATTTGGGTCACTCCCTTAAGAAATTCGGTCCAATATATGAAATATTTATCTGTGTTTTTTTTTTAAACACAAATCTTTCCTTAACATTTCGATTTTACAGAGAAGTGCGAAACTACAATTGAATGCAAATTAAATCCACCCTAAAGCATATATTACTCCAACGAATTTCCTGTTGCATGTTATACCGTTTTTTATATAATGAAATTTGCAGATGCTGAATGTGAATAAAAAACAAAAACTAAAAAAAAAAATAAACTCCAACGGCAACTAAAAGACTTGCAGCAGCGAAACCTACGCATGCGCATTGAACTTGAAATTTAAAATTTTACACAATGGATGGCTGGTGCGCTCACAAAAGACCCTTGAACGTTAATAAGTACAGTGAAGTCTAGTAAAACAACAATAACAATAATAAAACACCAATAACAACAACATTAACTTTAAATGCAATAAAATTGAACATTTTATGCAAATAAATGATTTTTTATTTACTGAATTTTTCGTTTTTTCATTTTACAATTCATTCAACATTTAATTGTTGCTGTTGCTCTTTTGTTTGATTGTTGCAAGATTTATTGTCCTCATGTTGCCTGGACTTTATAGACAGATAGCATCATCTTGTTATTGTTGTTATTGCCGTTGACGTCAATATCACTGACATTGAGGTTATGCTAAATTTCACATTACATATCGCATACGAGTACTCTGTAGCAAGTTCTTGTGCGAGTGTGAGTGTAGAACTAATGCTTGTACGGGGTACATTCATCATGGTCTTCATGGCATGATGCCTTGTTCAATTGATCGAGATCTTATCGCTTTTGTTTTATGTTTTATTTAAATTATTGACTCATGTTTTTTTGTTTATTTTTTTAATTTTTTTTGTTATTCGCAAAAGTTAATTAATTGCATTCATTATGAATTCCTCAATAAATTTTGTTTGTCGTGATCGTTTTGTTCCACTTTTATTTATACATTCAGTCATATATTCAGTTTTATTGGTCGTATTAACTTGGAGGTATACTGACTGTATACTAAGTTGTGTATTTTATTAGCCTGAGAAATGATTTTTTTTGGGTGTTTTTTTTTTTATAAAATTAGCAGTTCTCTTGTGTAAAACAGCTGTTGTATTTTCATTAGTTATGGTACAACTTTAAAGAATCATTTCCGCAACACAATTCTAGCAAAAATTTTATGGGCTTAAATGAGGCGCCTCTAACATAAATGTTGACGGCTTAGCATTTTTATGTGCCCATAACGTTCTCGAGTTCAGTTACCTTGTTTTTATTACCAATAACAAAAAAGCAAAACAATTAAAGCGCCGCTTGTCATAATTTGCAATAAAGTTATTAACAAATATATAAAAAAAGCTGTAGTCACACCTGTCTTTTTATTTGACTTTTATTTGCAACTGTGATATTTATTACTACTGAATAGGGATGATAATCCCGGTGTACTTTTTATAATTGAAATTTTCACTCCCGGGACTTGGCTCTTCTGAATTTAGATTAAAAGCTGAAAAGTTAATGATTGACATTAATCTAAATAATATATTGTATACATATAATAGTACAATATTGTTTGAAGACTCTTATACTAAGGTGAAAACAAAATACTCTATACCATTGTTGCAAATATTAACCGCGTTTTATTCGCCAAGTCGCTATCTATGTGCGAATAAAACGACAAGTTGTCTGAGAGTTGACTTGGTAGCACTGGTAGCACAAAAGTTTGACATTTCTGGTCCAAAAGCTGATATCTGACGTTTGTTTATGTTGTATGTTTTTGGAAACCTACCGTAAACTCCTGGGCTATCATGTCTTCCAGTAAATGCGCATATGCATTTTACTTTTTTCTTACATGTATGAATTCGTCCTTGCGCGCCAAATAGCACTTAAGCAGCCCTTTTGTTTCCACAATGGACCACACCTTCCGTTTACTAAAATTAAAACGTTTTGTTTTTGTTAATGTACATTTATCGTTGCTAGCTTAAGATAGCTAGCAAGAGAAGGCGAATAAAACGCAGCTATTGTTACATAAAAGGCCTCTTTCAGCTCTAGCATTATGAAATATTTTTTGAGCACAAATTGATTTAGACACACCTTGAGAGCCCATGTTCTATTCAATCAGATGAGCATAAAAAAACGGATTTTGAGCTTAAAATAGTTTCGACACCTCTGAATGGCCTTCTAAAAACCGATCATGGTGGGGCTCTGATGGAATTTCTGAACGATCTCGATCGAATAAAAAACATCGAGAGCAAAATTTTAGTGGATCGTCTGATTTTTTTTTTTTTGTGATATTTCATGAAAAAATCCAAATAAATTTTTTTTGCAGTATAAAAATTTTTAACAGCAAAACTCAAAAAAAAAAGGTTTCATTTTTATTGTGTTATCATCATATTTCATGGAAAAATATTAAAAAAAAAAGCAGAAAAAAGTTAAAAGTTGGCCTAAGAAGTGAAAAAAAATTTTTTTTTTTTTTTGGATCTGTTTGGCTTTCAAAGTATTTTTGACTAGACCAATTCAAAGTTACACAAACGTTCACACAAGGCTGGGTTAATATTTTTGTTTTTTTTTCGAACAGTCTTTCCGGTCATATATATCCTCCTTATCGCACGAGAGGCGTATCCGTATATAAAAATTCGGATCAGTGACCGAGACTGTACAAAAATCTTATTTTAGTCCAAAGTTTCAGTGATTCCTCTTGCATTCTCGAAAAAAATGCCATACTTGGAGCAAGTCGTGGGATTTCTGGCTATCGGTTTTGCCACCCTGACAACTGACTCATTCCATACGTGCAGAGAAAGTGTTAAAAAAACTCAAGTGTTAGGAAACAAACGAAGTCTATATAAAAATAAAATTTCCTTATGATCATCATTATTACAGCATTTATTGTGGTCATAAGACACGCCCACTTTTTTCTTAATATGTTATAACTGCAAATTTGTCAAAAATTCATGAGTCACTTGAGAAACAAAACAAAAAAAGTCCTCAGCAACAAATTGCTTTAATGATCTGTGGTATGTCGAGAAAAAGAAACATCACTCACTATCTTCGAGTGTGGCGTGTAGGAAGTCTAATTAAATTTTTATGATGAAAAATTAATAATAAAAACATTTAAGTTAAAAAAAGCCAAACACACAATACAAAAAATGTAGGTAAATCCATTAGTCAAAGCGATCTCAAGCAATAAACGTTGGTGGCTGACCATGTGAGGCAATACTCTTGTGCGAATAAATATCAAAATTGCAGCTGACGGACACAAACAATGGTGATATGTCATGTGGGGTGAATGTATAAAATTAATTATTATTTCACTTTTTTTTGGTGAATTTCGGTCATTAAAAATTTTGAAATTTAATAGTAATTTAATTGCAAAAGTGTAAAAGAAGTGGGTGATTTTTTTTTTGTATTTTAGCATGGGCGGACAATTGTTAAGTAATTTGCAACAAGGACATATAACTTGGCACAATTTTTTGCTGTGAATTTCAAAAGACAAGTGCAAACACTGTAACAATTAAAAATATTTATCGCATGAATTATAAATCACAATATTTACTTTGAAGTTTTCAAGGTGACCTTGTTAGGTTTTGAGTCATGAAATTGTGGTAGCTTTTGTAATGCAAGTAGCCTCATTATTACTGCTATAGTTCAGAGTTACGCAAAGTGTATTTTGTCATGTTAGCTGTCAAAGCGAAATACATTTGCTTACAAATATTCGTAATTTATTGATATGGAAACCCTTTTACCGCAAAACTCGGTCAACAATGCAAATCAACAATCGACACATTCACACACATTATACACTTGAAAAAAATTTAAGATTATTGATTGCTTTTGTGGTGTGTTTTGCTTACAGTGCTCCATGTATTGATAGTTTCCGTTGAAATTTTATGTTTTAGATAACATTAAGTTCAGGGAACTGCAACAGCAAAAACTTCTTTGCAGTAGGAATTTTTTTCGAACTTAGATCCTGTGTATGCGACGTTGAAATTGAGCAATTCACATGGTTGCAATGGAAATCTTTCTAGAACTTTTTCTTTAATACAGCCACTTAATTTTTTATTAAATCATTAAGCTTTAGTCCTGCAGTTTCTATCAATGCTACACTTCATTTTTAAGTTAAACAACCTACACATAACTCCGTAACCATAACACATGGGCCTTTTATGTAGACCAGTGGTGGGCACGTAGTGTCCCTATACACCCTCATTGCCCGAAGCGTTATTCGACGCACAAGCAAGCGAAAAAAAATTCGCAGAACTTTAACGCTATCGAGGCTAAGCGTTGACTTGAATTCAAATGAAAAGAAAAACAAAACACAAAGGCACAAAGGCGGCGCCGCATTGTGTCTTGACGAATGTAGCAATTGTTTGTAGTGCAATTTGGGTTTTTTTTGTGCTGTTGACGAAATTGGAAATTACAGCAAAAAAAACTTTAAAATTTTATTTGTTGTTGCTTGATGTTTTTGTTTAGACCTTTTCTTAGATTTCCATGCCCACCACTGACATATACATTCAATTTGAACCCAATTTGTAAGATAATACATTCAAAATATTTTCTTAAGCTACACTTGTGAAAATATAAAATAAATTTCTGCCATTAAAAGGTTATTTTAGAGCTATGTAAGATATGTTTTCGTTCATTGGATAACTCCTCAATAGGGAATTTTTGTGGTTATAACTGTGCTATACCACATTTTTTTCGAATAAATCATTTTCTTTTATAATTAGTTTACTGAGCTTACTGTTCAGTACTATGTGTGTGAACACTAAATTGCGTACAACGAATATTTACATAATAAATAAGGCTAGTCATACTAGTTTCTTTTGTTGCCAAGCGGAATCATCAGCGACTCTAAAGCGGATAAGTTAGAATTTCTAAGCCTGATATCTTTCCTTCTTTGCATAGATCTGTTGAGAACCCCAGCAAAAAGTGAAACAAAGCAAAACAGAAAATTATTTGCTCTGTTGTTTATCTTTGTTTTCTATTTCTGTTTGTGTTCTTTCTTTTTTTCAGTGTACTTTATTGTATGCATAAATTTGTTACAATCGTAATAAAAACCCATTAGCGCTGCTTAAGATTATACCCCACAGGTGGTTAAAATTTACATGTAAAATTGTCAGTAAGCAATCAATAACAGATATTTTCATGTATTAATTGGCATGTTACTATGGAATACATTTATAATATTTATGTATAACTATTACCAATGTAAATATTATTTTAACATACATAATTGCGAATTGCTATCTATACTTCTATGTATACTATGTATAAAGAAAGACGGTAAGTTTGTTTGCTTATTTGTTAGAGGTGAGTTCAGAAACTACTGAGGCTTTCCCTAAAACTTTTTCA
This sequence comes from Tricholauxania praeusta, assembly GCA_949775025.1. Taxonomy (NCBI): domain Eukaryota; kingdom Metazoa; phylum Arthropoda; class Insecta; order Diptera; family Lauxaniidae; genus Tricholauxania; species Tricholauxania praeusta. The sequence continues at coordinate 54,558,295 of OX459028.1, read as the reverse complement.
TTATAAGAAATTCTATAAAGCTATAAGAAATCCTTTTAAACTATAAATCAAATAGGCTATACTTCAGTTTATTAAATAAAGGGGCGTGGCACAACCAAGGCAAACGAAAAAATCATAAGAGTTTCACTGAGTGACGTTGAACGTCAATGTAAGCAAACTTGGTGTAAGAACATTTGATAACATTAGCAAATACTGGGAAGAATGTGGATGCCGTTACAAAAATAGGTGTGGCACCTCCCATGCAAGCAACAACTTTAAAACAGTATTCGTCAATTAAGCCAATTTTAGCAAACTAAGTACATGAATATTTGTTGTCTGAAGCAATTACTGAACCAAATATGAGCACAGTGTGACAAGTGGGTGTGGCACCTGTTACAGAGGCGTAAAATTTGAAACATTATACACAGAAAAAATTTCAAGCAAATTTTGCTAAACTTGACATGGGAACATTTGGGGATACAAGCAAGCACTGAACAAAATAAAGTCGGAGTTTGATATGTGGGCGTGGCAGCTACTATACAAGCAAACATTTTGATACGCCTTGCTAGAAAAATTTTATTCTTATCAAATTTGATACGAAAATATTTGGTGACACAGGTAAGCACTGAAAAAAGTGTAGGCACCGTTAAACAAATGGGCGTTACAACTCCCATATAAGCAAAACTATTCAAGCAAACTCTGTATTTGAATATTTGTTGACAGAAGCAAGCACTGGACTGTATTTTAGCTTGGTATGACAGGTGGGCGTGGCACCTCTTATATAAGCGAAAAACTTTGAAACGTTATACGCAGAAAACCTTTAAGCAAACCTCACCAAACATGGTATGTTAACATTTGCTGACACAGACAAGTGGTGGGCAAGAAGTGGGCCATAAAATAAGAAAACTATTTAAACAAAGTTACCAAACTAGGTATGAACATTTCTGGTGATATAATTTAGCATTTGACGAAGAAATTGACGTCATACCTTCCATATAACATAATATCTCGTATGGTTATGTAAAATAACTTTTAACTTAACGATCACCATCCGTACGAAGCCGAAACGAACTGTTATTTGCATAGAATATTTGTAGGTATAAACATTAAAAATATCAAATATAGAAAAACTTAATATCGCTTGCAAAAAGTTTACATTCTAAGGTTTTTTAATTTTTGTCACCACACATATTTTTTTTTTTGCCAACAATCAGCGAAGGCAAACAAAAAAGTTTAGAACAACGTAATATGAGAAAATGCTATGCAAAATATGCATAAATAGTTCCTTTATTTATTTTAATAATTTGAGCTTGCGATATTGACATAAAAAAAAAGTAATTTGAAAAAAGAAGTGACTGGCTCAAGAGTTTCGCAAATACAAAATCAAAGTTCAGTTTTGCAAAAAACATTTACATAGTTCAGTCAATTGGTTTTATTGCTCTTTAAAGTTGCAATTTTTTGCCAATTACTTATCATTAAGTAAACTAGATAACAATTAACTTTTAGTTAATTAATTGGAAAAATTGTGACGAGTCGCATGTGCCTGAATCGATAAAATCTGCGACGAAAAAGAAAATACACCTAATTCTGTTTTTACACGGTAGATACGTTCCAGAAAAAACCGTGTAAAAAAAGTCGTGAAATATGTATGTACATACAATGAAATAAGGGGACTAGTTCCACATCCTTCAACCTTTTAACCTTCTAACCCAATTCCCTAACTAAATTTCTAAAAGATTACGGTCGATAAAAATAAGTATTTTTCTTTAAATTTTCAATCGAATAGCTTTTTTTAGTCGTGCTAAATCGAAGAATCTAGACCGTGTTAAATCAAAACCGTGTAAAAACAGAATTAGGTGTACTCTAAATTAAACAAATGAAGTTAAGGCCAATTTTTCATTAATGCTGGGTGAAATTTTCTCTTTCATTTTTATGTGATTTGACAGTAACGGTTGATTTATTTATAGGTACTATTTAGAATAATTAACTAAATTAAAAGAATTAAATTTTGTCAGGTAATCTTTATTATAATACAAAAAAACATTATTTTTTAAGAGATAATTTCTTTCAATGTTGGCCGTAACTGCGCCTAACATGGTCTATTCTGAAGTTTCGATGACGCATTTGAGCATTTCGAGTGGTACTTGGCAAATGGCGCGAGTAATGTTAGCCGGCATATCCATGTAGATTTTGAACTTTACGTAGCCCCAAAGGAAAAATTCTAGAGGTGTGATATCACATAATATAGGCGGTCAACTCACCGGTCCGAAGCGTGAAATTTAACTTTTCACTGAATTGTTCTTGAAATGAAGTCATAGTCTTACGAGCTGTGTGGCAAGTAGCACTGTTTTGTCAGAACCAAATGTCGTCGAAATTATGGGCTTGAATTTCAGGAAGCAAATGTTCCATTATCATAGCGAATAATGAAGAAATATGGACCGATGATTCCACCAGCTCATGAGCCACATCGAACCGTTGTTTTTTCGGGAACCTCTTCAGGTTGTTCTTCAACACATTTAGTCAGAAATGGGCTTCATCGCTGAAAAAAAATTTTGGTCGAAAACAGTAGTTCTTCTTCCAGCTTTCCGTTTCGGAAGGTCCGCCGCCTTCAATTTTTGCATGAGTTAAATTTTGTATGCTTTTAAATCAAGATCCTTTGGTAAAATACACCAAGTTGTTGCATATGACAAACCTAGCTGTTGAGAACGACGCCGAATCGATTCACCACGGTTATCGGGTACACTCTCAGCTACGTGCTGAATATGGTACTTTTGTAGTTTTGGTTATTTTTCTTAAGAAAAACGACGTGTTTGATGTAAAGAGCTATAATTGGCTCATTTTTCCTATTTTGGCCATCGCTGCCTTAGAACAACTTATTAGTGCGGAACTAAAATGATGTAGGCTAGTGCTATCAATGACATCCTTATGTCACGTTGTTTTGCAGACGGAATAAAAGAGAGTTCTCATTTGTTATTTTTTAAATGTTTAGCGGCAAAAATTGTGAGATTTGGTTGGGCATTATGGGAAAAGTGGAAAAAAAAGATATGGGTAATTTTTCCAGGACGGAAGCTGAGCTGCTACCCTTTTCAACATTATTCAAAATTATTCGATTTTTTCAGCATTTTTCAACTTTTCAATATTCTGTAGTACTTCACCTTCTCGCTCTCGTTTTCGGTCATAAGAGAATAAAAAATAAAAATTATAATGCATAATTATTTATTATGAACATATTTTTAAAATATTTTTTAAATCAAGTGAATTCCTTAAAAAATCATTTATTTTTTCTCTTCATCTACATATTTTTGAGATATAACTTGTTTGGCTCTCTTATGCTTTCTAATAAAATGCAAGAACTTATTTCAGCTAACTTTTCTAAGAAACCTATAAGCCGTTCTCACTTTACATATCATTTGTTCTATTCCAAACAATAGGAATACGAAAAATGCACTGAGCCAAATTTGAACAAAACACCCAATTTAATTTTATCTCTGCGACGTGTTTACCTAGCACATACCTTTGTATTACTGCTATTGCTAAGTATTTGCATGCAGCTAATTTACTACATTGAAATATTATCTCTACAGATATGGAGCAACGTATCTCAAAGATACAGCATTGCAAAAGTAGAGCAAACGTTAGTTAATTCCATAAAAATTTTAATTTTTTTTTCGCACTCAATTGAAGACGATACTTGACACCATTAAGAGAAGAATTTTTTCACTGGTGTTACTTAAGTCAGCAAATTTTAATGAAACAGCCATTGGATACCAACAGACAGACAGACATTCAAGCAACAAATAAAGAAAAGAAAACACAAAACAAAAGTAAAGAAATGCATGGAAAAAGCAACAGATAACAGTTTGGCGCCTGCCTACACTTAAAATGCGTCATGTACTCTAGCCCAGCTTTGTTGAGAAAGAAATCAGCAACATATACGCAGTAACAGCAACAAAAGGTTAAACATAAAGTTTAAAAAAATAAACAAAAAAAATAAAATTTATTTTATTTATGCGGCGTTACATTTACATGACTAATAGCGGTATCCAACAGATACCATAATTCAAACTGACGAATCAAGATTGATTTTGCGATATGCGACGTGCGCGATCGCATTACAAGCAAATAAAGAACGTGTTTTCGGCACTTTAAATGGTAGAATATTTATTAAAAAATAATAAAAACATGAGCGGAATTAAAAAAAAAAAACTATACACAAAACATCATCAAACTTTAGGAAAAAAAATCCAAACTTTACGAAAAAAAAAATGATTCAGTTTGTGGAAAAAATATTAAACGACAGGCTGACAGTGATATTAATCAGTAAAAAGCAAATGAATAGAATTATCTGTTTCTTTGATATGACACTTGAAAACTGAGGGCACATGAAATTGAGAACAAAGAAATAAAATTTATTTCGTATCTTTTACCTGAATGTTTTTCAATGTTAGTGAACATAGAAAAGAGTTGGGCATATTGGCCAACTTCGTAAACAGTTTACGTCAAAAAAAATATATATATGATCTATTGAAGCCACGGAATAATTGAAGTGTCAAAAAAAAAGTATTTTAATTCAAAAAATCTAAATCATCCAGAAACGAAACCGAAGTTTCACCCTGAACTAATGGAAAATTGTCCCTAACTCCATTTGTTGACTTTCTGCCGCAGATATATTAAGGGTGGGTTCAGCAACTACTCGACCGATTTTTAAGAATTTTTTCACTATACGAAAACTTATTTCGATAGAGTAAAAAGGCGTGGCAACTGCTCTGCAAGCGAACAACTAAGACCGTTCTAGTGCGTGAGGTATACATAAAAGCCAATGTAACTTGGTATGGCGTGGCAGCTGCTCTAAAAGTAGACAACGTTGAATAAAAAAGCGTGGCACCTCTGACACAAAATGAACTAGACAAGTCCTTAGTTTACTAATTTCAGTGTGAAAGTATTTGGTGACAAAAGTCAGCACTAGAAATAGAACGAAGTTTTGAAGAAGTTGGCATAAAAGCAAAGAATTTGAAATGAATGCTTAAAATCTTTGTTTTAGTCTTGTTTAGAGGGTGGCTTTCGTTTAGAGGGTGGCATCACTCTCTAAAAAATGTTAAAAAAACAGTTGAAACTAATTTCACCAAACTAGGTACAAGAACATTTTGTGATACAGACTTTAACTCATCAAACAATTAATAAATTATTTCAGTGCTTTTAAATCCTAACTGGCTTCTAGTAGTTTCTTATCTGAAAACCGAAATGATTTTGATAGTGTCTTATAATGTTGCAAGATATCAAACTTTCTGTCCGTAGAAAAATTTTGCGTAAGTTTTTTATTCTGTCCTTCAAAAAAGAATTGTTCATTTCAAGTTAAAGAAATGAAGCCTTTCCTTCGTTTACGTGGCTTTTAATACCCTTAACGATTATGAAATCATGACATAGGAAGTCACAGATATAGCTTTTCAAAACATCAGTTGATCTATCTGTGATCTTGTCATGTTTATTTTAAGGAAAACCATCGAACGATTTGTAATTTTACATGAACATCGGTCTTTGCAATTGGCTGTAAAGTAAATTTACATGAAAATCGTTCTTTTCCAAAAACAGCAAATATTTTGACAAAATTTAAAATTCTTTTGCATATTTTCAAAAAGTTATCAAAAATCTTTTTTTTTTTTTCTTTCAATTTTTTCAACTGTCAGTTCATTTGCAATTTGGTAAATAAAAACCATTGAAAAAGATACATTAACCTTCGTTGATTTTTTTTTTGTTTATATAAGTTTTTTGTTTTTTGCTGTTGCTGTCATTGCTTAAGCTTTTTTCTTGTTCTGGTTACGTAAATAAACAGAGTAGAGTCAACCTTAAAGATAAACAATTACAGCAACAAAAACACAGTACAATACTGAAAATTGTTGCTGATAAAGATAAAGTTGGGGAAATAAAAGAAGCAACATTTTTGTTGTTGTTTTTTTTTCGCCTAATGTGTTTCACTTGACAGACAGACAGACAGACAGTCAGCTTAGTAATCAAATAAACAGGTAGACGGGCAGTTAGGCAAACTTTTTTCTTCTTCTTGCTAACTAACTTATTTTTTTAAAATAAAAATAAAACAAAAAAAAAAAAAATATTTATTCTAATTAATATAATTTCAATGTTTAAGCAAGCTAGAGGAATATCGGCCTTAATAATTTTTTTTTTTTTTAATTTGCACTCACAAGTTTAATTTAAGTCAAACTTTTCTGTTAAGAGACCTACTTTCAAAGCGACAAAGGGCGCCCATTAATTCACTAAGGGGGAAGGGGGTGATTATGAAAACCTCACGTCAACTTTTCTATTCAGAGCATATAAATTGTAAAATCAGTTAACATTTCGTATCACAAAATCAATATAAAATTAAATCATTAAAGTACCTTTCTCTACTTATTTCACAGAAAATATGTAGTATATACCCACTCAGCTTGTAAAGTTTCGTAAAACTTTCAGAAATCTTTCACATAAAATATTGCAAGGTTTCAGTTACATTTCAGATATCTTACATTTCCATTTCAGAAAATTTTTAAAATGTATCAATGCCCAACATTTAATTTAATTTGAAGCGTTTCTGAAGATTTTTTATTACGTCATCGAACTATTTTCTTATTCTGCGTCACTTGCACTGTTATTTTATTACGTCATCGAGACTCTGTGTTATTGTTTCATTTTACCCGTATACTTAATATACAGTTATTTTTTGTGACGTTTCTTAATTTATAATTGACAATAAACTTATATTTAACATAGCATGAAACAGAGAATTATCTGGAACCCTTCAGAAAACACTTTGTAATAATCACATGTGGAAGATTTCGTATATAATGTGTTGGAAAGATTTCATTTGAAAAGTTCAGGAAACGTTGAATCTGAAGCAGTTTAGAACTACTGCAGAAATATATAAGAAATTAAATTGAAATATATCAGAAAGATTTCTGTAACGTCAAATGAAACATTTCTGGTACGTTACGCAATATAACATATCAAATAAATTGAATATTTTATTAAAAAAGGTCTCGCTAGGGGGGCAGATCTCACCAAATTTCACCAAGTGGGAGTGCGGGTCCGAGTTTTCAAAAAATCACCTCACGTAATTAAAGGACGTCGCACAAAATAAATATTGATGAATAATTAATTTGGCTTCACTTAATTTAACATTTCCGTATACTTCTTACACAGAATGTATAAAACAAGCAGTCATAAGTCTTATTTGAAGAAAAAAATTAAATTCCAAGTCATGAATGAATGAATCTTTTTCACCGGAATAAAACATAAACATTTCACTTTACAAAATAATAATCCCATGCTCTAAACGTGGCAATGAAATCATTGCACTTGGCACAACTGAGTAATGCAAAAAACAAACATTTGTCTACCGAATTTTTGATAATGAAAGTGGATTTTAATATTTTTTTTTTCTTTTTTTATGTTTCGGTGTTTTAGTTTTTTTTTTCATAAGATTTTAGTTTTTTTATTTTTAAAAAAATTTCTTTTTTCTCTTCTTTTTCTTATTTGATTTATTCTTGTGGTACAACCCGCAAATATTTGTTTTTTCTATTTATTTTTTTACCTTTTTCTCAGTTGTACCAATAACAAGTAGCTGCCTGCTTACTATTAAAGTCTCTGCTCTCTATAAATATAATGGATCCGGTCTTAATTTGGTGCTGTCAACTTTTTTTTTTTTTGAAATTCCAGGAATAACGATATAAGAGACAATAGATACAGACAGCAGCGAGCCTTAAATAAAATGAGTTTTTGTTTGGCAAATGTTTGTTTTTTTTTGTTAAGAGTTTTCTTTATAAGAACTTTATTATTGAGAGCATATTTCAACATTTTTCGCAAAAGGGTCAGTGGAAGCTTCGTATATACAAAATTAACCTTCAAGTGGTAGACAAGAAAAAACAATTATTCATATAAAAGCAACCGGCAACCGTTCGACCTCTTTCTTCTACAAGAGCAATGTCTTCGGCCTAGCGACGTAGCCAAAAGTGTATGACTTGTCTAATTTTGTGCACCAACCCAAATTCTTCTAATTTCTGCACCAGAAGTTTTTATAGCAGTGCTTCTTCAAACGCTATACAGGCAAACTTCCATATAGCGAATACGCACGGGACCAGAAAAAAAATTTGTTATATAGAAAATTTGTTATATAGAGATAATTTTTTTTTTATTATTTATTTAAAGAAGCTACTAATTTTGGTTTGGACTACACTCCTCCATTTTTCTCCTACAACAAAATCTTCTAATACATTAAGAGAAGCATACACATTAGTCGGTACGTTGCTCCTTTTCTCCAGAAAGTTTCGAAATTCATCAAATGTCACGCCTTCTACAACTTTTTTTATTATCAATAACTTTTTTTCGATTGTTGTTCTTTTCATATTTTGGGGATCCTCTTAAAATGTTGTCATTTTTCTCCGTATGTATGTAAGTAGTTTTATTGACATACGTAACAGAAAATTATTTTAAAAAAATTTGCTTTAAGGAGATCAGAAACGCATAAAAGTTTTATTTTCAGCAGCAAAATTTCTTCGTTTTAAAGAAAATCTCGCTATAAGGAAGTTCGCTGTAAGAAGATCAAAATATACTGAAATAAGAAGGAGAAAGCTGTGTACTTGAACTCAGTTTGTAGTAGAGAGAACTTCGTTGCATAGAAGTTCGTTATAAGGAAGTTTGACTATATTTTGAATTTTCTTTTCTTCCAACTTACACTCGATTTTTATTCCTGCTCTGCTTCTGCATCTTAATCGAGCAGCATATAACACTAGTTTACACAAAAAATTATATAGAATCTACGCCCCAAAATACATAGAAAATAGACTATGTGAAACCAGATTTCGAGATGAAACCCAAATTTGTAAACTAGTGTAATTGACCGTGTGTACAAATTATAAATTTAAATACTTCTCATGACTTTTGTTTTCTTTCTATAACATACATATGTATGTATATTACATTTTAATTCTACATTTATTTAACAACTAAAAGTATGCAATGGAATTTTTGTTTGCATCATTTTTTTTTTTGTGCTATTATAATTTTCCTTTCATTATTCGCAAATTTTGTCACTGCGCAAACTATTTTATATAAAAGAAATATAAATATAGAAATAATTTTGACACAGAATCTTAAGTTTCGTTCAATTCATTAATTGTATACCACTTTTTGAAAAAGTTAAAAAACACAATTCGCTGATAGGTATATTTAAAATCTTAATTAAAAATTTAGTTCCTGCTTTCAAGCTAAAAAACATTAATCGATAAGACTTTTCGAAGTGGGCCTAAAATATTCCAAAAATTTAAACTTTTCAATAACTTTAAGCATTTTATTGCAAAATATTGATTCGTCTACTTGTTATGTAAAGCGCAATTGAACCTTAAGGCTCCTCACTATTTGAAAGTTCGTTGCAAAAATTCAATTCAATTTATTTCACTATAAGAAATTAAAAATTTAACAACTTCTCAATGCCTTAGGCAAATTTCAAAGATATCATCTCAGATATAATTTATCTAATATTTGATGCCCAAAGTAAAAAATTGGTATACTGAATTGGCATAGCCACAGTAAAGGTTTTAATATGAAAGCTCGCATGTACCATGAATAGGCATGTTACAATTTCATTGACAAAAACGAAAGGTTTTAAAATGAAGAAGGAATGGAATTGTAGTAAACTCTCGTACTAAGCCAATTTCTATGGTTTCTCTATTTTTTCGCGAATATCGAAACCCTGCATACGTAATTGCTTCTCAAGTTAAGTATTATGAAACAATATTTTTGAAACATACTTTTTGCAAAGTATGTCAATAAGAACGCTTTTTCGTTTCTTCTGCATTTTCACTACTATTGCAAATTTCTGAAGCAAAAGTATTAAAAACAAAAATGTTTTCTGATAAGCAAAAAAATGTTCCCCTGCCACACATTTGGTCAGAAAAAAGACATGCAGTCAAATTCCATGAACGTTCGCGAAATAAAAAAAAACAAAAAAATTGATATGACGAAAAAATTTAAATACAATTTATTATGGTTTCGAAAACTTTATAAAGAGGAAAAAAACTATTGCAGCATTAGCCTTAAAGAAGAAGGATTTGCTTTCTTTTCAATGGTTGCTGTTGTTGTGATTGCTGTTATGTTAAACTTTGATTTATGCAATAAGATTTCAAAAAAGAGATATTTTATTTAATGCTGTTCCTATAGCTGCCGCTGTCAGAAACAATATGACCCTATTGGAAATGTAACCAAGGGTGAATTAAACAAAGAAAAAGTTTCAAAATTCGCTATAAAATGCTTAAGACATTTTTACTGAAGCCTTGTAAGGCCGAAAGCACTAAACTGGCTAAACACTTTTTTCATTTTTCCTACTGGGTTCATATGAAGAATCAGTTGAATCGCACGACTGGACACACTTTTGTGATGCTGCAACAGTCATATACAAAACTTTAGAAGTTTTATTTTTTTTTTAAGAAAGAAGTTTGTTGTTGCTCCTCTATTGCTACGTGTAGCAGCTGTAAACAATATAAAGCCCGAAGCAAAAATTGCATTGTTTGTGTTTTAGCTGAATTTTCTGTGTGTCTGAGTTTGTATTTTTTTAAAATATAAATTATTATTGGCATATCTTTTTTGATTATTTGTATGAAATTCATCTTCCACGCTACAATGTATCATACTGCATTTGCGAGTTGCAACTTTTACTGCACGTCTGCGCACCGCCGTGAACTGTAAACACAAATCATCTGTGATCTTGCAGAGTCTTAATGAAGTTTTACCTTTTTTCATTTGATTTTTTTTTTTTTTCATTCTTTTAATAAATAAATAAAAAGCAAAATAAACCCATTAAGTGTTGTGGCATGGCAACGCGTTTTGATTAAAGTTTTAACTTTTTTGAGAACTTCTTTATTTGGGTTAATATATTGCTGGAAGTAAAAAATTCAGCATAAGGAATGTGTAACGTTGTGTCTTTTTAGTTTTTTGGATGAAATTAATACATTTTGTTAGGTTTTGAATAAAGCAATTTGCACCATTGCATTCCTATGGTGATTTACATAAAGAAATTGTAACTAACCCAATTGCGTAAAAAATCGATCAGGTCTCGTTTTGGAAATAAGTGAAACAAATAAAAGAGAAAAAATTAGGCTTTTTTACAATGCCATTGTCTTTCTGAAATTTTTCTTTAATTTTTAATTTTGATAATATTAGATCCTTTCAGCACCAAAAATACCAACATATAATTTTTCCCATTTTTCACTTATTCGTTTTTGTATCGCGTTTTTAAAAATAACTTTCACACAGGCGATTTCACTAATTCGTTTTTATTTGGCGTCAGCTGTTTTGTACTTGAATCGCTTTCAGATTTCACATTTTGTTTTTTGTGCTCTATTTTCGTTTGTTTACATTTTGTTTTTTAATTTGTACAGCTGTTTGAAATTGATTTTTTTAGCATAAGTGGAAATAATTGACAAGCAATTATTTTTTTTTTTTTTGTAAAAATATAGGTTCGGGATGTTTGATTTATATCGATAGCGAGCCATATTTGACACAAAAGCGTGGTAAATAAAAATGGGCAATTTTTGAAAGCTTAATTTGCCAATTTCATACAAAGTTCTGATAGATATCAAAGCGTTTTTCCTAAGAAAGTAAACTTTATAACAGAAAAAGGAAAAAAAAATTCCCAGAGCCAAAATGCAGGCATTTGCAAATACTTTTTATATGTTACTTACCACATTCACATGCTGTTAAAATATAAAAAAAAAAATACTGTAAAAATTAATGGCAGACGCACAAATAACGACTTTTTAAGTAAACAACTTTCTAGATTAAAGCGTCTGCCATTGAAATATTTACTTTTACCCTTAAAAATTGATAGATTGAAGCCGCAAAAAAAAATATACATCCACGTAAATCTAAATATAATTGTTATGTGCAAAGTTTTACTTATCTTCATTCTTCGCATTATCATTAATAGGCTGCTTAAGCTGCAAAAGTAAAAAAAAACTTCCCTGCCACTATTTTTTTTCAATTTGTTTCCTTTGTCTGCACGAGTAGGCTGCAGGCTTTCAAAGCAAAATATTAAGAAAACACTTCAAAAACGACTCTTAAGAAGGAATCGTTCGTTAACAAGTTTGTGTGGGTTTTGTATTACAACACTCAACTCATTCACAGAAACATTAACGCAAACGTACTGACTCATTTTACTATGCACTGCAGACGTCCGGTCTGTACTCGCCATGGTTATATCAATCTGGCAACGCCAGCGCTATTATATGGCAGCCGCAAGTGGGCTTCATTCATCCCCACTTGAGTTGCATTTTTCGCCATTTTTTTTTTTTATTTTACCATAAAATTTTGTTACATCAAAAAAATCATTCAAAATATCGTAATTTTTTACCAATTGAAGGTTTTTACTTTTTTTTTTTATTGAAATTTTATTCTTGCGTTTGGAAAATAAAATATTGCATTCTGGTTTTGACTGTAGGGTTGCCACTCTAACGGCTATGGCTTTTGTGCAAAGTTGTTTTTGTGTGGGCTACTTGAACTCAGTCGCACTCAAATGCGCGTTCGCACAGCCACCACGAATTTTTGTCTTTGTTTTTTCAACAAAAAAGTGAACGACACAAAGTCTGGTGCAAAAATCAGTGCACGTTCATGACTCTGTCAGGAATCTACCTTCACACATAGGAAATAGAAAACCCACATATGTGCTACCGATATGCAACTGCAATTGTTGCAGCATTTTGAAGTTGTGTGAAGTATTAATGGGCATGGGCAAAAAGGTAACTTTAGGCTTAGATGACTTTGACATTTATGAAAAACTGTTTATTATTATGAGTTTTTGTTCGATGTACCAGACTTGTTTTGTTAATTCGTGATATTTTTACAAATATTTCTAATTTTTTATTATACTTAATAGTGTGAGAGATTGTGAATTAATTATCTGATCAAATTATAGTATGAATTCATCTTCTAGCGATAGAAAAACTGCACTTAATTTGATATGGTTTGACTAGTTTAAGCATATCCTGGCAATTTATTACATACAAGGCTTCGGACGTGCACGCTTAGTTGTGTTTTTTCATAGTGAAATTACTCTCTTAAGATCAAATTCCATGTTATCTCTTTAAAATTAAAAAAAAAAAACAATTGAAAGAGAGTTTGTTCTTTGAACTTGGAAGCCAAATACGAACAGTTTGAAAAAAAAAAAACAAACAACAATAACGACACAGAATTCAAGAAGCAGCGTCATAAGCAATGAAAAGCAAAACGACAATTTTCGCATGAGCTTTTGCAAAAACGTAATCCTTAAAAAATTCATACCTAACTTTAAAAAAGTAAAAAACAAGTATGCAATAACCTTTTATAACACAAACATGATATTTTAAAAAATAAATTATTAAAATCAGTTCAGTATATTTTGCGCCAAAGCGTTACAAACCACATCTTTATAAGCAACTTTATATAAATAGCATAGATTTTTTGATACAAAATCTTTCTTAGTTTCAGCAAAATTAATAAACTCATTTTTTAAATGAAAGTAGCAAACATCTACACCCTGAATTATCATCGGGACATTAAACTTTTTCTTGCAATTAAGATTACGAAAAAATATACTTTAAGTCGATCGCCTAAGCTTGTTACTCAAACTGTAATCAAAACTTTCCGCATTTCATAATGAACCCAAATATCTTAACACAGCATTATTGCATACTTTTTGATACAAAATTTTATACCTGTGTTCAAGGCTTAGTAACTATCTTATGATCATTTAAAATTTTTGCAAAAATACTTCCTACTCAAGAAATTATATATTTTTCCCATTATGAAAACTAATTTATTTGACCACATTTTAAATTGAATTATTTGCTAGAAAATTCCTTCATACTGCTCGTATTTTCCCCACGTTCTATACAGCAAACAGGCGTGAGCCAATGCCCTCAAATTTGTAAAATTAATGTAAAAATTACATTATCTTATGCATGCAAAATTTAATGCAACAACAGACAGCAGATCCATTGAATTGAAGGACAGAAAAACCGACAGACAGTTGGCTGTAGAGCGCTCAGAATCAGTCACTGACGGTTGTTATGGACTGACGCCCACCAAAGGTTATAACAGCGTAAATGGAAATTTTTCGATGCGCGATTCTGTGGTCACAAAAATGTAATAACGTTTAGCATAGTCAATTTGATAGGGTGCACTGAAAGAAAAAAAAGAACGCCATATAATGGAATATGCGCCTGAAAGCTCTCGATGGAATTTTGATGGGAATTGAAACTAAAATGAGAAAAAAGGTTTCTAAGATATTTGAAATAAAATAAAAGCTTAAAACTGTTGTATTCAAACAAAGTCAAAAGTTCAATAACAGTGGCTTCACAAGCCAAAATATGATATTTCCTTTGAATAGTACATACATACTGAAAAGAGTTTTTTTTTTTTTTTTTTTGTGTATCAATATCGACATCTTACTCTTTTTATGTTTTTGCAAGTCTAAACTATATATCTCTCAACAATGAAAGATAAAGTTGTCATTAATTATTTTTGTTTTTCAGTGTATTTTATGTAAAGTGCATATATTATTTGATATGAAAAAATTGCGAAATGTAACCCCATCTATTAATTCATTCATAAACCAAGCGGAAAATTCAATCAATGCACGCAACAATTCACCACAAATCTGAGCAAAAAACAAACTACCCAATGGTTGCTCAGCAGCGCTAACATCTTAGTGATTGCTATCGTGAGCATAGCTGGATTAAAATTTTCAATTAAAGTGACCACTAGGAATATTTCTCAATATATAAATAAAAAAATAATGTCGAAAACTTGGCATTTAATTCAGAGAAAACTACATATTATATGAAGCATAATTTTTCATTTCTAAAAAATATTCCAACCAAAATAAATTAATTTTTTTTTTTTTTTTGAATATTGCTTTCACCATTTTAAGCGAAATCAATGAATTACTTAAAGCAAAAAATCCTTTAAGGCATATGAGCTTTTACTTGAGTCGGATATTGAAGTTTATTTCAAAAAAAAAATATATGTTACTCATACGACATGTTAAGCAAAACATACATACTATAGGTATAAATGCAAATATTTTTATTAGAAAGCAATTTTTTTCCGCAGATTTGTTGGAAGAGCGCATTTGGGGTACTCTGCTACTGCTCTGAAGAAGTACCACGCCAAAGCTTCCCACTTTTTTCTATAGCTTGCTTTAATCACCAAATTTTATATCGAATTTTCCAGTCTCAATGTAGCAATTCTAGCAAATGCTCGTAAGAAGGTGTCAAACACTTTTGCCAAAATCTGCCCATTTTATAAAAACCATTTTGAATCACATGGCTCAGAATTAAAAGTTCCTCATACGACATGTGAAGAAATTGCTAATAAGCGCATAGCAAACAAAACAAAAATGTTTTGTTTTAAATAATCAACCCATCGATTTATGGATGAACCGGCAAGAATTAATTTAGTAAAAGAGATGGTCTGCATTTTTTGCTTCTTTGGTTCTTTCTAGCGTATGGTCTATCGAACTGTTTGAAAACTAAAGTTTGCTCGCCATATTTTTTTTTATTCAATGTTTTTAATTTCGACGAATTGCTGCCTTTGTTTCTGATCAAAACTATACATTTTCTTAAGCATTTAAAAATACATATAATGTTATATATAATAACATCATCGGAACTTAATAAAATTAAAATAAAATTTTCGAAACTTCCATTTTGCATGGTAATTAAATGTTCCTCATACGACATGCTAAGCAAAACTTTTTAAGAAGAGTAAGTAGCAACTTAAAGTAAAATTATTACTCCATTGATTTCTCATAGAACCTATAAGAGTTAACCAAAAAAAAACTACCCTTCGGGAAATCTGGAAACAGTTTCCAAGAGGACCACGTCAGATATGCTTCCTCAGAAGCGTATAATTCGAAATTTTGTTTAACTTAAAAAAAAAACTTATATTCCGTAGCTACTGTGATTTGAACCCAGGCATTCCGTGCTATTACATGCGCAGTTTAAAGACATCAGCCAAGCTTTTTGATATATTTTGGCTAGCCAATAGTATATTATCTGAATTATCAAGTGCAACTATAGAAATCGAAAACTCAACTTTTTATCTTAACAGGAAACTGAAAAATGTTGCTTTAGTCTCTCCGAAATTAATAATATCAGTAGCTCAGTTGGTTAAGATGTGCGCATTTCAGAACACTGGCATAACGCAGAAGGCTAAGATTTGAAACTGATCGGTGACAATTGAAAAAAATTAGTTCATAATTTTTTTTTTTTTCTTTCAGTTTTAAGCTTCATTGAATTCCAAAAATATGCTTCAACTCAACATCCAAGGAAGCGTATTTAATATGGTTCCAAAGATGTTCATCCCCGCAATTGCATGCTGTGTTATAAAAGATAAGCAGTGAGAGGTGCATTGGAAGCAGCTTCTTGATTCCTTTAATGTACATCCGAAGCGCTTTGTACGCGATTCCATTTCCCGTTGGGCTTCAATTACTTTTACCATTTAAATTTTTGTGTAAATATTTCTTTGATTAACAATGAAATTTTTCTTAAAATGTGTGCTATTCAGAATAGTTATATGGTCAGCTTTTTTCAAAATTCACTACAGAGCATGCACCAGTTAATGGAAAAAAGAAACGCTCGCTATTTTTATATACATACTAGCGAGTGCGCGCGCATGCGTGGGCAATTTTAGTTGCTGCTGGTGCAAATGCCGATTTTATTGCGGTTGCTGCTGCTGCTACATGTGTGCAAAATAATTGCGCGGGCAAAATATAGTCAAACAAGACGGCAGCTGATGGTAGCAGGCAAACAAAAAATGTGGGCAACAGGCACAACAACAACATTATTAATGAAAACTATAAAAAAGGGGAAACTCAAAGTTATATGAAGGCAGCAGTTAAACAAAAAAAAAAATATTCCCCCAAAAAAACCCTTCATAGCCAGCTAACAAGTGCAATTGTTAAGGTTACTTTTGTTGTAAAAAAAAAAAAACATATTATTTTGTTGTTGCATTGAAGAGTCAAATTATGTTATTGCTGTCATAAACATTGCTGACATTACGTAGACGAACTACCATGACGGTGTGCAGCAACATCGCAACCGAAGTAGGGTTGCCATGCTATATAATTAAAGTTTATACAAAAAATTAACTACAACATAAATTTGCATACGACATATGGCGGTGGTTGTTGCTGTTACGAGTATGCAAGCTACTGACAATCAACTGCCAATTGACATTTCTTTGTGTTGCTGCAGCTTTTCATTGCAATTGTGTTGTTGTTTGTTGTTGTAACTTTTTTTTTAAATGTCAGACGACATCCCTTCACTTTTGTTTTTCAATAGCTGCAACAATTCAACGGTTGATTTTTTTTTGTCCAAATGTTATCATCGATATGGCGCAATTTTAAGAAAAAAATATTTCAATAGAAACAAGTCTTAAAGTAAGTATTTAAAATGACAATGTTGCTAAACATCATACTCAAGTCACTTATTTATGTGGCAGACGTTGTTAGTAATAGAGTTTTCAATACAAAAAAAATCTATAGCAACAATGTCTGACAACATGCTTTCTCCAATTTTTTACTTGATATTATTAAATCAACTATTTATGCACGTCTGCCTTTCGATTTAAATCACTAATTCAATCGTTCATTAAGAAAATTTATGCGACAGACCTTATTGAATTTTTACTTAAAAAAAAATATTCACATTTAACTTTGTAGAGCAGTCAACAAGTCATAAGAAATATTGATATTAAGTAAATTATCCGAATTGAGGAGTTCGGAATCACTACAAAATGCTCTGAAATGTGTTTCAAAATTGGGCTTTCACCAATTTCTCGTACACTATTCATTTTACGGAACGTTTGGGAATATGGAAAAAAAGTATAATTTATAAAAAAAACGTGCACAAAATGAGAATTTAATGACCTTTTTGTACGTTATGGAAAAGGTAATTTTCGTTCAAGTTGATAGAAGCAAGGCATTTAACGTCACGTCTACTATAGGCACCTGCATAAAAATCTTAATTAATCAAAAAATCTAATGTCTGCCTACTAAAATCTCACTTCAAACAACTATAAATTAAATTTCTAAGCGTCTGCCACTTGCTTTTTGTAACTACAAAATATTGCACATTAGCATGTCCAGAAGATAGTAGTTACAAATTATTTAATTTTTTGAGTATTCTCAATATTTTTATAGAAAAGAAATCATATCTTTTATAGTGAGACAGGCAAGGCAAATGCTCAAAATTATTAGCTTTTAGAGGCAGTCGTTGAAATACTAAGCGTCTGCCAGAGGTAGTTTAAAATTATATCATTTTTTGGTTTTATATTTGCAAAACAATATCGTTAACATTTACAATGATACTGGTCAGTCAGACGGTCAAAATAATTAGCTTTCGGAGGCAAACGATGATTTTTGAAGTGAAAACTTCTTATGGCACGTTGTGCAGGTGAGGAAAAAAGTCATCGGGATTCCCCGCGATAGTAAAATATTGCAAATGGAAGACAAAAAATGGAAGACAAAAAACAAAGCAGACACTAACTGACACATTCCATTCTCATTCAACGATTGTTATGCTTACATGTTTGTTTCTTTCAAATTCCGCGTTGTTGCGTTGACAAATTGAGAATAAGAGCTAGAGTAAAATTTGAATACATATTGTTTTTGTCTTTCATTGCATTGCCATATAAAAAGAAAACGCACATCAACGATTGTTATGCTTACATGTTTGTTTCTTTCAAATTCCGCGTTGTTGCGTTGACAAATTGAAAATAAGAGCAAGAGTAAAATTTGAATACATATTCCGTTTTTGTCTTTCATTGCATTGCCACATGAATGAATAAATAGAAGATTACGACATCAGACGAACAAAATTGAAAATCTACTGCGCATGTACGTCACAGGAGCCCCTACTATTGACAGACATGTTTCAGTTGCATAGCAACTTCTTAATAAATAAAATAAATATTAAAATAATTTTCATTATTGTTTACTCTCTGTTTACACACAGAAATTATTTTTGGAAATTCTTTAAACGTTTAATATTATGAAATAGACTCCTGAAAATTTGTATTGCAACAATGCGATTTGTTCATTAATTAATAAAACGACAAAGTTAGTTTTAGGACACTGTTTACTAAAAAACATTCTAGCTCTAAATAAAAAATAATTTTTTGACTTTTTGGTCACAATTAAAATGTTCGGCATGATCCAGATGTTTTTTCAGACAATCATTTGATACTAATAATTCATCTTCATTTATTTCATCGAAAATTTGTTGGAGAGACCTCATGTGGTTCACTAGTTCTATTGATGGCTTTGAAAGTCCTCCCTCAGTTGAATCGGGGTGCTTTGGGAAAAGTGGGCAACTAAAACTCATTTTTATTGTAAGATATTTTGCAAGATATTAATTAAATTATCAATAGTCCGAATTCGTTAAAAATTTCTGAAAACTTATTTTGGCTTGAAGCGAACTGTGTACAAAGGAAATTTTAGACTTAGGTATACTTAGATATTCATATCTTTGCAGGTCATTTGAACTATGTATATAATTCCCAAGCCTATACTCTATGTGCAATGGTCCTCTGGAATTGCGTTAAATGTAAGGATTCTGACACTCGTAAATTGCTTTACAGATTTATTATTAGTGGAAATATTGATTGTGCTCCAATTTTATGTAAGCGAAAAAAAACTCACAACAGAGAATAGGCTAGAATTTCTTCCACATAATTTTCGTGTGTAAAAAGGCACTTATTATTGTTTATCAAACAGCTGTCAACAAATCAAAACAATAACAAAGAAACTGTCAATCGACTAAATGAACTACACTTTATTTTCATTAAAAGGCTAAAAAGAGATTTAACGCCCCATTAAAAAATACTAAGCCATGGTCAAAACTTGTACCAAAAACAATTTAATTTCATTCTTGATATGCGTTCTTTTCAGTAAAATACTTTTATTATGGTATTTAATATGAAATGAGTTGAAAAAAAAAATAAATCCAAAATATTATTTCAAGTTTTCACTTCAGTCGGCACTCCCGGAGTGCAACCCGCCGTTTTTTTTTTGTTTCTTTATAATTCTTTATCAGAAAAAAGAAATCTGCTATTGAATTTCTCAATTGAACCCACTTTAAGCGCAAAATTTCTAGCATCTGCCACTTGTAATTCGATAGTTTCTGTTAGAATATTTATATTTCTACATATATCATAGAAGACAACAAGATTACACGCTTAAGTTGCGAAAAGGTGTTGCAAACGGGGCATACCAATTACAATTCTTAAATTTTGCCGCATTTGTGGAAAGATATTGTGCGAATTGCTTATCAATTCATAAGTTCTGAATACTAAGTAAGATTCAAAAGCTGTACAGAAAGAGCTTAGGGAAATGGGACTTCATCACTTCTTTAAGTAAAAAGTAAAAATTTATAGTTTTAGCTCCTGAGAAGTCGACACAATATCTTAATGATCTGTCTCTGAAAATATTCGGCTCATACATAAATACTCAGCTAAAGAGATAAAGAATAATCTCAAGTGATTTTTTTTTTTTTTGATAGAATAATACGATTTACTGGAACTTGTATAAATGCGGTTCTACTGTACTTATGTATTCCCACTAATATTCATATAGAGCAATAAGAGCAAAGATTTTTCTCTTACAACCCACCATAAAAACCACAGCCAATTCTTTGGTACGCTAAATTTCAACTCATGATAACTTTTTGGAAGGAACAACGTGCGATCAGCAACCCACGTTCATTTGCAAATGCATTTGCAAGATAACTTGCCAACATATGGTTGTGTCCACTCAAAAATTCGTTGTACATTACATAGGCACTTCGAGACACTTGTAGTTGCAAATGCAGAACTGCTTTCTTCAAATAAGCGCGCGTTTACTAGGATCATTTAAAGTTTTTATGTTTTTTTTTGGTTTCGGTTCTTTTCCTCTCAAACTGTCGCTGTCTAAATTCAATTTTAATTGTTGCCAACAAATTATAGTTGCAAATTGGCAACGCGACGACAACATAGTGCATTACGATTTAAATATATCATTTTATAACATTAAAAAACATTTTAAGAAAAAGTGTGGATTAACAAATAAAAATAATGAAAACTTAAGTTCAAGCCCACTTTAATGGGTTGCTCGCTACAAAGTGATCGTAAAAGCAAAAGCATTTCCTACAATTTGTTGACAAATTTTGCAAATTAAGTTTATGACGAATTTGAAAAAAAAAAGAAAAGGAAAAATGTAAACAAAACTTTCAAGAATTGTGAATTGCGCAAAATAGTGAAGTATTGCCAATTAACATATGACACCAGGTTCGATCGCGATCAACGTGCGGCATAGAATTTCCAGCTAAGTGGTGGTGATGTAGTGGCTAAAAGTTTAAAAGACTTTTTTTTACGTGGGCTGTTGACATTTGCTTGTGTTTTTTTATTGGTGATTGGTGATTTTTACTGACCAAAGCATTTATCCAAGCATTAATTTATTTTTTTTCTGTTTTTAATTTAGAAAAACTTTGTATATTTGTTGCGGAATATCTTAAAAACCGTTGAACTGATTTTACTGAAAACTATGCAAGTATCTTTATTGAACTCTTAGTATTGGTAAAAACTACATTTAATAAAAAATTAACATTTTATTTTGTTACTCTTGCGTAAATCTATATTTTATTTATTTTGAGTTTACAAATCGTCAGTTCAGTCTATTGCGACTTTTATCCGACTAATAGTCTTAGATGACTTTTTAATTGTTCATAGCTATTTAGCCTCATGCGACTTTTCTGTCTGATTCGACCTATTAGTCGTTAGCGATTTTCCAGTCTAATGTAATTTTTTTGTCTTATTCTATTTTTAAATCGTATGTGATTTCTTAATCTAATTGAACTTTTTAAGTTTAAAAGCAACTTTTTAGTCTTATGTGACATTTTGGTCTTATGCTACTTTTTAGTTATAGTCCAAGAGCCGGCTGTAGAAAAGTCGAGTGTATAAGATTACAGGATGGGATGCATGCCAAATGATAGAGATCGACGAGCCTAAATAGAATATCTAGGGTTGCCTTGCCAAAGCCTGTCCCGATGGCCGAAAATGCCCGAATTTTAGCCAATTTTATTGTTCTAATTAAAACTGTAAGAGGCCTAAGTATAATACCTGAAATTGCATTGTTGAATCCTGTCCCAAACATGGGTTTTCACCGGTTTTTTAGGTCAATTTTCATTAATGAAGATAACAGCTTGAAATTTGTGCCAAATGATAGATATCGAAGAGCCTTAATAGAATATATAGGGTTGCCTTGTATAATCCTGTCCCAAACATGAGTTGCCACTCATTTATGAAAAGTGGACCCCAAAAACGGGTGTCAAATAATGTTTAGGACATGATTCGACAAGGCAACCCTATATATTCTATTTAGGCTCTTCGATATCTATCATTTGGCACGAATTTTAAGCTGCTATCTTCATTAATGAAAATTGACCCAAAAAACCGGTGAAAACCCATGTTTGGGACAGGATTCAACAATACAATCCCAGGTACTATATTTAGGCCTCTTCGAGTTCTAACATTTGGCATACATTTCTAGCTGTTATGTACTACAGTTTTAATTAGAACAACAAAATTGGCTAAAATTCGGGCATTTTCGGCCATCGGGACAGGCTTTGGCAAGGCAACCCTAGATATTCTATTTAGGCTCATTGAGCTCTATCATTTGGCATACATCTCATCCTGTAATCTTTTCTACAGCCGGCTCTCCGCCTATTATATACATTAGACTAGTTTTATGCAACTTTATATTTGAATTCTACAATCTTACTCGCCTTTTTAGTCTTACGTGACTTGTAAGCACTTTGCGAATTTTAGTCTTAAGACTTTTTAGTCTTTGTTTTTATGCGACTTACAGTCTTATACGAATTTTTGATCTTAAGCGACTTATAAGCCTTATTCGCCTTTATACTTTTAAATGACTTTTTAGTCTTATACTACTAAGTTCTATGTGCTCGTCCTGTTAAATTTTGCCTCGTTAGCCCAGGGTGACACGTTTATGATCAGCGATCATCTTAACTTTGATTTGCAGCGCTTTTTGTGCCTTGTCAGTCCCACGATTATGCCAAACGCGTGCAACACTCGTACGCTCAAGGTGGCTCTGTTTCCGGCTATAGTGTATAAAACATAAAATAAAAAATATGATAAGCCGTCAAAATCCAGTTCTTTGCAAAAATTTTAAATCTGTGGAGTACTACATTCTCAAGTTTCATTGAGCAATAGTTTTGTGTATGACGATCGGGCATCAAAGAACAAAGTTTATTTGAATGAAAAAGGTGATAAGTTTTCAAAATACGAGATGATGCTTAAACTTGTTTTCTTGATGCTCGATGCACCCTATTATTTAGAAACTCATTTTCACACATTTTCATAATAGCTTTCAAAAATAGCATTTCACGCGGACAGAGAAACCTTGTATTTTATAGTAAATTTAATTTTATAACTTTTTGCTTACATTACATTTTTCTCTTTAATTTTTTGCAGATCTACAATCGATACGCCGTCTGCTGGAACATGAGACAAGCGGCACTGTCTGTCCCAGTTGCCGCATTTCCTTCGACAAAGGCAAACGACGGAAACTGATCGACACTTGCGGTCATGAACGTTGCTATTCCTGCATGTTTCGCAACGATCAGTGCCCAATGTGTATGAACCATTCACTTAAAGGTTAGTATACTATGAAAAACGTAACGATTTTTTACACTTTACTCAGACATTAATCAAAATGATCGCACTAAAATGTGCCAGGATCGTGTAGGAAAAACTAAAAGGCGTGTAATAAATGCAAAGAGCAACTACTTAAAAGTCTAGCAAACATGCTATTTTGTTGGCCTTTTAAATATACATACGTTATAGTTATACAGCGGGGAGTAGCAAGTTCACTTTGAAAAAAAACCTCCATAAATGCTTTAAGGTGCTATAACCAGAACAATGCACCTTAAATCATTTATGTGGTTTTTTATTGCTGCTACTTGCTAATAAATGCAATCAATGCAATTATCTACAATTGACAACATTTTTAAGTTAATAAACTAAGAATTGATCAAATTACACAAACATTTTCACTTCATTAGTTTTTGCCATTGAATTGTGTGTAATCGGAGCTAAGGCTTTTTTTTTCATCTGGACAATCATGTTTGATATACATAAAAAAGGTTTTTCATTGAGAATATTAAAAAGCTTATGGCTTTAGAGTCTATAGCTTAGCAATTTGCTTTGGCACATGACCAAGAATACAAGAAAAACTATAAAATGATCTGACAAGCCATTCAATATATTGCACAGTGGGATGAAGAAAGATCAAATGTTGAAATTCAAACAGAAATTTTAACTTTTATGAAATGCTGGAAAATAGTTTTTATTTTTAGCACAAGGTGCAGGCAAGATCAACAAAAAAAAAATGTCGATAAAAAAAGGAAATATGTATGTACTCGTATATTTTTAATGGCAAAAGAGATCTTGGGTATAACCCATAATATTAACCTATAAAAAATTATACAAAATTTTATATTCATCTTACAGGAGCTTTTCTTTGCGAAAAATTTGATTTTAAGTTTTGGATCATTTTTCCTATAGGAACAAATCATTCTTTATATGATCTCTTCGATATTTTGCACACTTTTTATGAGGGTTAATTTTTTAAGCTCCTTAGTCGCAACTTGTTTTCCTTTCGGTTAGTTAAAGTACTTTTGCGCTCAATCCCAATGCTTTTATTGAAGTCGTTATATGATGAAAAGTTTCAAGCAAAATCGATGAAAAAATTAATATTAAGCTGTTTATCAAAAAGCCTTCGGAGCATTAATTTAAAACGTCGCTCAACCCTGAAACAGTTGCAATCGATGTCAACCACAATTGGAATCACTCAGACTGAGCTGAAGTCATTGATAATCAAACTCATTTGCAGTCAACATCAGTTATAGCCATTTTTAATAAGAGTCGAAGGTTCTTGCAATCATTCAGTCATAGTTTAAGTCAGAACACCTAAAGTCCGTCACTGAATTAACTCAGCTACAAACGAAATCACTTGCCGTCACAATCGAAAGCAGTCACAGTTACAGTTGAAGTCAGTAAGAGTTGAAATCAGTCAGAGCCGAAAGCAATTATAGTCATATGCCAAATCAGTCAGAGTAGTTGTCAGTCGTTGCCAAAGTCAATTGAAACCATGGGCAGCTAAGTACATACATACGTAGTATAACAGTGGCAAAATTAGTCATAGTCATAACGATCCACAGATCAAACCCGCCCGCAATTCATACCACCAAATATTGTTGTACCAAATTTTCTAATACATATTTATTTTAATAGTTTCTCGAATGTGGCATTTTAAATTTTTATTTTGATGGGGAAGTGCCGTGACTATTTCTTCAAACTGGCTCAATCTTTATTCAGTGGAATGTGGTTTTCACTTTTCATTTACCGTGTTGTAGTTATGATAAATTTGGTAGCATTAACTTAAGTAGTGCAAACGAGACAGACATGTAACGGAGGTGCCACTCCTCTCTGATATACAAAGATTAAGTAAAGTTTTGTTACCATACTATAAATGTCGCACGCATTAAAATTTCGCGATTTGACTATGTAGTTCCTGGAATAACCCCGGACATATTGGAAAAATCACAAGATTGGCTTAGGTTTGTGTGGGCAATATCATCCAATTTCAATGTCACGAGCTATAGTTGATGAAGTTACGAACTTACCAAATTCCATCAATATATTTGCTTTCGTTTTCTTGTAAGGGCCGTCCATAAATTACGTGAGCCAAAATAGGGGGGGGGGGGGAAGGGGTTCAGCAAAGTCTCACCAAAACTCACCAAGGGAGAGGGCGGGTCAACGAAAATCTCACGTCAACTTTTTAATGCAGAGAGTATACATTATTTTAGCAGATTACATCTAAAAACTATAAGGCAAGTCTCACGGAAGGAAGGGGGGGTCCTGCCAAAACTCACCAAATCTCAACAAGGGATGGGGAGGGGACGGATTCGGATTTTCAAAAAAACACCTCACGTAATTTATGGACATCCCCTAACCGCGATTTCAAGTAACACAGATATGGACATGATAAGATCAATTTAGAACAAGAATATATATATATTTCTTTACCTACCACGCCTTTCTATGCATAACGAATGGAAGAACAAACTGAATGTAGAGTGTAGAATATTGTAATAATCTTCAAAGTTTTTGTTAGGAGTCGAAAATAAGACTTGCCGCAAGTTACTTTCAGCTTCTTCTTAACCCTTCGTCAGTGAGGTTCGGAAATGTAACACGGCCAATGATATGGGGTGTGAAATACCCCAAAAGTTTTTTAGTTATTTTTAATGATGTGTGGCTATTAATTTTTTTCCAAATATATTTTATCGTATAATTGATTTTAATAAATAACCAACTAAAAAATAAATTCATACATCAATTTTATTGAAAAAATTCGAAGGGCACATTTCGTCGTTCGTTATTTCAAATCGCGTGGGGTTTGTCAAGCCCCACTTCATTGACGACGGGTTAAATCAAAGTCCCAATGACTCAACAATTTCATACAACAGATAAGTAAAATATTAAAATATACGAGTGCCTGCCGCTTATAATGTCAAAAAACAATATGTTTAAAAACATTTTTTTAAGTTAATCATTCAAATTTAAATAATATTATTTTTCTCTAATGATGATTGATAATTCATTAGTGCGCCACTGTGGTACGCTTGACGCCAATTGTTGCATTGATTGCAAAATCAATTTTGATTAGCGAACGTGTTTGGTTTTTGTTCAACAACTGTGCTTATGATTGCCAACACAATATAAATAAATCGAATGCTGATAACTTTTATGTTCACTAATTCTTTGTTTATTTAATTTTATAAGATTTTTTATTTTTTTTTTTTTCATTTATTCCTTCTATCATTTTTGCAATATCTGATTAATAAATTGAAATAAAACTTAATTTTTACTTAGACAACAAATTTGCATTTATTGATTTTGTTGTATGGTCCATGTTACACCATTTTTTTATTATTTATTGCTTTATTTAGAATTGGAATTTGTTTTTCATTTTCTTTACAGATGTTGATTGCAACAATGCTCAAGGCTACGACACGGGCATTGGTGGTTCAACATCAACAATCGTCAGCCCGCTGGGTTCACCACAGCCACAGCTGAGATCACAAGTGCAGCGTGCCAATGCAGCAGCTTTGGCCAAATATATGCAGGTGAGTGTGCATGAAGTTTTTCTGTTTGAGTAAATTCTGCGAATGCAAATAAAAAGAATTTAACGCACGCAACAAATATTTACACGGTAAATATAAAATAATTGACACAAGTGATCTGGCAACATTGGTTTTACTAATTGGCAGCATTGTAAAGAGCTTTTTGTTTTGCTAAAAATTATAACTGCAAAGTGCAACAGCGAGTTGCCAGAAAAAGATAAAATAAAAATCGCAAGGGATTTAATGCTTTGGACTTAATGAAAAATGACAAAATTAATGTTTCATACAGAATTTAATAGGTACATATATGGTAGCTGAAGTACTAAGTCCAAGTACTGCGATCTCATTGAAGTTACATTGTGCCAAACTTTACTCTTGTATTCAAGTGAAATATTACAACTCTGGAAATGCTCAGAGCTCTTTCGAGAAAGAAAGTTTTAGAGTTACAAAATTTTCATACATCAACATGTATGTAGTTTGTGATTTACTACATAGATGGGCAGGAGCCAATTACAACAAAAACAACAATCACGATAGCAAAAAAAAAGTTCTGCTATAAATCAAAAGCAAATCCAAGAATCAAGCAAGAACAACATGAGTATAGTAATAAAAGTACGTTGATCAATATGGAGATGCTGTTCTAAATGTGCGCATTGTTGTTTCTTTGTTCTCGCTAGCTTCGTTTTTTTTCTGAATGATGCAATAATAACATAAAGTTGTTGTTGTTTGGCTCATTTTTTCTATTTTGCCAATCTCTGATTTACTACACGATAAGTAAATCGTTATACTACATCCAACATTCAGCTAAAGATCCTAACATTTTGCCCCAAATATTGATTTCTATTACATAGCATGTAAAGGATGCACCAATAATGTTACCGAAATTAAATTTCGTGTCATTTTTAACCTATAAAGTTGGTAGCTCTTAACAGCTGTCAACGTCGCGATTAGTAAATATGCAACTTTACACGAAAGAGCAAAGCGTTATCACTGTTAAAATTCACTATGAAAATAGTGAAAGTTTTGCTGGAGCAGTACGCAAGCTGCGTAGAGATTTTGATACGAAATAATGCTACAAATAAGTTATTAGTAAGATGTATATTCAAAAATTTTTAATCGAAAATCTAGCTGCGGTGAGTCGAAATTTACAGTCTTATTGAAAACCCAGTACTTCTTCGTTCAAAAAAATTTGGCGTTTCAAGAAATACGATACAGCGAATTCTCACAAAATGTTTGCTCAAAACAGAAAAAGATTTTTAGCCAAGATACAGAAAATCGCGTTAGTGTTTGGTACGATAGAGTAGAGTTATGGGGTGCATTTGCTCTGAAAGTGGAGATTTTTACTGAATAGTTTTCGATCTATTATTTGATCGTTACAGATCCCATGAACATTTAATTAATAATGAAAATGGTGCATTTTTTCCAATTTGATGAAAACTTATTCTATTTATCGCCTATAACCAAGATAACACGTTATCACGTTATCTTGTTTAGAAGTGCATGCATAGGTAAAAGAAATATAATTTAATTGATAAAAAAAATTCAAATACTCGCAGTAAATGCAATTGCATTTTTTTTATTATTTATTTCCTTTTTCAACAGCGTTGAATTCAAGCAATAAACAACCGATTCATTTCAACTCAATGTGCAATCGCACACAACAATCTATGGTCATATCTACGATCTTAAAACTTGTGCTGTGCCTCTTCAAGATATGATCGCGTGTAGGTTTTTATGTGTTGTTATCACTACGCTGATGGCGTCTTTGTAGACATGCGGGAATTGTTGTTTTTAATAGTTTTAATTAAATAGAACTGAGTTCGTTAAGCAACAATAATTTCCAATGTAAAGGTTTACTCGAAGTGATAAATTCTTAAGAAATATAAAGCCTTTCCTTTTTTTATAATTTCACAACTTTCTACAAGTAAAGTTAGCATATTAATTGTTGGTATAATATACAAAGCATAAAAGTATGCAACTATAATAATGAGTTATAGTAAGAAGGATTATGTGTATGCATAGCAAGCACTCAGTTGCAAACTTTCTTTTAGGCGCTCGTTGGTTTTTTCGGCAAAACAATCAAAAATCACAAAATGACATAATGCATTATATCCAGAATAATGCACTGTCTCGAAGGCAGTGCCATCAACACTG
Source organism: Tricholauxania praeusta (assembly GCA_949775025.1). NCBI lineage: Eukaryota > Metazoa > Arthropoda > Insecta > Diptera > Lauxaniidae > Tricholauxania > Tricholauxania praeusta. Next base: position 54,528,899 of record OX459028.1, on the reverse strand, counting down.
CTCAACCAGCTAATTGTCGTCTATCGCATTTGTTTTTTAAATTTTTATTTTTTGAAAGATTTTTTTTTTTTTCAATTGCAGTATTTTAGTAGCTGAGCTTCAACAAATGTGCTCTAAAAGAAAACCACAGAAATTTAAAAAAAAAAAAAAAATTAACTACTGACAACGATCGCCAACAGCTGATCTAGTCATTTCTACTTAATTATTGTAGATTATCTTCATTTGGAAAGTGGACAAAAGTGGGTTCACCATAAGAAAAACAGTAGCCAAGACAAGTATGCCACTCAGATGAACATTTGTGTTAAAACGATTTTTTCATTATTACTATCCATAAAACTTGCGATCACCATAAAAATTATCACTTTTAAGACCCCGTTAATTTTAAAATCAAATCAAAGTGGAAGCAACAACGCCAAGCTACCGTTCGTAATTAAAAGACAATTTACGTGGCAATAAATTTTTTTCCGCAATATCCATTTATACAAACGAGGCGATCATTGACAGTTTTATTGCAACAATCAAATGACAAGTGATCGCGCTGATCGATCCTTCAATGACTGACCGACTGGCTATAAGCCGGAAAGTGAAAAAGATTACGTTATACTTATTGCGTACTTGCATAAAGAAATTTTAAAAATACAACAAGTATCTAAGTACCTGCACACGAAAGAGAGAGAGAGAGAGAGAGAGTCGCTTAAAGTGATATTCCATGTCACGTGTCACGTTAAGCTGCACTTCAAAAACCATAAACAAAACTCGTGGTAAAAGTGAAGAGAGCAAAGAAAAAAGGCACTCGACGGCATACTCGTGGCTTGTTGTATGCGGTCTTGAAAGTCTGCGCATGCGCAACATTTGTACATATTGGCAAAAGGTGCGCAAATGTCTTGTATGTGTGTGTGTACTAAATAGTATTTTGACCCAATTTTTTTTTACATAAAATGATAATGACTTTAAAAAACCAATAACTCCTTAACAAAACAAACTGTCAGACAACGAATAGACAGTTATAGACACAAGGACAGACATAAAGCTGTGATGTCTTCAATTGAAAGTACGCGTACATCTGAGGATTGAATAGAGAAAAAAGTAGTGACATGGACAACAACTTAGAGACTATGTTATTTAAGAAGGTTTTGTTTGCTCATGGCAAAAGTATACCCAATACTTATTTCCAAAGTAGTGATGGCTATGTTTTATTGTCAATTGATTGATTGAGGATGAGGACTATTTGGGTATAATTCGAAGTTTTATGTTTGAAACATACATATATGTATGTATTAGGGTGTACGTTATTGCTCAAATTTGTTTGAAAATTTAGATAATTTTAGACATACCAATTACCATAGGCGTAGAAATATATCAAATATGCTCTTCATGTATAACATCTAAAATCTTTTTATATAAAAAAAAAAATATAAAGTGGACAGTCGTCCAGTATTTTCTCTTTCTTCGATATACATATCATATCATATACTTATGTGCAAGAAATTTTCAGGTTCCAGCTGATCTGGAATCAGCGGTATTTTGAAAAATTTTTGTTTTTACATTGCCACGTAGCGTTCAGCTTCATATTTCAAAAACTTTAATGAATTTTTTTTAGTTTTGATTTTTAATATGCATATGGGGGGCATTACATGTCAAAACATGCAAATTTCTTGTTTGTGGTTTGTGTTTTTCTAGTTGATGATGTGCTATTAGTCGAATTATTCTAGCGTTTTTTGGTTGTTAGATGTTTGATTTTGGTTTGAAATGTCGCAATATACACTGCTGGCAATAAAGAGTTTTCCAAAAAAAAAACAAAATAAAACTTGAACGTATTGAGCGGCTACAATTATTTTTACTTTTTTTTTTTTTAATATAACTAGCAATAGCTTTGCCATTTTTGCTCCTAAATAACAACCGATATCATAAATGATCTGCTGCTATAATTGATTATCCACCTACTTAATAGCAGCTATGCTGCTGCCGCAAGATTAAATATATCGAACACTGCCCAACCCAACATAAAAAATATAAAAAACTTTACGTGAATTAAAGTCACCTAAGTACCAGCTAACAAACAAAATTGCAGTACTACTGATGCCAATAATAACAGCAGCAGCAGCAGCAACAGCGGCAACAGCAATTGACACACCAAGCGTGACACATAGCAAAATGCTCATTTATCCATAAGTGTGTCAGTCATTATGGGGTAAAATCAAAATTCAGTAAAAACAAGAACAAATAAAAGCAATCGCAACGGTAACGGACTAATTTTAAAGCGCGCCAGAGTTCGTGTAATCGATTTAATTGCTACTCATTATCACAGCGATATTATTATGCAAATTGTTGCTATGTACTACCAGTGACTGTTGCTGCTGCTGTCATTCTAGCTGTTATATGTAAAATATCAAATTCATACTTTACTATGACACTAAATACTTACAAATTATTTATTAATAACTGGCTGTTGCATGCAACATTGTCCGCGTGAAAGTGATTTTTTTTTTTTGTAAATATTGAATTTTTTTCTATACTAAATGCTATATTTAATTGGTATATTATGTTAAAGCCGAAAACATATATTTTTTGATTACTTTTATAAATTTTGCTTCAATAGCTGCTAATTTAAGCGCGTACAAACAAACAAAATTTCCCCTAGTAAACAATTTTGTAGTATAAATTTATATTTTTTTACTCTCTATATAGATCGTTTTTTTAATAGCGACAGATTTATGTGGTAAAACTGAAGATTGTGATCTAAAACGTTTATTCTATATAAATCAAAGCTTTTAAAGTTTTGAGAAAAAAATGCATTTTATGGCAACACCATTAGGACCACCATATTTGATTGAGCTATAAATGCTTGCTTTGGCACCTTTTTGTGCTCGTAATAGCAACTTAAATGGTTGACACATATGGTGATAATTAACACAGTTCGGAAATGGTTATTATTAAAATAAAAATGCTGCTGTTTTTATTGTAATAAATTTTTATAAATGTCTGTCTGTTGCAGTACGGGATGAAGTCGGAAGGTTTTCAATAAATTTAAAGGAGTTGTAACAACTTGCTAACAGCAAGTGTTTGTCTTGAGTCAGATTGAAATAAATCAACGATACAAAGCACAATGAAATTGAATCGTCACTTAAAAATTTACTTAAAATTTTCGCATCGAACTTATGATTATTGCTTCCAAAATTAAGTATGCTCCTCTTCTGTATACATAAATTTCTATAGAAAAAGAATCATTATTAGTTACGAGCTTGAGGTCAAGAATTTTGATAAAAATATAGGCCCATATTCATAGTCGCAAAATAAAGTTAAAACCTGGTTTTTCCCCAACAGCCCTCAGGACGCGGGTTCGAATTAGGCTGAGAGCCGGCTGTAGAAAAGTCGAGTGTATAAGATTACAGGATGAGATGTATGCCAAATGATAGAGCTCAATGAGCCTAAATAGAATATCTAGGGTTGCCTTGCCAAAGCCTGTCCCGATGGCCGAAAATGCCCGAATTTTAGCCAATTTTGTTGTTCTAATTAAAACTGTAGTACATAACAGCTTGAAATGTATGCCAAATGATAGAACTCGAAGAGGCCTAAGTATAGTACCTAGGATTGTATTGTTAAATCCTGTCCCAAACATGGGTTTTCACCGGTTTTTTGGGTCAATTTTCATTAATGAAGATAGCAGCTTAAAATTCGTGCCAAATGATAGATATCGAAGAGCCTAAATAGAATATATAGGGTTGCCTTGTCTACTTTTTAAAATTTTCTCATAATTTAATGCAAGTTTTCCTTTTTTTTATGGGATCAGTCTGTATCTTCGTTTTTGGGTAAAAACCAGGTTTTAACTTTATTTTGCGACTATGAATATGGGCCATAAAGTTTATATTTTATAAAAATTTTTATTGATCTTTTGTGCAATATTTCGCCTCTTTTTAGTTGGCATCTTCAGGGACTAACAATAAAATTTTAAATAAATATAAAAATTACAATACAATATAAAAATTATATCTAAAGGTCGTTAAAATTATCATATATTTTCAAAAGGAATCATTCAAGAATTTCATGTACTTTTTCAGTGCATGAGCTATAATGGATCATCCATCAATCGGTTTGTCGTTTTGCGATATGTTTATATATCTAGCTTGACGTGTCAAAATGATGATGTGAACTACACTACACTACTTGATCTTGAACGTTTTCGGGAAGCATTGTCGACGTCTAAGTGAACAGACAAGTGGAACATTTATTCCATTCGCGGGTTAGTTGGAAAGTTATGTGGATATTTGGTGGCGTTACATTAGAAAGCAGTGAGGTTTCACTGAGTAGGTGATAATCTGACGCACCATGTGCTGATGCGCAAAACGCTGTTAGTTTTCATATTTACTTTATAGCGTGGACACTCTTAAGTTAGACTGGTTAGCAGTGTTCTGCAGGAGCGTAGACCAACTGTAGTGGCTCGGTTTTAAGCAAATCTACAAATACACCCTGTTTCATTGTGAATCATTTTTTGACTAGATTAACTCTAGTCGTCATCTTCGACATTTAAGAGTCCTATCTAGGTTGAAAATACGATTGAGCATTCTGTCTTCGATGTTAGCATTCAGCTTCTGATTTTGCAGATAATTTTTAGATGGAACATTTGCTTTCAGTCCCACATTCTGAAACATGCTACTACTGTGCAAAGATCATAAATAAGAATTTGTTCACTTGCGGGAAATATTTTGACTTGAGTTCTAGATCGTCCGCATACCCAAATTTGGTCGAAATTATCTCAAAAATGTCAGTTTCATATAAACCACTTGAGGAGGATGAGTGCAATACTTTTTTTTTTTAAGAGGCGTGCTTTGCTGCTATTAAGTAGATCTACGAAAATGTGCTTTTATTGACTTTTGAGAATTATTCGAAAATTAAGCGTTGTTTTGGAAATAAACTTTGATACAAATTTATAGAAAACAAACAAAAATTGCGATTTTGTTTGCCCAAAAAGTTTTAAAATTGTCTGAGTAAAAGCACTTTGCCAATTATACAAAGAAAAATATTTTTTTTGAACCCATGAATGTTTATGGTTTATGGTCTATGATGACAAATCAAAAATTGTCGGTGATCGATTTTATAGGCCTCTACAAAGCCTCTATGGTAAATAAAAAGTAATTACTGCTTTTAAAATTACAATTTTACGATTGTTTTTCATTTGTAAATCTCAATGTTGCTGTATATTAATGCCAAAATAGAAGATTAATGTTATGTTAGAGAACTCGATTTTCGCGTGCATTTTTTTTTCACGCTACCACAAAGTTGTTATTAAAAACACATTTCTGCTAAGCCAATAAAAAGTGAAAAATCGAGTTAAAAAAAAACCAAAATAAATTAATAACATGAAAACTAAAAACAGTAGAGTAAAAAAGTTATGTTAACCACAAAAGACTATTAAAAAAAAATTACAAAAACAACGATATGATACAAAGTGCAACAAAGTTGCAGCAGACAAACTGACACCAGCGCTATTACGGCAACTTTGGCTAGGAGTACATTATAATAGACGTCCATGGCAGCTATAAAACAGACTGCCAATTGTGTACTTAAAATGAAACAATAATGGTGTTCACACTTTATTGCATATAAAAAAGAAAATTTAATTAAATAGAAATAGCGAAAGGGTTCCATGAACCTAAAAAAAAAATTGTTTGCCTGTCCTCTACATGACTGAATGCATGAATTCTGTTGTAATCAAAAATACACATTTAAATGTTTAAAATATTCTTTCTTTATAGTTCAAACAAATTCACAGGTCAAAACAAAATTGTTCACAACTCCGGTCATAATTGACATTTTTATTTTTTCCCATTTTACATTTTTTAATATATCAATTATCGAATAATAGCAATTTTTGAGTTCCGATACACATAAGTACATATCTACCTCTGTCTAATAGCAAAATATATCATATTACTACATACATACATACTTATATTGTGTTTGAAAAGCTTGTGACCTTTCATGTTATTTAATTAAGCCCTTTATTAGGCAAGATCGTTATCTTAGTTTATTAGAAGCATCAAGTAAATATTTTTTGTCAAAAGGTTTTGATCTTAGAAGTCGCTATTCTCGATCATATTTTAAAAATCAGCAGTTAAAACTCGTAAAAATAGAGTTTTTTTTAAGCAAGTAATTCAGTCAGTAAAAGGGTTCAGGTTGGCAATTTTTTTTCAAAATAACATTTGGTGATAAGGGTTGACTCAAGCCTATAACTGTTTTTGATCAAAAATTTTTCATTAGATTTCCATCAAGAAACTACTGGTTCAGTAGGGCAGGTGATCCTCCAAATTGCATCAACATGTATACATATGGTTCCAAACAAAACGAAGGGGTAGGTGTGGGTATTTTCAATGCCAAAACCAACTTTGAAGAACACTGCAGGCTCCCAAACCCATGTAGCATTTTTCAAGCAGAAATAATCGCAATTCAAAAAGCAGAAGTGAGCATTTTAAGGGGCAACAGTAACTGTCGCATAAACATATATGTGGATAGTCAGGCCGCTTTAAAAGCTCTCCATGGTAACATAATAAAATCAAAAACAGTTCTCAAATGCTATAAGTCTCTACAAGATCTCAGCATCAATAACAACGTTTATTTGTGCTGGGTACCCGGACATCAAGGCAGCATCGGTAACGAGATGGCGGACGAACAAGCGAAACAAGAAGCGTTTATGGATGCATTGCCTTTAAATATCGCAGCACCTACACAACACTTTAACTCAAAAGTAGACATCTGCATGTCAACAAAAGCTACCTCACGTCGAGTACAGCTGGATACTAGCTTAATAACAAAAATATTTTGACCTAATGTTAATAGAACCAAAACAGAATTCTTCCTATCTTTATCCAGGAATGACTGCCGTCTCATGACAGGGGTTACAATTGGACACTGCCTTATAGGCCATCATAAACTTAAAATGAGAATGACTGAAAAGGGTTTATGCAGGAATTGCATGGAACCAAATATAGAAGAAACGCTAGACCACTTTCTCTGCGACTGCCCTGCACTCGCTCGGACAAGGCTTAGATCACTTGGACATGCGGTCTTATTCTTATTGCACGATGTTGCTAAATTAAAACTTCACAGAATTTATGATTTCGCCAGCCGGACTAATACTTTTACCATTAACCAAACAACTAATTTTACTGATTAAATCATGAGAGATGTGGTATCACTATGGACCAAAGTGTCTATGTGGGGCTTCCAATCCACGGACTTAAAATTATCAAATTGAATGAGCAATAACTCGAACAGAAAGCATTTCATTGATTAAGTCGTTAGAAAAAATGGAAATTGTACTTAATACTTTAAATCTTTAAGTAAATCATAGAAATTGAAGAAAAATCACTTACCAATTAGCATCCAATAATTCCAAGTAAAAGTTGAACGCTGCACTGAGAAAAAACATTTTAAAGCACTGAAAACACTTATGAAAAAAACAATTGACAGTGATGGCATTTTAGCATCTCGAAAAATACGCAAGTACAAGACTCAATTTTAGTGTATTCAAAGGAGGCAGAAAGAAATATATTTTATCAAAAATTGCCTGACGACAAGTAATTAACTTTTAGAGAAAATACCTTTTTTTTTTTGCTAGCATATTCATCGCTTATAAGTCCGAATTATTTTCATTGGGGTTTGTTGACGTTACCTCGAAAAGATTAAAAATAAGTGAATCAACGTTTTTGACCAATACAATCTTGTGTAGCTTGAAAATAAGGACTAATTTTTGAATTTGGTTTACATCGTGCTAAGCGACCTCGCATTAGTAAAGAGAGTTGTGTATTTAAAACATTGAAGGTCAGTCTAATTGACCATTATCCAAATAAAGCAAACTGCTTTACCTATATTTATCTTAAAGTTTTTTTAACTAAAGTGGTCGTCTTGAAGCGGTAGAAACTTAAAAAATAAAAAAATTAAAACTTTGAATTTTTCACTTTGGTCAAAGTTTCTATTAAATATTTGATTTGTATACGCTCTCAAAGGAACGTTTGAATACCAATCAAGAAATGATATTGAAAATTAATTTTCTGTTATTTTTAAAAAAAGAAACCTTGTTAGAAATGTTCTTCAGTCTGTATTTTCTGAATCGTCAATCGAACTGAATGTGTCCATACAGTTTGTAACTCATAACGACTTCTTCCACAACACATCTCAATGTGATAAAATTAGGGTATTACGGGCTTGATTTGATTTATATTCATACAAATGGACACCAAATACCTCTTATTGGTAAACCAAATAAATTTGTCCAGATATATAAGCTGCCTGCACAACTATTCTGGTATACAATTGATAAAAATGCCGAAATGAGCCACTTCCTTTGAGCTTTTTCGAGTAACAATAACCTCCCTTGATGGAAATAATCAAACGGCTAGCTATTGAGATACAAATAGCCCGTGAGGTAGCGCTAAAGTACGGCTAATAATTGAGTCACGAGAATAGTGGTGGTGAAGGTTGACAAAAAAATGTCGCTCAATAACTTGGAAAGTAAGCCAAAAGTGCAAAAATATGTCAAGACCGAAATTGTAGAGCAGATAAAAACACAACGATTTCATAACCGAAAAATCTCGATACGACAAGACTTGATCCACCTTTCACCATTGTAAAATTTCGAATAAATACCTTTATCAAAAATATTGATTTTGGAGGAAAAATGCGGGTTTCAGATCGGAACGAGTAATTTCAATTTCAAATTTTCAATAACAACCGTATTTTTTCGAAAGTAGAGATGATCATTAGTAATTTTAAGACTGTGAAGCGTAGGTCAAATCTTGTCATACAGACATTTTTCGGGCATGAAATCGATGTGTTTTCATCTTCTCTACAACATTGGCCTTAATATATTTTCGTACTTATGGCTTACTTTCCGAGTTATTGAGTGAACTTTTCTTACGTCGGTCACTCACAACCACCCGCACCAATATTCAAACTATCAATTGCAAAAAAGATTAAGGGAGAGAAAATGACCATCAAAAATGGGACGCTACCTTCCGGACTTAAAGTACATTCTTACTCTAAATTTAGTTCTTACGCGAAATATTCAAATGCCACCACTGCACCACCCGCACCACGACACTGACGCTTGCTTCAATTATTAGCCATATTCAAACTATTAATTGCAAAAAAGATTAAGGGAGAAAAAATGACCATCGAAAATGGGACGCTACCTTCCGGACTTAAAGTACATTCTTACTTCTAATTTAGTTCTTCCGCGAAATATTCAAATGCCACCACTGCTCTGGATGCTGTAATTGTGCAGATTTGCACTGAATTATTTTTAATGCATAAAACAAAAACTTGCAAATTTTGCCAAAAATTGGATTTTAAACACTTTTTATATTTTCTTGCGCAAAAATTAAAATTTTCAATGGAACAGCACCTCTTTCACTTTACAATTAAAACAACAAAACACTGCACTTCCAGTGGCTTCTCTGCCGACGTCGCCACATCAAATAATATTTTGCATATAAATGCAATTTAATGTAATTTAATTAAAATATTTTGTCGAATTTATCACTAAGAACACGAGAAGGCATAAATTTGATCTTCTTTTAAACAGTTTTAACAAAATTAATAACGAATTTGCACAATTGAATTGCAGAAATTAATGCGCACTTTATAAATTGAATTTGAGCTAAAAATGACAGCTGATTAGGGTTGCCAGCTGGTTAGTCGGAACGATGTTGCTAAAAATGACAGATATTTAAAATTAGCAGCTAAAAATATGCAACAATTTATTATTGCAATTATTTATAACACTGGATATAATTTTTGTAGTTTTGTAGACCAGTGATATCACTGACATAACATAGTGGGATGTCGCAATATGTTCAGTTGTCATTATAGATATTCCAATGCATCGACTTTTAATAAATCGATATTTTTACGTAGAAGGTTATTGGTTAGGAAAATCAATTACGAGCTTATATATATATAAATAGGCAGTTGGAAAGCGGTTACATCCCTTTTTAACTGCCATAACACAACATAATTGCTTAATTTTGTTTTTGTTGGAAAGATTGTGAAAAGGAGCAGTGCAAAATGTATTTTTTTTTTTCTAATAATAGGCGACGCCTAATGGAGTGATTCTCATGAAATTTGGTTTAGAGATTTTGAATCCTGAGTAAAGATATTTGCTTAGAGTTGGCGGTACCACATCCCTAGCAGGAAAAAACGTTTTCACTGCTAGACTTATGGAACGATTTCGATGAAGTTTGGTACAGGAATAGATTGAACCTTGAAGAGAAGTTTTTGTTTAAAGTCGACGGTTCCAAGTCCCCAAAAGGAAAATATGTTTTCACTGCTAAGCAAATGGACCGATTTGGATGAAATTTGGTATGAAAATAGATTGAACCTTGAGAAATCGTATATGTTTTTAATTGGGTGGCGCCACACCCCTGACAGGAAATATGTTTTCTTAGCTAACTAATCGACTGATTTTTATGAAATCTGGTATAGAAATATGTATGGTATATTGAACTTTAAGGAAGGGGTAGAGATAGTGATAGGGCAACAAGATACCTTGATTTTTACTTTTGAAAGCGATGACAAAAAATAGCTCTTTTTTTCTAGCGGTTTTTTTAAACTAAAAAGGTATCAATAGGTATGAAAAACTATTTGGTTGCCATCAATGACAATAAGATGCCACTCTGGACTAGAGCCAGAACTTTTATTTCAATGAGAGACACAAAAGTCTTACTCCCAACTTCATCTCAGACAAACAACGTTGCGCACAAGTACCGCAAAAGCTGTATAACCATAACACGTATAAGTTTTGGCATACCGATATTTCTAACAATATTTGTGAACTTCCAACTCTGTTAAGCCACTCAAGTTAAAGCCTAACATTAAAAAAAAAATTTAAATTTTTTGCTATGCAGTTGTTATTCTATAGAAAAAAACTCATAAATCTCATAGCTCCACATAAAAACACAAAGTTTTTATTTACCTGTAATCGAATCTGGCTGTGAATGCTGTGCGAATGAGTGTCGAATGTTATTGGCATAAAGTGGCAACGCTGCAGCCACGGACGGCGGTTGGCATTTAAACTTCGTAGTACGTACACGATTTTCTGCAGCAACACCTTCTTGCACCGCAAGCTGTGTTCATTGACAAACACCAGAGGGGGCTGTTGGAGCGTTGGAGGCACTGCGCTGTGTGGTTTTGCATTTGCATTTTGCGGTGTTTTGCCGTCGCTGAACAGCTTCTGTAAAAATGTTCATTAAATGTTATGTTGCTGGCTGGTTCTTGTCTTGCGGTTTTTTTGTTTTTTCTTCGCAATTTTTCTATTTTTCAGTTTTTGCTTTCGATTTTTATTTTGCGGCTGTAAGACCTACTTTAAAATAGTTGGTTATTTTGAAGTCAAGTTAATTATTGGAAATCATTTGAAATGCGATTTGCCAATAGAATTGATGGTTTTTCTTTTACTTGCTGTAACTGCGTTCGAAGTGGTTTTCAGGATTTTTGCACACCATACAATTAAGATAGCAACTTTTTTTGTGAAAACAAGTCTGAAAAAAGTTGATATTTAAATGTTCGGCACGATTTTTTTTTTCCTTACATTTCAATGATTTTAGTGGCAACGCTATGGGCAATATTCTATGAAAAGGTTAAATGGAGCCAATGCTACAAATATTAATTATGTATATATTGAAATTATTTGTTGTTTTTTTTTTTCAATCAAGACGTTCAATTTTATTGGGAAACATTATTGTATTGCTTGATTAATAGCGCAATACTATGTTATTAAGAATTGATAAATTTTAGTTCAATATGGCAACCATGTGTTTTTCAAAACAAAGCAATTTTTAGCTGTCTCTTCATATTGTCACATAAGCGCAGTGTTGCCAGCTTGTGGCGCAGTGGTAGTGCACTGCGCTTACAACTCACAGAGAACTCGAGGTACGATTCCCGGTTCAGGAATTGTACTACACCAGTGATGGCATAATCGGTTCATTTGTATTTTTTTCAGTACATTTGCGTCGTGAAAGATCGCCGTCGGTACATTCGGCAAGTTTTCAGTACTTTTGGTACATTTGGTACAGTAAATTTCCGGTACATTTCAACTATTTCTAAAAAAACATTTTTTTAGTAAACTTACCGCGAAATATTCCTAGAGTGACACTTTTTTTTTAGAAAAAAGTAAAAATTTTGCTGAATTTAAGTAACTTTATCATGTTTATGTCGAAAAAGTACATCCGGCATTTTAAAAGTACTTTCAGCTCTTCATTCGATTTAGACTTTCCACATTTCCTAATTTTCTTTTGTTTCCTAATTATTTCTTTCTCCTCACCTCAATTTTTAGGAGTTCTTTTTCAAGCAATTATGCCACACATTTGCAAATTTACTCACATTTCATAGTTATATTTTATTACCTTCATCTTCCTTGATAAGGGAACAATTTCTGAGGCATATTTTTGATGGCAGCTATGTATGTATTTTACTGACTGAAAATAGTATATGTTGTTATAAGTGCTGGATAGATCATTTTTGTCGTGTCAGCATAAAAATGCCATCTAAAGAGTTTACTGGTAAATTCGTTAATCATTGCAAAATTAATACTACCAGTAGCACTAGTAATATGTTGTCCTAAGCATTTTATCTCTCACTTCGCAGCTTTTGCAAAATTCATTGCAACAGTATATGTTAACAAGTTACTAACGCCTATTGCTAAACAAAAAACTGTGCCAAATGCAACAATTCAAAAATTCCTTCTCACACTCAGCAGCAGGTCGGTGGGTCACATGCAAAGTGACCTTTTAACAAACCAATCAAAAATCTCGTTGCAATTGAAAGGGGAATTTATTGCTTTGGTGGCGACAGGATCTCAAGAGGTTCCGACAACAACAGCACTGGCACAATGCAGTCAAATGCAAACACAAAAAAATGGTCAGCGCAGTTTGGCATCCATTCACTGCTATGATGCCGCCGTGGGCTAGCCACACAATCAATAATCAGCGAAACGGCGGAAACGCTGCGACCTTTAAAATTGAACTCAGCGTTAAATTATAGAAATATATTATACGTAGGGTTAAGCAAAAGCTGCAATGACACTTCTTTTGCATTTGCATTTTATTTAATTTGAGCAGCAAAATTCCAGCTCACAGAATTTTTGGCATAAGCAAAGCTATTTTTGTATTCATCCAGTCATTTATATCAAGCGGTTTCCAAATTTCTGTGGTAAAGAAATTTTTGATACTCTAGCAATATAGCTATAGTATCTTTAAATATCCTGACATTCTAGAGATATCAAAATCTCTTTATGGTAAAATAGTGTACGGCAGATATTTCTTCGAATAGATCAATACAACTACTCAAAAGAAACCTTAGGCAAAGTTTTCTGAATAGTCAGAGAATTCCTAATTGGGAACTGCGGGGCTCAAATCACACCTATTGAATTAGTACAGAATTAGTGATGCAGGCTGTGAGTTGAAGAAATAGAGACAGCAGCATCTCAAGTGAGTCGTTCGAGCTTCTATGTTTCATGATAGCTTAGTCTGTCTCTCTTTTATCGAAATTTTAAAAATTAATCGTATCACAAAGCCTTTGCCATTCATCATGCATATAGTCCTTAGATGTTCATACCATGACGTATGAGTAACCTTTAATTAGTTCCGCCAAATGATAACTGAAATTTACTCGTATGAACATTGAAACGAAAATATTTTTCTGTCACATCTTGATTTCGATGTTGATTAGGCTCTCTATGACCTAATGTTTATGTTTAACTAATTTTCGTTTAATAAAATTTGAAATTTTATTTGCGGCCTCTAAAAATAAAGGACAGTATAAGCTTTTTTAGAAAGTTGCATGTATATATATTGGCTGATTTTGTATGTTTTTTTTAAACATTTCATTAAAGAACCCTCAAGTTAGCTTCATTTGAATAGAGCAAACGAATTTCTTTTCTCAATTCTATACTGAAAACATCATAAATTAGTTAAAGTATTTGAGGCTTGAAATATCGCAAGTCGCTTAAACGTTGCCACCTTTATGCATTTTTCAATTAATAAAGAAAAATCTTAAAAAATATTTATTTATTGCTATATTTTGCTTAAATTAATTATTAATCAATTGCAGTTTTTTTTTCTGTTTCATATCCAAACTGGAAATCATTAACGTTACAGTAGATACGATATCATAAATCTATTGATTTTGCTTCAAATTTCCACAGGTTTTGCGCAAACAAAACAAAATTTTAAGCTCAAATCTCATGTTATTTTTGTGGATGTTGTGCTACAAGTTTTTGTTGTTCTGCGAGTGAGAAAAAAAAATTCATAAGTTTGCATGCAATTATGCGGTTTTTTCATCACCAGTAGCCGCCAAGTCGGTCGGTGCGGTTTTGATTTGGTTTGGGGCTGATGAAGTGGTTAATAAATTAACGAGCACCGTAAACAAGATTACAAGATTTATGTACATGCTGAGCACAAGAAAAAAAAAGCATATAGAGTTATATACGCATTTATTACATTCATATTGATCGATCGATAATTAATTATTGCATTGCATTTTGATTACGTTTGTTCTTACATTTACTTCGCCAGCAAGTTATTTTAATTGCAATAGAAAAGATATTGTTGATGTAAAGTGCAAAATCATTGGATTCATATTTAAATATTTTTCTTAATTAGAAAATATACAGCAAGATAAGTGAAAAATTTATTAGATACCAGAGACAATTAATTAAAAAGGTTACTACTTACTATAAGCATTCAGACTTAATGTTGAGTTATGTAAGGAGCCAAAATATTGCAGACTACTTTATGGCAGCTCCGATATAACGTAGAATTCATAGATTATTATATTTTTGCACTCTGGCTTAAAAGTTTTTTTTTATTATGAAATTTTATTACTTCAGGACGCGTTTCAATGATTTTTCTGCAAACTTTTCGCATAGGAGTTGTTAATTACAAGCAACACTAAACAATCCAAGTTCTAGTTCTTCAGATTTGTCTGATAACAATACGCACGCAACGCCATCTGCAGGGTTGCCAAGTAGAAAAGAAGGAATTCCCGGCATTCCCAAAATAAAAAATTTAATTTTTCTTCAAATTGGTGAAATGGTGGTTTTCCTAGAAGGCCCCCGGCTTTGACATGCAATTCCAGGTTTCGCCGGGTCAAAAGCAGCCACTTGGCAGCCCTGGCCGTATTTTATCGATCTTTAAATAAAATGTAATCTCATACAAAACTATATCAAAATCGTATCATTAAATCCAAAAACATTGGTAAAAGAAGCAGAAGTTTTGCTACTGACCAATTTTTGAAATTGAAGTACCCCAATATTGATCTTCTCAGAGATACAAAAATTCTCAACACGTCATTCTTAGAAATCAGATCACAATTGTAAAAAAAAAAAATATAGCTTTGTTCCAAAGCAAAGATGCTGAACTGAAGATCTAAATTTGTTCAAATGATTTTGCACCATTAAGCTGCGCAGCATTAAATCAATAAAAACTGATTTGAGAAGCTTATCCCTCTCAAACCTCTCCCTCTTCCTGCACACTTCCGCCACTTACTACCACACATATCTACTGCTGCTTAAGGCGAAAATCTTCAAGCTAAAATCAATATTTAGCTACGAATGAAAGCATTTAAACTGCTCAAGTGTCAGGCTGAATGAAGTTATGTTTATTTTCGTGAATGGGATGCGACGCGACATTGCGTTCGCTTATCCGACTATCTGTCCGTCCATCTGTCGATCAATTTAATTAATGTTGAAATGCAGCAAAGCCAACAGCAGCAGCGCAGTAAAGTTGTAAGGCACGTAAGCTGTATGAGCGAATGCGTGCGATCGTGAAGTGCAGAAAGTGAAAGCACGCAAAGCTTTAAAGCTGCTAAACTGAAAATTGGCTTACTGGTGGAAACTTACAAATAAATAGAACGTTAAAAAAACAAAATTGCAATTAAGGCCATTTAGTTTTTATCAAGAAGAAGAAAACAAAAACAAAACCGTTGCACAATCGAATTTAAAGTGAAAACTTTCAGAAATACCTATTTACGTTAACGAAAATATCAATCAAAAACTAAACGTAAGCTGTTGATTTAAACGTAATTTCGTCAAACGTCAAATGAGGTCAATTTGACTATTTTTAATTATGGGCAATATATTTTTGTTTTTCACATTAAGACTTAAATTTGGTGCATCTAAGGTGGATTGAAGAATCAATATTTTTAAATATGCATTTTGAAATTGATAAGATTCGAAGCAATGCCTTTTGAAATTTTGATAAATGATGTGCGACAGAAAATTTTATTTTTTTGCAAAATGAATTACTATCCTGAAAAACTTTCATGAAAGGAATATCATATTTTGAACATTATTATATTATGAAAAATGTCCATGTACAGATTTTACCAATTTTTTAAACTCACAAAATGCTGATAGATATACAGATATTAGTGAAGGTGACGCCGATCAAAAATATATGTACTTTTCCTGCCCCGCTAGTTTCTATTCATTTAAAAACAAAAACGGACAAAATGAATACATCCTGTATGTAGGGTTTGAAAATATTTTCATATTTTTGAAGTTAAAATATTCTCAAATATTTCAATGAGGAATCATTCCTAAAAGTAGTGAAAACTCACACAACTTTGGATAGTCTATTTTTCAAGGTTTTTATTTCATAACTCGTTCCACGAAGAATTCCTTCAAAAAGTAGTTTCTAAGTGGGAGTGGAAAAAGTATAAAAAAGGAGCAATCTGGCGTTTACAATCGAGTGGATTTGGGGCAATACACCGAATTGAGGGTACTATCAATGCAATTCAATATGTTGAGATGCTCCAGAACGTAATGTTACCATGGGCCGAAGAGAATTTGACGGTCATATGGAAATTTCAGAAAGATAATGACCCTAAACACACGTCTCGAGTTGCTTAAAATGTTTTTCAAGACCGGTTTTGGATTGGGCATCCTCAAGCGCGGATTTAAATCCAATCGAACCTTTTTGCAATGGCCTGAAAAATGCACTCAATATGCAAAATATTACGAATTTTGACCAATTATCGTTTTAATATTATTGAAATATCTTTATTTCATAAAATTAAGCATAATTTTTAAGAAATTCAGACAATTTTAATGAATAAAAGCTATTACAATGAAAAATAAACACCGTTCTTAAGTATTTTTCAACGGCTGTATATAGATTTGTTTTTTGATGAATTTTAAAGTTAGTACTAAATATACTCCCAAAAATTTTGAACACTTTACTCTGAAGCTAGTTTTTCATAGACCAAACTAGTTTATTCGAAGCTAGAAAAAAAAATTCCGTGAGTTTTCAGTTTTTGTGCTAGATTCGAGTTCGATTTTAGCGTAACACAAAGAAACACATCTTGGTAAATCACTGAAAAGTGCCATGAAAAACGACCTTCAGTTTATTTTAAACCAGTTTGCCCGGTAACATTTCATGTAATAAAAAATTAATGTATTCTTAAAAGGGGTTAGTGTAACGTTTCAGTAACGTTTCAAATGGAATTAAAAGGCAGATATTGAAACATTGCAGAGAGTTTTCTGAAACGTAACTGAAAGTATGTATCTTTCATGTGAAAGATTTCTGAAAGGCTTACGACCCGTTACATACCGAAATATATACATATGTACATATAAGTAGGCTTTTCTGTGCACAAGTGTTGCTCACCCTAAGGCACTACATTACCAATAGTACAAAAAGCACGTTGATGAAACCTTATAAAAAGCATTAAAACATTTTTATTTACATTCTCCAATTCAAGCAATAACCTTTTTAATTTAAAGTTCAATTTTGTAAAATCATTTAATTTTTCACTCCACCTTAATCAATAGTTTATCAAAGTTTTGAGTAGGAAATGCCATAAAATGTTTATTTTTTTTTGTGTTGTTGGAATTGTAAATAGATAAGCAATCGCATAAGTCCGCTCAATTGCTTTATACACCATTTTTTTAATAAAAAGTAATCGAAAAAAAAAATAGAAATGATAAACATTTTTTTATCACATGTAACCAAAGTAAACATCATGTCTTAATATCATGACCATGTTGATGTTGTTCTGTCCGTTCCGAAAAAAAAAAAACAGGTACAACAACAAACACAGCTGGTCGATCGGTCGGTCATTTAGTAGTAATCGTTAGTGCAACGCTCATGTCAAATTTTGATTAAAAACACAACTAATGAATGACGTGACTGGCACTGCGTTTAGGTGTTGAAATATTTGACAGACTTTAGCTATTTAACAAATCAACAAAAAAAAATTATTTATCAAGTTTTTCACTATATTCAATTTGAGATCATTGAATGTTAAATTAAATTATAAACACCGGTATGGTCACTTTCTCATAGCTAAAATTATAAATTTTTTTTTAAAGAAAAATATTCGGCACAATCGTTTTTTGTATTCTGCGAAGATCCTTTCTGTCCAACGTTAGAAGCTTTTACGAAGTAGGCTTTGCTGGGTACTGGAAATCTTCCCTTTCCTTTGATGTTTACTGTTATTCCAGTGGGAGGAGAATTTTCGTTCCAATTTCCAATCAGATCTGCTTTTTGATTATGCGATAGTCCGCAGAAAGGTTTAGTTCAAGTAAGGAATTGATAGCCTCCCCTATTATTTCCAGTTAACGTTTTTATTGCCTGTGTGTCCTCTCCTATCTCGGTTCTTCCTATTATCCTGAAACACATCACAGCAATAGGAAGTTGTATTTTTCTAGTTCAATAAGAAGCTAAATCTGAAGACTATTATGATTGACTTAAGTGCTTTCAGTCGACTAACCGAATTCATTTCTCTTCTGAGTTAATCTCAACTAACATCTTAATTGCATGGCCTTAAAGCTTATGTAATTCCATTGAGGCCAATAACTTTTTTTTAAAGAAATATAGATTAGTTATAACAGCACTAGTGGTTAGGCTTTTAATAAATCCAATTATATGCAATGAACGTGTCTGGTAACCCAAAAAAAAACCATAACTTTAGTTTAACCAACCGATACAAAAAACAGAAAACTATAATCTTTTTACAGTTATGATTATTAATTAATATCACTAATAACACTAATTTCCTACGGACATTCATACGTTCACAAATCACAAACACACCCATTTCTCTCGCTTTAATGATCCAATCCAGTCGGTTGTTTGATCGAGCGATAGACCGACGGACCAAAAGTTACAAACAGCAATAAAATTCAATTTCTTGCTTCAACTAAACAAAATGAAAATTATGTTAAACATCAGATGAAACAACTTAATCAAATGTTGTATGATTACAACAACAACAACAAAGCCGACAATAACATCAATTAAAATAAGTCTTTGGGGTCTGACACGCAGTCAGCAGCGTCAGCAGCACTTTAATAAAGTTTTAAACGTCAGTCAGTTAAGATTTTTCCCCACAACACAATTGGCATAGTAACACTCTGACTATGTCAAAAGAAAGCCTCTGAAAGTTTTTACTATTTCGCTGTCTATAAATTTACTCAACTTTACAACAGTAAAGATGCCAGAATCTTAAAAATTTGATTTTTTTAAACTTCCACACAAATAATTTGTAGCGGAAACTGACTTATATCGTATAGAGAAACGGTAGCGAAGCAGTGTGAGAGAGAAAGGAATAGAAAAGGAGAGAAAAAAGAGAAAATTCAGGTTTACATATGTCAGTTAAAATATGTTTCCACGGAACAAAATCAAAATGTGCTATGCAACACTATTGAAATGCACACACATTGATCAAGAGATCTTGCTCAGTAATTTAAGCTTCTGCAAGATTATGGATTTTATCTTAGGAGCTATCCATAAGGAACATAGCCATACTGGCCCCTTTTGAAACCCCAATTCTCCACGCAGCTTAACGTAGCATTTTTTTTTTAACAACCGTATAAAGATTATTTTGGTCAAAGAACGGGCGTTGAACCATTCTCCCAATACGTGATTTATGCACAACTCCATATGTTAAAAATCAAAATATTAGTTGCATGTTACTTCATAATAAAAAATCCCAAAAAAAACGCAAGATATCGCACAATCAGGCATCACTTTCATTAAGTCAGCAATCAAACGTATAATCACTCATCCACACGATCAACTGACCGAACGTTCGATTGATCGCGCAACAAAGTTCAATCTAATGCTTAATTTCAATAGCAGCTACTCTCTAATAAATGATAGTACTCATATGTCCATCCGTCTGTTTGTCTGTCTGCACGTACAACACCGTCTCATAATTGGTCATGCCTGAAGATTGGCATCGTATGGAAAGATCGAAACGATCAATGTTTTGATTTGATTTGGTTTAGTATCATAATTGCATATATCCGCCGCGCCGGTACTCCTTGCTCGATTCAATATTCATTCATGCAATCAACCCCAATCCTAACAAAACAACCAGTCTAACTGACAGTCTATAGGTTCATATTGTCGTTTTAGCGGTGGAAAATTGCCAATCAACAACAGCAAAAGCATCAGCATCACCATCACTTGTTGCACATGTGATTAAAATGATTTGATGTTCAAAAGACGAGGATGTAGTCAAACCTACTCACATGTGGCTGCCGCTGCTGCTGCTGCTGAATAATTGTTGCGCGCTAAACAGGTAGATCGACTTGGACTCTATGTCTACGTATAGTCTGTCATGGACTTTGGAACGCATTTATATCAACGTAGCGCATTAATAATAAGCATCCATGCATGTGTTTAGTTTAGTGTGGCAGGCAGTCAATTCATTTTTTTACATATCCCAAAAGGAATTCAGTTGATTATGCCTTCAGTGATACTGAATATGCTTAAAAACCGAGAACTCAAGAGCTTTTCTGAATAGGTTCTTGATAAAATCTAAAATTCTGTTATATGAAATTTCTAATCTAAGGAGTCATCCATAAAAGACGTCCGTAGCAGGGGAATGGGAAGACCTTAAAAACCAAAAAAGTGGACAAGCAAGGGCGAAGGGGTTAAAATTCTTATTGAAGAAGTATTTCTCTACAAATCTAAGCCTACATCTGGCTAGGCTAAGGCAATTCCAAAGATATACGAAATACCTATCTTTTCAGCATATTTACGGATGTCAAAGTACTTAATACAAAACGCAGTAGGTCGGTGATTTCCCAACTATTACAAGAAAGGAGGTGATGATAATTTTTGAAAAAACTTTTGTATACCTTTAATTTTGTATGTCTGAGTCATCACTAATGCATATTCCGACCAAGCACTGAACGACATTTGTCTACCCGCCCAATCATTTTTTTGCAACTTAGTTTTTCTATTTATTTACTTTTACGCATATCTTCTTATGGTCTAAGAAGGCATCCTGCGCTAAAACGTTGGCGTCCATGGCATGTTAAACTCAATCAATATTGGGCGAATCTCAACATACTTAGCCAACACAAACGTCGCGACTATGTCTACGACAAAAACGTCATGGCCCACATGTTCATCTGTTGATTACCACAATGATGATGCTGCATTGTAGACTTTTTATCCCCTCCATTTACTCATTTCACTCAGAATATGAGTAATCAATGTGAGATGCCTTTTTGTTCAGCCAAAACCTTTGCATAAACTGCAGCACTGCCTTAGCTAACTTCATGATCTCACACTACTCGGTTGGAGTTGAAGATTTGTTGTTTTTTTTTTTTTTTTTTGTCATGTTGCCTCGTCGAACGGACGGTCAGACTTTCATCAGTGATAAGCTAAAGTATTGACTCTTACTTAGCCACAGGTTTTTTGCTTTATTAATGTCATATTTTTTTTTTCTTTTCTTTTCCTTTTTTAGCATCATCGTCAGGAGTCCATATCGCCTGAGTACCGTTATGCAGGCATTGGTAAACCGCCTAAAGCTACAGTGGCAGCAGCACATACGCATACCGTTACCGTCGATGTGCATCATAGCAATAATAATAACCACAACAACAGTAATAATAACAAAAACAGCAATGGCACATATAGCGAAATCAATGCAGCCGCATTTGCAACACCACCAACACGCCGTCGTTTCTTTAATCATCAGAAATTGCGCAGCGCTTTAACAGGACATCGTCGCACCGCTTCAAATGGTTGTCCCATTGATACTGCTTCCATATTCTCAGGTGGTGAGTTCAAATTTTCAATATGGGGCAAGTTATGCTTTGGTAGATATATTTCTATACTCCATTGTTATAGTGGGTGTTACATGCAGTGCTGTACTCGTGGCAATCCAAAGGTGAAAAATACAGTTTCTTTTCCTACTCTTTTCTAAATGATTTTCTCTTTTCAATATACAAGTGACAAGCACACCAAGCGAATAGGTCGGGCGAAATATGCCATTTACGATACGGCTCTGGTAACATGTCGTCATACTCTCTTAAATATCTGAAAAACTTGGATCTTATTCTCTTCATCACGATTTTCACGGAGTTGGTTCAAGGCAGAACAGAGTCATAAGTATACTAACATAATCTGGTAGTGCTAAAAATGTGACAATATTTCAGCTATCTGAGATAACTTTTGCTTATAGTCCACCATATGCGAGTATTGTGCTGAATATTGCGCTAAATTCTTTCTAGGCTTCCCTTTTTGCCTTTCGGATAGCCTCGCTATATGAAATTGATTAAAGCTCTTCTAGTTGCTTATCTTAAACAGGAAAATTTGTCATTCCACAAAAGAGACAAGCTGATGCCTTCTCTAAGTTTCCTACCACTTTTTCCAGCCGTGTTACCATGATTGTGGGAACAATTAGGTTAAAATTAATTTTTTAACTTTCTAGACACTTTCCACTCTTCTATTCATGGTGTTGTGCATTGCTTTTACAAATGGACTTTGCTTTGGTGACATAATACCAAATTTACAACGACACACGCTGGTTTTTATATCTTCGACATGTCAGTCGAGAAAATAAAATTAATATAGTATACATACTTAGTACTGTTAGGAATATGATCCATATTTGGTTACTTTTGGTTAAAAGAGCACAAGAAACTTTCAAAGATATGATCACCCGATGACAACAAATATTATGTAATTCTATCATCTATCATCCTCTGGCTTGATTGCAGACGAAAGTATAGCTAATATAGGACTTTCATTTCAAGCACTTATAAGCACTTACATATGTAGTTCTTTCAAAAAAACTAACGAAAACATCTTATATCAATGTCTCTCATTTTTAATTCATTTCACATACTAACTACAACCACACACACTCTTTTCATTATCTTCTTCCTCATATCATTAAACATCCCTTCCAAAGGTAAAGAGCATAATCCTCTAGAAACATCAACTTGTTCAGATTCTGTTGTCACTCGTCGTCGTCGAAAGAATGTCAACAACAGCATTGGTGCCGCATCAACAGCAACGACCGGTAGTGAGAATCGGCTTAATAGATTGAGCCTTGCTGGCACAACCGTCTATGCGGGTCATTTGTCTTCATTGGTTTTTGGTAAAATAAAATCCCTATGGAATGTCAACGCAACTTCATCGAATGCTGGTCTAAATCAATTAGCAGGCAGGAACTTTCTTTCAATGCTAATGCCAAAATGTTTTATTTGTTTTTTTGCCCAAAGCACCACGTTATATTATTGTTATGGTTTGCATACTTAGCTCCTACCGCATGAATTTCTCCAACTTTAACTCTCTTTCATTTTTGCATGAGTACGTTCTCTTCCTTGTTGGAATTCCAGCTTTTTCGTTAAACTTTGAATTGCCTTTGACTTACTATCTCTCTCTCTCTCTCTCTCTCTCTCTCTCTCTCTCTCTCTCTCTCTCTCTCTCTCTCTTTAGGTAGCGACATTCTGACCACGGATCACCCTGGATCTTCTTCAAGTGACAAGCAGAAGGATCAGTTGCGTGCCCGCTTGGGTCTACTCCTGGACAGCGATCAGAATAGCAACACAACTAATACCAGCAGCAGTTCCACTAATATCAGCCCCGAACAGACTCTTACCAACGGTTGCAGCAATGTGCTCTCACCGGTTGAAAATTTCGGCTCACAACTTTCCGTCGCTATAAAAGATGACACCATTAGTCTAGCAGGAAAATTGAAAGCATGTACACTGAATGAAAACAACGATTGCTTCCCAGTTAAAGCGCGCAAGGCACCTGCTCGTCGTTCGGCACGTACGGGTCAACTAATCAGCGCTAGCAAGCGCAATGGTATTTACAAAACCTCGAATTCACAGGTACAACAACCAGTTGTACAATTAGCGTTAAAGCCTATTTTCTTTGAAGTGCCACTACAAGAACCCGATCCACCATTTATCGGCCGCCAATGGTTGTTACGTGAACTTTCGAATATATTAACGACCACAGAGACACCAGGAGTTCTTATCAACGGACATCCTGGCACTGGAAAAACTGCGCTTGTACTACAATTAGTCGAGTACTCTTGTTTCGGGCGACGCAAAGATGCAACATCGACTGCAGATACTGACGGTATCTACTGCCAGATCAACATTGGACACGATCGTCTTCGTGCGCTGGCTTCGCACATAGTGGGCTATCATTTTTGCCAAGCTGATTCGAATCTTACTTGCCTGGTGCCTGATTTTGTGCACTCGCTGGCAGCTCAATTGTGTCAAGCACCTCAATTGACCGCCTATCGTGAGTATCTCATCAATGAAGCACATCTGCAGGATATACTCAGTGTCAAAGAGTGTATTGCCGATGCAGAACGCGTCATGCGCATGGCTATACTAGAACCGTTAGCTATTTTGAAACGTTCAAATAAGATTTCCGCTAAAACCTGCGTTATTCTAGTTGATGCACTCTGTGAGGCGGAATATCATCGTCCCGATCACGGACACACCATTGCTACTTTTCTTGCCAAGATGACGCAATTCTTTCCCTCCTGGTTGAAGGTGGTTGCCACAGTACGCACACAAATGATGGAATTTGTCAAGGGTTTATCGTACACTAAGATGACACTCGACAGTTGGCAATCCAACGATTTGTTACAAAAAGACATGCTCGATTATATAACATTCCGTGTAAATCATAGCGCCGATATACAACACAACATCGCCGCCGCTACCGTGAAAGACAATAGCACTGGGCAGCTGAAATTCGTTGGTCATCTGCAATCACTTACGAAAGGCTCAATGTTGTACGCCAAATTGATACTTGATCTCATCGAACGCGGACAGTTGGTCATAAAATCGACCAGCTATAAAGTGTTGCCTGTCTCATTGGCACAAATCTTCCTGCTGCACTTCAATCTACGCTTTCCGACAGCCTGTAGCTTCGAACGTGCCTCCCCCATATTGAACGCTTGCTTGGCCGCACTTTATCCACTGACGCTAAATGAAATCTACTACACCATATGTGCGCTGAAAACCGCCGATGAAGTCATGTCGTGGGATGAATTCGTACAACGCTTTCAGCTGCTCGATGGTTTTCTGATCAAACGCATCGATAATACTTACATGTTCTTTCATCCTTCGTTCAGAGAGTGGCTGATACGACGTGACGAAGGTGAATCACCAAAATTCCTATGCGACTTTCGTGAAGGACACGCTGCCATTGCTTTTCGCCTCTCGCGGTTGCAAGCACCGCTTGACGCCGAGCAGACGCTCGAATTGGGTCACCATATGCTGAAAGCACATATTTACCGCAATTGTCAGGGTCCACAATCACCACGTGACATGCAGTCCTTCTGGATTTCGTCCGTGACAGATAACGTTTCTGCTGCGCTTGGTTCGCTGCGCAACGTCTACAATCCGAATTTGAAAGTGTCACGTTTAATGCTGCTTGCCGGTGCTTGTCCACATTATCAAACGGATTTCATGGGTGATGCCACGATACTTTGTATCGCTGCGCATGAAGGCATTGTGCCAATGGTTAGTCTGTTGCTTGAATTTGGTGCTGATGTGGGCCGGACCAATAGTCAGGGTTGTACACCACTGATACTGGCAGCAATGCGCGGCCATTGCGATGTGGTGCGGCTGCTTGTTGCCGCTGGTAGCAGCCTTGGGCAAACAGATACCACACAACGTTGTGCGCTGGTGCATGCCGCACGTATGGGACGACTCAATGTGGTGAAGTATCTGCTGGCTTGTGATTGGACACCACGTGTACAAACAACGGATGTGGCGTTGAGTTGCGCGCTGCAACAGGCGCTCATTGGTGCAGCGGCACAAGATCACACAACTATTTTGGAAGATCTACTCGAAATGGATGACATTGATGTGAACGAAGTTGAGTCTGCCAGTGGCGACTTGGCACTGACGGCAGCAGCACGAAATGGTTGCGTTGACGCCGTATCTGTGCTGCTGTCGCATGGCGCACGCGTTGATGCACGTAATAAACACGGTTTTATGCCACTCTGGTTGGCGGTAAAAGAGGGCTATTCGGCAGTGGTGGAAAAGTTGCTGCAGAGTGGTGCAAATATCGATGCATCAGTGTTGCCAACGCGCAAGACGCCACTAATGATTGCCGCTGAAGAGGGGCACATTGATTTACTGGAAATGCTGATACAACGTGGTGCCGACTTGGAAGCGCAGGATCATGAAGGACTTACAGCGCTATCGTGGGCATGTCTACGCGGACGACAGGCAGCGGCGAAATGTCTTATAGAGCAAGGTTGCAATAAGCAACATGCGGATAATAACGGACGTACAGCACTGGATCTGGGAGCGTATCAAGGTTCGGCCAACTTGGTGCAGTATTTGTTGGATCAAGGCGCAAATCTTGAACACATTGATGTGAATGGTATGCGACCGTTGGATCGTTCTATTGCTTGTCGTAATATACAGGTGGTGCAGGTTTTTCTACGACGTGGCGCCAAATTGGGGCCCACTACTTGGAGCATGGCCATGGGAAAGCCCGAAATATTAGTAGTGCTGCTAAATAAGCTCCTCGAAGATGGGAATGTGCTTTATCGCAAAAACCGCTTCCAGGAGGCTGCACATCGCTATCAATATGCATTACGTAAAATTTCTAATCTTGAGAGTCTGTTGGAACGCAGTGCCGTCTTTGCACAGTTGCGAACCAACCTATTGCTGAATCTATCGCGTTGCAAGCGAAAATTGAATGTTAGTTCTGAAACAAAAGAAATATACAGGCTATTCCAAAAGCCAGCAAAGTGCTAATTGAAATAACTGAATGTGACTAGAGGTAGAATGTATATATGAACATGAAATCTCTTAACAGCAATTCTGGTACGTCACGAATGTACCACCTAATCTTATTGCTGGCTTTTGGAACACTCTGCACAGTTTGATTTAATTTTGAAATCCTGTGAGAAATGAAAATTTGTTTTATCTCCTTTTAGGAACTTGAAGAATCTATTGATTTGGCAACCCAAGCGATCGAACAGAAACCAAGCAGCTATGAGGGATTTTACGCACGTGCAAAAGCGCGTATGGAAAATGAACAGCTGAATGAGGCTTTGGTTGATGCTAACGAAGCCATGCAAAAAGCTACCAATAGCGGTGTATTACCTGAAGTAGTCGAGGTACTTAAACGCATACAAGTTGAATTGCTGTCCCGGATAACAAATACAGATGAGAAAGACCAAGAAAAATTTGACTACTATGCTGCCGTTGAGGGAGCAACAGCAGTAAATGGTGGTGGTGAAATGACAGATTTGTAAAGTTTTTAGTGTCTAAGGAATCAAATACCAATAGTTATCTAATCTTATTTTTATGCCATTGCACTCTAAAATCCAATTCAGAGAAATACATATTTTGCGGATAACCACGATGAAATTATGATTCAGCAACACAAAATTATCATAAGCACCATGTAGACAATTCCGAATATCCAAAAACAAAAAAAAATTGTGGCCCTGTGGAGTTTTAAAATATAGGAAGTTATTAGTATAGGGTGGTCTAAATGATGGGACTGAAGGATGTGAAGCTAAAACATTTTTTTTTTTTTATTTGAGACAATGTATACATACATATGTAACGAATCAGCTATGCTTATTTAGATTCCTTGTTTAATTATCTAATTCAGTGGAGACGTAAAAAAACACCATGGAAAACTTTTTAATCAAGCTAAATTGTCTGCCTCTTTTTGTGTATCCTTAGTTTGCAAAAATTTATGTTTTAAAAGAGACTTCAAATTTTGTCACAATCATTTATAAATGTTCGGCCTTAATTCAATAAATAGCTAATTTTAAAAATTTAATTGTAATAACAATTGTTTAAAGTTTAAGCAAATTTGTAATTATATTCAGTTTTAGTCCTAAACATAAAACTATGCTATCTATATATATTTATATTACATTTGTATTTTATTTATAAATTTATTATTAAAAAATCTATCCATTAACTACGCTACATATACATTTTTAAAGCTATTTTAATTAAGTTATCATTCACATACTTTTTTAATCATAGCCAGTGCATGTTAAAAGTAAAACTATTTTCAAAATTAATAAAGTTTTTAAAGCAAAAAAAAAAAAATATTTTGGTATTTATTACATAAAATATAAAATATTTTCTAAATAAAAATAAAACAATCGAGATTAACTTTGCAAACCTGATAAGACACTTTCTTATTATCATATTCCTACTTGATTTTTTACTAAATAATATAAAAATTTGGAGTTAACATAGCTCAGTTTACATAGCCCAACAGAAACAAGCCATAAGCAGAGGTTTTCATAGAAAAAATTATGGACACAGGGTTTCTTCTAAATATATTTGTGTCGGTAAACATTAAAAGTGACTTCTCTGATATGCAGGCGAGACCAAATATATTTAAAATTATTGAATGAAATTTAATTTTATTTTGCCTGGTAACGGCAGCGGGACTTAAGCGGTTTTGATATTCACCAACTCATTTGCAATTTACATTTCTATTTATGTATACGTCTATAAATATATCTTCAGAATAAATTAAAAGGATTAAGCTATTCGAGTTGTGATTCAGCAAAAAGACTTGGTGGAATGGTGGAATTATGCATTAATTTGATTTTCCACGATTAGATACGCTGTGCTCAAAGCTGCCATTATTAATGGGAATCTCTACAACGCTACTCATCAACGGTAACGTCACTTGCAAGTAATGTTCATGATTTGGTGCTGTAAGAAATGTACAAACAAATTATAAATATTACATCTTAAGCTTACTCTCTTATGTAGTAATTCGCTTACATTGTTCTAGAAAGTTTTCTAATTCGTCGACACATTCAATTGTTGGAAATTCTGCATTAGTCGATTCTTTGAGCAGCAAACTTATTTCTTTTGATGCTCTTAGCAGGAACAATGGTATATGCATTTTCCCAAGCTCTTTATGTAAAGCACCCATACCGCGAGCAGCGGTAAAGTCAAAATCTAAAATTAGAAGAGTCAAAAAAATCAGCAATAACATATGGTGGAACACGATTACTTGAATACCCATTGCCAAATATTTTTTTTAGGGGTAGTAGCAGATTAAAATCAAAAAAATTTTGTAAAAATCAATATAAGTTGGGAACCTCTGGGTTGATATCCAAAATATGAATGTCATAAGAGAGATTCGTAACTTAGAGATCTAACCTACAGATTTCGAGACCTGACGAAATTTTTCTGAAATTTTGACCGATTTTTTTTTTTTTTTAAACCGTAATTTTTTCAAAAAACGACGTTAAAGTTATTTACTATTTGTACCAAATTTTTTCATATTAACATATTATTGCCGAAGAAAATAAAGTCACTTTGGTGTTTTTTTGGCAAGAATTAAGCTTTTTTAACATCCGAAAAGTTAAAGGTTATGGACACATTTTTTAGAAAAATAACGGTTTTTTTTTTTTGAAAAAAAAAAAACTATGGAAATTTCAGAAAAATTGAAAGATTTGTTCACCATTATTGTAGTTTCTTATGATACCCATAATTTGGAATTCATTTAGGGGTTCCCAATTTATATTGATTTTTATAAAAGCTATATCCACAACTTCCGATAGATATACCTCTGAAACTAGATCCAAGTGATTTATTCATATAATTAAAAACCACATAAGAAATGTTTGGACCAAATCCATCTCAAACCATGCACGCGGATTATTTCATGTTACGGAATTTTGGTTGCCGATTAAATATGTTGTTTTTCAAAGGATATAAGGGGACCCATATTTCCCCGAATTGATTAAAAAAATGTTTTTCTGGCCATTTTAAGTTATAGCCATTTTAGGTTGAAAATTGTTTCCAAAAAGCGGCATTTCCATCCAAATCAAAATAATTAACTTTTGTCTTCTGATTCTTATAGAGCTTCTTAATTTCTGTTAGAATCTTTAAGCAAATTTCAAAATGGTTAAAAATTGGCAGGGTTATAACGCTTTTTATGAGAAAAAACAAAGCTAATTTTCTGAAAAACCCCACCTTTTTTTCGCTTAAAATTTTATTTTGGACTTGTACTAATATAAGAAAGAGATCATATGAGTATAAAGCGCGCTTAGAGGCATTTGAGGTGAGGAGCATTTTTTTTCCAAAAAAAAACTACTTAAATTTTTGTTTCAACCTTGCCAGCCACCTGTGATACTACTACTTTCAGCTTATTTTTAATAATAGCATCAATTATTACCGTTCTTTCTCTTTAAAATGAGCTTTCAAGTGGTAATCTGCGATGTTTCCTCGCAAAGTTACAGCCATTTGAAAAAGACATGAATTTGATCCCCTACGACCAAACAATATTAGCCAACCGGATACAAATTTATTTAATCTTGATCGTAGGGGATCAAATTCATGTTTTTTTCAAATGGCTGTAACTTTGCGAGGAAACATCGCAAGTTACCACTTGAAATCTCATTTTAAAGAGAAAGAACGGCAATAAATGACGCTATAATTAAAAATAAGCTGAAAGTAGTAGTATCACATATGGCTGGCAAGGTTGAAACAAAAATTTAACTATTTTTTTTTTTTTTGGAAAAAAAATTCTCCTCACTTCAAATGCCTCTAAGCGCGCTTTATACTCATATGATCTCTATTCGGGTAATTTTCCTGATACATATGTACATTTTTTAAGCGCTCAGTCCGAATCTGGTCTTTATTTTTTTGAGATAAACAGATCGAATATGTCAAAAGCACCATTTTTTTACAATTTCCAATCAAAAACGGAGAGCATACAATTTCTGACTACCCAAAAATGTAGCAAGTTCGTGTACATATTTGACTTTCGGAATGTTTTGGTATGTTCACCTATTAAGTGGAGCTTTTCGTATTGTGTGTGTATATAATATAAAATAAATTGAATTAAAAATTTAACGCTTTTATTATGACAAAAAAAATCACTTACCATGTAAATTCGAACAATCCAGAATGACAGGCGCTGCACCATAAGTTGCCACAGCCTTAGAGACGCCATTGCGTACCCATTCAATAGCCGGAAAGTAAAGTGAACAATAATTGGCACGCATTAATATGTAGTCAATGCCATGTGTGGTCTGTATAAAATAATCGTTATGAAATAAACAAAAAAAAATTAATTAAAATTTTGCAAATTTACCTTTAACTTCGATACACTAAGCACAGGGCGTGCAGCACGATATACTATAAACGCCATGTCAACACCAACACCCAATGAGAGTCCGATTTCCACACCAACAATCAAACTTATAATGAATGTTATAGCACCAGGTAAAAGTTCACGTCTACTACAGCGCCATAGTGGTCTCACCACCTCGAATTCGATCATAAAAATTACAGCCGAAATAATTACAGCGCTCAACGCTGCTTTAGGAATAAATTGAAAATATGGTGTTAACAATCCCAATGCTAATAGTACCAAAACACTTGTATAGATGCCACCAATTGGTGTACGCACGCCACTTGCATGATTCACAGCGCTGCGTGAAAAGGAACCTGTCACAGGTATAGATGAAACAAACGAGCCACAAATGTTACTCAACGAAAGAGCGACCAGCTCACGTGTCGGACTTAGGCCAGCGCCACCAAAGGCTTTCGAAATTGCAACGTTGCCAAGCACAGCGATGACAGGTAGCACAAGCATGGAAGGTCCAAGTTCTTTTAGCTGCAAGTAACCAAAGAGTTGGCTTAAGTTTGTTGTTTTTGTTTTTTGTTAAAAATCGATACTTACCATATCTACATAGTTTTGATGGATTTCAGTTCCATTGGCGCTTAAAATTGTTGTTTCAAATTTGGGCAGTGCAAAATCAGGCAATCCACTTTTTACTTTTCCTGTTAGTATAAATGGACATGAGTCTTTTTGGTCGCATGTGTAGTAAGCAGCTGTACTGGCGACTAAAACTATCAAAGCATTACGTCCGGTGGCTATCACCCAAATGAAACCACTGACAAATTGCTGTGTGCCTACATTTTGAATGCGTGTACTCAGGTCAACTTCTTTTAGTTTCTGTGCGAGAAGTTTGCGTTTAATTTAATACATATTGAAAAACTTAGATGCTTAACATAAATATAAGGTTTCCATATAATACGATTCATCAATCCGATTTATGGTCATGATGTTGTCGATTAAAATAACATAAATATTTCAGTTTTTAATAATAACACATTTTTTTAGCTATGAATTCGTTGAGACTATAATGAAACGGTGTTAACTTTAGTTTTTAAATATAATGTGTTGATGAGTAGATCACTTGTTATTAAAGTAAAAAAACTTTTTGATTTTCAACTCCAAATTTTGAAAATGGCTATTTTGACCGTTTCGATTCGTTATAGACTATGAGAAAGCGATTATAGTTCGGGAGGTAGCATTGCATTTTTCAAAGTCACTTCCTCCCGCTTATTTTTTTTTTTGCAAATGATAGTTTTAGTATGACTCATAATTGAAATATGCGTCAGCCGCCAGAATGGTGGTGAGTCTGATTGGGAGAGGCTGAAATCGATATATTTGTATCTCCTCTACAACATTGGTTTTAACAAATTTTTCTACTTGTGGCTTACTTTCCGAGTTATTAAGCCATTTTTTTCGTCGGCCTCTCACAACCAGGCCGACCACGATTCTGACGACTGACGCTTATTTCGATTATCAACCATACTTGCAAGAAATATTAAGCGGGAGGAAATGACTATGAAAAATACAACGCTATTTCCCGGACTATTACGAAATTTCAGCAAGGCTAAACATTTGCAGAAACCTTTTACGGAAAAAAATTTAATTTTCAGGAAAATACTTTTTTGCAGAAATATTTTCAAATAAATTCTCTACAAAATTGTCCCTATATATTTTTTATCTAACTACAACTTATGACTCACTACTACCTTAATAACCTTAATATTACATAAAACGGTTACTTTTTTGAAACGGTTTCTTTTGGTAAAGAATAAAGTTTTCCAAGTTGCCATATGGCAACGCAAAGTCGTTACTTTCAAACGATCACAAAATGGAAACAAATTCAAGAACTGATATCTTCCAGTTAATTTTGTTCGTCTCTTAGAAAAAAATCGTTACGGGGTCAGTGAGTAATTGTTTGTTGAAGCTGGAGTGTCACAAAGTGAAAAAAGTAATAATTTACTCAGGTTGATTAGGGTTAATAAAGAAAATTTTTTTTTGATGTGAATTCAACACTTCGACTAAGGGAAAATAGATTAAGTTAACCTAGTAAAAATAAGTTAAGATCCATTTGCAGGCCCGGATTTACCATACAGGCAGAGTAGGCACGTGCCTGGGGCGTCAAAAATTAAAGGGCGGCAAATATTGGCAGAAACTTTGAAAAATTGTTTTATTCATGGAAATTGAATTCCCCGTCATTGTTAATTTATTGTTAACATTCAACGCTGCGTTTTGTCATGAGTGACAACCGTAAAAGATTCAGCGGGGCTGAGTACTGCAAACGGACGGCAGAAAAATTAAGAAATTTTAGCAAAAACTTCAAGGTTAACTACATTCTTCAAAAAAATAAATTCCGATTCAGTTGAAGAAGAAACTTCGACAGCTCATAATAATCTAGTCATTTATTTACTCGGTTTATTCACCAGATGACTTATAGATTGGCGTCTTATCAAAATTATAATATTATAATAAAAAATATATAATGCATTGAAATATAAATCTAGCTTTTACACAGAAATCATTAAAAAAATTATTTGATAAAATTAAAAATATTGTACATATTATGCTCTAGAAGCGTATGTACTTAGTTGGATATCAATAAAATGTTTTATAAACTGACAGAGAAAAAAAATTTTAAAAAATTCGTTGGATTTCGGAGATAAAATTTTTCAGAGTCTAATTAAATTTGAGGGAGGGGGGGGCAATTTTTGCAACTGCCAAGGGGCGGCAAATTTCTAATTCCGGACTTGCTCATTTGTTACTTAGGCCTATGTAACTTTGAAAAAATCATTCAAAAACAAAAGGGAAACTTTGCCCATAACTAATGAGAAATTTGTTTGAACTTTTTTTTTAAGTTGACTTAAGCTATTTTTACTTTTTGTCATATATATTATTCTTATGTTTCTAGTGGAAAATATTTATTTAAGTTGTTATTTAAGATAACTTTTTTAAACGCACAAATTTAAGTTATAGTACTATAAAAACAATATTACAAAGTTTACTTACGCGCAGTAAAAGCAATACAATAAGTGCTGATATTCCTAATGATAAATCGCCTGCACGAACTTTATCTAAGTTTGTAAAAACTGACTTCATCGTGTTGAGAAAACCTGAGCCAGAACCACCAGATAAGCCCAGCAGTCCCTAGAAATATTTTGAAATTAGTTGATAAAAATGACGGTTGAATTAAGCGCCTAAGACTATACATTATGAATTACATCTTGCATTAACTAAATTGAGATCAGCAATTGCTACTTTCAGGCGCCGGGTTATATAAGCAAAATATAAATATTTCAAACAGTAGTCATGTTCATATAAATAAGTACCTTTAATTGGGAGGTACCAATAATCACAGCTGTCGCTGATGTAAAACCTACAGTAACAGGCAATGATATTAAATCCACCAATGCCCCTATAAATAAAAATAAAAAAATATTAAAAATTATAAAAACGATATTCATTTAAATGTAGCGCACATACCTAATCTTAGCAACGCCATAGCCAATTCAACAATGCCAGAAATGAGACAAAGTAAAATTGCATATGCTGGACCTGAGTTGAGCCCAAATCCTGTATGTCGACTCGTCATAAGCGCTAGCAAAGCGGTGGGACCAATAGTAACTTGACGACAACTGCCCAATAGCGCATAAATAACGCCACCAATGAAAGCTGAATACAAGCCATACTGAAAGGGAGGAAGTTAGTTATTTTTAATAAATTTAGGATTTTGTTCAAATACATAAGTATTACGTTGTTCGCAAACTCTTTTTGCATAATTCCCAGATTCATTTACATACCTGTGGCTCTAAACCAGCTAATGTAGCATAAGCTAAGCCCTGTGGCAACACTGTCAGCCCAACAGTAATGCCTGCTATCATATCAGCCAAAGCATCCTGCGTTTTATATCCTTTCAGCCATCGAATACCTGGTATTATGGTGTAAGCTATCGTGGTAATTTTCATGTTGGTGCTATTTTTTTGCCAACTTGCCAACGTTGAGTTAAACTCAATGACTAGAAAAAAAATAAAATTATCAAAGCATTAAGGGTAATTTACTTAATTTAGGGACAACAATAATGCACACATATTAAATGTAATAAAAATGTTATCAATACAATAGCAATTGTGTTTTTCGTTAATCTATACGAAGACATTTTTAGTGATACAATCGCAATTGTTAACATTAACAATGTAACCTAGTTCAATTATCTGAAATGATGGTTTTTCATAAGGGTGGTCCTTAATTTTAGAAACTTTATAGTCAAAGCTTGAATTATTATGCAGGGGAGAGAGAGAGAGAGAGTCGTCTATAAAAATTATTTTCACATTTGCGCCATAATTGATATGAAAAATGTTCAAACCGTTTTTGGGTAGTTCTTATTTTGGTTCTAAAGTGATTGTTATATACGAGTACCAAGCGGATTTACATTACTAAGGTAATGCCCTTTTCAAAGTTAAAACTATGTATTTGTAAAACATAATTTTTCCAAGTTTTATCAAAATCGGTTGAGCTTTTTCAAAAATATGTTTTTAGGTCAAGCAATTTCTGTTTGTACCTTATCCCAGTATTGGCGGCGGAAAGGAGAGCTAGGGTGGAGTAAGTTCACTCTAAAATAGTATCCAGGACTGATTAGAATTATAACTACCAGATTGTATCTATCATATGAAGACAAACAATATTCAGTTATAGAATAGATTTGGAGTTTTCCAAGACGTAATAAAGATAAATAAAAAACAAGCCAAGTAGCGAGATAGCAAGTATTAATCAATTATGTTAAAAATATGACTCAGTCGAATTTGCTTAAATTATAACTATAGCTCACCCTATAGCCCCATAGTATGGTGCTATAGCCCATCGAAATGAAAGTCGTTTCGCCGCCAATGTTTGCCAGAGCAAAGTATTCAATTTCAAAGTCAAAATTGGCGAAGTGAAAGTTTTACTGGATTTTGCCGTAATTTTGCCAATAGAGCTGAATAAAAATCATTCATTTAGGAACCAAGTTACTCAAAAATTCCAAATCTATAGAATTGGAATTGACTTGTCGAATTACAATTGTTTCATTTATCGAGCAATTAAAGTTTAGAATATAAAAATCTCAGTTTCATTACTCAAAATCAAGATTGCAAATTCTAAAAAGATTTAGTCCATTCCGAGGAGTTTGAATATGAAACTAACTTTTTCAATTCAAATACAAATGGGAAAAATATAAATAAATAAAAATAAGAACCACTCCACTATGTGCACTGTAGTGCTGTCGTTTGATGAGAACTTTGAACAGTTAAAGTTGGTATACTTCATTTCTTTTCATTATTAATTAAGGAAATTTGCAAATGAAGTTAAAGTATGAAATTGACGAAATCTGCATTTTTATAAAATTGTTGTACAATTTATTTACATAAAATTGCAGACATACTTTAATTGTAAACTGAAGAGCATATGTAGAAATTTAGTATGCTATAATCAAAGAGAGTAAATAAAATAATGAATATTTTAGGATTTTTATCAATTTTGTGTCAAAATAAAAGTCGACTATTTGATATATCATCTATGAATCAAATAATCAAAAAACCTCAATTCCATTATATTTATCAATTTATCTTTTGCAAGAGCCTTAAAATAGTACGAGTGTTATCTTTGGCCAAAATTTAGATACGCTGCACTGCTGCGTCAGTTCCAAATTTTAATTGAAAAGGTACTATTTCCACGGTTTTGTTGGAGAGACGATGTAGAAGTGCTCTGCTATGTGATATGTCTTGTTTGATTTTATTTTGAAATAATTT
Source organism: Tricholauxania praeusta (assembly GCA_949775025.1). Classification (NCBI taxonomy): domain Eukaryota; kingdom Metazoa; phylum Arthropoda; class Insecta; order Diptera; family Lauxaniidae; genus Tricholauxania; species Tricholauxania praeusta. The sequence continues at coordinate 54,491,713 of OX459028.1, read as the reverse complement.
TTATAACTATACAATTTTTCATTTCAATTACGTTATCTCGCATAGTTTCTAGTTATTGGAGAAAAATCCAAAACGGTAGTCATAAATAGTAATAATAGCGCTGAACTTTTGAAATTTGGTAACTTTAGAAGTTTTTTTTAGGTTAAGACAACAAAAATTTGTGTATATTAAAAAATCCGCCCGCAGACACGCCTACCTCCCATACAAAAGTGAGATTAGATTGAGACTTCCCCTTCAAAATGCTGATGAATTTCCATTAATTTGGCAATGCATTTTTCACAAATATTGAAAATTGTGCGAAATCTTTTATAGTTTTCAAGTTATTAGAGAAAAACTGTTGTGAATGCTTATCTCTTCTGTTTTTTTAAAAGCATTTGAATTTATATATTTTATACAAAGGGGAAAAATGCCCTTTACCTGCTTGTCTGCTTGTCACATTATTCAAACTGTAAGCTTTTACAACTGATGCAATTTTTGTAAAGATTGCAAAATTGTGAAGAAATAAAAAATTTTTTCTTTCAAATATTGCAATAGAAAAACTTGAAAAAAAAAATTTTGAAAACTGCAGCTGCAACTTTTTCTAAAGATCGCAGTTTGTGAAGAAATAAAAATATTTTTTCCTTCAGATATTGCAATAGAAAAAGTTGACAAAACAAAAAAATTGTCCGTGCAATTCATATAAAGGCAATATAAAAAAAATGAGTTCGTTCTATAAAGTGAAAACAATGTACTTTCCACTAATATTAACAGTTATATGATAACAGTTGCTTATATGAAAAGTATCATAGAACATTTTCGGTGTTGTAAGTTCAACGTTGAGCCCACTGTGTCACTAAACCCATAAAAAATTTAAGACTCTGACGATTGTCTCAAAAAGTTTTTAAGTTCTATGAACTTTAATTTTTTATACCCTACACCGAGGGGTATATTCACTTTGTCCATCCGTTTATAACACATAGAAGGAGGCGTGGCAGGTATGGAAAAGTATATATGTTCTTGATCAGCGTCACCACCTGAGTTGATTTAGCGATGTCCGTCTGTCTGTCCGTCGGTCTGTCTGTCTGTCTCTCTGTTGAAATCAGGTTTACGGGAAAACCAAGAGAGCTAATTGAATGAAACTTTCACACACAGGTCACATCTTCTTGCAGGCATTTTGCTATTGAAAATGGGCGAAATCGGTTAACGGACACGCCTACCGCCCATACCCTATGTATATGTACACAGGTCAATTTTGAAAAAAGTTGCAGCGATTTTGATGAAAATTGGTGATTTGATGCACATGTGAACAAGATTAGGATTTGGTTAGCTTTCAAGTTTTCAAAGCTTCTTACAGGGGCGTGGCACAGCCCTAAATTTTAACCTTTATGTAACCATATCTCGTAAGCCGTGCAAGATATTGTTATGAAATTTGGTAAACGGATACATTTCAAATATATCTTGAATTGTGATAAAAGTGGACGGAATCGTGAAAGTGGGCGTGGCACTTTTCAACAGTCAAAAATTTTGATGCTATATATCTCAAAAGTGGCTTAAACGATTTTCATAAAAATTTTGAAAATGATGCCGCTGGAAGCAGTCATCAATACAAGCTCAGCCACTTTACTGAAAAAACTTGTTGAAGGGCGTGGCACCACCCACAATATTTGAAAATGTTATATTAAGAGAACTAACAACGTAATCGCTATGAAATTTTATGAGGTGGATAAACTTGCTATAAGGTCTCTTATTACAAAAATTTGGTCCAATAATACCTGTGGGCGTGGCACCTCCCATATAAGCAAAAAATGTTTATTGTTATAGACAGTGTGCTATAAGAGTAATCTTCACAAAATTTGGTGGATAGATGTCAGTTACCATAAGCTTTGAAAATAAATGAATTTTGATGGGATCGCACCAGTGGGCGTGACACCTCCCATACAAATAAAATACGGTAAGTGGCATATTTATCGAAATATGTGAGCAATCATACTAAAATTTGGTGCAAGGGGTTTGCTTATTGAAAGCTATTTCTGGATCAAAACCGGGCTTGATTGCACCAGTGGGTGTGTCACCGCCCTAAATTTAAATTTAAAAATTAAATTTAAATTTAACTGCGGCATATATCGCAAACTATACAAGATATTGTGCTGAAATTTAATATGAGGATGTCGCTCACGAATATAATTTATTGAACCAAAAGTGGTCGGAATTGGAGAAGTGGGCGTGGCATATTTCAAATTTTTCATTTCTATTCGATTTTTTTCAACATTTTCCATATTCTTTTGATTTTTTCAACCCTTCAACTTTTTCCAATATATCCTATTTATATTTATTCGACTTTTTCAACCTCTTTCAACTTTCTTCATAAGTTTCTTTATTTTTTCGACTTTTTCATCAAATTTGAATTTTTTCAAATTTTTTCAACCTCTTTCAACATTTTGCATATATTTTCGTCCTTTTCAACATTTTTCAACCTCTGTCAACCTTTCTAACATTTCACATTTTTTTCGACTTATTCAACTTCTTCAACCTCTTCAACGTCTTTTAACATTTATTTAAAAGCGACTTTCAGTGCAGTGTAGGGTATGTGAGTTTCGGCCAAGCCGAAGATAACACCTTAACTTGTTGTATTTATGGTCACGATCCAGTGGGTTTATGCGTATCTCACAAAAATTCATATTCGTGATTCTGATGGCATCGGATAGCTTCAGAAATTACGCGTCTAATGAACTACTCCAACTTATAAAAAATTTCCTAAGAGAATTTTCTCTATCGCAATTTTGCAGGTATTTCAACAAACTGACATAAACAAAACATCAACTATCTCGAAACTTACTTGCGCTAAGATATTCCTTTTTCCGCTTCTGAGGGCAATATTGTAAATCACGTTATTTAGTTTTCTGTAAAGTTTTTATTTTCAGAGCTGTGCTCTTTTCGAAATTTGGTATTCAATTGAATTAATGAACTGAATTCTGCAATGTTATTATTGGTATATAATGTCGATACCAAACAACATTGTAGTTCTTACCTTATTTTTAAAAAACTTTTTTTTTTCTCAAAATTAGTTTTTAATTATGTATGTTTATGCACAAAAAATGCTCATTTAATTTTTTAAGGTTGTTTTTTTCTCTAAATTACCGGCTAGACGTTAACTGATTACTTTCTTTAGCTCAATAAAGTAGTTTGGCCGCATACACTTTTTTTACTACAAACTTATGAGTAACACATTCAAATCAAAAACTGAGTTCCAAAACAAAATCAATGATGTTAAAGAAGAAATTTTATCTTTGTCAACAAAAACTGTTAAGACTTTGCGCCAGACGCTGTTGTTGTTGCCGTTTCGATGGCAAACAATTGAGAAAACGTGACTGTAACTTAATTGATGTTCTTAATTTTTTTATAATTCTTTTCTTTTTTTTTTCAGAAGCAATTTGTATGAAAAAAAAGAACAGCAATTTGAAAATAAAATTAAGTGTATTTAATTAAGCACCACAAATAATTGATTTATTGCTATTTTTACCACAATAACCAGCATTTGTACGAATGCCGTATATTCGAAAACGAAGTTTTCTTCTTTTATAGTTTGTTAAAAACTATTTTTGTTAAATTTGGGATTTTTTTACGAACGAACACGCAGCTGTGTTATTCCAATAAATATTTATTTTTTCTTATTTCAACTCTTATTGATCGACCTTGTTGTTATGGAATATTATTTTGAACACTTATTATTTTTTAACGAAACAACCACTTTCAAGTGTTGGTCTTCTGTTTATCTTTTGATATCGATCAAAAATTATAAAAATTTAACCACGTATCTATTATATTCTTCTTGTATTTCTTTTCTTCGCTGTCACCGATCGACGTACTCAATTGAACCGATCTTAGTAGACTGTACGCTTCGATGCCGCTATAGCTGAAGGCTCCATTAGCAAATTCTACAAATAACGTCGCATAATAATCGCTATACACTGTGAAAAAGAAAAACTAAAGTAATTAAACCTGTTAAGATCTCAAAGTAAAGTTAAAAACACGAACATTAGAATATTTATGAGCTGCTTCATAGGAAAAGGGAGCATATCTTGTTAGAAAATTGTTACTGGAGGTCTAAAAGCAGTAGATTTTGGCTGGTAGCACTGCTCATGTACAAGTATGTATGAGAAATATTTCTCTCAACACATTGCAGCGAAAGCTAGTGAGAAATTTGACTAACTTTGAAGCCCTTTACATCAAAGCTATCATTAAAAACTCTACAAATTTTTAGAATTTTACAATAGCCCGGGAGACAATTTAGTTCAGAGTTCTACCTACCAGTACGAAATGCAATAATAACAACTCATTTTATATCGACGCCCCCTAACTATTTGCTTAACCGAAAAGTCTCCAGATATCTTGCTCACCGCATATTTTGAGGTCGTTCGTGGCATTGCACTTTTCTAACTTATTGACAAATATTTTTGGACCAAAATTTCAGGGATAAATTTTGAATAGTTATACTTTAATAATGTAAAAAAAATGTTGGTCTAAGATAAATGCAGCTTCAAAAAAAAGTTTTAAAAAAATGTATTTTTATTTTTCGAAAAACTACCGGAGGCCCTTAAAATTTTAATGTTGATAGCATAAAATTGTAATTAGAGGTCCAGGCGGTCATAGCGTGATAAATGCACTATGCGTTCGAGTTTTACGCTCTGAAAGAGATTTATTTTTGAAAATTTAAGGTATTATGTACATAAAATAGTTTTTTATAACAAATAAAGTGAGTGTGAATTTGGAGAACCAAATAAACAAACAAAAAACCCCATTTCGAAAAAATGGCGCACATCACGTTTTGTACGCGACTCATTTTTGTTTTGTTTTCAAAAAAAAAAAAATAACATAATGCTTTCATTATCGAGCCCTAGGACCAACTTTTTCGAATGTTCGTTACGGAACAACGCAGAAATCTTCCTTTTGGGTGTTGTTAAAAAACATTTCAATAGTCGTTAACGATAGTTCCATTCGCTCAACCATCATTAATTTTATCATTTTCGATATCGAAAACGAGCTTTATGCCGGGTGGATATGTATTGCTTTATGTGTGTATTTGCGCCAAATTAAAAAAGTTGCTAAGTGGGCGGTTAGCCGTTTCGGTTGCGCCCGAAATATGTTCAAGATTTTGGTATGGGAAGCACTCTGTAAGACTTTCACCAGCCTGAGAAAAAAAGGCTTTAGGAATACCAGATGATCTTTTTTGAAAAAAAAAAAAAATCATCAATCAAAATTGCTCCACCCAATAAAAGCTGACAGGTAATAGAAGGGAAAAAGTCGATAATAGCAAAAAAAATAGTATCTAATAGTTAGTTAGTTAGTTTTAAAATAACAACAAGCAAAATAGCCAATTACTTAATTGAAAAATCAAGTATCGAAAAATCTCGGATGCTTTAGAAAAAGTCGATAAAATCGGTTGATATCGAAAAGTTTGAACAACTGATAGAGTGTCGATACAACGTCAAATAGTATCGAAAATGTCGATAAAAATGGAGAGCCGAAAGTCTAAAAACCGTAGGTAGCAGTGTTTTACTATAGATACGTCTGGTGGTACAAGCGAAGAAGAAGTAAAATGTAGGCGCGTTAAAACTAGTAGGCGTTACAGTTTCAATGCCAAAAAGAAAACTTCAAATACTTTAATGAGGGTATGGATACATTTGGTGAAATAAAAAGCGCTGAGTATTATATTTTTTCTGTGTACAGACGGTTACTTTTACAAAATTCCAAAGTCGAGCTTTGAAAATAAACTAAACGCGCAACGATATTACGGAAAATAAATATATATGTGGCATTCCATGTCAAATCACCGAGGTTTTGGCCCGACCCTCTTCGATTTCGCTAATTTTTTGATATGTTTCAGTGCGTATCCAAGGCACAAAGCACACCAATTCGCAGTCTTGTACTCAAAACCATTATTGAGCAATCGGTTTTTTAAATTTTAAGGCAAAGAAACTTTCAATTAACGATAGACTAGTAAAAAATATTGATATCAATTAAAAGCAGAGTATCATTTTTTTTTGTATTTGAATGTAGTTTCTGAAAAAAAATTATTCGAAGTAATAATCAGTTAGTTACTAACGTTTAAAGATAAAAATCGACATTTTCGAAAAGTGCGACACTTTTAATTTTTCTTAAAAATTTTTTCAAAACTCTACTCTATATTACGCAAAAATGGAAATGGTTGGCATTTTTGGAACTTACAACTCAAAATACATAAAAAAGTATATGAGAAACCAGATTTTTTTTGTTTAAGATAGTGATATGTATATATAATTCAATCATAAAAAACAAATATAAAACTTTCAAAATTCGAAAAAAATTAAAAAAATTGTCAGCACATCTTGAACTACAGCTTAAAAGTTGCGTAATATAGAGTAGAATTTTAAGAAAATTTTTAAGAAAAATCAAAGGTGTCGCACTTTGCGAAAATGTCGATTTTAATCTTTAAACGTTAATAACTAACTGATCATTACTTCGAATAATTTTTTTTTAGAAACTACATTCAAATACGAAAAAATGATACCACACTTTTTATTGATATCGATATTTATAACTAGTATATCGTTAATTAAAAATTTTTTGCCTTCAAATTAAAAAAAACCGATTACTCAATAACAGTTTTGAATACAAGACTGGAAATTGGTGTGCTTGTTACTTTTAATACGCACTGAAACATATCATATCAAAAAATTAGCGAAATCGAAGAGGGTCGGGCCAAAACCTCGGTGATTCGGCATGGAATGCTCCATATATTATGTTATGTTTATCGTAGTTTACAAAATAAAATACATAGCGATATTCTTGTAAGAAATTTTTTATTATATTATTTTATATAGCCACACATATGTACATACAGTTGCGGTAAAACTAATAGCACCGCGGTTTCATTTATGAATTAAAAGAAAATATTTCGAACAAATGACCTTTTTTTTTATTCTAAGTAATATATTAAAGTATAGTTACTTGATAAGTACACAAGATAAGCACATGACATTTTGTTCTAAAAAAAATAACGGTACTTTCTATGTTTGCTATAATATTGAGTAATTTGTAATTTCGAGCGGTAAAAATAATAGCACTGTTCAACCCCTTTACAGCTCAAGATTAGGTATTTACTTATATATATATATGGTTTATTGAAGTATAAAACTCGTTACAAAACTTATTGTTATCGCACAATTTAAAGAGAAGGTAAAAATACCTTACAGCTATGACATTATAGGTATTTACTTTTATTAAAAAAATTTTATCGTAGCAAGTAAGTTCTTTTATTTTTGTATAATACTCCAATGATTGTTTCGAGTTTTTACATTTTAGTGGGCCATGGAAAGAATTCTACAACAGAGCGAAATTATTAAAAATTAAAATTATTAAAAATTCCATTTCGCAAGGTAAAACTTTTAATGAAATTTAAAATTTTATCGGATGTTCTGCGAAAATGTTTTCGATTACGATAAAATACACAAATAAACGAAAAACACGAGGCCGAATGCCTTCCATGTCCCCCCGGGACGTGAATTGTTCAAAACGGCTTTCGATACATAATTCGTTTTTGCCTGCTACGGAAAGAAAGAAAGTGCTTAATATAGCAGCGAGTGTAGAAACCATTAAAAGAAGACTCAAGGAAACCAATTTGAGTGCCCAGAATCCACAACAAGTTCTATTGATAAAAAAAACTCCTGGCCATAAAGCAAAAACTATTACCAAGTTTTTAGCTGATAAAAACATCACTGTGTTGATCTGGTCTGACGATTCGCCAGACCTAAGCCTAATAGAAAATGTATGGGAGCTTATGAAACGCGAGATCAGTAAAACGTCAATAATAATAAAACAATATCCCAAAGGTAAGCTAATTGACGTCGGGCATCGTAATGCAAACCATCAGGAATTGGTAAAAAGAGAATAGCAGCTTTCATTGCATCAAATGACGTAAAATAAAATATCGATTTTTCGGAAACTTGAAATAAAATGGTTTGGATCAAGTAAATGTGTTTCATTTTATACGCCATGATTCCATAATTGATACTAAGTCTGTAATTGGAAATTGCTCAACCCATCATTTCGTTCAAAGGAATAGTCAGGTCAAGGTACGATAGACGGATGTGCCTCACGTAATGTTTCGCCTAATGAACGCAGAACAGTCCGGGCTGTTCGTAGTCGGTCACCGATCGGTACGATAGACGGATGCGCCTCTCGTGCGGTTAGGCGGGTAAGTAGGACCGCAGGGATCGAACGCAAAAAAAAATAAATTATTGAATATAACTTACGTTGCCATATTACAATTTTTAGCAATATAAATGTTGTTTTATGGTATTTTGCGCAATGGGTCTAATAATATGGCACACCACTGTATATATTTTTCTAATAGAATACAAATTTGCAGTAAAAAAAAATTTATTTAAAAAATCAGTCAACCTCGAAATGGCCTTGAAAATTGTTAGGACACTGTTATTTGACCCTCTCGACATCGTATAGCTTCTGACTGTAATATTTATCACCACACTTAGTTCACGAGATATTGGCCTGGAAAAATTAAAAGTATAGTTCTAGCTGTCCTTTATTAGGGAACGTCCATAAATTACGTGAGTCAAAATAGAGGAGGAGGAATGTCCTTAGCAACAGTAGTAAGAATATACACTGTCTGGCAGGCGCAGTCTCTTAGTCTATAAGGTAAAACACAAAATTAAAATTATTTTACTGATATTCCACGCAGCAGCTTTCGATTTAAAATCCCAATCCTGACATGAACGCGGTCCTACAAAGTCATTTCGCAAGGTTGAGGAAAGTGAGCTATGTTGTTCGAAGGGAATCGAAAGCAAACGTGTTATTGTTTTATTTTAAAAATAAGTTTTTTTTTAAATTATGTGCTATTTATATTTAAGTAAATTAATATTGCATTACGGAAAGAATTTATGGGAAACCATGTCAGTTTTTCTTATTTTTTTTTTTTCTTTTCATTTCTCAAAAAATCGTTCATTTTAACTTTTTCAATAAAATAGTGTGCTCTATAGTAGATCCGACTTGGATGATCCTTCAGTTTCCTGTTGGGTAGGTAAAATTATATGTTTGTATACCGGTTAGGTAAAGATAATACGAATGTGCAAATCCAGTTTGATGATTTGGAGGTGTAGCAAGCAGGCTTTTAATATTAAGACATCTGACTTTAGATGTTAATTTTAAACTAAGTAATTTAAATGTAAATTTTACAAATTAAAAATACAATCCTAAATCTCAAAAGAATAGTACATATAATATATTTAAATTTTTTGTATAAATTGATATTTTGTGAATCATAACGTCCTCATTGATAAACAGCCGTTTGGTTTATACTACGGAACAATTTTATGGCGAATTGTTGTATTGATAGTTGGCATTTCCTTATTCGAATTATAGACTAAGACCCGTTTTTTCGATGTCCGGTTAAGCAATAATTGGAACTTGCGGATAGCAAAAAAAGTGCCTATTGAGTTAATGGCAAAATACGGAGCCGGTTAACTTTATTTATAAAATTGTCTATTGTTTTTCGATGCGCACATTATAGCCAGGGACGTAACTATTATAAGTTTTTTGTCAAAAAAATTGCTTTGTAATTATTATTCGTATGAAATATTATATTAATTGCTGATAATTATAATTTTTCAATAAATATTTTTTACATTGATTCATAACTACGTATATTATGGATAAGAAATTGTTTTTCCTTTTCGAAAATGGACCGAAATTGGGGATTTTTAGGACACGGGACCACCTTTGATGATTGCCAAAATCCACTGTCAACCTCTTTCTATTGATTGGTGAAAAAAAATTTCGAAAATGGACCAAAATTGTGCACTTTCTGAACTCGGCACCACCTTTGGTGTAAGCAAAAATACATTTCGACCTCTATATTAATTGGTAATCAAAAAATGTTTCAAAATGGAACAAAATCGGATTTTTCAGTCTTATTTTTTGCGCAAAATCTTTACGTACATGAAGTAAAATTGAAAGTTTTCATCGATTTCTATTTTTTTGCGGCCACAGAATTAACTGTAAAATTTGATTTTTCCTGTTTTTATCTACATATATTAGTCCAGTAGAATTAGTCGAAAAAATGAGAAAAAAAAAATAATTCATCACAGCAATCCGACAGCGGAATATTGTTGAACAAGCTCTTGTAAAAGAGGACAAAAAAATCGAACCGACAGCAGCTATCCGGGGTGGAATGGGGTGCATTTTTAGAGGTCGAACACGGTTTTTCACGATTTCTGGCTAAACTGTGCATCGCATCAAAAAAAGTTTAATCCAAGAGTTTTAGGAAATAATAAGATCTACAACTTTTGTACTGATCATTTTCACCTTAACCTCAAAATTTTTCGAGAAAATGGCTGAAAACCGGTTTTTTGGTTTTTAACTTTTTTCTGTGACAAAAAAGTATCTATGAAGCTGAAACTTGGGCAAAAGATACGTTTCAGGTTTACACAAAGGCAGTAATTTTTTCAGGCGGAAATATTTAGAGGTTGTTGTTAAATTTAATTTTTAAGCTAAAAAAACCGAAATTTTTAACTGCGATTCCTCTTAAAACTACACCTCTTAAGGAGTTATGTTTTGGCTCATTTACTCTTTGTTATGTCTTCTTTAGATAAATGACAAAAAAAAGGTATACTGCAATGGAAACAATTACCGAAAAATTGAAAATCTGTGGTCTCTCCGACGAGTAGAGCTATGATGTTTCTTGTATAGCAGCTCAAATCCTTTGTTGTTTTCACTAAATTTACCTTAATACACTATAATTTGAAATTGTCAGTGCCACTACATAAATTTCCATTAAAAAAATAAATGAGAAAAAAAGTTTTTAATTTTTGGTCCAAAAATTATCAATTATCACTTTTTCGGCAGTTTTCTTATTTGTTGGCAAGACGGGAAAAACGAAAGAGACGAGGTAAAAAATTTCTCATATGTCACAAACGCAAAACGAAAATCACAAAGGAGAATAGACAAGAATTTGTCTCTCAGAGTTTCCTCGTTTAAAGGTCGACTGAAGAGATTTTTATCGGAATACCAGAAATTTGTGAATCTATTTACCGATCGCTTTGTTTACAAAATTTGACAACAGAGAAGTGTTGTAGAAACTTTATGATATATGTACATACATATACAGATATATTTTTATATGCAGCTGCGGTACAAATAATAGCACCGCGGTGTCATTTATGAATTGAAAGAAGATATTTCGAACAACAGACGCTTTTTTTCTTCTAATATTTTAAAGTATAGTTACTTGATAAGTACACAAGATAAGCACATTTTGTTCTAAAAAAATAACGGTACTTTCTAGGTTTGCTATTATATTGAGTAATTTGTAATTTCGAGCGGTATAAATAATAGCCCTGTTCATTAGGATTAGGTTTTTACTCTTATTAAAAAAATTTGATAGTAGCAAGTAAGTTCTTTTATTATTGTATAATACTCCAATGATTTTTTCGATTTTTTGCATTTTAGTGGGCCGTGGACAGCATTCTACGACAGAGCAAACTAAAATTATTAAAAATTCCATTTCGCAAGGTAAGACTTTTAATGAAATTCAAAACTTTTTCGGATGTTATGCGAATATAGTTTCGAATACGATAAAATACACAAATAAATGAAAAACACGAGGCCAAATGCCTTCCATGTCCCCCGCGGGACGTGAATTGTTCGAACCGGCTTTCGACACATAATCCGTTTTTGCATTCTACGGAAAGAAAGAAAGGTCTTAATATAGCAGCGAGTGTAGAAACCGTTAAAAGAAGACTCAGGGAAACAATTTTGAGTGTCCAGAATCCACAACCAGTTCCATTGTTTCAAAAAAATAGATCGGATTTTGCGCATGGGTACTTAAGGTACTTAAGTAAGATTATTCCAAGTATCATATTCTGTGTTTGGGCTACGCCTTACATATTGGCGAGTGCTTTTTCCACCAAATAAAATGATCTCACTCTCATCGTTCTACATAATGCTTATCTACTTTGAAAGCGACCATACTAAGTACCCGTGCGCAAAGTCCGGTATCTTTGTGATATGTATTTTTTTTTTAACAATGAAACTCGTCGTGGATTCTGGGCACTCAAATTGGTTTCCCTGAGTTTTCTTTTAACGGTTTCTACACTCGATGCTATATTAAGCCCTTTCTTTCTTTCCGTAGCAGGCAAAAACGGATAATGTATCGAAAGCCGTTTTGAACAATTCACGTCCCGGGGGGACATGGAAGGCATTCGGCCTCGTATTTTTCGTTTATTTGTGTATTTTATCGTATTCAAAACCATTTTCGCATAACATCCGATAAAATTTTGAATTTCCTTAAAATTTTTACCTTGCGAAATGGAAGTTTTAATAATTTTATTTTACTCTGTCGTAGAATGCTTTCCACGGCCCACTAAAATGCAAAAACTCGAATGGAATGTGGTAGTGTGCATGCAGTTAATGTAAATAACCTATAAGTTTTTATACATCCGTAAAAACCATGAATTCCCTTGACGGAAACCTATAAAAAATTGAAACCTGTTTTTTTTACAAACATTATACAAAAATGTAAAACTATGTATTTGGGGAAAGTGTGCAAATGACCAAAACAGAAAAAACAAGTTCCACAAATTCACATAATTTAAAAATTGCAAAGCAAAAGCAAACTAAAGCAAATACATAGAAAATATTATTTCCAACTACATTTTCCTGTACGTGAGCACTAAAAAAATATCCACTGCAATAAATTCCTTTGGAAATTCACGTTTTACTCACCTTACACTTTATCAATTAATCATTCAAGTAAACTTAATTTTAATAAATTTCTCATATTCATCGATTAGTCTCGATGGCTTTACACGGTTTCACTTAAAATTATTTCACTTATTTTGCAAACAAAATTCAAAGAAATTGTAACTTTATTTATTACAACAAACTTTTAGCGTAAATTTAACTTTTTAACTTGTCATTCACAGCTCTGAATTCAGACAAACGATGATTTGAAGTGATTCCACACTGTAGGCAATGTTTTTGCCAGGTTTTAGCTTTTGCTAGATTGCAGCCACCGGTTTTATTTATTAACATCCCAACAACGATCGTAAAATAGCATATGTTGCATTTTTTTAAAGGGCGCAATGCGCATAAACTTGAATTATTGTTGTTGGTTTTGCACAAGTGACAGCTAAAATATAAACAGTTACGTTGGGCAGTTCACATTATCCCACATGCTGTCCACCATGGCTAGACAAATTATGTGACAGCCAATATTGCTTTCCCTTTGCTTTGACTTCACATGATACAACATTCCATCAAACATCAAATGCAAAAAAATTTACGAGCGTCCACATGGAATTTTATATAAAATTAAGAATTTGTATTTGGCTTGACAGCCAGTCTGCACACATGGTAAGTTGGAGAAGCCAGCTGGAAAATCAAAAAATTTTAAGTGCGCACAACATGAGTGCCATGCGGCTGTTTCTAGAGTTCACATGGTCGAGCATTGATGTCAAGCCAAGTATTTTTACCTCGGTGTAGTGAGTCCATGCACAAGTTCGCTGTTGTGTGAGTACACCGGCGTTCAAATGTCAAAAATACTTAAATCAATTAAAATTTAACATGAATAAATTTTAAAATAAAAATATGAAGAAAAACATATATTATTATTAATTTTAAGCTACGTCGTAGAAAACTTTGTTTTTATTTGTTTTGACAATTTAGAATGAAATGACAGCTACAACCACGCAATGAGCGGTAGGTAGTGGCGTCAGAGCAACCAGCGGCACCTCACAGCTTTCAATTGTGCTTTAATTTTTTGTGAAAGTGTGAGCGGCAAACAGTAAACACGTAATATATGTATTGAAAATCAAAATATTAACTGAGAATTCTGCTTTGTTTTATTGGCAGATTTAATTATGTTTTCAATTTGAACTTCATATGAAAGAAGTAAAACAATCAACATTTAAACATTTAACAACTAGCACTCTAGAATTGCCGCTCATTAAATGGCTACTCTGTTACTTGTCGCTCTACCGTTTCAAAATTTTTGAAGCAGCATAGCTAAAGGGTTATCGTCCTGAGCGCCAAAGATTGGGACACGGAAAAATGCTCCACTTACTATAAAATATAAATTTGGTTTTGATGAATAACTTTCAACTTTGATGGACCTTTTTTTTAGTGAATATAAACATATGGTGAGAATGAGAGTAATAATTTTTTAAGGTAAGTAACGATATTTGAGTTCTATGCGTAGGGCGGTAAATGCTCACTATACGTCACTGAACGGACCAATTGTACAGCATGTCATCAAACTGATGACGTGAGACTTGAGCTATGAGTATGTAATTTGTAAATGTCTGAGCATTATCTTAGCTAATTTGTCACTTAGAACTGCTGCTACAATGATAATTGTACCATGGCCTAAGCTTAACGTACCTTATTGCAAGAAATCTTATTTGAAATTAGAAAGGTGCACTGGGCTAGACAGCCAGCATTCACACAAGTTTTATGGTTGGACAAGCCATACAATAAAAGTGTCATCGGTTGTTCACATGATCAAATGTTGATGCTGTCAAGCCATGTCGCACAGCATGTGGGATAATGTGAGCTGGCCTATTATGAGCGTCCACATCGAAGTAAACTGCATGAAATCTTGCTTAAAATGAAAAATGTTCACTAAGCTTGACAGTCAGTTCACACAGGTTGTATGGTTAGGCAAGCCAGCAGAAAAATCAAAAATTTTTTAAATCCATCCAACATGTGTGTCAAGCGGTCGTTCCTACAGGTCACATTATCGAAAATTGACGCTGTCAAGCCATGTTGGACAGCATGTGTGATAATGTGAACTGGGCTATTGATGTTGTCGCAAGATGAGCTTGGCGCCTTGGAACTACTTCTGTCAAAATATACCATAAAAATTGTTAAACATATCCTCATTATCTTAAACACACCCGATTTCATTTGTGAATTTCAACACGATCCAAAGCTGAGTGTATTGGCAAAATTAATGGAAGAAAAAATATACAAAGAATTAAAGTAAAATAAACAAATATTCAAAAGAATAAATAAAATAGAAAGCATTATTGCAGTACACTCCAAAAGATTTTTAACAAAATTTTGTTGGCCGAAAACTCTATTTTTTTTTTGTGCGAAGCCATAGCTGTTGAGAAAAAGAAGCAACCACAAAGGAGTGCCGTGACAAAGTCCTCTAAAAAACAATCTGGAGTCCCACTAACATAATATGAAATGGGTAATAAATTTTCCAAAAAAAAAACGATGAAAAAAATCAGCAAAACCAAAAAAAAATGCAAGAATATAGAATTAAAAAAACAGAATTTTCTGGCAAATTTAAATTATCTATAAATTTATATTAACAAATAACACCATTAATCTATCTACTGATTGATTATTGTTTTTGCAGGCAACTTCATAACAAAGCAAGCTTTCAATTCCTAAAAAAACATCTTTCAAGGTTCAGAAAACTTCCAAACGAAAGTTGACCAGTACAGTACATTGATACTGCGAAAAACACTTCAAGATACGCCTCAAAGAAATCTTTATCACTTCCATTATTGAAATTTAAATTCAAATTTAGTTTGCGAACCTAAATTTTTATTCATTACAAGTCGGCTGACAGCAACGTGGCTGAAGCCAGTGAAGCAGTGATCCATACAACAGCTGATGTAAGTAGATTGGTCGTTGTAGTTTGTTATCGTCGTCGTCATTTTTGTTTGCATTAACTGCAATATCCAATTGCGTTTGAAATTCGACAATACAAGCTAAGTCCGAAATTTTATTTATTTTATGATTTCCACTCTTAATTGAATCAAGTATATTAGAACACTGGTTTTTGTGTGCCAGAAGGCTTTAAAAATCTAATCATATTGAATGGGTCTAGGTAAAATCGTCGAATAAAGTATTAAAAATAGACCGAAAAACCAAAAATAGCCCAACATTTTGGATCAAGTTTTCTTGTCAATTTTCATTGGCCCGGCAATTTTTATTTTTCCTCAGAAAATCTTAAATTATTTTTATATTTTCTCTAAGATATTTAGTAAAGTATTTTGAAATATTTATTATTTATAACTATAATCAATTAATTTAGATATGCCGCCTACATCCGGAAAAAAATCGCCAAATCCCATAACAGAAATCTGAAATTTTGAGAAAAATTTTTTATAAGAAAAAATATCCAAACTTGAATAAGCTGATAAAATATTAGGCAGCTTTTCATGCAAAGTAAGACCAAATTACAATGAAATCCTTAGCGTTTACTTATTGTGATCATTAAATTCTTTGTTTTATTTATGGGCGATTTTGAATTTTTTGTGTAGCCGGGTGAAAACTTTTAGCTCAAACACCGATCGCTGCCGCTCATTGACAAAAGTTCAGTGTCAGAATTTAATAACTAGTGACATAGAACAGTTAAGTTGCTTGTACTTAGCACTTGCAAATATTTATTTATATCCACTTTCAAACACAATTTCAGGATAGCATAGATAGTTTCAATCTATATTTTTACTTAATCTGAAAGCTTAATACTTTCAGAAGTGACCTGTGTGGTCGATGATATAACTAGTCCAAAAACTATCCGCGCCGGGTGAAATGTTCTAATTTTAACTGTTTTATATTTTTTTTTTTTAATTCCTCGCGATAAAAATTAAACTTTCAATTTGCTAAATAAAATACAAATAGTTTTATAAAATTTATTCACATAAATTACAATTGTACATGAAGATATAATTAATAAATAAAATCATTCATCCATCTTACCTCTCTGATAGTTTCTTTAATGAAACGATGTCGAATCCGTTGAAACAATCTAAAATAAAATTCAATTTAGAGTTGAAGTTTTGCATCAGCCATAAAGTTTGTGATTCCAATTAGTTGTATTACAAATTTTACCAAACAAAATTTCATCAATCTTTTTACGTCCTTTGACTTAACTACATATTTATATTCGTGTATTATAATAATAACCTACTATCAGTTTTTTGTTTTAAATTGCCTTATTTAATTTTTATTTGCATTCTTTTATGTTTTTGCATTTTCTTTCTCTTTTGTCTACTAACGTATTTATAGATGAAGATTTTTTTTTACATTATATAAATGGGTAATTTTTTGTCCTGTCCCAAAAATTGCAGCAAATGAAAACATGCTTATTTAAAAGTTTTGTGCCTTTGCATTTCAATACTGGATAATTATTACATAAGTGATATCTAGATGGTGTTTTATTTAAAAAAAAGTTATAAATATAAAAACCGTCAAAAGTGAAATCGGTGCTCAAATCCCTCTGGTCTGCTTTTTTTTATTTGATACCTGTTATCATTTAGAAAAGACACGAAATTTCATTAGATCTGACAAATATTGAAAACTCTTTAAATTCTGAGAAGATTATATAATTGAAAGAAAAAATGAAAAAATCGAAATAAGCGCCTTTAAAATTTTAAAAATTCGGCACACTTCGTAACAGTATGAAATTTAAAAAAATTTAAAACCAAAAATGTTTGCTATGATTTATATAATAAGTGCTTATGAAGAAAACAACTTTTTTAAAGTAAGCAAAAATATAAAACTTTAAAATGAATCCAAATTTAATATTTTTTTTTACTTAATCTTTAAACTGGCGGACTTAATTTGATAAAAAGTGCCCATATATACATACATATATGTTTGTTCTTAGCTTTAATTTTAACACCTTACTTTACGCAATCTCTTCAACAGGCAATGCCTTCTGCAATAAGTGGTGCCGGACACGCCTCTGCAGGCGCACATAATTTAAATATCCCTAGTAATGAAGAATGTGGTATACGTGACGTCTGGAAGCATAATTTGGAAGAGGAATTTCGAACAATACGCAAGGTAGTTCAAAAATATCACTATGTGGCCATGGATACCGAATTCCCAGGTGTTGTCGCACGACCTGTTGGCGAATTTCGTTCCACTGCCGACTATCATTATCAGCTATTGCGTTGCAATGTCGATCTCCTACGCATTATACAGCTTGGTCTAACTTTTATGGATGATGAGGGCAAAACGCCACCAGGCTACTCAACATGGCAATTCAATTTTAAGTTTAACTTAAGGTTCGTAGCTAATTTTGCTATATATAACAATGTTATTATATGCCAATTTTTAGTGAGGACATGTACGCACAGGACTCCATCGATTTATTACAAAATTCTGGCATACAATTTAAAAAACACGAAGAAGACGGAATTGATCCCTTAGATTTTGCCGAATTACTTATGTCATCTGGTATTGTGCTTGTGGATAATATTAAATGGCTTTGCTTTCATTCAGGCTATGATTTTGGTTATTTACTTAAGTTATTGACTGATCAAAATTTGCCCTCCGATGAAAGCGAGTTTTTTGATTTGTTACGCATTTATTTTCCCAATATTTACGATATTAAATATCTGATGAAGTCGTGCAAAAATCTTAAAGGCGGACTACAGGAAGTCGCCGATCAATTGGAATTACGCCGCGTTGGTCCACAACATCAAGCTGGGTCTGATGCATTGCTAACTGGAATGGCGTTCTTTAAAATGCGTGAGGTACACAATGACAATAAGAATTTTAACATTGAACCAACATCAACATTTCTTGACTATGCCGTTGAGTTTAACAACAACAGCGCAGCCTGAGAAGCTAATTTGGTTTATATTAATTTTTTTTTTCTTAAATCACGCATAAATCAATCACTCATTTGAATTTTTTTTTATTTTATTTATCATTTTTTCCATATGTTGACATACTCATATTTTACCATAACTCATTATATGTATATGTATTATCCATAAATATTTGTTATAAGGCAAAATTTTACTTTTTGCATAAGGGGGCATTGTTCTTTTTTTAGCGACCATTAATGAAAATGAAACAAACCTAGTCAAATTACCAAAAAAAGGAAAGAAACAAAAATTATGGAAACAAGACTAAATCAGGGCGCTCTTAAAATATTTAAGTCTGAAGTTATAGCATTAGAATTAGTTTAAGAATCGAAATTTGTCTTCTTGTTCTTCTTTTTGCTGATTCATAAATTATTCTAAACGAAACAAATTTTGAACTGAAAGTTTAGTGTTCAGCACTTCTAATAAATTTAAAAATTGTATTAAATGAAATTTATTTTTTTGTTTTTGGGAAAGTGAAACTCGCTTATGTTTTTAATAAACATTATCCATTGCACAAAAATAATTATTTGTTTATAAAAATCATAATTTATTGAAATCAATTTAAAATTGTTTTTTGACTTTTCAATATTGTTGATGATTTGAATATATATAACTTATTGCAGAGAAAAAGTGGTGAAAAAAAAATGGCTTATCACTAATACGTTTTTTATAAAATGTTTTGAGTAAAACTTCGAGCTGTAATACGTACAATAGCGTGAACATGTTTATAAGAATAAGCGCTTGCGTGTACGAAACAGAATGAACGTTCGCCCAAAATATGTTATTGAAAATCAAGCGCCAACCAATATACAATTTTAATATCATGCATTAAAAAATCAACGATTTTGGATTTCTTTATAATGATTGATGATTTTTATAAACAAATCATTTTTTTGTGCAATGCAATTATTTTTATTAAAATATAAGCGATTACCAATATTTTGACACAAGAACTATTAATTTCCGTCAATTCAATCGAAAGTTATGGACGGACGTAATAATACAATGTCCAAAAATTTAATTGTTTACAATCATAATTATTTTTAAATCATTTTTTATTTCTTTTTAAGCTTTTTAGCATTTTGAAATTCACTAAAAGTGCTGTACATCATCAATCTTTCAGTTGAAAATATAGAGAAATTTTTGGCTCAATTGGAAAAGTGATTTTTTTGAGATATTAGTGGCTGTGAGTTTTACAACTTTGTTACGACCGTTGATAAAAAATCCAGTTTTATTTGAGAGCATGTAATGGGATATTGTTCTCCTCCAGTTCTCTGCTTTTTGCTTGCCATAATAGTGCATCCATCCATTAATATACCTCACTAAACTTTATTTTTCACTTAACCCTAATATCCCGAAAAATGTCACTCAACACATCTGTGGCCTGGGATATTAATATAGTTATTATTATTATTATTAATGGTTGTAAAAAAAGCGCCCTCATTAACATCGAAACATTTAAAATTTGCAGTGGAATATAAATTTTTTTAAGTAAATTTCTTTTCATATAGTAAAATTTTTTACTTCTCAAAAAACGCGCGCGCTTTATTTATGAATTCAAAAGCTAAAAACATTTGTTTTTGTTTTCTTTAAACTCCAATTCGAATTTTTCTTGTTTTTCATACCTCACTGGTGTTCTTAAAGCTCAGTTAGTTATTTTTATATATTAAAATTATCTATGAACTTAAATTAATTTAAAATCTTAATGAAATTAAATTAAATTGAATACTTAGAATTTGTTTTGTTTCATTAACGTATTTCTCATAATTTGTATAGATTGTTTAAAAGAAACCTAATTTATAATTTGTTGATTTTGAAATTTTATTAAAAAGAACTGAATTATTTTGTTAACAAATATAAAACATTGTTTTGTTTTTGGGGTTTCATTTAAAAACGCATGCGTCACGTATGTATTATGTGCAGTTTTGTTATTTCAAAATATAAAATAAATAAGCCGTGTTAATTTATTTTCTTTTATACTCTCATATGATTGGCGCTACTAATTTTTTTAATTTATTAACTAAAATTTTTAACACAATTTGTTTTTTCATATACACATTTTTTACTTGCTCTCGCAGATGTTTTTCGAGGATAACATTGACAACGCCAAGTACTGTGGCCATCTCTATGGATTAGGTACGTCGTTCATTGTTAACGGTGCAAATTTTCATGAAAGCAACGGCGAAAATAATTCAACAACAACGTGATTTATTTTCATTGAGCGTACAGCGAACACAAAAATTTTATAAAACATATTTTAAATTGTAGAAGTAAAATAACAAATGGTATGAACAAGACCACAATGTTTTTACCTAACATATATTGTGGTTAACAACATGACGACGGACTGAATACTGAAAAGGCAACAAAACAACAATACGAAAGGAAAAAATAAACATTTTAGCAGTAGATTCAATATTAAAAATGCAAACATATTCAAGTAACCAATATTTATTAGATTCTTGTAAACTTAAAATAGTAGAAACACAGAAATGTTTATATTTTATTATATATTACATAATATTACACTCAACAAACTTAACAGCAAATAATGTACTGTTTGTCTCCATATTACTACAAGGAAAACAAAAAAAAAAAGTGAAAAATATCTTAATACAAATAATTAGTAATTAATATTAATGGTAAATTTGTTTATAAGTAAGAAAGAATAAACATAAAATTTTAATTTGTAAAAAGCGTGTTTTTCAATATGCCAAGCCGCTTGTATGTAAAAAATAATTTATGGGAATATTTTCGGAATTTTCAAAAATTTCCTTTTTTACCACTCATTTCCCACAGTTTCACTACTATCTAGTTTAAGGATAAAAACCTAAAAATTTATATTTATCAAATATGTTTCTTATATATGTACATATCTGGTAAAAAATGAAGACTGACTGCAAAATCACGAGATTTGAGAGAATAAAGGCTTAAATGCCTCTGAGCGAGGCATACTGTCCGAACTAACTAAAAACAGAGAAATATGGAATAGCTATACATGCAGGGATAGCGAAGTCTCTAGGTAGGATCCGCGAGTACTTTATTGACCTAGTATGTGCGCGATTATGTCAGCAATGTAAACCGACCAATAGAGTACTCCGACCATCTATAGGTATTGAAGTTTTAACTGAAAGAGCATTTCAAAAGGTTTATACAGATTCTCTTGGACCCTATACTCGACAAAAAAGTGGCATCTCATTTTTTGGACAGTTAATTAAATTTGCTCAGAGGAAAACTTGAATTGTTTTTGACGAAAAATTATCAGTTGCTGTCTTAGCTGTGATTTTCGCTCTCTCAACCCCCACATTTTTGTTGTTAGAAACACTTTTTGTGGTAAAACTTTATAACGTCGGCTTAAAGTGTAAACTTTTTGTCCAAAATGTCAAAATGAGCAAAAGAATATACGGTTTTTCTTTATGCTCTTCATAAACTAGAGAAAGTTGATTTAGCAGGCAATCATGTATGTACATACATATCGGTCATTCTTTAAATAACTGCATACTCTTGACTTTTTTCTCCGATATTTTTTTTTTTTTATATTGCTTTTACATATTCAAATTTCAAAAAATTGATCTTCAAAAAAGCTATGAGTACATATTTCAACATTTGACTCAAGTATTTTGCAACGGAATATCTCAAAACCTATGGAAAATAGAACATAAATTATATTATTTTTGTATAAAAATTTACTTTAAATAAATTTGTTTAAACATTAATTTTGTTATTTATAAAATTGGTTTTTTTTGTTTATAAAAATGTACCCCAAAATATCTTCGATATAACACTTTTTTAATTTTTTACCATGTGGTTCATATCATATGTTATTACATTAAATATATTATTCTTCAATCAATTCTAAGAAAGAATGTACATACATATTTGCTTTCAAAACGAAATTCCCGACAAAACTTTAGAAAATATTTATGTATGAAAAAAACAAAAAAAAAGTTTTTGTGTCGAATGTAACATTTTTATAAACAAAAAAAAATATTAATGTTAAAACAAATTTATTTAAATTTTTTTATAAAATTAAGGCATTTCTGCAAAAAGGTGTGCAATTATTTAAGGATCGACCGATATGCACCTAATGTAGCCCTGAGCGAGAGGCATAAGTTAAAAACTTATGTTTTCTTTAGTCTGCATGATAACTCTAGAGAGCTTATCTCACTACAAAAGTAGTGCGTGTCAAAAAATTCCAATTTTCTAATAAAAACCAAAAATTTTTTTGAATCGCATAAAAATATTTTTGATGAGCACAAAAAAAACAAAAACAAAAGGTCCTCGTTTTCGACGAAAAACACCAGCAAAATTAAAACAATATTTCAAATAGTACACTTCATTTTACAATGCAAACATCGAAATTAGTAAAAGTATCTAATTTCACCCAAAAGACGTCCATTTCAAGTGAAAAGTAGTTTTGCCTCGCGAAAGTAGTACATTTACTACTAAAGTATGTCATCTATGGTGCTTTTTTCAAACTTAAGGAGAGGGATTTTTTTTATTTTTTCCTATAAAAATAATTGTATCAACATTTGAGCTTCCTAGCTCAAACCTGTAAACGGCGCGGGCAGAGTTTATGTCCGATTTCGTTGAAATTTTACGAAAAAAGCGACTTGCTAAAACGTAGAAAAAGTTTGCCTTAGGTGCGAAGATATAAGATTTTAGGTGTTTGGGAGATGCCACCCACTGCTGTCAAACCATATCCACATTTTTCATGTAGCTAAAAATGCGAACAAAATACTCCAGAAAGGGTTTTTTTTTATGTTTTAGCATTGGACCCGAAGGGAATTCTCCCAAAATTTCAGTTTTCTAGATCATAACTGTGAACGCCGCAATCAGTTTGTTTCCAATTTAATTAACGACTTTTTACTAACTTTTTACTAAAACGTAAAAAATAATACTATAGGTGCCAAGATATAGCGTTTTAAGTATTTTAGTTATATGGGAAGTGTCACACCCTATTTTCAAAAAACACCCACATTTTTCGAGTGGGCGAATGTGAACAATTTACATCCTAATACCAAATTTGAAGCTAATAGCTTTCATAGGTTCCGAGATAGCGCTTAAGCGATTTTTTATATCAGAGCGTTTTGAGTGATTTTGTTATATTAGGGCTGCCACGCCCCTTAATTAAATGCCGCTCACTTTTGCAGGGTATTAAGCGAAGACGGTTTAGATACAAGTACCGAATATAGAAACTAGCTGCTATAAGTACCAAAATATAGCGTTTTTGGTGCTTTATTTGTAGATAAGTGCCCCAACCTGTTTTTAAACCACGCCCACATTCTTCGAGTGGGTTAGTGCAAACAATATACTTCCATATATTAAATTTTAAGCTTGTAGCTGCCATAGGTACCAAGATATACCACTTTAAGTGGTTTTGATGTACGAGTCGGTGTGGCACCTCACCCCGTTTTTAAATCCCGCCCACATTTTACAAAGTGCTTAGTACAAACTGCATATACTTTTGTTTCAAATTTCAAAACTGTAGCTGCAAAGAAATAAATTACAGCATCTTCAATTTCAATTGGAGCAAAAAATAAATAAAACTAGTCTCTTCAATGAATTTTGTAAATCGAAATAAATGTTTATTAAATAATGTTAAATTAAATTTTATTTTATTTTTAAATACGATTTTTTTTGCGATGGTAAGAACAGAAATAAGTAAAATGCAAAGTTTTTGAGTTTTAATTGGAAAAAAATTAAGAAATTCATTTAGCATCAAAATAATAATTTTTCTCGTGGAATATAGCTGGTTTTTTTCAATACACTTTTTAAAAACAACTAAATGTTTTGTCGATGGAGTTGCACTACTTGTAACAAATATTGGGCTTGTTCGAATCGAAAAATTTAATAAAACAGGCCTGCAAAATGAGGGTCATAACTTCCTCTCGGGCATTTGATAGCTGATTCTAGAGTATTTTGGTGCGCTGGTTACGATTGCGGCGTTCACAGTTATGATCTAGATAGCTGAAATTTTGGGAGTATTCCCTTCGGGTCCAATGCTAAAATATAGGCTAATAGGACCGCAAATTTAAAAAAAAACCCTTTCTGGTGTATTTTGTCCGCATTTTCAGCTACATGAAAAATGTGGATATGGTTTGACAGCAGTGGGTGGCATCTCCCATACAAATAAAACATCTAAAATCTTATATCTTCGCACCTAAGGCAAACTTTTTCTACGTTTTAGCAAGTCGCTTTTTTCGTAAAATTTCAACGAAATCGGACATAAACTCTGCCCGCGCCGTTTACAGGTTTGAGCTACGAAGCTCAAATGTTGGGACAATTATTTTTATTCCTCAAGCTGTAATATAGGAAAAAATAAACAAAATCCCTCTCCTAAAGTTTAAAAAAAAAAACACCATAATGTTATCTGGTAACCCTAGATTTTGTGTTGGAATCATATAAAATTTATATTAACACTTCAATGAATTAACACGGTTCAGCTGATTGACTATGTATATGTCACCGGCCAAAGTAGCTTTTAGGACAAACTAGATTATCCTAGGCCAAACTAGTTAATTTGAAGGCCTAAAAGTATGCAATTTAATTTTAATGCAAAAGCACTGTGAATAGCGAAGTCACTGTTGCACATATTATAGACTGAACCGCGGCCGAAGGCAGCCGCGATGCCGAAATTAGACATATTGGAGGATGTAAATCCTGGGCTGAAGGCCGCTCAATTACCCCCACTTACAATTTGCCAAGTATATAATGAAATTGAAAAACTTTGTTTTCTTACTTTGCTACTGTCGTAGTCTTCACTCACCATAGTGCTTTTGCATTAAAATGTCATTGCACATCTTTAGGCTTAAGCTAACTAGTTTGGCCTAAGAACTAGTTTGGCCGGTAATATATACATACATTTTGTTACAATTTGCATGTAAAAATATTTATTTCCTTCATCATGTTTTCTTATACCGACTACTTTCAAACAAACACGTTTTTCTCAAAAATATTTGCAATGATTTTAAAAAAACGGACATCAGAACATTTCGTAATTTTCATTCAAAATACAATAGTGTGGCCTCACAAAATTTCTTAATTTATTTAACCTTATTTTCCGGTATAAAGTAATTTACACAAGAAATTCCAAATACATACATACTTAATATAATGAAAATTGCACAATTTTTAAAAACTTATAAAAATCGTATACCTTGGTTTCTTAAATTAGCAGTTTTCAGACTTCTTTAATTCAACTAATTAGTTAACTTATGGTGATCATAAATTGGGCGATCACTTCGTTCCTAGACAGAATATGTCGATATATGCCGTAAGTAGATAATGAGTAAAAAAGAACCAAAACCTAAAAATCAAAATTTTTAAGTTTCCATTGCTTCCCGTTGGGGACATGCAATGTTTTCTTTATTTTTTTCACATTCAAACAAGCGTTTCTGTACACTTTCCACTTATCCTTAGAAATTATAAAGCTTAAAATAAATTACTTACTTGGGTGGCCATAAAAACCCGTTACCGGGTTACGGCCGACCTCAAAAGCTCTCTCCAGGCGCCTCTGCTTTGCGCGCGCCTTCTCCAATCATTCACACCAAGCGTGGATAGGGTTTCTTCGGCTTGGTCTTTCCATCGGAGGCATGGTCTTCCTCTTCGTCGTCGCCCAGCGGCTTCCGCATCAAACACCTTTTTCGCCGGAGCTTCTTCGTCCATACGCACAACATTTCCCAGCCAGCGCAGACGTTGGATAGTGATGCGCTTGACTATGTCAATGTCAGCGTAGAGCTCGTACAGTTCGACAGTATATGTACATACAGTTAAAATAAATTAATAAGATTAAATTGATCTGAAGGTACGGTATACAGCAGAATGCTTCATTTTTATTATATATGAGGAAGAAAAATTCAATGTTGTAGTATTTTGTAATATGTATTGCAAAAAAAACATATGCTTTTATTTGATCTTAATTTTTAACAATACATTAATGGAAAACATAAACCAAATGTACATAAAAATAATAAACACTTACAATATAACAATGTACTTTGATATTTTAGAAAAAAAAATATAGAGATACTGCGTTATTATTGATTTGTATTGGTAAAAATCGGCTGTCGTTTTTTCCTTTGGTGTTTTTCCAGCCACCAGTCTTATTTTTTTTTTTTTAATTTTTTATCCTTTTTCTAACATTAGTATCTACCAAGTATCTATCAACAGTTTTTAGAAGACAGACAAATTTGATCCTTGCTCTTATAATTTACTATTATTGTTATTGTACATCGATGCAATTGCAGGATCTTCAGTCTCATAAATAATGAGCACCTCACGAAATTTATCCAATAATTGCAACAATTGAGATCTACGCAAATTCTCAAAATACATTATTTCCTCAAGATGATGCTCACTTTTAAAATAGCCTGCTTCATATAATTTTACCATTAACGACAAATCATCAACATTCATTGAAGCTGGTATACGACGGATAGCTGCACGATCAGCTTCATCAAACACATTCAATAGCTCCTTGACTTTTTCCTCATCCTCAATTGAAGCAATGCTGTCACAGTTTTCGGTACTCATAGATGCTGTCATGCTTTAGTTCAGGGAAAAAACATTTTAAATAAACCAATTCAATATTTATGATGAAAAGATTTGAGTTACCTAAAATTGGATTTATGACTGGAAGATGGTTGCGCAGCAATATTATCCGAAGCTGTTGAACCAGCTGAATAGTGGTCCTCTGTTATGGAACGTCGACTTGTGTTAGGCACTGGCAGTGGCTGACTTGACATGCTGAGCATCGATCCAGCGTTGCTATAAGTAAAAAAAAGTCCTTTGTATTTTTATCAATCTATACAGAAATCTGAAACGTGTATCCTTTTCATACCTGCATTTCAATATCAGAGGGATCTTTAGAAGCCTGCACCGCAAATATATTTTTTGGTTTTATATAAGCCCATGATATTAAAATAACAAGCATTGAAATTTGACATTTAAAATATATTAAAGAAGTCAGTTACTGAATGGTCTTGAATAAGACTCTTGATACAATACGTATCGTTATTATTTACATTAACTTTTAAGCAATTTGAATTCAATTCATATCTCTCTTACCATTTTGTATGACAAGTTGTGTTTGGTAAGCTCAAAAAAAAAAAACCAAATTCTCCCAGAAGTGAAATGTGAAAAATACTTAAAAGAAATACCAAAAAAAGAAAAAATTAAATCTCGGAAATTCAAAAATCTCAAAAACAATCACGTCACATAATTCAATTCGAAAGCTTAGACCACAATTGCTAAGCTAAGATCACAGGTACTAGGAAACAGATTCTCTTTTCCTTCGCAACCGCCCAACCTGCGCCGATGAATACTAGTCCAGTAGAAATAGGGTTTGAACAACAAAATAATTCGTTACAGCAATATGACAACGGAATATTGTTGAACAAGCTCTTTTAAAAGCGGACAAAAAAATCGAACCGACAGCAGCTATACGGGGTGGAATGGGGTGCATTTTTAGAGGTCGAACATGGTTTTTCACGATTTCTGGATAAACTGTGCATCATATCAAGAAAAGTTTAATGCAAGAGTTGTAGGAAATAATAAGATCTACAACTTTTGTACTGATCATTTTCACCTTAACCTTAAAATTTTTCGAAAAAATGGCTGAAAACTGGTTTTTTGGTTTTTAATTTTTTTCTTTGACAAAAAAGTATCTATGAAGCTGAAACTTGTGCAAAAGATACTTTTCAGTGTTACACAAAGGCTGTAATTTTTTCAAGCGGAAATATTTAGAGGTTGTTGTTAAATTTAATTTTTAGACTAAAAA
Source organism: Tricholauxania praeusta (assembly GCA_949775025.1). NCBI lineage: Eukaryota > Metazoa > Arthropoda > Insecta > Diptera > Lauxaniidae > Tricholauxania > Tricholauxania praeusta. The sequence goes on along the minus strand of OX459028.1, from coordinate 54,463,282 downwards.
AACCGAAATTTTTAACTGAGATTCCTCTTAAAACTACACCTCCTAAAGAGTTTTGTTTTGTCTCACTTACTCGTTGTTATGTCTTCTTTAGATAAATGGTAAAAAAAGGTATGCTGCAATGGAAAAATTGAAAATCTGTGTTCTCTCCGCGAGTAGAGTTTTGGTGTTTCGTGTGTAACATCTCAGATCCTTTGTTTTTTCCACTGTATTTACCTTAAAACACTATAATTTGAAATTGTCAGTGCCACAACATAAATTTCCATTAAAAAAATAAATGAGAAAAAAAAAATTTTTCATTTTTGGTCCAAGAATTATCAAAATTTTTTTTCTCATTTATTTTTTTAATGAAAATTTATGTAGTGGCATTGAGAATGTCAAATTATAGTGTAGTAAGGTAAATACAGTGAAAACAACAAACGATTTGAGCTGCTACACAAGAAACATCATAGCTCTACTCGTCGGAGAGACCACAGATTTTCAATTTTTCGGTAATTGTTTCCATTGCAGTATACCTTTTTTTACCATTTATCTAAAGAAGACATAACAACGAGTAAGTGAGCCAAAACAAAACTTTTTAGGAGGTGTAGTTTTAAGAGGAATCGCAGCTAAAAATTTCGGTTTTTTAGATTAAAAATTCAATTTAACAACAACCTCTAAATATTTCCGCCTAAAAAAATTACTGCCTTTGTGTAACACTGAAAAGTATCTTTTGCCCAAGTTTCAGCATCATAGATACTTTTTTGTTAAAGAAAAAAATTAAAAATCAAAAAACCGGTTTTCAGCCATTTTTTCGAAAAATTTTAAGGTTAAGGAGAAAATGATCAGTACAAAAAATGTATATCTTATTATTTCCTACAACCCTTGCATAACTTTTTTTGATATGATTCACAGTTTAGCCAGAAATCGTGAAAACCGTGTTCGACCTCTAAAACTGCACCCCATTCCACCCCGGATAGCTGCTGTCGGTTCGATTTTTTTGTCCTCTTTTACATGAGCTTGTTCAACAATATTCCGCTGTCAGATTGCTGTAATGAATTTTTTTTTCTCATTTTTTCGACTAATTCTACTGGTCTATACATAGTTGTAAAGACTTTGTCAAGGCAACCTTGGTTGGATTGTTTCACGAAAATGCATCACTATCTTTGCAACACATCCGATCTTGTAATCTTACACTCACGACTTTTTTACAGCGGGATCTTGCACTTTAACATTTCCTTAATTCTCACGTCTTAGATTTAGTTTTATGTAGTAATTACAGCAACGTTGTCACACAAAATGAGAGCTACAACTTAGATAATACTTAAAAGCAAATATTCAAGCGGTTTAGAAGTTAGTTAGCAAAAATAAAGGATGTGAGGCCATAAAAAATTGTGATGAGGTAAAGCAAAACCCTTCTGAACTTCGTAGTAAAAAAAAAAGCTTAATTACAATTCATCATCGCTGGCCGCAACACTTCTTCCACCAAAGCTACGACTACTGGGCAGCATTATATCATCATTAGCTACCGAACCACCGTCATTAAGATCCATTAATGAGCAGCTAGCATCATCATTGCACTCATCGGGCTCATCAGCCATTTCATCCAAATCACTAGGCATAAATTGCACATACGTATGCAATTGCATTAGCAAATGATGTTGCAGCATCCAGAGCACCATTTGTGCCAGTATACCCTGACGCGCAGGTTGCTGCAACGGCGTAGTTAGATGCCCAATTGAAGTAGGCAATGAGAAATCAGAGATCACTTCAAATAGCGACATGCCAGCAAAACGTGTAGAAAATTTCTCCACCAAATGCGACTTTGTATGTAGTGGAGCATCTGGAGCAATTACATACACATTGGTCTCGCATAGCGGATAAATAATGGTGGCTTTGGCCCAATAGACTAAATGGCAGACCACTTTGTTAACGTGTTCAATACTCAAATCAGCATCAGAGGCCATGCTCTGTAGACTCATAAGCGGATTATAGACCTCGACCAGCTGAAGCAGCATACGCGCACCAGAGGGTGGCACGCAATCGAGCAACTCTGCGAAATCGACCAGTAGCAGCATACCGTGGTAGGGTTTTAATGATTTCAAACAACGATCAATGGCCTCCGGATCCACCATGCTGCCTTTTTTATGAAACTGATGCGCTTTTTGTGGCAAACAAAAGCTCAGTGTCATATGCTGATTAATAGTTGCATTTAGTAGCCCATTGTTGCACAAATCATGATAAATAGACTTTAGGGAACGCGCTAGCGTAGATTTCTCCGAAATTAAATCAAAAGCCCGCACATGTTGATCGCACTGTTTGTGCTGCTGCTGCTCTAGCTGTTGTGAAGTGACTTCATCGTGTGTTTTGATCATAAGCGCTATTTCATCCGACACGTAACCAACTCGTTGTTCTTCCACCTTAAGTGTGAGTCCCAAACGCTTGCTCAGATCGTAGTAACATTTCACAATTGAATAACTGGCCTGTGCGTGTAGCGCAAATATAACATTAATAAGTATCTGTGGTATTGGTTGTTTTGGTCCAGAGCTTGCACTACTGCCAGCGGCCGCACCAACTGTAGTCACACCAACTGCTCCGCTACTACCGGCGCTTCCAATACTCGCAGAGCGCTGTTCGCGACGTTGCATTAATGTTGGATGACTGACAAAACGCACATCATTTACTTTAAGTTCAAACTTTTGATTGCACAGCTGAGACTTCACTGCAAATAACGTCGACAGCACTTCATCAGTGAAACCTTGAAGTTGCCCCTTCGGACAGATGTTAGATGTATTTTGTGGCACCGTTTGAAGTATGTCATCCGGCGCAAGAATGGCATAAGGATTGCGTCGTTTTAGCTCTGCTTCAATTCTGCTGGTAACCGATACTAAGCCGATGCTTCCGCCACCTATACTGTTTAGTGTTTCCGTGCTACTGCACCCATTGCTGCGTTCTTGTTGATACGGGTAACGGTAGAGCAAACGATCGCCTTTACTGTCCATGTAGACTAATATAACCGCTATAGGGTTGACTTCCATTTGGAATATTTAATATTTTTTATTAATTTCAGATTCAACAGTTTATACAAATACTTTTAAATTAACTAATTTATAAATTATGCAAAAATCACTTTTTACTCCAAATTTGAGTTTTACTTGAGTTTTTTTAATCGCATCCCCCTTATCATTTTACTTTTTTTGTTTTACTTTTTTACAAATTTATAGGTAGGTACCAAAATTTTTCTACAATAATGATGTGATGGGTTCGCTGTTAAATCCCAATAATTTTAACACAATTTTTCTAAGTAAATTAAAAAGTTTGTACTTTTTTTTATTTATACAAAAATTAAAACGCTGTCAAAATTGTTTCTTCTTCTTGTTACTACTTGTGCTGGGATCAGAGATGAGCGCGAATTGATTGTAACGCTATTCACTCACACCGAATCTGAGCGCCGGCATATGACTTCAGAGTAGTGTTTAAGGGTTAACTTAACTATGTATTAACTAGCTTAACCTCAACCAGAATTTTTCTGTAGGGGATAGTAATATAAAGAATGTATGAAATTTGAAAGCAAAGCGTGGCTTCAGAATTCTCAAAATTCAATGCAAAATGTGAACAAACGGATCGAGTTGAGCAATTATTTGACAACCACGATGCCACATTTCGTTGTCATATTTTAATTTGACAAATTAGTAAAACATTTACTATTATTAGGTTTGTTCGAGACTGAAAAAATAGGTAAATATTTATAAATATTTATAAAGTTTTACCACAAAAAGTGTTCGAGACAGAAAAAATGTGGTGTTTGAGAGAGAAAAAATGAGAGTAAGAAACAGCTGATCACTTCCCCTCCCAAAAATAAGTTCAATTTTCACCAAGATAAATTTCTTGTGGCTAAAAATTGAAGACTGTCAAAATCGTAGGCAACGAGACTGGCGACTCACTTTTTGCATGCGAGGGAAATGAAATTTCCTGTCTGAATTATACCTGTCAAATACTTTCCATATAAAATAATTTTCAGCGTTGATTTTTTTTCACTTCTTTTAAGGTTGTGTTAAGAAGAAGCAACATAACAAAAAGCTTGAAATCAAAACATTTTTGGTAAATGCTCATTTATTTAATTAAATAGCTGAGCGATTTTTATTGAAAAGGAATCGTAAAGTTGAAGTTTACCTGAATGGTTGTAAGGTAGTCAACCAGATAATTATTTTTAAGATACTGTTTTTCGAAGTGCGCAGTTTTAACATAAGGAATTGGAAGTGTTGCTAAATGAAAGTTGCTCCATTTTTTTCTTTTGTTTTTGCAATTCCATCGAACATAGCTCTTTGTTTGAACAAAAAAAAAAAATTAGTGCACAACTTTTCTGGACTAACTAGCTGTTAAAAAACGTGAATTCCGTAACAGCGTATGCGAAATTTAAAATTTTTGCCTAGCATAACATGCATCAAAACTGTTTAATTCAAAATGTAAAACAATTTTGGTTAAAATTTACTTAACGTCAAACCTCTTATTTTTATCCTAAGCATTGTTTTAAAATGCATTTTATGCATTAGTTCAAGATAATTTATGAAGCTATAAAAATCAGGCAGAAAACTTTAAAATCGAACATTTACTTTTTAAGTTATTTCAATAATATTCTCGAAAATGCTTCACTCGCCTTGCATTCAGAATATTTTAACCAAACGGTTACGCAACTATGGTGCTGGTTTTAGCTCCTAAACTCTGCCATTGTTTGTTTACTAAAATACGCGCAACTTTTTGACAGTCTTCAATTTTTACCTATTTTTCCGTTCTAGACAGAATTGTGGTGATTCGAGTAGTCAGAGAAATTTTAGCTTTTACTCTCTCAAAAATCGCGATTTGACACTTTTCAATTTTTACCACAAAATCTGCTTCGAACAAACCTAATATGAACACGTTGAAAAATATGGAAATTGAAATACATTGAAGGTATTAAATTAACCTCCTCCTCCAAGTGCAGCTTATTCGAAAACTGCGTAAACTGAAAACATTTTCAAGTCTTTTTTTTATTTTCCAGCTGGAACTCTAGAACGTATGGTTACCGAAAGAATCAATTTCATATAATGAGATCTTTCCTGATAACCTTTTAAATATATTGAAATACCAAGGGTACCAAGTCATACAGAAGCAATTCCTGAACTTTTCAAAAAAAAAATGTTCCCTTAAGTGCTAAGAAGTAATTTTTATTTTTGGGAATAACTTGATGACATTAGTTTTTGTTTTAGTCAGCAATATTAAGAAAATAATTCATAAAATGGTAAAACTTAAATTTTCATTTGAGACATTTTTGTTTGTGTAACAAATATTTAAAGTTCATGTCATGAAAATCGTCCAATTCTCGGATATTTCTGAGTTTTTTAAAATTCCTATCAGGCCCTTGGACTTAACATGAAGTTCCGGGCTTGGCCGGGCCAATCCTAGCCACTTGGAAGCCTTGTGAAATACTCCTACCCATGGGAATTCAGCTCAGGCAGAATTAGCCAAACAACATATACATAGGAAGCAACCACTTCTGTCTGATTGCCAATAATCAACAGGCAGTCAAAGTTGAAAAAAAAAAGTTTCTCTGTGGTGTATTGGAACAGATGATAATCTATAATTATTTAACTGAGCATACTGTTCAGTACTATGTGTGTCAACACCAGACAAATATTTATTCAGCAAAGGAAGGGGCTAAAGCTAGTTGCAATATTTTTTTTCGTTGCCAACCGTACTCATCAGTTACTTTTAAGCCGATTTGTAAGAACTTTTAAGTTTAACAAAATTCTTTTTTTTAATGGATCTGTTGAGAGCCGAAATGTTAAATCATGCCTGCTCCGTCTTAATCCGTTCTCATTTCCATTCGCTCCTCTTGTCTGCATTTTCTGAACAAAAATATTGTTAAAATTCATACTTAACTATAAAATTTATTAACTTCTGTTTCGCTTACAAATACCGAGTATAAAGAACTCACAAGTAGCCAAAACAAATTCGGGTCTGAAATCGGTTTAAATGTAATAGATTAAAATTTTATTAAAAAATTGAACGAAAAAAGGAAGCTAGTTGAACGAATAGTAAAAAAAAGCAACGAGTAATGCTAACGAACAGCGGGCACCCGCCGCCATTTATTGAATTTTGCTGCAGTCGCCACAGTGAACGTACGTGAAAACTTGTACACATTTTTCTTCGAAATTAAAAACTGTGAAAACTTTGTGAATAAAATCAAAAAAATATATAAAAATCAAGTGCGAATCAAAATAAAAACAACACTAATAAAAAACAGTTAAAAAAGCCTGGTTAGTTTAAAAATTGTTGATAGAAAAAAATTTCGTTGTGGAAAAAAAAATAAAGTACAGTGAAGAAGAAGATTCTGTCGCGTATGCATGTGTGTGTGTGTTGTTTTTTTTGTGTGTGTCAAAAATGTATAGGAAGTAAAAATCTTGCTAAAGAATATTACAAAAATACAAGCGAATCAGAAGTAGCAAAATTTTGAATTTTAGTTTTTGTACACCTTAAAGGTTTTTTTTTCTTTTATTTATAATTTGTGATATTCAGCTAGAATTTATTGTTTTGTATGTTTGCTTGCCTCTCTATTTAGATAAAAGTATATTAACTGAATTAGGATTTCGGCAAATCAATGCGCTATAGCAGAAAATACATTTTTTACATAGAAAAATAATTTAAGTAAACGTTTTTAATTTTTGTCTATACACGGCAGCGTCGACGCCGACGTTTTTCGAGAAGGCGACGAAGACTTGAAGACTTGAAGACTTGTGTATAGCAAAATAGTGCAAACGAACGAGGATTGAGCAAACGTATATATATAAATTTATTTATATAGATGTGTTTGTGTACAATTTTGTGGACGGACGAATGATCCAACGAATGGACATGTAAAAGACAGGCCGATAAAAAGCGAGAAAAAACTATGTTTTTAGTTTGCTCCCCGCGCGTTCGTACCATGTATCCACACACTATTTTTTATATTTCATTTATTTAAATATAATTTGTTCACAACACAGCGCGCGACACGGATTTCAGTTGAAATTACAATAGAAGTACATTAATAGAAAATGAAAGACTACGCGCGTTTAAATGAAGTGTGTTTTTCAATTTAAATAATTTCTAAAACGAATTAAAAAAAAAACCAAAAATTTAAGAAAAAACAAGTGAAATTAATTTTAAGTGAATTGAACTAAAATTGATATGCGATGCGTGCAGAAAGAAATATCGCCAATGGAGGTCTGCTCCACTAAACGGTGGCTGAAGTAGGGTAAGTGGTTATAAAATTATTTTTCCCAGACATCTAACAACGGCTTCCCAATTCTATGATTTGCAAACAAGAAAAAGAATTCTAGTGCTGTACACATACAACATCTAAAGTACACTACTATAAAGGGCTGTCGGAATTTCATCACTATTACGCAGATTTTTCTATTTTAGAAATTATTTGTGTTTATTCTGGTATGCGCAATTCATTTGCGTTTAAGACTTAGGTATTTTTGCGCAAAACATTAGTGAAAATCTTTTTTCGTGCGACTTCAACTGTTAATAATTAGTTTTGCCCTTGTTCTTTTTTTAACCGAATCTTTTGATTAAATTTCTTCAGCTTTCCAAGTTTTGTTTCAATGAACCATATTTTTAAAACAAGTACCATGTATTAAACTACATTTCGTTGATAAAATTTTATCATATTTTGTTGAAAATATGCCGTAATCTAAAAATTTCCAACAATTAGTACCATTAAAAATGTATTCTCGTTAATTTAGCCTGGCAGCCATTTTTGACTTACTCGTTTCTTTTATTTTTCTGTACTGCTACTCGGTGTATAATGGTGTAACGAGTGCGGTGAAGAAAAAATGGCGTCCAAATTTAGAAGTGTGCGTGTTTTCAAAGTATTCATTAATGTGAAGCATATATATACATATATATATTTATTGTATTGTTTTCTTTTGGTGCATTTTCATTGCTTTATTTTTGCTGTGCTGTGTGAAGTTAGCTGAGGTTCAGAAGCGATAAATGCATATAATTGTACAACGCATACGCATGCAATTGCCAATAAGTTAGTGTTAGAGAATTGATGACATGCGCGTTCTGCGCAATAGCGTAAGTGTTTACAAAATTGTAAAACCTTTAATTTTTGTAAAAAGGCTACAGCTTTCAGATTCCTATTTTTTTTTTGTTGTTGATATTCGTTGGTTTTCATTTGTTAAATTATTGACGGAATTTGTGTTCGGTATTATAAAGAAAGATAGTTTTTTTTACGTCGCAGATTCTTTTTGTTTTTATTGAGTGGCCGCCATATTGAATTTTTGTTAAATGTAAATATGTATTCCTTAACTGCTCATTTTGTCCGTCCCATTATGAAGTTAGCTGCATTTGTCAGAATTATATGTTTTACACGTATTGCTATAGTTGTCTCGCTTTTATGCAGTTCTTTTTCATACAGTGCCTATATTGCGGTCTTTTGCGAAGCTTGAATGGTTTTTATTTCTTAAATTCGAATTTGATTTTTGCTTTGCAAAACGAAAGCAAAAGTTGTAAAACTAGTTTTTGATCAAAAAGTAATATCTAGCAGGGTTGCAAATAAATTTTAATTAAGTGCGTAAAACTGAAACTTGAATTTATTGCATAAAATTTTTGATGAGCTAAATAAAAAACAAGGTAAAATCTGGAAAATACAACAGCTGCATCTTCCACTATTTTATTGATAACACACAATTATTTGCATAACTAATTTCTTCTAAAATTATATTAGTCTTATCAAATGATGCGTTTAATGAAACGTACCACTAATGACAGCATTTCGTCTAATATGAATTTGTACTGTCAAATTTTTCTGCAGAAACAAATTTCAAAATAGCGTTGCCAACATGTTACCTTACGGTCAATTGAAGTTTTGGATTGTATTCTAATGTTGTAGAGCCTCAAAATTATTGGTAGTGTAAATAAATATTAGATTTAAAATAATTATTTTGTTTCTAAAGTGCTACGTATCGTTTGGGGGGCAGGTTGGCGGTCGAAATTCTGGTGGTGCCGGATTTTTGAATTTTGACTTAATCAGGCGTTACGTTAAATTTCCATTGCTGAATTTAATTTGAATCGATTTTTGAAATAAAAATTTCTTATATGCATGTAAATAAATTTATACTAGTACGAATTTGGTACAGTTGAGTAAAAGGAAGCAAATGTTTTTTTTTAAGATTTAAATTTTTAATTTATTTGTCGTATGCACTTGCATATCTTGCGCGCTGGTCGGTTTTTCTTTATTAAACATTAACAACAACGATATTGAACTACATCAAATAAAAAGGTCTGTGTTTGATTCTTCATTGGGCGGTGTGGTGAGGGATTGTTTGCTTTTTTGTTTCCCATGTACATGCATCGTTCACTTTTGCCCATTCTATTTTTTCCTTTATAATGCTGCTACATCTTTCAACTTTTCTCCTATGCATAATTTTGGCGTGTTTACTAATTTATGAGTACATACGCGAAACTTGCAAGCCTATAATATAATCAGTTTGTTGTAAACAATCCACAATTTATAATTTGTTGCTTGTATGATAAATAGGGCTACCAGATGCGATACTAAAGTAGCAAAAGTGTTACTTTTGCAAGGCTTTGCTACCTTGTTTTTGGTTTTGCTACTTTCCATGTTTGCAGTGTAAAATAAAATATTTGAACTGAAGTGATGACCTTTTTTTTTTTTGTTGCTCATCAAAGTTATTTAAATTATTCTTTTAATTTGCTGGGGTTTTTTGTTACGAAGTGAGTACTTTTTTTTTTTTGGGCATCTAAGTTATTTGAAATTATTGTTTTAATTTCCTGGGGTTTTTTTTGTTACGAAGTGAGGACCTTTTTTTTTTTTTTTGCTCATCGAAAATATTTGTATGAAATTAAAAAAAAATGAAGGTTTTCATTTACAAAATTCAAATTTTTTGATATGTGCTACTTTTGTACTAAGGCCATCTGGTAGCCCTAATGATAAACTCCAATTTAAGGCCTCACCACAATTGAAAAACTTTAGGAACCTGGTTGAAAACAAAGTTGCCAACTGTACTACGCAACTAGTGCAGTTGCCACCTATTTATTTTTGTTCTTGTGTTCACAGCCGTGTGTATTGTTACCACGATATTTTTAAAAAAGATTAAAAAATTGTGATCCTAGCTTATTTCTATAGGTGTTGCCGAAACACAACTAACAGATGAGTTCGCTGTGAGCGTTCAAAGGTCGTCAAATTTAATAGGGAAAAATCAAAAATAATTTACAACTAAATTTATTAGAACTTAAGTGTTAGCAACATGTACAGAATATCGTTCAGTGAAATTTTCAAACGTTGCAATTTATTAAAGGGCTTAACTTTGCTGAATGGCAATAGCTTTCTTTTCCACCCTGTTTAACTCTTCCAGACTTAACATTTTTTCCTTTGAAATGTTAATTTTTAGGTGGTACCAAAGATTTGAAATAGGATAAGATCAATGCCATAAGAAATTTAAAAAAAAAATAAATCCAACACATAACGTTCCTATACACCAACGTCCACGGGAAGCAGATGAAATAACCGACCGGAGGAATATTTGCAAAGCAAAATACAATCCTTTTTTGACCTCCAAAAGGATATTGTTCTTGAAGATGAAGCAATTCCACTTCAGCGTGATCGATTCGAGAAATTGTGCAAGAATTAACTTTTTTGAAGATAAGTTAGGTTGCTCTTCCTCAGTACATCGAAAGCCACTGCAAACAAAACAACTTTTATGTAGGCAATGTGTTTTCGTAATGAAGTTTGTTGTTTTGTGAATTTAGAGAGCATTGTAGAGCACTTATTGCTGTCCAATTCTTCTGAGCCTTCGCTAATTCAAGTCTGGTCCTTCGAAAATCATAAAGAGAAATACGTATTAAAAAAAAATATCTCCTGAGGAAATCAAATTTCTAATAATAAAAGGGGATTCTAAATGAAGAAAATGTTGGCAAATAAGCTCAACAAACGCTTTTTGAATGATATGGCAGGCGAATTACCCTCTTTTTGTCACATATGAATCCATTTTTTTTAAAAGCCATTGAGAGCAAAGAGAATAAAGTTTTTTTTGAATTCTCTCAATTCTATTTATATGAATATTATAAAATGGTGACCATACTTGGCTGGCAGTCTCTAAGTGAAGACGCACTATTGTATTATATAAAGTCACCGTTACCCACCTATAACTTTCTTTTGAGTAGGTCCATACTTGGTTGATCTCATAAAAATACGATTGTTTGTGTTTTACTGACACGGCTGGCATTAGATTACTTAAAAATAAAAACATCGCCAAATGTCGAACACAGCGATCGAACCGAGATAAATGTTTGTACAAAGAAAAACATGTATAAATAAAACTGAATAAAGAAAAGTTTTCTATTTCGTTCTATGGCAACTTCCGTTCTGCATGTAAATACCTATTTTAATTTTATAAAATAATGTTTTTTTTTTCAATACGATTTCGTCGGTCAGAGTGATTTGAATTAGTGTTCTGCTTTTGCTATCGTCGTGGAATTATCGTTTCGCAGTGCGATTATATGTGGAATGTAATTTAGCTGATGATAGTCTGCGAACAACCGATTGACGCTTCCAAGCTGAACTTTTATTCTACGAGCTTCTTATTAAAAATTTGAACTGACTATGTCGCTGCTATGCATGCTGGGCTTGTCTTGTCTGTCTGTAATGTTTGAAATTACATTGGTTGAATTCATTTACTAAACTGTATTTGTTTATTTTTAATTTTTATAAGTAATACACTCTCGTCGGATTTAACCCACCTAGCATTTAGATGATCACTTTTTTTTAAATCACCTATGTATTTATATATTATCTACTTCTAGTAAAGTTATTATGAACTACAAAACAAAAAACAATTCAAAATACATTTTCAAGAATAAGTTCTAAAGTCATATTCGAATCATTAAGTAAATCAAAAAGTGATAATATTGCTACTGTTTTTCTGTGCAATCAGTTTTAGATCATTGGGCAGATCGGAATGTGATTTTTGGAACTTTTTTTGTTTTTCTCAGTAATCACTTTTTAGTCATAAATAGTAGCAAAAATGACTCGTATAGGTGATTTAAAAAAAATTATCTAAATGCTAGGTGGGATTATGCATATAGGGCTGATGGTTATGAAAAGAAATTTAAGTCATATGACTTGCAAATGATTAGAAATATGACTCAAAAAAGACTCGCAAATGCTTAGGAATATGACTAAAATATGACTCGAAAAGACTCGCAAATGATTAGAAATAGGACTAAAATATGACTAGAAAAAGACTCGCAAGTGATTAGAAATATGACTCGAAAAAGATTCGCAAATGATTAGAAATATGACTCGAAAATGAGTCAAAACTTATCAGAAAAACGGGTCATAAACGACTCTTCAAGAAAAGTCACGGATAGGGTACCATTTTCTCCCGACAAATGTGATCGAAAATTTCATAAAATGCTAGCTGGGAAATATCTTATAGAATTTTTGTAGTGGTATGATACCCAACATTTTCTTAGCATAAATGTATAATGCTATAACAACAAAATTGTTGCAAAATTGTTGCAAAATTGCAATTACTTACCCCATATATCGACTAAAAATGTTCTATCCTGTGAAACATAAAATTTTACAGAGGTGCCAATAATCACTGTCTTCAGAAAAAACTTTCAAGAGAACATTTGAAGTTGTTTTCTATTATAATAAAAATATAGCCCTTTGGACTCTTTATCTTTAAATTATTCAAAATATGTAACAATCCTTTTCAATGATATGACATTTAGTTATTTACTGATAGGCGGAGAGACCGCTGCAGAAAAGTCGTATGTTTAAGGTTAAAGGATAAGATGTACGGCAAAGATAGTAATACATTTTGGTGAAACTAACCAACCAGGGTTGCCTTGCCAAAGCCCGACCCGTTGGCCAAAAAACCCGACTTTTCGACGATTTTTTTTAAAGGCATATAAAGTTTATACGATTACAATTGAAATATATGTCAAATGAAAGAGCTTGAGGAGCCTAAATATAATATGTAGGGTTGCCATGTGGAATCCCATCCCAAACATGAGTTGCCACCCGTTTTTTTGGGTCAATTTTTCATATAAGATGTATAAGATTACAGCTTGAAATGTATGTCAAATGATAGACCTTGAGAAGCCTTGGCTTGTCGAATATAGACCTAAAGCTATCTCCCGGACTATTAAGCATGATTTGAAAAATTTTTCTAAATCTAAAATATTTTTCAGCATACAACTTTTTTTGCTTCTGTAAAAAACTAAAAAGTTACGTCCTTTTTAATGTTAGGTAGGTGACGATATAAAATAGGTGAAATAAAATCAATTGTAATCAGTAATTATTCGTTAAAAAACAAATAAATTTTTAAAAAGATTAGAAAGAAGTATTTTTTTTTTTGAGGAATTGCCGCAACGTAGGAAAAATCAATTATTAAATTTTGTTTAGTGAGCGACTGGTAAACCCTTAAAAGTAGCTAGTTCTTCTAGTCGCAGACCATAAAGTATGTAAGAAAGACAGTAGAGTTGAACAAAAGAGAACGCTTCGACAGTATAAAAATTTTTTGCAAGAGCAGCTAGCGACAGACTTACCACATTACCTATTTAACCAGAATCATCAATAACCACAATTGTAAGAACAACAGCATAGTAAAAATTATTAGTTAGTTATTTCATCCCAACTACACGTTAACACATTTAGCCTAGTCGGCCATTAGCGTCTAAGTTTCTTTAAACATTTTTTTTCTCTGTCTTCATTTTTGTTTACACACCTATTCTTGGATGTTTTTCTTTTTATTCTAAAGTTTTCTAAAATTTTCAGTACTTGAGCTTTTTCTTTGCAGTGCAGAAAAAAATGCACAAACTATTAGGTACACAAACAGGCGATTGCATTTTATAGATACACCAAAAACAATAACTGCAACATTTGCTCGTTGCTTCGTCGTCGTCGTTCGTCTCATGCCTGACGGACGTTTTCAATATGTACTTAGATATATTGGACGGGGCGGGCAACTACAGCAACATTGACTTGACGGTGTCTTCTTAACTTCTATTCACCGTGTATCACGACTGCACTTCATTATATGGATTTGATTCTATTCTAACTTGAATGTTGTTATTGTTGTTAATGTGTATGCACTGAATTTTAATTTTTCTTTAAAATGTCTTCTTTTTCTCATCTCTTCACATTTCTTTTACTATTTGGCTTTTACTGAGGCTTTGGTGCTTTTTCGTTTAGGAGGAATATCTTATTGTTGATACTCATTTTGTTGTGGTTGTTCAACAAATTGTAGATACGATAGAAGGCAAAAGTGAATGCACTAATATTGCCTTGGCACTAGTGGTTATATGATGTGTATTTTCATCTATTGCAAAAAATATTAATTTTAACTCTTCAACGAGTTAATTTCAACTCTAACTCATATCAAGCATCATCACCGGATCTCAATACCTTCGATTTTTGCGTATGAAACCATATGCTAGGTAAAATATGGTCAACAAAAGGCTTAACAATTGATGAATTCAAGCAGTGTTTGACAATGATTTGGGAGGAAATGGAGCAGAAAATGGTGCGTACCGCCTGTGAATTGTTTTTCAAACGTTCACGTCTTGTAATCAAAGAAAACGGTGATAGTTTCGAACTTGATCATTAAATTAAGAAATTTTGGAATGTGGTTAAACGTTTGGAATAAATACAATAAAATATTTAAGACGACTTTGGTTTTTATAACACCTTGTTATACTGATAGTTATTATTGGTCACACTGTAAGTTCGAGTTACAACAAAAACTTGAATTAGAGATAATTTGGGACTTAATATGGAGATAAGAAATCACCAGAGCTTTTTTTTTATTCGATATTTACTATTTTTTAGTAATATTACATATCGGGTATTTCATGTAACGTGGACAAAGAAAAAAAAGTGACATTCTGAAATTCGTTCACATTCGGCCTAATTGTACTCGTACTTCCAGAAGGTGCAAATGTAATCACGCAATTTTTATTTTGTGTGAGGCTTAGTTATCAAGTTATGGCCTTCTAAAGAATTGAAGTAAATGAAATACGGCAATTTTTCAAATGAAACAAATTTACAATAAAATATTAAACATAGTGATTTTTATAAGAAACTAGCTGACCCGACAGTCGTCGTGAAAAGTATAATTCCCACTGTGAAGTTCTCATCGAAAATTATTGGGCCCACTTAAAAAAAAAGTTTCAAAACGGGCTCCAACAAATAAAAACGTTCTAAAAAGAGTTAGAGATAGATATTGGAAGAGGTAGGGAGGCTACACTAGTAAATATAATTTCTATTTAGTTATTTGTTGTTTTTTTTGGAAGTTTTTAAATTTTTTTACTCATGTATTAAAATATATAATTTTATTTTAGTTTTAATTTTTGTTGTTGTTTTTGATATTTCTGAATTACGATAACGTGAACTAATTAAAATCGAGCGTGTTGGCGTTTGCTATTGGTTCATGTTTACGAGCACCTAAATTCAAGGCAAAAATATGCAGCATTATTTCCTGACAATTTATAGCCTTTAAAATGAGAACTGACATTTATGAAAGATCTAAAGAAGAAAGGAATTATTGAAAAAGTTTTTTGCGAATTGAATATGATATGATATTTGATACCTACTATTTTTATTACCGGCTTTTATCTCATTTTGCTAAGCTGGTCACACTGGTTCACATACCAATAGCGTTTAAATTTACTGCCTTTTCTATTAATTTCAAAAACTTTTTTTTTTACAAAGGAAAGATAAATTGTATTTATGCATTGCCAATACAAACACATTTACGTACCTTACTTACAGTCACATATATAATATTATAGCGTTTTTTAATCAAAAATGACAATGTAAAATAAACGTGATCACATAATGCCGAGTTCACGGTATTGCGAGTGCACTGTACTTTTTAGTTTAAAATTGTAAAAAAATATTTCTTTTTATCAATTTTTTTTATTTTTTTTTTTAATTTTAAATTATTGAACTAATACATATCTTTAAAATTATTTTTATTGCAGAACTGTTAAAAAATAAAATTGTGTAATTTCGCATTGTCAGCAATGTCATACAAATATTGGTTGTATAGACTGAGAGCCGGCTGTAGAAAAGTCGAGTGTATAAGATTACAGGATGAGATGTATGCCAAATGATAGAGCTCAATGAGCCTAAATAGAATATCTAGGGTTGCCTTGCCAAAGCCTGTCCCGATGGCCGAAAATGCCCGAATTTTAGACAATTTTGTTGTTCTAATTAAAACTGTAGTACATAACAGTTTGAAATGTATGCCAAATGATAGAACTCGCAGAGGCCTAAATATAGTACCTGGGATTGTATTGTTAAATCCTGTCCCAAACATGGGTTTTCACCGGTTTTTTGGGTCAATTTTCATTAATGAAGATAGCAGCTTAAAATTCGTGCCAAATGATAGATATCGAAGAGCCTAAATAGAATATATAGGGTTGCCTTGTCGAATCATGTCCTAAACATTATTTGACACCCGTTTTTGGGGTCAACTTTTCTTAAATGAGTGGAAACTCATGTTTGGGACAGGATTCTACAAGGCAACCCTATATATTCTATTAAGGCTCTTCGATATCTATCATTTGGCACAAAATTCAAGCTGTTATCTTCATTAATGAAAATTGACCTAAAAAACCGGTGAAAACCCATGTTTGGGACAGGATTCAACAATGCAATTCCAGGTATTATAATTAGGCCTCTTCGAGTTCTATCGTTTGGCATTCATTTCGAGCTGTTATGTACTACAGTTTTAATTAGAACAATAAAATTGGCTAAAATTCGGGCATTTTCGGCCATCGGGACAGGCTTTGGCAAGGCAACCCTAGATATTCTATTTAGGCTCGTCGAGCTCTATCATTTGGCATGCATCCCATCCTGTAATCTTATACACTCGACTTTTCTACAGCCGGCTCTTGGACTAGTACACACATATTAAGGAAAAGACCCCCATAATAAAGATTTTTGAATTTTATCTGCCACGCCCATGTGTCCAATTTAGTTCACTTTCTGTCTAATGCTTATTAATGTCATTAATCCGTGTTTGCTTACACTTACTTATGTACATGTGTTTATGGAGTCCTCAATAACTCAGAAGTTTTTTGCTTATGTGGGAGTTGCCGCGGTTCATTGTCCAAATTAGGCCATTTTTCTATCTTCAGCCGAAATATAAATATACAAATCTTTCTTAGGTCAAAAGTTATTGGCTTTCGCTGCTTCTCACATTCAAACTTAAATCACTGCTACATACCCTTTGTCTTTTGAATAGAATAACTTCCAGAACGTGTACCACGATATAAATTTCAATTCATTTTTTTTTAAGTTTGGTATCCGATTTGAAATTTTTTTAAACTATATATTATTTGTATACCTTATTATATCCGGTTTCACTATAAATGTATTCATCAATAGTCTTTTTCTATTACTAAAAATGCATTTACTCTAGACAACCATCTTATCAAATGTTTAAACTCGTTGGTGTAAATATTTTCAGCTTAGATTTTTTATTTTGGAAGCGAAAAGCTAAACGTCAGTATCGTACAAGAGACAGGTAGGCCAAGCAAGTTATAAAAGCCAACATTTGTATCATACCACCAAGTTATCATCCCAATAAGTTTAAGCATGCGCACTTTCAGCCAATGCAAAACGAAATTAAAAAAAAACTTCAAAATTAATTATAAAATCATGTAGTTATTATTATTAACATTATTCGAGATACATGCATAATCATTCAAAAATGCTAAAAAAAAATTGCACTACATGTAAATATGTATCTTTTTCATATGTGTATTAAACGTGCAGGCTAGATGTTTTACCACTTGGCTTTTAATTATTTTTTTTTTCAATTTTCGGTATCGACATTACATTACGTAACAAAAGCCTATAATTCATGTTCTTATACCCTGTTGTTCGCTCTTTACATTTGCCATTTTTAAATGTACTGTGCCTCTTGTTTACTTGCCAGCCAGCCAGCCGACCGACCTGCCTTTTAGTGCAATATTTTCCAATAGTTTTTTATTTTTTTATTGTTGTGTCTCGTTAAATGCATAACTTAAATTATTTTGATCCACTAAGCGCTTTTGCATTTTATATTCCTGTTGTGTATCAACATTCAACATCAGCAACTATATCAACACCAACAACAATGAATTTAAGCATTTCAGTTGAACAATTGCCTTTCGAAATTTATAACATTAAAAAAAAAATTTAATTTAAATCAAATACAAACTGCGGTCGTTCTGTGTTAGTCGTCTCTTGGTGTCTATATATTTTTTGCATTGCCTTTACTCAGGCATTTATTACTCGACACTTGTATACATGGCTATTCATCCTTTTATCTTTTACTGTAGTCTACCATGTTAGCGTTCGTTTGTTCCCCATTTATTTTTATTATTTTGCTTTTGACTTTTTGCTTCTCAATTTTTGTATACACTTCTCATACAATTACATCGACGACATCCACCTATCCAACTAATCAGCCAGCCAACCAACCTCAACCTCATCATAACTATTGCCATCACCCGGAATCAATATTTTTTGTGTATTTTGTTTTGTCCAATGCTTTTAGCCTTTACTACTCTTTGTACTGTAAAGTTCATTTAAATTTTATAGCTTTTTATTCTGTCTTATCTTTTACGTTTTTTTTTCTCATGTCTTCGTTGTTTCTCTTTTTTTATCGTTACCTTTGTCATTATTTCATTCATTCACTATTGGTATCTTGGTTTCGCTTTACAGCCTATTTTTTTCGTTTTCGCTATTTGGGTGTAGTTTTCAAATTTTTGTGTACCCTGTTTGATGCATTCCAATAGAGTTTGTTTGCCTACTGGTGCGCCACTGTTGACTATCGCATTGTTTGTCAAGATGTTGATTTTCAATTTACTTATTATTTTCTATCGTATATTTCAACCACTAAAAGACGATTGAAGTTACGTATACGCGCTGCAGTACGTTAGCATTTAGTGCTTAACAAAAAAAAAAAAAAAAACGGTACGGTTGGCTATGTCAAAAATTAAATTTCCAAAAATATGTTTTGTTCAGATTAATGTTTGTTTTGTTATGCAAGTGTTTTTTTTTAATCTTTGGATAAATCAAATTCTATGGATTGTAATATGAACAACTTTTTCATTTGTGAACAACTTTTATTTTTCCAAACATATTAAAGGGTCTAGCTCAAAACTACCGTCCTGTTTTTCAATTATATGGAAAGTACTTGGTACATAACGTGGTTTGTGCATGTGACCGCATGCACACATTCGTTTGCCCCTTTTTTTAAAAAATATTTAACTGGAAACCAATGGCTGTTTTTTATTTTTTAAAATTCTTTTAAAAAAAATAAATTTTTGAAAAAATCGCATAAAAAATTAAATTGTTTACAAACTCAAAAACTCACATTTTCCATTGTTTTACAAGTTTTGAGCAAATATAAAATGATGTTCTGTACAAATACAAACGCTTGATAACCACAAACATAGACTTGTTTTTTCTTTATTTGAAATTAGGAAACATTTTTGAACAAACTCAGTTCATTCGTATATTATTTTCTATGTTAAAATGCATTTAGAAAAAATTGCATGTGGTCACATTAATTTGTTGGAGTTATAAATTGAATATGCTCGTAACTCAATCTTTAAGAACATGTTTTGGGATTTTGCTGGCAAAATATAAACTATTTTTATATGACAGAATATATACGTATGTATTATAGATTATATGTACATATGTACTTATGTATATTAGACTGGGTCGAAATTTAGATTCAGTCAGACACTTACTCAAAAGAGTTTTGAGTCGGTGTCTGGCTGATTTTATTTTGCTTCATACAAATCGACCCTAATGTATATCCAAATTAAATTATTTTTTTTTACTAATTTATATTATTTTCCTTAATATTTACAGTTTGCAACTGAACAAAACATCGACAGGGGATTTAATTCTATAACTAATACATTTATTGTCACTTTTGCTGCCGCAACAACCACAATCATCGATTTCATTGAATATTTTTTTGTGAAAACAGCAAGCAACGTGGAATCTACAATTGTTAAACGTTTCGAAAAGAAGCATAAGAAGCGTAAACGAAAACTATTACACCACAATCGCTTTCGTATATATTCGTGGTGTCCTTAAGAAGCTCGACAAAAGCATCAGCAGTTTCGCACAAGCAGTTTTAGTAATGTTTTTAGATGTGATGGCTAATAATGTAATGTTTTTTCAAAAAAGTAGCACATATAAAGCTTGCGATTATAATTACAAATTAAGCCCCCATGATTTTGGGGGCCCGCCAGCCAAATATCCTTTTGAAAAAAGCTCCTTTTTAGCAGCTTACGACACCGCCGACTCAACACCTTATGTTTGCTTAATGCATGTTGTTGATACTGCATCGTTAGCAATTACACGAAGTAGAAACGACGATAAAAGTTAAGTGTAAATCAACACTACCGTGTCCACAATTACACCTTTGTATGACATAAAAGTATACCAAACTTTGCCAAAAAGCGATCATTTATGTGAAGCGTAATATTTTATGGCCCAAGCTCTGACACTTATGTTTTATTTTTGTTTTTGATTTCACATTTTATCAAGAGAAAACTCAAAATTAAAAAAAAAACAAAAATTCAAGAAAGCAACTTTTCGCATGTTAAACAAATAATTGCAGCAGCAGCAACAGTAGTAAGAATTTGCAAAGCGCAAACATTTGCGTCGCTGATATCTGACGACGCTACCCGCAATAATGCCATTGCAGTCATCCGGAATAATTGTCGTTGAAAAGCCAAACTCAGCGTCAACCTGTGTTAGTCAACAACAGCAACTATTACATGCCACAAATTCGGGCAGTACAACAGTAGCGTCTAAACAAAAACCAGTTACTGAAATTCAATATTACGAATATTATGATGCGAATGATGTGCATCAGCAGCAACAGTCGCAACCGCTACAGCAACAAGCACATGCTGTTGTGGTCGACAATAGCAACAGCAATAGCACCCAAGTACAGCAGCAACTGATGCGACGTCAACAGCAACGTAGTAATTCAGCAACAAATATTCAGCAATTCAATATAAAACAACAGCAACAACAGATGAACCAACAACATATATTACAACACAAAACACACTCACATCATCAGCAGCAGCAACATGTTGTGCAGCATCAGCCAACACAGCAACTAATTCAAGTGAGTGAAGAATTGTATGAGCAAGCAGCTGCTGCTGGTGGTAACGTTATGATATCAACAACAGGTGAAATGCTTAATCAACAGATATTCAAAATTGTTACTGCTGATGGCACGACTGGTAATATGATCATAGACTCAATGGGTAATGTTACGACAACAAGTGGTGCCAGTGGTGGTGGAATTGCCTCAGGATCATCAGTATCAAACGTTGCTGGTAGTTCTAAAGTGTTGCTGAGCAACTTAACCGTACTGTCTAAGCCATCACCAGTAAATTCAGTATCAACAACAGCTGCAGGACAGCAGCAACAAGCACAACAGCAACCGCAAACGATAAATATTGTTAGCACCAAAAATTTAGGCTACAACACAGGTGCCACATCCAATACAACAACAACAAATGGCAAACAACAGAAGTTAACGTCTTCTGGTGGCACAAGTTACAAAACAAGCGTAAAGCAGCAGCAGCAACAACATCAAATGATGAATAATACTACTTATGTACAGCAACCAGTGCAGCAGCAGCAACAGCAACAAAATGTTCAAAAACTCACGGTTCCGCGTAATGTGCAAATGGTAGCACGTGTGCAAACTTTGATACCACAACAACAACAGCAGCAGCAACAAATGATATTGCATCAGCCCCAGCCACAAAAATATGTTGTGCCTGCAACTGTCAATAACAACAACAGTAGCGGCTCCAACATCAGCAGCGCAAAAGTTGGCAATGTGCTCAAAAAATCTGGCTCAATGAAAATGTCGCAACATAAAATGCTCAACAATGCCAACATGCAACAAGGTAGCAGTGTAAAAACGTTCATACAACAGCAGCAAAATAGTAATCAGCAGCAGTATCAACACCACACAACGAACAAAGTTAAATCGCAAAAAATCATTAAGCAATATAATAATGCAATCAGCAACAGTACCGGCGCTGTTACAATTGCAACGCTACCACAGCAGCAACAACAGTCCGCCTTGGGCACCTATACGATCAACCATAAATTAAATAATCATCAGCAATCGTCAGCATCGACAAAAATTACAAAGCTCTCTAATAATAAATATATTATGCAAAATAATCAGCAGCCGCAGCATCACATTATGAGTACAGCAACATTGCCGCAGAGCACACAAATACACCACAAGTGCAATCATCTAAGCAACAACAGTAGTAATATTGTTTTGCAGCAACAGCAGCAGTTGTTAAGCAATACGAATTCAACTGGTAATGCGGGCACCATCAAATTCGTGAATGCGCATGGTACTGTAATACAACAACATCATCAACAACAACCAACAACGACGACATCACAAAAGTCGCGTTATCAACAGCAACATCAACAATATACACAGCAACTGCAATTTGTTGAATCACCCGTTTCTGTAGCGGCTGAACACAACAACAGCAATATTTATCAGTTGTCTACGCAACAACAACAGCAATCTTCATCTCCACAATCTTTAATCTCCGATGAAATTATGATCGTTAATGGTACACAAATGACAGATGAGATTTCAGCGCGTATATTGCAAAGTATGGCACAGAAATCATTCAGTAATCATCAACGTTATCAAAATCAACAGCACCAGCAGCAAACAAAAACACCGTCGTCCACTAATATGCCGCCACCGCAACAAATTGTTTTGCAACAGCATCATGCAACGTCGAACGCAAGTGCCGGCGGCGGTGGTGCAACATCGAATATTTTGCTTTCACCCAAAGAATATCCCATATACAATCCAGTGCAACATCAACAACACCAGCAGCAACATCAATATGTGCAGCAGCAACAAAGTAATTATTTGCCATCATCGTCTGCAACATCCTCGTTATCAACAAATGTACGACAAAGTCACAGCGCTCCAGGTAGTCGTTCGCAGTCAATTGAACGAAAGTTACATGAGACCTCCATAACAAAGAAGTCTTCGGATTATTTCAAAGTCAAGTAAGTCTTGTTCAATAAATGCCTAACACTTGCTTTCATAAACTATACACTGCACTAATTATTGTGTTATATAATAGAGGTTAAAAACATGTATCAATCTTTTTAAGTGCTAAACAAAAATTTCAAAAGAATAATATATGTTTTAGAGAGGTCGAAAACTCAAAAGTATTGGGCATTAAAACTAACAAAAATCATTTGAAAAAAAAAAAAAATAAAAAATAGTAGAGCTCTCTATAAAATAACCTTTTCAGTTCGTAATTCCGCGTTTTACGAGTATAATATAATGATAGTGTTTTGAGTTTTAAAAATGAGTAAGAAAAGAGATATAGACAAATTAAATCGTGTGCAAATAGGCATCCCACTGGATAGTAGTTGCGACTCCGATCATGATCGATGTTATATCTGGAGTCACCGCTAGAGTTGACCAATGTCCAGATGGTGAATCCCTACCATCGAGCAGACAAGCACGACAAAACAAAGGAACCAACTAAACCATTCGCTGTACTGTACACAATACGCGTATTCATTAATGTTTCTTCTTTCAATTCTGAAGTAAATAAACTAACATATAAATGTTTTACTTAATTTCATCTCATTATTTTTAATTTTGTGTAGCCAAATTTTATGCTTAAAATTTTCTTCAAAAAAATAAGGCTACTAGGATGTAACCAAAATGTAGGCAGTTTTCTACTTCATTCTCCAATATAAAAACAAAAACATATAAAGTAGCACACAAAGTTGTGATAAAAAAAAAAAATACTAGCGTCGTCTGTTTTCGTGCGACATGGTACCGGGGGCAATGTGTGGTGTCGTCTGTTTTCGTGCGACATGGTCCTCAACGTGTTAAATTGTATTTTCACCAACGATACGTCAATTCAGTTTTAACGTCTATCTATGGTTTATATTTATAATGTCTTTTTTGACAGCACTTAAGAAGTTTAAATCACCTCATTAAAAATCTGAAATTTCACTGGGCTATGTTTTTCTTATATTACTTAACCGAGCCTTTCTTTTATTTTATGTTTTTAACAATCAATATCTTTAAAATGAGTTTATATTGTATATATTAACTATATCTGAAAATATTAAAAAAAATAGTTTAGTTTACAACAAATACACCTAAAAAAATCCTACCTGAAATTTCACTTATATGACTTAAATCGTGTAGAGATTATAATCCCAGAAGATTGAACTTTAGAATTGTGAAGGACATTCGTAAATGGATTTTATTCTAGTTTCTGTTTTTTTTAGTTACCCAAGTTTCCAGGAAAAAAATGTTTCGCTTAAAACCCAACAATAAACGTTAGAACATTTTTTTCGCCAATCTTTACCAAACTTTAACAAAAAATATTGTACAAAATTTATATGTAAATATGAATAAAAGGTTGGCGAAGTAAAATACGGAAAAATGGTCCATTAAAAATTCAGATTTTTCATTGAATAATTACAAAAAAAATCGTCAAAGTGTTTTTTTTTTTACTATTTTGAACATTTTTTTTGGAACGAAATATCTCGAAAACTATAGGGGAATAGTATTAAAAAACCCAAAATATTTTTTAAGATAAAAATCCACTACATGGAAACGAAATTTTGCGTGCGTGTTGGTGCCCATCATTGGTTATAAACAATATTTTTAAAGTTGTTTCAGCTTATAATCATAGTTGGACGTATTTAATTCATTTTTTAATGCATAAACGTAACATTAGTGCAAATAATAATGCATTGAATTTGAGAGACTAATGCGAATGAAAATATTGCAATGATTTTTTAAAAAGTAATGCATTGATTTTTGAAAAGTAATACGAATTACATTGTATAAATATTTTTAATACAAAAATGTTTCCACTCAATAATACTAGTTTACAAATTTGGGTCTCATCTCGAGATCTGGTTTCTCATATAAATTTTTCTATGTATTTTGGGGAGTAGATTTCAAAAATGACAACCATTTTTTTTCTTCTTAAGAATCGTTTTCGAGATATCCCCAAAACGCACCTTTTTAATTTATTTGGCCATATTTCTATCAATTTTTTATCGACCTAAATCAGATGCACAAAATTCAAAAAATAATTTTATCTTCTGTCTAACGGTTTGCTGTTCATGGGAATCGGATAAGATTTGTTGGAGTTACAAGCGGTCAAAGTCCAAAAAAAGTGACTTTTTTGATCTTTTTAAAAAGTCATAAAATTTCAATTGCTCCGTTTAAGTTCAAATATCGCGTATCGCGATATTCCTACACAACACATGCGCCTTGTCTTATTCGAAATTTTGATGACAGCAAATCAAATATTTCTCTCACCAGCCGCTTTCATTCCGGCGATTGTCCAAGAGGACATTTTCTACCAACAGGAATGACTAGAATCTTTTCATAAGGCAGTAGGTAATTTTAGAAAACACGATTTTAGATAACAGTTACTAACACTTACTTAGGATGAAAATTTAATAAACATATTTTTTAGCTTGAACTATTTGCCAAGTTTACAATGAGTTTTTTTTATGTTACACACCAATTCCAGCACTTAGGTTTATCAAACTTTGAATAAATATTAGAAAATGTGCCGTATTTTATTTGTAACTCATGCTATCTCTAGCCTTTTTACGTCAAGAAGGTGGTAAATTTTTAAATGAACTAAACGTTTCAGGTCTAAGATTTTGGAAACTTCGCTTTTTATTGATTCGACACTCATTTGCCTATATAGCGTTAAAAATTTATTGAATGGACATGATATACTACATATAAGATTAAAAATATCAAAATCCTGAACCCTCTGTCTGATAAGTTCAGACATCCGAGGAAAGCATCTGCGAGAAACTGAATCGGGTTGATTAAATTTGAGTGGATTTTTCAATTTCTTAATGTTCGTAAAAAATTATATCAAATATTCCTTCTTGAAATATGAAGTGTTTCTGGCCAACATTGCTATATAGCTTCAACTTTAGCAAAGAAAGGATTGATGATGTATGCATGCATAACTTTATAGGTTATATCAATAATTTCCTTGTTGCTTTATGTTTTTTATTTTTTTTTTTTATTTGTTTTTTACACACCTTGCATTTTGTCTTCTTTTTTTCTGCTTTTGTTTGTTATATTTCAATACATCATCTTCCTATTATTTCCCTTAATACAATTTAATCGAATATCCCTTTTCCTTGTGTCCATTTCAATTACTTCATTTTTGTGTTGTTTTCATAGCACAAATGAAATAATTCAATCTTCCAGTTTTTATTCACCTTCATCTTTGTCATTATCATCAATCCCAACATCGTCTCTAATCGATATTATCCCTTTACCCACTTGTCCAAATAGCAATAGCCATAGCAATTTGCTAGCAACATCCACAACACGTGTTGCAAATGTGTCCGGTGTCGGTGGAATTATGTCATCATTAGATGCTCAGTCGCAGCAATCATTTCAACTACAGCAATCACTTAAATCCAGCACAGGAGTTGTCGGCTCATCATCAGCGGTACATATTGCTGTTGGTAGTGGTGTTGCATCCTCTTTGAATACAAATGAAGATGATATCATTGGAGAAGAAGTGCGCCCGGTACCCGTGAATACGCAAGACTTGCGTTTGCAAATATTACATGCTGTACTGCAGGATCATACCTACGCAAATGCAGCACCAACTGTCCAAATTGTTCCTGTAACCACGCAAGGGGCTATCATTAACAGCAATACTTTGACTGTGGGTGGCTTATCCTCTTCTAATATACAGTCAACAGTGCAACAGCTAACGCAATCACAGACTCAAACAATTCCAGCGCAACAATGGTCTTTAGGTGGTATTGGCGCCACAGTCGGACAAGCTGTAGTTGCAGCGCAGGTCCATGCTGCAGGGCCTCCACTGGTAACATCCTTGTCATCAGCTGTAAATGTTCAGGCTATAATCACAGCGGGCGGAACGGCGTCTTCTTATACGCTTTATGGACAGCAAAGTATGCAATCAACTCAGTTTAAACTCGTATGGATATGCATAACTATTTACACTTAATTTCTATTTTTATTTTTAGTTCCACGCTTGCAGCAGGATGATGATGCCAACTCCGCTATAAGCAATGGTTCACGTGTAGCCGTTGGTGATATTGATCCAGGTGAAGAGACGGAAACCGCACCGGAAGCTGAAGATGACTCTGTTACTCGCTGTATCTGTGATTTGACACACGATGATGGCTATATGATCTGTTGCGATAAATGCTCGTGAGTTATTTTAATTTTTATAGTACTTTCTAAGCAAAATTGGTATAATATATTTGCCTACTTATGCTGTTAGACAATGTAGCAAACATACGTAGTAGTAGATTCGAATCTTCCTAAAGGACACTGAACTTTTTCTTCGTTAAACAGGTTCCTTCTAATACGTTTCAAACTAAATAAACTTCAATATCCAATAAGTGACCGTGGCAGCAAAGAGCCTGACAGTAAGAATGGAATGTAATATGGACTTGTTATCTTTTTCGCTAGCGAAAAACAACGCGCTGATAAAGTTCATAACACTTCTACCTA
This sequence comes from Tricholauxania praeusta, assembly GCA_949775025.1. NCBI lineage: Eukaryota > Metazoa > Arthropoda > Insecta > Diptera > Lauxaniidae > Tricholauxania > Tricholauxania praeusta. The sequence goes on along the minus strand of OX459028.1, from coordinate 54,435,632 downwards.
AAACTAAATATGGCGTTTAATTCCATGAAAAGTGTCACGTGCATATATAGTTAAATATGTCATGTGTGAGTCATGTGTTCTACATCTGTCCTGGTTTAATTTATTAGCGTGGAAAATGCCATCTGCCCACTTTATCCTATACCATATTGTGTCGCCGAAACTCCCTAAACCACGTGATATTTCGATGGTTTCGTTTTCCTTACAAGAATTGCAATACATGTCAGTGTATATGAAGAGGGCTCATACCTTAGCCCATAGCTTGTGAAACTTTTGAGGTTTTATACATAAATTATGGTTAAAAATTGTGATTGTCGTCTTTTGACTGTTTGTATATGTATTCAGCTTTTACACTAAACTGATCTATACCGGTGAGAACTTCTATATCTCATGAAAAGTGCAGTCTCTTTGGATTCTATATGGATACATTTTTGATTTGATACTTAGCAATCGGTTTTTTTTGGGAACTTTGCTCAAAAGTAACGCAATAATGCATTTCATTAAGAAGTATCGAAATACAAACGTTTATACATACATACATATATGTATGTATAATTTCTAATACAAGGGTCGTTCACATATTACGAAACGGGGCTAAAGCAGCTCATGAATTTGTGACTTTTACGTTATTACACATTGAAGAAATGTAATAAATTCAAACGGTCATTCCGATTTTTTCATTTGTTTGAAGTATATTAAAGTACAGGCAAAGCTCGAAAATTGAAATTCGCGAAAATTAGAATTGCTTGGATATTAGGTCACTATTTTATTTTGTGTAAAAAATTCTAATTTTCGAGCAGGAAATTTTACATTCCTCCCTCCGACTGCACTAATTATGTTCATCAATTGGAACGAAATAAACTTACCGTTTTAACGGTCGTAAACAATTTATAACAGAACTTTTTCGTTTTCTATTTTGTGAAAGGCGGTTAGGCTATTGTCTAAATCACGTCAAACGCAGACAACAATACCCAATTTTTTTCAACACATGTAAAATCAGTATTTCTGTTTAATTTTTTTTTAAATAAATTTGTGTATTAACTAGAGATGAAACGGATATCCGGTAAATATCCGGTATCCGGCCTATCTGGCGGCCTAAATACTATCCGGCCGAATACCGGATAACTAGCGCCTATCCGGCCGAATACCGGATTTTAGGTAACTAATTGCTTTATTTAGTTAATATCACATAAGAAATACAATCAGTAATCACAAGATAATTCTACAACTTAGAAAATGAATTAGTACTCATACTGCTCTAAAGGCAAATTATGATGAATTTGTACTTATTTCTCTGCATTAAGAAAAAAGTTTTTCGCTCTACACACTGCAGACAAATGCTGAAAGATAGATTTTGGCAAACTTTGTTAAATTTGGGTATTGTTTAGCATTAGCTGCCCACCAAAAATAATGTAATTTCTCGTCGTTAAATCTTTTTAGAATTATAAAAATACTGCAGATAACAAGACCACAAATAAAATAATAACCTCAAATGATTACGCACGTGTTTGCACTGCAATCAATACAATAAGTCAATGAAAGAAACAATTGTTAACTTCGTTTATAAACGAAAATACCCGAATTGAACCGAGTCCACCTGATCGTTCGAACGTCGCCCACGCAAGCATGTTTCGTGCGATGCACCAAACGGCAATGTTCCGCCAGATATTCAGCGGCCGAATATCCGGCTATCCGGCTTTAAGGTTGGCCGAATATCCGGCATCCGGTATCCGGCTAAACTGCTATCCGTTTCATTTCTAGTATTAACACTTAGTAACTATGTAAAATTAATGACTTACTAAGATTCTTTTCTCTTTATGAAAATGTTTGGACTAAGTATTGAAATTTCCTTTGTAAAAAAAAAAACTATTGGAAATTAGACAAGTTTGGAAACTAGGATTGGCCAACACATTTTTCTTTAATTTTCGAGCTTTGCCTGTATTGAGTATAGTAAAGGATTAGCTTAACTCTTTAGAGAAAAAAAATACAATTTTTAACTTTAAATTGTTACATACTAAAGATTTCCGTTGCTTCTATTTTCTTGCATCTAATTATTTCAGCGCTTGGCAGCATGTTGACTGCATGGTAATTGATCGTCAAAATATACCCGATGAGTACCTCTGTGAATTGTGCCAACCACGTGCCGTCGATAAAGCACGTGCACGTGCTTTACAAATGATGAAACGTAAAGAACAACAGACGCAAATTTTATTAAATGCGCAAGTAAACGCCGCAACAGCTGGAACTGCAAGCGGTGGTGCTGGCAATACACAACTCTTGTCAAATGAACTTTTTGCGCAACAACAACGTTTAACAGCAACAGGAGGAAATCTTTTGTTAACTAGTGGAGTTTGTGGTGATGTAAATAACGTAAGAGCGACAGGAGCGCTAAGTGGTACAGGGCTAGGAAACGGTGGTCATGGTGGCTTAAATACAATAATCAATGCCAACAGCAGCGGCAATACAACTAAAAAAGGAAAAGTTTTTAAAAAAACCAAAGAAAGTGGCGCCAATAAAAAAACGAAAAAAGCCGAAAAGTTGGCAGCAGCAGCTGCAGCAGCCGTTGGTGGTGGCAGTATTACCAAGCCAACGCGTAAGGAAACAAAAAAGAATACAAAACGTAAAACAAAAAGTGGCGATGGTTCATCCAGTACTGCAGCAGAAAAGCATGCTGCTAACTTGCGACAATGGATTGAAAATTATGAACTTGCGGTTACAAATCACTATTCACCAGAATTGCGAGCGCGCTTACATGCAATCAGCAAACAACCGAATTTACTGCAATCCATAACCAATACAGAAAATAAATCACTTAAAGATTGTGGCAGCCTGGAAACTAAGGCAACGACAGTTCCACATGCTGGTGGCAAAATACTCATTAGTAACTTGGACATTGTACCACATTGTCCGATATTTGAATTGCGCGGGAAATACATGCTAACCACACAGTACAAAACACAGAACTCTTCCATAAATATGAATACACCACCGCCATCCAATTACTTGTCCAGTTTTAAAGCACATAAGATCCCTGGGCCATTTATATTCTTTTATCAATTGCCTGGAGTAGAGGTTGTGACCACACCGACATCTACACCCACCCACACGCTAGGCATCGATGGGCAGCTGCATCAGCTGCCGTTGTCATCAACAACGGCAGTAGCGGCACACTTGAGGGGTCCTGAGATATGTGTTGACACACGTACCTACGGAAATGAGGCGCGTTTCGTGCGACGCTCCTGCCGTCCAAATGCAGAAATTCAACACTTATTTGAGAAAGGTACAATACATTTGTTTATTGTTTCGCTTACAGATATTAGGGCCAGCACTGAAATCACTATTAGACATGAGCCGCATGATATATTAGCCATTGAAAACAAAAAATCCAGTAATCTTGTGATACAACCAACAAGCACGGCTTGTGCCTGCGGTCTTACAAAGGATTGTCTATTCGGACCACCGCTGCAGCAGCTGCCAATGGCAGCAGCGGCTTTGCCAAAAGTGAATCGTAAGTCAGTGGCGTCTATAACGCTAAATGGCAGCAGTGCTGCTTTACAATTGACTATGGGTAGTTTTGGTGGATCATCGGCTATGATGGGTGGTGCCGGAAAGAAGAAGTCACAATCCCAACTGAATCGAAATCGTTCAACATCTTCGAGTGGCGACAGCAATATGGGCTTAAACAGTCCAAATGTTGCACTTATGAATTTGAACAATAGCGCTAATTTCAAAAATCTAAGTATGTTGTCAGTAAACAACGGAAGTGGCGTTGTCGGTGGCATAGCTTCAGCAATTGTAAGTGCTGCTGCTAGTGTTATGCATGACTCAGGTATTTGCACATCATCATCATCACCATCTGTGTCAATACCATCACCTTCGTCGCATGTACATTCGCCAACGCAACAACAGCAAATAATACCGTTGCAATCGTTACAAACTAGCAACCAAACACTAGTGCAGCAGCACAACACGCTAATTGTGCAGCAGCAACAGCATCAACAGATACTTGCAGCCTTGCCAACGCCAATGTTGCTATCGCCACAAATGCAGCAACAATTGCAACAGCAGTCAGCGACTACGCAACAACAAGTTGTTACGCCGTCTACGGCAACAACAGCAATTTCACCAGCTGTACCGAAACAACACCAACTTGATGAAGTCGACAATGAACAACACCAACAGCCAGAATTAGCACCACCAACAATTTATATGCAAATACCAACACAAGCAACAAATGCAACAGCTTTTGTAAATGAACCTGTGCTTTCAGCAACAACCAACTTGCAGAAATATACTCTTGCCAGTAGCAAGAACAACAACAACAGTACATTGCCCACACCATCGCCAGCAAGAATTGAAAATATTGTGGATGAGCAAGTGGCTCAACAAACTGTAAGCGCCGCAGATACTCTTGTGGAGCAAAACAACACATTTGAGCAACACCAGCAACCGCTTTCTCTGGAGCAACCGCATTCTCAGCAGCAACAGCTATCTCAGCAGCAGCCGCAAATATCTTCACCAATAAAATCACCACAAAAGCAACAACTTCCCACAACACTGGTAAATAGTAGCGGGCGCAAAACAAGCGTCACAAAGCAATTGCGTACTTCAAGCATTTCAGAAACGGAAGCCATTGCAGCTACTGCAAGCGTTGAGCAAAATACCACTGATAGCAATGTTGATACAAATAATACCACCACACCATCACCACCATCAATCTCCTCCACTTCTCACTCCAATACAAAAACATCAACACCAAAGGAAAAGCCGAAATTATCGCGAGAGGATCGTAAAATGGAAGCGATTTTGCGTGCTATTGAAAAAATGGAAAAAAATCAACAACGAAAACAGGAATTAAAGCAATCAAAGAGCGGTCTGTCGTCGAAGCGACGTAATAGTAACAGTAATTCACCTGCATCACCCAATAAGCGGTGTTCCTCTCTGAATAGTAGCTCGGCTACGGATACAACAAACACAGATGGTGCCACACCAACCAACAGCGCCTCAAACAGCTTCAGCAACAATCTACAACAAAAAAAGAACATGAACCTCACAGCGTCACGTAAAAAGAAACGCAAATCGCATAAATCCTACAATATGCACAGCTCACAGCGTAAACGTCGTAAGAGTCGTATGAACAGCAATGAATCTGATGCTGATGCGGCAGTCACTTCAGAATCGGAAACAACTTCAATGTTATCGCCAACATTGCAGACAACAACTGACAACACCAGCACTACTGTTGCTGTCGCTGCGTCGTCTGGTATCCTTTACCCTAGCAGTGGGAACAGTATTCAACAGCACCAACAGTCACACAATGCTTACAATAATGATGGTGCGGTTGGCTCTAATGCTGATCAAGCAGCAGGTTTGCTCATGGCCTTTGCCAATCCAAAGCAACAACCATCAGTACCTACAGCTGAAAGCAGTTGTAGCTCCCAACTAAATTTCGATATTCTGGATGGATTTAAATCGCCAAATCGGCAACCAGGAATGTCATCTGATGCAACAGCGGCTTCGCCACCTCCAACTCCTCCAACGCCTGTAAGCTCTGCCTGCCTACTAATTGAAGCTGCTGTAGGACCGTTGGAAGCTGTTGAAAATTCTGTAGAATTTAAGTATCCATGTAAAACTAAAACTAAGAAACAACTAATGAGCAACTGGTTGAATCAATCTGATATAGCGTCAACAACAGCTGTTGCAGCCGCCGCTGCTGGAACACAACCAATGGGATTGGATACACTTGTGCAGGTAGCAATGTCAGATTATAAGGTGCAGCAGCAACAACAGCCCGAGAATGTCAGCAACCAAAAAGAAATCGCCGTTGCAGCACCAGTTCAAAATTACAGCATGGTTGCAAAAAAAGTTGAAGAATTTTTGCAACAAACCGAATTTTCATCCCAAATTTCTAACCTGAACCCCACCACAAGGGTCGTGGATCAGAAACAAGACTTGGAGCTTTCTAGCTACAGCAAAACAGTTTTAGAAAACTATCATCATACTACACCGCCAACGCAGTCACTGGAGTTCCGCCTAACACCGTCGAATATTGCTGCAAATGCTTCTGCTGCTACTACGGCTGTTCGAAGTTTACATTTGCCATTGCAGGTAAGCACCTGCAGCAACAACTCTTCGGTGAAAAAACGATGGTTGCGTCAGGCCATCAGCGAAGAAACCGATGACAACTCTATTACGCCGCTGTCTTCTGCAGGTACACCGTCACTGACAGCATCACCAACAGCTCAATTTAGTGCTGCTCTTGCACAGCTTTCAACACCAATTGTACCAAATGGTTTTACCACACCGTTGAAAAAACGTCGTTTGGTTATCAGTGGTAACGGCGGAAATAATAATAAACGGGAGGAAGAGGAAAATTTAAATTCTTCCAGTTCATTGAGTTTCACGCCACCATTGGATGCTTCAGAGATCAAGTTAGAAATCTGTACAGAGCCTAAGTTGGAATCCACTGCAATAAAACATGAAGTCGAAACTCAAGCTGACACTGTTACTGCTGTTAACTCAACAGATGCTACTTATGATGCTGATGTTAGTCGTGGAGGCGATGACGAATCTGAAATTGTAGACGTTGGTAATAACGAACATCATCATCATACGGAATGTCATATAGAAATGGAAAAAGAAAATAAGACAGTACCCGAAGTTGTCGTCAAGCATGAGTTGAACCAATTGTCAACACCTTTACCAGAGGCGGATGAAGCGCCTGCAGTATCAGTAACTGATATAAAACCAGAACCGAAGCCTGAACTTGAACACGAATTGGCGATGGATCAAGATGACGATGTGGATATATTACGTTCGCCCAGTCCTGGACATGAGAAAATGGTGGCCGAGGACAATTTAGTAAAAATAGAACCGGAGGATATAAGTGGTGGCGAGGATGTTAAAATTGATGTTGAACGTGAGGAAAGCACGGCGGCTGATAAATTTGAAGACTTCTTGCAAGAACAAGAAATTAAAAAGGAACTACAAGAATCAAATGCAAAAGTAGAGTTACAGGAAGACTCAAAAGTAACACCTTTATCGCTTGATGAATTAACTCAAGTAAAAGTTGAATCTAAAGAGGAAGCAAAAGTTGAAACCCAACCTGTAAAACAAGAAATAAAATTTGATGTAAAATCGCAACCGCCAGTGAGACAGCAAAATACATTTGAGGATAAATTACAAGCACAATTACCATTGCAATTAAAAAATAGTTATATTAAGATTGACGAGCCTGCTAAGAAAAGGCTCAAACTAGAAATATCAACTTCAACGCAACAAACGTCCCTGCTTAAACCAAAACAAGCAACAATTGGTGCTTCAACTGAAATAAAAAACTCTTCTTCTCTGCTGGTTGCAGCCGCTACAGCTGCGTCATTAACTTTACCGCCGCCACCAGCACCTTCAATCTTAGCTACTGGGCACTCCAGTGCAGACACCAACAACACAATATCAGCTGATGCTGTGGATTCGTCAGTATCTACGACAACATCGAATGCCTGTTGCAAAATAGCAAGTGCAGACAGCACAAGCTCAAGCATAAATTCCAGCATACGCCGAAATCTCTCCGATGATGATATCCACGAACGTTTGCACTCGTTCCATAAGCAAAATATTTTGTTTTTGCAAACACGCAACAAGAAAACAAAATCGAACTCAACTTCCTCAAGCACTACGTCACCTGTAACGACACCTTTAAAATTAGAAACAGATAAGTTGCCGAGCAACGAACCTAAATCACACTCAGCAAAGAAATCATCGTCTCACAATTTAGGTTCCAGTTTCTCCAAAAAACTTTCGAAAAAGGAACGCAGTAGCAGTGGTTGTATTAATAACAAAGAAAAAATTAAATCAAATAACAGCTCTAATGTTTGCTCCAGCTCAACTGCGCAGCACTCACATTCTTCAATATCATCTTCTAAGAAACAAAAGACGCTAAAAAAATCACACTCTGTTCCTAATGCTACATCGATCAACAGTGACAATTGTAATTTACTTTCCAACATTATTGCTGTTGCTGCTGCCTCCTCAACAGGAGAAAAAGAGAAAAATCGTCATCGCTCAATTTCAACATCGTCTACATCCTCTAATACTTCGATAACCACAAAAAAGAGGCAACTTAATTTTGGCGAGGAATTAAGCAAGGATATGCTTATGATTAACAGCAACAGCAGCATCAATAGCAACAAGCATCGCAAAGATGATAAGGACACAAATATCTTTTTGTCTAACAAAAAAAGACGTGAGTCTTCATGTGGAGAAAATCGCAATAGTAGCAGTAAACACAAATCAACCGTCAACATTAATGACAATAAGAAAATAATTTGTCCAGCAATACATGTGGCCACAATTGACAACAGCACACTTAATAAGTCAGCAGCGACACTCTGTGATGATTCAACGAATACAGCAATAGTAACAGCCTCTGCATATGCAAACGAAACTGCTAGCTGCAACTTAGTTAAGACGACAACGTCACCAGTTTTAAAAGTAGTAACATCAACGACAACAACAGCACTAACAGCAGCTACAGCAACTGTTGTAACCACAACAGCTACAGCAAATAGTCTACCATATTATAATACCATTTACGGTAAACTAAATATGGACACTGCGCAAAATCAGCAGCAACTAAGTACTTGCAACATTTCCGCAACAACGGCCGCAATAACAACAGTAACAACATTGCCAAGCCAATCTATTGTACAATCTGTATCGATTGCTATGCCACCACTTCCAGTTCCGGCGCCAACATCAATACCGGCCGAAAGTAGCAACTGTACTCCAGTCATCCCGGTGGTGGCATCTATTACAGAGGTTAGCCCAATGTTAACGCATTCCTCCAGCTGTAATAGTCTTATGCTTTCTGAGTATCAGGATACTAAAGTTAAAAGTTACAATTCGCTCGGTGGTTATGTTTCACATACAGCAATGTTTGGTCTCAATGCTTCTACTGTTGGTAAAACGAGCAACGTTGCGGAGTTTATCGCTAATAGCACAACAGCAACAGGGTCAGTCGAGCTATCAGCAATAACATCAACAGTAGTTTGTCCTGTCAGTGCTACAAAATTACCACCCTCCACTTTGAAAATTTTAACAAAAACTGCTAGTCATGATCCGCGCTTAAATCCAATTTTAACTGCTCCAGAACCACCACCTGCACCAAAACGTAAATTATCAATAAATGAATACCGCAAACGTAAACAACAGTCTACGGACAATAATATAACATCAACCACCCCGATAACTGAGTCTGTGCCGCCGACACTGAAATCCACAACGACGTCGACAACAATATTTAGTAGCAGTTATTGTGTTGCTACCGCAAACAGTGGCAACAGTTCTAAGACATTAACCACCTATGTACCAACAACAATCAATAAATGTACATTAAATTCACCGGAACGCAGCTTTGAAACCATGAAAGACATGCACGAAAAATCATCATCATCATCGTCATCTTCATCGCTAAATGATTCGCTTAACAGCAGCAGCAAGAGTTTAAGTTACATCAACAGTGATATACCATCATGCTTACGGATAAGCGAAGATGATACTTCAAAAGGTAGGCGGGTGATTAATTGTTGAATTTTGTATATCCATTAATTTTTTAAATTTTAGTTCAATTCAGTGCAGCGCCCACGTTATTGGAAAAGCAACAAGAAAAACTGTGTGAGCGCTTAAAATCATTAAAAAACAAACAGTCCGCAGTAGATTTAATAACAGGAAGGTTGTCAGCAATAAGCAATGATTTTGGAGTGAAAAAAGGTAGGTTCCTGCTGTGGTAAAGCCACCATAATAAAACTTGTCACGTGCAATCGATGTTATCTCCAGGGGCGTTTCCTATATTCCACATTTAATAATGTATGGGTTAATTTACGAGTCCACCCTCACAGGGCAAGGCTCCCCGATGTGCTCACTCCTCAATATCTTATTGATGAACAATCAAATAATTCACCAACAGTGGGGCCTCTCGAGAACTTGTATTCTTTTCTAACGTTTTCAACTTGGGAAAATAACAAATACTACACAATTTAGAAGAGCAACTCTAGAAGTTACATAATTTCCCTAAAACTAACGAAATTGAAGGGGTAAATCCTAAGCCCACCCATATAGAGAACAATATAATCACTAAAACTTGTCCTTATTGAGCAAAAAAGAAAGCAAAAACTAGTTTTGAGAAAATCGAGTTAAAGGCATTCAAACATATAAACTGTCCTTTCAAATTATTTCAAATCAACGCTTGCGCAGCCTTGAGTGTTTGTTTTGATCTAAAACTACACACTGACACACTGATTCCAAGCGACCTATGCTTGTTTTTTTTTATTGAGCTCAATTAGCCCAATAGCTTGGCATCACATTCATCTTTTAATTCGATGTACTAGTTTGGGTTGAAAAAATCGTAGCATGTTACGGCAACCTGGTAAAAAGAATCTGTTCCATGTATGCTAAAAGCATAACATTATGTTTTTTGTTAGTATTCTCTGACATTGTACTTTCTTAAATATAGCAGTAGTAAAATTTTTTATTATATTTTGGAACATTTTTTTCTTTCAATCCTTTCTAGAACATGAACTGTTTCTTAATCGCAGCAGCAACTCCACCTCTGACTTGGATAATTGTCTAGAAGCAATTTCATCCTCGTCAACATCATTGGCTTCTTCACGTGAATCAACACCCGATCGCTTTTGTGACAGAGACAAATTATTGGATAATCGAAACTACCACCATGAAAATCGTAGTAAAATCGAAAATAACACCGCCGACACAGCAAAAAGAAACTTGGACTTTGCATGAAATTTCGATACACAAAAACTTAACAATAAGAAAAGCTTTTAAGTAAGTAGCTTACAATGTATGCGCTATTAAACATTTTTTTTTCATTTGTTGATGCGAGATTGATTTAATTTAAAAAAAAAGAAACGAAACAAAAAAGATAATTGACATTTAACATAAGCTGCAAATTTCAATATATTTTATTTTTAAACTGAAATGTCAAAAATACAGGGAACGTATTTTTTTTTGAAAATTACAAGCAGCATATGAAGTGCATCGAATTGAGATTCTGCTTAAATACTTAAAATTGTGTGCACACATTGTAAGTTAAGCAAAATGGACGGATAAATATTTTTAATTAAATCTTAATTATTTAAGAACACCCAACTTACCATCTAAACAAAATGAATGAGGTCAATGTAAATTTAAAAAAAAAAATCGCTTTTTATTAATAAAAACAGTTAGTTTTAGTATAGTATGTATTTTTGTACAAATTGATGAAGTATATTACAATGTAGAATGTATTAAATAAGTGTGTGGCTGAAATGCTGCAGTGTATTTAAAAAAAAAAAATTAATATAACGTAACCTATGTTGCATCCATCTATCATACACTTAACTTTAAAAACTTGCTAAATAAATTTAATTTATGAAGAAGTGGAATGCAAAATTTTATAAGAAATATGGTGTCGTTGCAATATTTCAACGGCTACAAACAAAACTTACATTTTGTGGACTAATTTTTAATAATAAATAATCATCCAATATGGTCCTAAATTACATCGAACTTGCAGTGCACGACTTATGTTATACTTTAACACAAGGTCATCGGATTCAGAATTTATTACGCAAATCCATGGAGGAGCGCAAAATCTGGTCTGAGTGCCCCAAAAATAATTTTTAATGAGTCTTTGTTATTTATATGACTGAGTCGCAGTGAATTAGTATCCCATACCTTGGTAATATTTTGAAAATCTCTAATGCGAAAAAATAATATGTAAGTTTTATTAATGGCCTTCAGCAACGATGTCAAATGTTCCAACATACTTCATTTAACCTTAAGTGTTTTTCTCAATGTTTTAGAATATTGCTGAATCTAATTAATAATTATATTTTAAAGCTACATTGATACATACATACATTTCTGAATTTAATATGTTAAAACCAAAATGAATTTATTATTTAACTTTTGTAAAATACGAACTTTGCTGTATAGTCGTGTAATACATATAAATAAGCATTGTAAGCCTAATATATAAATCTTGTAAAATAATCTAGTTCTTATTGGATTTGGACCTCAGATTCATACTATTGTGTACATACATAACAACAAATTCAAAAAAAAAAAAACATAAAATAAACATTTTTAATACATACTATTTAAAATACAATACTTATTTTTAAATTTAAATAGTAATAACTATACTAAAAATGCAACGCAATTTGCTGTAAATATATGCATAGTAATAGTTTTAAAAAATATTATATAAAACCTCTAGTTTTTAATATCTAAAATAGTACAAACATCAACAACATTAAATTAGTTTGTAAAAGTTTTAATGTGTTACCTTAAAAAGCTAAAATAAAATGGAAAATGAAATGAATATAAAAGTAAAATAAAATTAATAAAAAAAACAAGAGAAAAAAATCAAAAATAAACACTCAAACTAAACTGTAAATTGTGAAGTAATGTAGTTTAAAGCTGCGTAAAGGTTGGCAAATATTTAATAAAAATATTTGCATATAGTTCCAGTTTTGTAAATACTATTATATATGTACGTTGCGATAAAAATAAACTCTAGTGCAGAAAACTATTAAATGTTAAGAGTAGGTTTTCTTTTGTACATGTTTCAAAATCATTTTAATGCTAATCTTATATTTCTTACTAAATATTATAAAATAACTAATGTAAAGTTGCGTCTCATAAAGCAACTACTACTACTTATAGTTTTTTATTTGATTAATTTATTTTCTGTTGGTGAAAAACTAAGAAACACTTAGTTATATGCTATTGATGAATTCTTTTCATGTTTTTCTTTAGGGGTTAAGCTTACTTAAGCTAAAAAAATGTTAAAAGCATGAGTGGGAGGACTTATAACAAAATACTTGTGCGCTTTCACAGAATGGATTTTACGTTCTTGTTTTCTTTCAGCTTGTTTGAATCAGAAAGATTAATACTCTGAAAGTTCCTGCTTAAAACCTTGTTTTTATTGAGGTGTAAAAGGATCAAAATGCCATTTTTTATGCTATTTCGGAATGAACTATTTTGTTTGAAAGAAGCTATAGGATAGAAAATTTGCAAAACTTACGTTGGCAGACTTTAAAGGTACCTGCCATATAACCTTTTCTCTTGTCCCAGAAAATCCAGATCTGTGCGTAAATTGGTTTTTTAAAAGTCAAATTTAGGTTGATCGGAATCTGCTAGTTCTTTGTAAAAATGTTTGCTGGTTTTTTAACATGATTTTAAATCGATGTAAATCGATCTGTGCATAGTTTGAAGTAGAATCTATAATTTGTTCTACAAAAATATCGAGTTCAATATTGTAGCTCAATTTCCAGTGTGAAATATTTGAAATGTCTAAGTTCTGTGTACTTCAGATTCTGGCAAAAGCCATTTTTTTTTTCGTTTAAAAAATAACATTCATGTTAAAGCAAAACACGTGAACATACGAGTTAAAAATAACATGAAAAATTTTTAATTGTTGTGCAAATTTATTATTTACTGGATGATATCCTTTTCTTTTCTAACATTGATGAGCACACAAACAACTTCATCCCAATACTTTGAGTCGATTTCCACATACATACATACTTCAATAAAACTTCGGCATGCAGCGGTCCACCCCCTCTCCCCTCGTTTTGGTCCTGAGTAGCATTTGAGTCAACTTGCTAACGGGTTCGAGAGTTACGCTTTGCGATGCACTGCTTAAAATTTTTTCTCGATTCAGAGGAATAAATAAATTTCTTAAAAATTTGCTTTTTCCAATTCCTTCTGACTGAGCATAACCCCTAAAGCCATGCTTTATAGAAACCTGTATTTCGATCCTTTACTATCACAACTATCTATTTCATTTATTAATTAATTTAATTTTCTTATTGATGTTAAACATTTTTATACTCGTTAACGAAATTTCCTTTTCACAGCTTTACTTTTTTAAATTTCACTTTGTACATAATTTATTTCATTAATTTTTAAGTCAGCAGAAAAAAGAATAAAAACATTTTATTTTTAATGTTTGTATAAGCATCGTGTAAATAACTTAAACATATAAATATATATATATGAAATTTATTAATTTTGTTTTGTATTTATCAAACAAACAAAAACTGAAATACTAAATAAAATATGAGTTACATCAATCGCAGTGAAGCAAAGCAACTCTCAGAAAATTTAAAAAAAAAAAACAGAATTATATAAATTATATATATAACTATGTACTAAACAACATAAATTTTTAAAATTTATTATATAATTATTTACTTAAAATATAAATACACAACGTACGAAAAACTAAAAAAAAAAAAAATAAAATAAAATGAAAAATTTTAAACAAACATTCAGTTTTTTTTTTTTTTTTTGGGGGGGGGGGGGGGGTTGAAAAGGCTATAAATTAAGGGCAAGTGCTTAGTTACAACTAAACTGTTGGAATATAGCCACTGGACTCTTGATGAGAACGCGCATAAATATTTCGTTATTAGTTACCAGTAGCGCTCAATCAGTCAACCATTTAGTTTTAAATATACATAGACCCTAAAAAGAGTGCGCCGGCGAGTGATATATCAACAAATGGAACTTTTGAAAAGAGCAACTTGTGCGCAGATGTGCAAAGATGTCAATTCACCCACTATGGAAAACAGATTGAATGAAGATATTCTATTCTAAAGAAGAAGAAGAATCTATAGCAGACATTTGATGAGCTGCGAAAATATTTAAACATATGGTCTACCAAATTTAGATTCTCCAACTCAGGACAAAATTTGTTGGTAAGTATCATTTCGGCCCAGCATATGTGCTGGAAACGAACGAATAAGAAATTAGCAGTGCGACCGCCGCTTAGTGTGAAAATGCCGCTTTGAAATAATAAATTTGCTACAAATTTTCATATATGTACTTTCAGATGTTTTTGAAAAAGTGTTTGGAGAATCTTAGGCTGATTTCGAAGAAAATGTATAGCCCGCTTCCAATATGCGAACTCTAGAGTCGAACGTGAAAAGTCACATAACGCCAAAATAATGCCCCAGGTAAGCTCACAAGCCTCCTCTCAAGTTAATAATGTAAGCAATACAGAGACTATAACTTCACGAGACTTTGCAATCTCTAAAACTCACTCCCCGCGGAAACATCAAATTTTGAGCAGGTAGCTATGAAACATTTTTTTTTTAATGACGAGATAATACGATTTAAAAAGAAATAATTTCCTAAGTACCCATTTGATCATGTGAGTAAAACTATTTTTTTTTAGTAAAAATAAGTTTTTTGTAAGATAGGCGGTGGTATTTTGGGATGTCGCTCCAGGTGACACATGTTCACACTACGCGATTGCAAATAGGACAGACCATTCTTGAGAGCAATTACGGTGTTCAAATGCAGCACTTAATAAAGAAAACAAGAACTTTTTGAATAATACAAGAACTTCTTTTGGAAAATGTTAAATCCTATTTGGCACTCAAAAACCAAAACTCTTGTTTCTTGAAATTGAAATTCTTGAAACATTAAAATTTATAATTTGTTATCATTTCTTTTGTAATTTTCGTTGCTGAATCCGAATGTGGACTTTATTTTTTTCTTTCATGTCTTTTTTTGAGATAAATTGTGTCCGAAACACAGATTTTGACCATTTCATTGCAAGTGACGGAGCACTTCTAACGTTGGACTCAGTGCGTCAAAAATTTTTGTAAAAATATCTGATTTCTGTTATAAAATAAAAGTTGGTCCTATGTAATTCAAGCGAAGAGTTAATAATTCAAATTGGAAAAATTAATGTGTAGCTTACAGATGTGAGTAATTAAGCGAAATTGATCGATTTTTGCTACGAATCGCTCCCTGCGACTTTTTTCTCTTCCCAAACATTGAGTGAGCAGAAGAAATTAATTTTAATTTTCTCATCAAATAAGGTGGTCCGAAATAGAAGGTAGTTTTGCTTGGAGAAATGTTTTTTTTTTTGGAGGACTTAAAAAAGTTTGAAAATCATTGGGCGAAGTGTATTCAACTGAAAGAAGTCCCAGTAGAGAAATGCAATTTTATGAAATCGCCAATATTTTTCATTTTTTGTAAAAAAGATTTGGAAATATTGCCAACTTTCTATTTTCTCTCTTGTTAACATCGTGTACCTAATTTCATGAGAATAAATTTTCCTTTCAAAAAATTACGATTTAATAAATTTCCAAAAATTCAATTGACTTAACAAAAAATAAATTCCAGTTGCTAAGGAATAAAACTGAAAATAAAAAATCGAACAAAATTTTAAGTTTTTTGATTTTGATCCACTTTGTGCATGTCTGTATTTTTTCGACGCTAAGTTTTTAACCATAACATATTGTATTATGTATATTTTAATATGTGAACATCGAAACTTATCGTACACTTTGTTAGTATTCATTATAAGAGGGGTGAATGAAATTTATGTTATTGGAAACCTACTGCTTCATAGACTTCTCAGCTAATCAGTGTGGTAGTAAAATTTAAAAATAAGATATTTTAAAACTTTTTTCTAAATACAGTAGACGTCCAATGAACGGTTTTTCAAATTACACTTTTTTCTATTGGTGTCTCTAAATTAAGAACGCAAATAATTTTCACTATTCTAAATAACGAACGCTGTTCAGTAATTCATCTAGTGTTGATATTTTTTTTTCTATGAATAACTGTTTTTTAACGTCAGTTCCTATCTTTTTTTGGCGTCATTTTTGGTTACTTTTTTAGTATTATAAATTTGATCGTCGTGTTGAAATTATGCCGCTTCAACGCAAGCGCCTTACGTTAAGTGAAAAAGTTAAAATAATTGAAGACGGTAAGAAAGTAATACCATGAAAAGTGATCGCAAGTATGTATGGCGTACGTAAAAGCCAGTTTTTTTTTAGTAAAAAACAATTCTATATAACGAATTTTTCGATTCTACGACTGACCCGTGCATTAATTAGTTCGCTATATTGGACGTCTACTGTAGTACATACAGCCATGATCAAATAAATAGCACATTTTCTGAAACTGAACATCCTTTCTTCGATGTTCCTTGGCAAAGAGGACAAACGCTTCTTCGCATATTTTTTTGAAAGGAGCGTCTTTTTTCTAGCAATGCGCCCAATCAGATTTGCTTCATTTAGCCGTCTTCCTATTAGGTTCCGTGACACGTTAAGCCCATATTCTTCATTCTATTCAAATAAAATGGACCTTCATGCATGATAATGACCCGAAACATACGGCCAAAATTATAAGAACCTACCTTCAGCAAGTGAAAATAAGCTTTTTGGATTGGCCAGTCTGGACCTTAATCCCAAAAAAAAAAATTGCGTGGTGATGTAAAAGCAAACCTTTCAAATAAAACTTTCAAAAATTTTTACGAATTGTGGACTGCAGGCCGAGAAGCTTGGTATTCATTCTGAAAAAGAGGTGTCAAAGGCCTGTGGAGAGCTTGAGAACGTATTAGATCGTTGCTTCCTGTACAAAACAAAAAAAAAACAATATCTTCGATCAAACGAATGAGTAGAATGAGAATGAGTTTTATACTCTGCGATGTTTTATACACAAAATTCCTTCTACAAAGAAAGAATTATTTGGGAATTATTTACTTCTTCGCCGTAGTGTTTACTTTTTGGCACAGAAAGCTTTACGATCCAATCTCGGAATACCGTTCTTTATAAGTCATTCTTTGACCACACATCAATGCCTTATTATTTTTGCTAAAAAAAGATTTTTTGATTAATAGAGAATTCAATTCGCGTTCAACTGCGGTGATTTTATTTGGAAATAACGGAAAATATATTAATGCTCGGCCTCGAAGAAAAACGCTAACGGATCGGATTGAAAGGTAAAGGGAGATAAGGAGGGACAATTTTTGCTTTGAAATCAAAATGTCAATAGACCGCGTAATAGAAATAATGTAGCATCAATAGAAATGATAATAATAAGTCTACGATTGCTTTGAGATTCATTTCAATGTGAGTTGAGAGGAAGTGAGGTGATAAGAGGTGATGTAATGTGAGGTAGATGAGTTGTGGTGATAAGTAAAAACTAAGTGGTTCATGTTCCAAGTTTCAAGATTAAAACTTGGTGTGAACAGTCGAATTTCGTATGTATGAAGTTAAAAAGTTTTGTCGGATAGAAGAAACTATTTCTTTTTTAATTGGTCTTTTTTCGGCTGCCATTTGAAAGACTCACGAATAACTTGTAAGTGCTTTGAAATAAAATCAATATAAAAATCTATTGAGCATAGACTTTTTTGGCTTAGGTTTACTTTGGCACCTACTGGGCAATTTTTATTAAACCAAACTTTTTATTTGGTTTTCAATTCTTAGAATAAATATTTAACCAAAAAGTGTCGCTCGGATTTGGTTTCGGAGATGCAGCCATCGGAAGTTGCGCATATAGCTTTTATAAAAATCATTACAAGTTGGAGACGCCAGACAACAATAACAATTATTATAAAAATATTCACATTATAAAATTTTAAAGCTTTTATGAAAAATTGGAGCTTGTAAATTCTGAGCCTGGGCCGAAGGCCGTCTGCTTACCCTAAATGTTAAGTGGATTTACTGTGGCTAGCGAATCCGGCATTGGATATACTATAAGATGTAAGCGATTTCAAGCTAAAAAAAAATATGAAGGAGGTTTCCACGGCCATCATATGTACATACAATATTCTTACTTCATAGTAAAATTTCAAGAAGATAGGGCGTGAGTGAGGCCGTTAAAGTAAATAATTACCATATATGTATTTTCATACCAAAATTTACCAAAGTGACTAGTTTTTTGATAAAAAATAGGTAAAATGCGAAAAAAACCATGCAAAAGGTACATAATTCTGAAGCAAGAGAGTCAAGCTGTCTTGATATCCTAAAAAAATGTGTTCATACATTTTTTAGCAAAAAACGGGGTTTAAAAAAAAAAAAAATGGTCAAAATTTCAGAAAAATCGTATATCTTTAAAATTATAGGTTAAATTTCAAAGATTTTCTTTCCATTATTGTAGGCCATTAAATTATCTTTCTTATGACACCATATTTTTTATATCCATTCAGGGGTTCCCAACTTGTAATGATTTTTACAAAATCTATATTCGCACCTTCCGATGGCTGTAACTCCGCAATATTTGTTTGTTGCTTTTAGCCCCCTATTCTGCCGTACTAATCAAAAAATTTCGTTTCGAGATAATTGATATTTTGTTTATGTCAATTTGTTGAAATACCTGTAAAATTGGAATAGAGAAAACTCTCTTAGGAGATTTGTTATATGTGCAAATCCGTCAGAATTAGCGTTTTAGCTGGCCTCGTTTTTTTGGAGTACATCTTTCAGCCATAGTTTTTCTTGAAGCTAAGGCCGTCTTGAATAATTATTCAAGGTTGTTCAATTAAAATTCAGATAGCTATTTTTTATTTAACTTTATATGTAACATTTCATGTTTTTTTTTTAACTTAAATGCAATTTTGACTATGTCTCCCTTTGAATTTTAATTGTTCCTCCTTGAATATTAATTCAAAATAGTCTTAACTTCAAAACTCAAAAAAAAAAAATAAAATTAAATCGAGATTGTCATCTTAGCTCGACCATGGATTCGACATTTTTTTTTTTTTTGGAGCACACTCTTCAATTATTGTTTTTCTTGAAGTTAAGACTATCTTTAATTAATATTCAAGGAGGAACAATTAAAAATCAAAGGGAGACATAGTTAAAATTGCATTTAAGATAAAAAAAAACATGAAAAGTTACATATAAAGTTAAATAAAAAAAATAGCGATCTGAACTTTAATTGAACAACCTTGAATATTAATTCAAGACAGCCTTAGCTTCAAGAAAAACTATGGCTGAAAGATGTACTCAAAAAAAAAAAAAAAAGAGGCCAGCTAAAACGCTAATTCTGGCGTATTTGCGCTTATGTATGTTTGAACTAAGATTCCGGCAAATTGAGTATTTCATTAGACGCGTAATTTCTTAAGCTATCCGATGTCATAAAGATCTCGGATATTTCTTTTTTTGAGATACGCCCTTTTCGCTTAGTACGGCAGTATTACCCTTAAAAAACAAATGGGCAATGGGAGCTAAAGCAAACCTGTTCCAATTTTTTTTATAGTGTACCCAGATTTTTCTGAAACGTATCGACAGTTTTTTTAAATTTTAAATTAAAAATTTTTTAAATAGCTATGTATAAACTAAAGATCAAAAAAGAAAAGTGTTACTGGCACACTGTGCTTAGTTCAACCAGTAAAATAATGTTAGTTACTCATACGTCTTAGTGTAAAATTAAATGGCATTAAACGTCAGATAGAGACAGTGATACAAAATATAAAAGAGCACTTGACAGTTTTTTTTTGCTTGTTTTTATGTTAACTTGTTCCAATCAATGCCTGAACACATACTTGGGACGGCAGCAGCAAAACTACTGAGCAGCAAAATCTTTCAGCTGAAAGCTTATAGGCTTGTTTTGCTGTCCAAGAAGAAATTGTTCGGTTTTTGCTGGGTTGTATTCGAGCAGCCATACAACTAAAAATTTTGTTTAAAAAAAAATTTATAAATCGGTAGACGCAGACTTCCAGAAGTTGGCTTGTTTTTTCTGACGTATTTTGCTGCTTGCTGTCCAAATTTGTGTCATGGCGCGTTTTCGTGCCTGCTGCCTTGGTGCTGATACCCTAATTGGGTTTCAGACATATGTAACTTGATGGCTTTAAGTGTTAAAGTTCTAAGCACAACTGCAACGAGATGTAATTGCGACGGAAGCAAAATGAGAAAACATGATTTTTCCTATACGTTTCGGCAAGATACGCAATAGAGCTTTTTTAACCAGAAATGTCAGTGTTACTTATAAAATTTGTAGCAGAGCGATTGAACAAATTCTATTTTTGGTGCGATTTGTTGTAAGAAAAAGAAGCAACACAAATCGAAACAAAAATAGGATTTTTTCAATCGCTCAGCGTTAAGAGCTAAACACAACTGGGACGAGAGCGATGGTGTCAAAAAATAATACGAGACAACATGATTTTTCCTATACGTTAGAGCAAGATACGACTTACTGACAGTATTTACATTACTGTCAGTGTACCACTCACACGGTCACTATTGTTTATTGTCAGTAATCAGTTTTTTTGACATTCGACTGGTGAAGGTGCGAACTATGCTCCGGCTACGTGACCGACAGCCGAAAATGGCATGCCACTTTTTGGAGCAGATTCCATCCTAACTTGCACCACGCCTCCAGCTAGGGATCGGACGACCATACTCTTGGACGCAATGTTCCATGCCACTGAATGAGGAACTTTTCCAAGTTTCTTTCAAGTTTCGCTGCCTCATCGTCTATATGCCACAAAATGAGGCATGCCACGCCCCATCCCAGGATTTTGCCGTCCAGTGCCTACTTGCACCCTCTGACCAACTTTTAGCCGGAGCTGCCCCAAAAAGTGGCACGCCACTTTTTGGCCACTTTTCTGTGCAAATAATACTGATGAACTGTCAGTATTCACCTCACACCATCAGTATTACTGTCAGTATTTAAAAACTTCGTCAGTAATATCCGATTTTTTCATCAGTCATCAGTATCGTTTTTCTATACTGACAGTACATCAGTACTCACCTCATACGATCAGTAATACTGTCAGTATGCAAAATACTGTCAGTAATACTGATCGTGTGAGGGCCGCTTTAGTGTAGTGAAACTACAAAATTTATCGCTGAGCGAATAGAAAAAATTCTATTTTTCGTACGATTGGTTTGTAACATGATTGGTAAGAAAAAGAAGACAACACAAAGAAATGAGAACTAGCAAAAGATAACAGGTTAAAAATCGATTTACCTTCAGTGTCAAATCGCACCAAAAAATAGAATTTTTTCTATTTCTCTGCGATAAATTTTGTAGTGTCAATTTTGTACTCACTACAAACGTATAGGAAAAACAGAAGAAAAATCGCACGTCCCAATTCTGTTTAGACATTAACGTATAGGAAAATTCATGATGTCTCGTTTTGTTTTTGTTGCAATCGTTTCCGCTCCCAGTTGTGTTTAGAACTTTAAAGTTGCTAGAAAAAAGCTCTCTCAATTGCTCTTTCTTTCGTGCGCTCTTAAAATAGACGTTTTTGAGAGTAAAAACAGCAACAATTACAGGTTGGTTTTTTGATTTATTGTAGCTTATGATGAGAAAAATAAAAAGCTTTGGATTCCTGGCTCCTGCAGTTGATGTTCTTACTCCCCTTGGTGGAGACTCGAACTTTTTTTTTATCGAGTACAATAAAACACATTTCACTAACATCAGTTCACTCGTTGGTTCGTCGTTTCTTCGTTCGTGTTAAATTTTGCGAGTAACAGTAAAACAGTTTTTCCCAATCCTTATAAAAAGTGTATAAAGAAAAAATCAGGACAAAAAGGAACTCTTCAGAAAATGAAAAATTTTCAAATAGATAAAAATAATAAAAAAATTTTGTATAATAAATATTGTGATGCATTCAAAATGACTGTTGGTCATGCAAGTGTTAAAATGTGTACACATTTAAAGTAAAAGTTCATAGAAATCGAATTAAATGTGAAAAATTGAATTTTTAAAGTATTGGCAAATTTTGCTACATACCTACTTATATACATACATACAAGCGTACGTGTATATGTATTCAACTAAGCCATGTGTGTCTATGTAGCTGTATAAGTGTTAATCTTTCGTGTAGAAAAAAATCGAAAAATTTCTTTAAAAAGTTAATATTTCAGTGAAAATCTTCTAAAATGAAAACTGCTAACGAAATGTTTTCATTACCAGGATGCTTGTCTTAGGTAATTTTTCGTCTAAGTATACGTGTGTATGTAGTATTTATATACATACATATGTACATAGCAGGGTGATGCATTCGGTTGTAATATTTTGCGATTTCAAATACTCGAAGTTTAATAATTGAAAAAAAATTACAAACAAATTTAATAAAACGTTCACGAAACCATTAACCGTAAACATTAGGGTGGGTCAAAAATTCTTATTCTAAAAAATGGCTTAAGCGAATTTCTCCACAACAATAAGCACTTTTAGAGGTGGCTCTAAAGTTTTTTTTTATATACTACATATGTATGTACCTACCTTAATTTTTGGGAAAATGAATGTAACTCTGCATAAGATTTATTGACTCAAGATCCATAAAAGAAACTTTATTTAAATCAAATATATAAAAAAATTTGCACTACTAGGAATATCCTGAAACTCTGGCCCCTATTGCGGTTGTCGAATTGCGATAAAATCGATAGCCATCGATCTAACAGAAACGATGCCATTTTGGTATCACGAAACTCAATAGGAAAAATTCCGGCATTGTGACTTAAAATATTATTATTATTTACTTAAGACAGCCGTTCAATTTCATTAAATTTGAAATATTTTGCGTGAAAAATTTGAAAAATAAAGAAATATCAGCAACTAAAATAAAAAAATGTTATCTATCAAAACAAAATGATAGAACAGCCAGCGATTGTTTTGCCATTTACAGTCGACAATCATTCTACTAATCGATAAACACAATACCAAACAGAATCGCTAATAGAAAAAAAAGCGTTTATCTATTGAAAATCGACAACCGCAATAGGGGCCTCTGATAGGAGCATAGGGCCCGAACAAAGGTTTATGCAGTGCAGGTTCTTTTAGATTTTTGCATCTGTTACCTTGGAGGTTCTATCAAAGAGTTGATCGATAAATTTTCCTAGCATCTTTGCTGGTCGTATGGTCTTGCCATAGCCAGAGTCTTTTCATAATCTCAGTTTAAATAGAAGTATGGTTGGCAGCCTTTAGCTGTTTATTTCTTTTCATTTTGAAACTTTTTTAGAGTGAAGCTTAATATAACATCCTTGAAATTACCTTAAAATCCCAGATGTTGCTTATTTTTTAATTTGCCTATAAAAAAACAGATTTTCTAACAACAAATCTTGAGCTTTTAAAAACTATCATGTACAAATCATAAGCCTATAATTGAAAAATTATATTTGTCACAAATCAGTTTCTGGCCATCTGGCAATCTGACGTCCTACCTGTCACTTTGACGTGTGTACATTAGGGTGGTTCAAATTTTTTTTAAATATTTGTTTTTAAGGTGCTGCTGCGGAAAAATTAAGTTTATGATATGAAGGTAATTCTCACTCTTAATTAATTCTCTGTTTTAAAAGGTGGCACCGAAGCCTGTTAGTTTTACATGCAAATTGTATAGAAAAACTTTGTTTTAGTAAAAAGGGGTGTGAATGAATAGGTAATGAATTTGGTTGGAATGTTAAGGTCAATTTTCTGCGCTGAATCTGAATTCGGCCTCAAAACTGACCTATCACGTAAGAGTTCTAAAATATTTGAGGTTAAGTACTTACCTAAATAATTAAGTTTTTTGTTTACTTTCGAGGCCATGTATAGGACTTAAAAAAATTTGTTAAGCTTATTTTAAATTAAAGCATAATTTAGTAGCGTCCTTATTTAAAATAAGCTTTTAAATGATCAGTTACAGCCATTTTAAGGTGACATAAAGTTGAAACCGGCTTGTTAATATTGTTGGGTCGTGTGGGATCAAACTTATATCAAGCTCGTGGGGATGCTGATATGTCGAGAACTCGGGCATTGGATTGGTAGGGAATATAAAGATGGCTGTAAAGTGGTTGAAGATTTGACTCGTTCTGGAGGTCCTTTGACATTAAATACCGAAGAAAACATCAAAAAATGAAATGAGCTTGTGCATTATAGAGATAGCCATTACTCTTCGCATATGTTATGTAGTGGCTAAATACATTATTGCCAGTATCCTGTGCATGAGACGCGACGGAGCACGGCCGTTAAATAAATGGGCACGATATATTTCATTGCATAGCAAAACTAAGCAAGAACTTAAGGAAAAAACCAAGTTAAGTCTAAAAACGAGATTGGTGCAACAAACAAGAAACATTAACAATCTGAAAATGTTAAGCAATACAGACAAGCACTGAACAAAAACTGGGCTGGTTAGAATAAAAAGGCGTGACATCTTCCATACGAGCAAAAAACTTACAATGCTATCCTGAGGGTATTGTGCATAATCTTCTTAAGATAAGACTCCTTAAAGATAACATCCTTACCAGCTTAATTCAAAATATTTGTTTTTACTTATAAGGTTCACTCTAATATTAAATATGTATATGCATGTATTTGTATATAAATATATAACATAACCATCCACCACCCACAACTGTGAATATTGTTGTTGTGGCCGTGTTTGATTTATGGAACTGACCTGGTACGTTCGTAGTCGTTGTCGTCGTCGTCATCATTATCCTCATAGTCATCGTTGCCGTAGTTGTGGGCATAGCAGCTTTATTCGATCGTACAATTGAGTGCAGTGCAGTTCAAGCGTCTCTTGCTACCGTTTTACAAATTCAATTTTTTTTCTAAATCGATAGGTTACGTGATTCAATGCAATTTTTTTGGTAGTTTTTCTCTTAACATAAAAAGTGGTGGTTGCACTCGGTTTTGTGTGGATTCTGCTGGATAAACGGGCTTACATTTAAATAATTGATTAACATAAAATTGTAATCAGAGGCGGACTTAAAGTTTCGCCGCAATAGGCTATTAAAAATGCGACCCTTTCTTAGAAGAATCATTACCCAGGGAAATGAGCAAAGAAAAGGACCTTACTTCTAAATATCTAATTAAGTAACAAAATAATAACTTACGCTCTCGGTAGCGTCTATCCCAATTTGCCGAAAGAAGAAAACTAGGAGGAAAAATTAAGTTTATCAATCGAAAACTTGGCGCCCCCTATTTTAGGGGCGCCATGGCCTATTTAGACCATAGATAAATCCGCCTTTAAATGTGATTATTTAAGCGAAAATCAGAGCTCTTTTTCGTTTTATTTCTTGGACCACATACTGTGTATTGTTTGCATAGCGGTCGTCTTAGTTTGTGAAAGTATTTTAAGTGCAAGAACAATTAAAAATATTGTTTTTTTTGTGTGTTTATTTTATAGAAAAAAATTTTTTTACAATTTTAAAGTATAACTATTCAAAATTTATCCCTGAATATTTTTTTTATTTTTTTTCGGGTTGAACCAGTTTCTAGATATCTTGGTCACCGCAAATTTTGAGGTCGTTCACGGCATTGCACTTTACTAACTTATTGACGAATATTTTTAGACCAAAAATTCAGTGAAAAATCTTGAATGGTAATACTTTAATAATGTAAAAAAAATTTTGGTCTAATATAAAATGAAGCTTTAAAAAAAATTTTTAAAAAAGTGTCTGATCCAAAAATTTCGGGGATGGTATAAGTAGGGGTAACACCTTTCTTACAACTTCAAATTATTTATTCTTTTAATTTAAACTAGTTCGCCCACTGGTTGAAATTCAATCATTATAGTGACAATTCAAAGCAGCTCCGTATTATTTCACCTGATTAAATTTCATGGGTCCCAAAAATAAAAATAATGGTATCGTGATGCCCTATCGCCATCTCTTTCCTTTCCTTAGGGTTCAATCTATCTTCATACTAAATTTCATCTAATCGGTCGATTAGTTTAGCTGTGAAAACATATTTTCCTGTTATGGGCGTGGCACCGTTCACTTAAAAAAAATACCTTACCTAAGGGTTCAATCTAACTGCATACCAAATTTCATCAAAATCAGTCCATTTGTATTGCGTGAAAACACTTTCTAGCTAGGAGCGTGCCACCGCCCATTAAAAAACAAATATTTGTCAGGGTTCAATCTAGCTCTGTACAAATTTCATCAAAATCTGTCAATTTGCTTAGCAGCGAAATCTGAAATCAATCTATTTCCATACCGAATTTCATCAAAATCGGTGCAGCGGCTCAGCTGTAATAGCGTTTTTTCCCACCTTCCAACCTTTCTTAGAGTTCAATCTAACTTCATACCAAATTTCATCAAAATTTTAGCCGTAGAAACATATTTTCCTGGTAAGGGCGTGGCACCGCTACTATTAAAAAAATTATATTCGGCAAAACCTTTCCAATAGAAATAATCACCAAAAGCGCCTTACTGAAGTCAAATTTCATGTACAATATACATACCATTATCCATCCATCATCATCAATACTTGCAGTTCATTTTATTACAAAATCTTTATTGAAATTTAAATCAATTCGATGTATCTTAGTATAAGTGCTTGTAACAGCCCAACAGACAATTGAGCAACGCCTACCTCGGAGAAGGCCTGCTAGCACTACTGCGATTATATGATCCTTCTCAAGACTAGATTTTGATGCAAATGAAAAATACTCGTGGAAGGCTATTATGCCTTTCCACAGCAGACGTGCTATCAGGCCTGAGATATTAGAAGAAGAACGACCACATTTATTTTAAAGCTTTTTTTTTCTTGATTATCAATTGCGTTTTAAATCCAATATTTAATTTAATTCAGGTTTTTTTTTTTTTAAATTTAATGTAATGTTTTATGATTCGTGTGTAGAGTGTAGAGTGTTTCGATTTGCGTCGCTACATTCGATTGGATTTTTTCACTGAAAATCACATGTGAAAACTTTTTCTATTTGCGTGTAAAAAGGGGAAATCACATTTTATTCTGTAAGGTAAGCTATTCTAAGCATAGTTGAAAGTTTGGAACTAAAATTGGATGTATTAAAACGTTTTAAATCGGGAGAAAGAAAAAAGCTCTTGACATAGGAAGAGCCCTTGGGTTAGCACCTACAACAGTAAACACAATTCGCAAAAGTGACAGTTAAAATAACTAAATTTGCTAAAATTGCCACACCATTCCAATGTAAACAAGTTACAAAAGTAAGAAATTCTTTAATGGTTAAAATTGAGTCTCTTCTTTCTATTTGGATACAAGATCAAAATAAGTGGAGGATGCCACTAATCAATAAAAACCTGCATTTATGCAGAAAAAAAAATGATTCAACTGGCGTCATTTCGATTTGCGTCGCATTTCTCCGGTCCCTATTAACGACGCAAATCGGGGCTCTAGTTTACATGGTTAGAAGTAAAGAATGGTGTACATGTTGCCAGGCTTACCTTGTGTTGTTTCATATTATGCTGAGGAGGAAGAGTTTTGTGTAATCATTGTCAAATTGTAAATCAGGAAATGTCTTAAAAAATAAGCACTAAAAATATAAACGCAAGTGAGATGCCGCGGATAAAAAATAAATTAAAATTAAATTTTTTCTAAGTACTTTTGAGAGCCCTGCTGTGGCAAGCGGTCTTAGAAGGCTTATTTTATCGGAACATTTCATATAAAAAAGAAAGTACGTTTGAAAGGAGATGGGAAGGCCTGATGCTTCCCAAGAAAGGCCTGCTAGAAGCGCTGCTAGTTCCTGCCCTTGTCCACTGGGAGAATTTTACATATATGTGCACTCTTACACCAATCGTTTATAATATTATTGCACACAGGATAATGGCACAAACATACATATAAATGTGGGCATTTGTGAGTTGTGACAAGATACAATGGCATTTATACAAGTGGCAATCACAACAACATTGCGTACGAGTATGCACACACAACAATGGGGTACTATTAGCTAGTATTTATGAGTAGACACTTGTATAGCTACAACAATCGCTAATGCAACTGCAGCAACAATAATATAGCAGCAGTAATGAATGCAAGCGCAGCGGGTAACATCACTAGCACCAACATCATCTAAAAGCGTACGGATATCATCTTCGTTAACTTATTAAGTGCAAAAGAAAAATTAACGTATTTTGTACACGTTTACGTTATTCATTCACTTGAAGGATGCAGTAAGGATCCAACAAAGAAACAACTGAAAACAGTGCAAAGTAAAAGAGAAGGGATATATGTAACTCGTTATGTTTGTTTACATGTTTGCAAATGTAATTAAAAATGCTGATGCTCTGATGTAAATCGGATGATGTGATATAATACTTTCAGTGGCAGGAATTAATTTCTGAATGTTTAACTGCATCAAGAAATGTCACAGGGAGGGTGAAATAGGGGGTGCATATGCCCCCGGCCTTTTTTTGAGAGTCGTAATGTTTTTATCTATATTGTTATCTTCTTAGTTGGTTCCTTGTCCACTCGTACAAGTAAACTGAGAAAACGATTTGATTGTATATAACAAATGTATATTTGATATAGAGCGAAACATATATTGTTTGAACCAATTTGTGACATATCATGGCTGAGACATTAAATGTTTGTTGAATCAAATAAATATTTAATTGCTGTATATCAAATATAATTTGTTATACATTTTTAATCGAATCGTTTTTTCAGTGTACTGGCGTGTGCCTCCTAATGATTATGTACCAATTTATAAAATATTCTTCAGTGCACATTTTTAGCATGACCCTGTAAGAGCCCATTTTGTGACTATCTGCGGAAGCTTGAAAATAAATGGCGGAAAACACTTTTTGGCCCTTTTTTTTTGGAAAAGTTATGCAGCACCAATCGATAGTAAAGCTCAAAAATATGAAGCCAGAGGCATCCCTATAGAAATCGATGGGGAAAGTAGAAAAAAATTATAGACATGGACAGGTGCACCTACAGGGTTTCTATGGGTTCATTTTCTAAAATTAATTGATTACACCAATCGATGGTTAAAGGTTGAAAATAAATTTCTGCCATAATTATGCATCACTCATGCATCAGAACAATTTTACAGAATTTGTAACATGATCCACATAAGTCCCTATATATTATGACTCATAAAATAAAATTTGTTTTGCTTTGCAGTTCAATATCTCCAAATCGTAATAACAACAATAATGTCTTCCACGCCATCATAAACTTTTAAAAGGAATCAACAGCAATAAAGTATGAAAAAACTTAAAAATTGCAACTTGATTTCGAATAGAATACAAGAATACAGTAAAGTATACAGTAAAACAACAGCAACACGAACAACAGCCATGAAGATACTACAATAAAATACGACAGAATACAATTTAAGAAAAAGAGCAACGACAATATCACTGAAAACACCGAAAAATCAATAACAGAATCAACTAAGAAATGGCAAATGCGTTAAAACTGCTAATTCAACGAAAATGTATAAACAAAGAATTTTCATGGAGTTTCTTCAAATGCGACAATGGCAACAGCAACAGCAACAACAAACGTTATCCGAAACAGTATTGCAACAAAGGGAGCAACATCAATATCCAGAGACGACATCAACATGACAGCAGAAACAATTGCTGTAACAACGGTGACAGCAACAACTTATCGGCGAACAATGAGCAGATGTTGCAGCAACAAAATTTGCAAGAGCATTTGATAGACAACCCGATAAACATGAAACATTTCAATTCTACGGAAGCATCCGCATGTGCCTGCTCCTCCAAAAAAATTGATAACACAGCTATTGTGGAAGTTAAACGCAAATTTAATTTAAGTAAATTGTTGCATATGCGCTATTGTACCAGCATCAGTGGCAGCTGCAGCAATAGCAGCCTAGATCAACGCAGCATATTTTATATAACGTTACTAATTGTGATTTATTGCTGTGTGCTAATACGAGCCTCAGCAGCAACATTATCTACAACAGTTGCTGCTGATGCTAAAAATGATATCAATCTTACCACTGCTGTTGCTGTTGCTGCTGCTACAGTTGCAACCAATTCTAGCCAAGCTATTGCTCGCAATGTGGCATTAAAGAATCAACCCGACAATGAAATTTCAAAGCATCTGCGTGTTGTACGCAATGCTGCCAATGTGCCTGACGATGATGATGACTCCAGTTATCATGACGACGAATTTGACGAATATGACGCTTTAATCAATAATAAATCAGGTAAGCTTAACTATTTCTAATATATATGAATTGACCTTTTGATCACAAGTTTGCTGAAGACTATTCTATGAAATAGAGGCATTCTGGCTAACATCCATCCATTTCTTTTTCGCCCGTTGCACTCATACGTCCAAACACCATTTAGTTACCGCCTCCATACTTAAGCGTTGGCCTTAATTGACTCTCTTACACCTTTTTATCTACAGCTTTCAGACTACTTCGCTAGGGTTACAAGATGACCAAGAGACAAAACGAGGACGTTCGGAAAACTTTCAATTTCGATTGACTATAGTTTTTGAACCTGTAACCTATTTTTTCCCAACGTTTTCAAAAATGTTGAGCAAAAATCTTTGAATATCTGAATCGAAAATACTTAAAGCTTCAAATTGAGGACACTTAAAGGTTTTCGAGGACACGTATGCATCCGAAGAAACGTCATCAAACTCGAGAACATGCCCTTGAAAACGAGAACATATAGCTTAACTCCATTTTTTCTAATTCGACTTAAGCTGTTTTCCTTGCAGTTTCCTTGGTGATAAGACTTTTGATGAGAGCATGAGCGGGTAACTTGCAAAATCTTTTCAAAATAGCAAAAAATTATGCGCATTATGGAATATGATATGATATGATATACATATGAAACATAATATTTTAATATCAAAAAAATTTTTATCTTCAACATCAAATTCTCGCTTCTTGACCTCAAAAACTTAGCTGAATTCTATAATCCCCTATAGAATGCAAATTTTTGTTAGTTTTGGGTGGAGGGGGGGGTTATTGTGTAAGGTGCCCGTTTTAGGCACTTTTAAAGGCATAAGTCAATAAAATATAAGCGAAAACAGTATCTTGTGTCGCTTATAGAACCTCCACAAAAGACATCCAACGTTCAATGACGAGTACATCAATTTCATCCAACTATTTCTTTCTTTTCGTTTTCTGCTACTCTGACGGTTTCACCCCAATGCTGACCGGCAGACATTTCCATTTTCACTATTTGATTTGAACGGAAATTGTACCTTGCCGGCATCTGGTGAGAAAATGTGAATTATTTTTAAGAAACTTCGCTGGTTCAAAACAACATTTGCTTCGTTTTATCTTCAAATAGTCACTTTTAAAGGTCACATTTTGAAACTTTAGCTGCAATTTGTATAATGTATGTTATGACTGCAAATTGATTGGCAATAAAATTGATGGATTATTAGTATAGTAGGTAGGTAGACCTGGTTTTTCTTTTGCTTCTGTGGTATAGCGCAGATCTGCTGCGCTAATAATTACGTATGCAAATGTGAATCCTTGAGTGGTCTTACTGATTTGTTGTTGGTCGAATTGAATTTTGTTTTATATTATTTTTGGCAGACCTTCGC
Organism: Tricholauxania praeusta; assembly: GCA_949775025.1. Taxonomy (NCBI): domain Eukaryota; kingdom Metazoa; phylum Arthropoda; class Insecta; order Diptera; family Lauxaniidae; genus Tricholauxania; species Tricholauxania praeusta. The sequence goes on along the minus strand of OX459028.1, from coordinate 54,403,583 downwards.
CACAATTTTCACGGTAAAGTTTTTCACAAAAGGTTCCAACAACAAATGTTGAACAACGTAATAATAATAAATTCGGTTTGTGGTCAAAAGTGAAAATCCAAAAACAATTTTGAACCGGCCACCACCACTGGTACATACATAGGTATTGTATAGGTTTATGTCGTTCATAACATGGTGGAGCAAATTCAAAAGATGCATACAAAAAGCACAAAAAGAAAGAAAAGAAATTAAAGGGTAAACGATTTTACGCTAAACAATGAAAGTCAACATTCAAAAAAAATGTCGCAATATATTTCAACTCTATGGGGAACTAAAAATGCATTGCAGTTGGTTTTAAATTCTACTGGAAAATCATAAAACGACTTAAGTAAAAGTATTAGTTAGATGTAAGCGACAAGCTTAAAATACTGCACTTAAAGTAAAATACCATTAAAAACAATTCAGTTATTCTTTACTAACAATAGCGGCGCGCAGTAACCTAATCCAATGTCTTGAGAGTAAAAATGTAGGAAGTTTTTGATACTCACATAGGAGTTGAATATGCCACTCATTGTTAGAGCAAAAAGTAAAAATTATAAAAAAGAAATTAACTTGAAACACCCTATCGTGGCCATTGGTGTGGGAGGTACCACGCCTTTTTTAATCAAATTAGCCCTTTTTATATTTAACGTATGCTAGTGACATTAAAGTATACCGCACATCCACCTCTGTATGTAATGTGCAACCTTGGTGCCTTTCCCATGATGTTCGATAAAATGCCTCATACTCTTGATTCTTTGGGAACGCTTAAAATTGCAAGATTAGAAGTAAAATTAGATAGGGTTATCTCTATATCTTGTAGTATAAATTAATTTTCTTGAGCATTTTGAATTGAGGAGTGTTTTTTCAAAATGGCTCATATCCACTTATGACCTTGAACAAACCTAAGAATGTTATTTATTTATTTATTTATTTTAATTTAATTATAAATTCACTTGTACAAAATTATATATTAATTTAATTCCTAAAAATTCAAATTACATATTATATAATAATATTTTTGTTACGAAAATTAATTTAATTGAACTTATACAAAGTTTTACAAGATAAAAAGTGAAAAAAATATCCCACGAAGCTTTAAGAGCTTGTCTGCGGGAAAAAGTTTAACCTTTTTTTGTGAAGTTAATAAAAATGGATTTAATTCGTAAAAGGCAAAAGTTATTAAATTTATAATAAATTAATGTAGTGATTTTTAATGTGATTTTTTCTGCTTAAGGGGTTAGATATGTTGGTGATGTTTGTTGGGTAGGTTTGATTCCAGAGTGTGCTTTCCATAATTGTTATAAAACCTGGCTGTTTGGTATCTTCCTTCAGTTTTTCTTCGAGTATTATGTTGATGGTCGATATCAACTCTATATTGTTGTTCTTCGTAGAATTCATTTAATAATGTTGATTTGTAAATTCCTTCAACGTTGAGTAATTTTAACTGTTTGCATGGATTATCGCTGCGAATGGTGCTACCTTGTTTTCTAATTAATAGCTTTAGTACACTGTTTTGACTTAGCTGAAGCCGTCTGCAGTGAGATAATGAACCCCAACCTGTAATGCCATGTCGAAGATATGATTCTCTAAGTGATATGTATATTTGTGTAATAGCATTGTCATTGCTGCAATTTTTTAAATGATAGAGCACATATGACGTCTTTCTAAGCTTTTTTTGTATCGCCGTTATCATGCTAAATTTATCATCAATGTTGAAAATCTATTACAAAGAAGACATATTTCCAAGTGAAACTCGGAATTAAATATTGCAGTTCCATACAAAACGGCACATTTCCATTTAATTTTTGCTTGTACAAAATTACGTAGTTCCTATAGTCGCTGAAGAAAACAGCTGCTGCACTACTGACTATAAACAGAAAGAAAGATGTAGAAATCTTATTAAGAGAACATGTTGGTGATGACTGGACGAATTTAAAAGAGTGTAATTGATGATCAAAATATAGGAAGGGAAGACGAGTCTCTTAGCGATGATTACAATTGTAACGAGTTTGACTATGGTGACTTAAGATTATAATCTGTGGTATAGTAATAAAATCTTACACCAAAAGGGAACATTTCCAAATGTTTTTTATTTTTACCAATAAATAAATACAAATATGTTAGAATAAAATGCTTAAGTGGATTAGAATATTAGATCACACACTATAACACTAGAGATATTAAAAAAAAGTTACTGTAAACAGCTCTTAAAAGTTTTTTCTCATTACTGAAATTTTGTTTAACATGGAACTAAGCCCCTTTGAAAAATCACTCCTCAATTTATTCATTCTAGCTACTATATCTCATATGTAATATGTAGTTGTAAATTAAATAATCTATTTTCTCTTCTTCTAGCAAAGGGTAAATATATCGGTGCTCCTTGCAATAACTATAAATGTGAGTCCACACTTATACACGTCTCCTGCGACAAAGAGACCCAACTATGTGGCTGTGAGAAAAACTATCCCGTTCAGCTTGGTCTCACGAAAGGCTGTGCTAAAGGTAAGCCCGAAGTAGCCCAAAATATAAGATGTATAACTTATAAGTTGACAACCGAATTTAAATAATAAGACTGAAAAAATATTGAGCTTAGAACTGAGAAGTTGTGCCATAAGATTCGACAGCAAAAGTTCGTACAGAGCGCCATTATTCAAAATCGGAATATTTATTACTTACTTACTTGGGTGGCCATAACAACACGTTACCGGGTTACAGCCAACCTCGAAAGCTCTCTTCAGGCGCCTCTGCTTCGCGTGTGCCTCCTCCAATCAGTCACACCCTCCTTTTTCCTCTTCGTCGTCGCCCAGCGGTTTCCGCAACAAACACCTTTTTTTGCCGGAGCTTCTTTATCCATACGCACAACATGTCCCAGCCAGTGCATACGTTGGATGGTGATACGTTTGACTATGGCAATGGCAGCCTAGAGCTCGTACAGCTCGTGGCTCATTTGAATACGGTAGTCGCCGCCGACGCGAACAGGACCAAAGGTTTTGCGAAGAATTTTTATCTCAAACACTCCCAGCGCGGCTGCACCAGTCTGCGACACAACCCATGCTTTAGCGCCGTAGATTAGTACGAGTAAAATGAGCGTCTTGTAGAGTGTCAGCTTTGCCGGACGAGAGAGGTCTCTACTGTTCAATCGCTTACTGAGACCATAGTAATACCTTTTAGCAAGAGTGGGTCTTCGCTTTATATCCAGGCTGATATCGTATTGAGTGTTCACGGTAGTGCCAAGATAGGTGAATTCCTTAACTGTCCGCAGTAACGTAGGATCCTATACTCCGCATGTCCCTGTTTGTGGACAGCATATACTTTGTTTTGGCCTCGTTCACCGTCAAAACCCACCTTCGCTGACTCGTTTTTGATAGCAGAAAACGCAACAGTAACCTCCAGTAACGTCCCACCCTGACGGAGCTGGATGTGTTGCTTAACGTCATTCTGATAAGCCGCACTAGCTTCGCAGATATACCGATCTCAGACATGGTGGTATGTAGGCAATTTCGTATTGGGCTATCGAAAGCAGCTTTATAATCGATAAAGAGATGATGGCTATCGATCTGTTTTTCGTGGGTTTGATTTGACATAGTGTGAAGGTCTGTTCGATGGTGGACTTACCAGGTCTAAAGCTGCACTGATAAAACCGAATGAGTTTGTTGGCGAACGGCTTAAGTCTTTCACTCAGTACGGTCGACAGGACCTGGTATGAGATGGCAAGAAGACTGATTCCCTGGTAGTTGGCGCAGATTGTCGGGTCACCTTTCTTCAGTATAGGTCATGCTTTTTGCTACCAATATTTTGTAGATAAGTTGATGCATACACCGTATCAGCTTATCGCCGCCGGTCTTGTACGATTCAGCAGGCAGGCCATCGGAAAAGGCTGCTTGTTGTTCTTAAGTCGTTGGATCACTAGGAATATTTAATCTAAATGCATGAAAAGTTGCTAAAAATTATTACTTCGTTCCAAAATTATGAGTTTTAAAATTCACTTAATACATTTAGAACACTCTGTATATAGTTAAGTATACTTACTAATAACTTTTTTCCATTTTTTGTAGCTAAAAAATTGGGTGAACAATGTTTCTACGATGAGACATGCATCTATAATGACGAAAACTCCCTATGTGTTCAAGTTAGACACAACGCAATGTGTCAATGTGTAAGTGGTTTCCATTCGGTGAGCTATACCAAACCCACACGCAGGGTATTTTGTACACAAGGTCGGTAGTAGTGACGTACATACAAGCGATATGAATTGTGAACTATTTATTATACAGATCTGAAGGAACTCAAGTCGGATTTACCTACGCTATTAGGCGTAAGCACGGGTATTGCGGTGCTGGCCGGTCTCATCTGTATGGTCTTGCATCTATTTAGTAAAACTAAATATCCAAGACATCGAAATTTCGGTGATGCAAATTTGCCTCCACCAATAATGTATTCAAGCGATACAGGTAAACCGTTTGTTACATTCCCATGATATAATGTGTTTTTGTTATTTTTTGCATATATTTGGTGTTTTGTGTAATGGGGCAATAACATTGTTTTAAAAAAATTAGTCAAAACATACCGTTAGGAACAGAGAATGGTCGGGGACGCTGCATTTGCTTAAAATCTCCTTTTCAATATTTTCCGATTGATACCAGAAACCAGAAACGTGTCATTGTGAAATCAGCGTCCTTGCTAAAAATAACATAGTTTTCCGTCAAGACATCAACATATATTATAGTATGTTTAAAAAGTTGTCTCTTAACGAGATAACTCAGCACCATCAACGTGGATCAGGGTTGCCAAGTTGAAAAAAAGGAACTCTCGACCTTCCCAAAATAAAATTGTTTCTCCTTAAAATGATAAAAATTTAAGATTTTTGGAGGGAAAAAACTTGACCTTTATTTTTGTTTTTTTTAGCAATTTTAAAAACTACTTTCTTTTTTCTCATTAAAAACAAAAATCATCAAATTCCCGGCTGCAAAGTAGATGAACTGATTAGGCAGGGAATTCCTCTAGAAAATAAATGTGTGAGCATGCCGCTGTCAACCTTCTTTTAAAGCAACCATATACATATATGCTCGTACTTATAATTCATCAAGCGTTGGGATAACCTGCAATATTACTGGGCTCATTTGGCATATGTGGGTCTTGTCGCACTCTCTAGCTCCAGTGTCTTTTCTATGGTTCCCAATTTATGCGCTTTAATAAGAGCTAAGTACGGTTTTAATGCGGATAATCATAATTAACCAATTTCAGTTTAAGAGAGTCGGTTCTAACCGGTTTCCAAATCTATAAGCGCTTAGTTCACATAACCTTACCTACCTTACCTAATCTTACCTTACCTAATCTTACCTCAACTTAACTTACCTAACCTAGCCCTCAAACATCAAGTAAAATAGGGTTATATTTATACATACATATATGAATCTTTGGGGCTTCTTATGTCTCTATGAGTAACAATGTAAGTACAAAGAAATAACTTTCAAACGATAAACATTGATATATACTTAGACCAGTGCCACTATGAAGTCAATTATTTAGTACTTGTAGGGCCAGTTCTCTATCCATTTATAGATCATGACGCTAAGGAAATTTGACCACAAAAATTTTATTTAATTCCTTTTTTTTGTATATCAAACTAACGGGTGTTTTTTTTAGAGGTATAGAGCTTCGAATTGAAATAAAACACAAGAAAATCGTTTTAATGCCTATCAATTTGGCTTTATTGGAAGGATAATTTTATGCCATTAATGTTTAAATATAATTTCGGGCATGTGGCCTCCGCGGCTGGCTCGAATAAAGCCAATTCTACAGGTCCAATTTTGAACCACTTTTTCGAGCATATGGGGCCGTATGTCGGCAATAACGCCACGAATGTTGGCTTCCAAGTCCCCTAACGTTTCTGGTTTGTTGGCGTAGACGAGCGACTTCACATATCCCCAAAGAAAATAATCCAATGGTGTCAAATCACACGATCTTGGTGGCCAATTGACAGGTCCATTCCGCGAAATTATGCGCTCATCGAATGTTTCCTTCAATAAATTGATTGTGACGTGCGCTGTGTGGCATGTAGCGCCGTCTTGTTGGAACCACAACTCATCCACATTCATGCCATCCAATTCGGGAACAAAATAGTCGGTTATCATGGCTCTATACCGGTCTCCATTAACGGTAACTGACTCTCCAGCATTATTTCGGAAGAAGTATGGCCCAATGACTCCACCAGCCCATAGAGCACACCAAACAGTCAGTTTTTGTGGATGTAATGGCGTCTCAAGGGTCTCATGTGGATTCTCTTCACTCCAAATGCGGCAATTTTGCTTGTTGACGTAGCCATTCAACCAAAAATGAGCCTCATCACTGAACAAAATGTTGCGATGAAAATCAGCATCGAGATCAATCTCATTTTCGGCCCATACACCAAAATCACGACGCATTGCATGGTCTCGCGGCTTTAATTCTTGCACAAGCTGGATCTTGTAAGGTCGCAAGCCAAGATCTTTGCGCAAAATCTTCCATAAAGTTGATGGACAAAGCTCCAATTGCTGTGCACGGTGGCGAATCGATTCATTCGGGTCCTCTTCAACATTTTGCTCTACAGCGGCAATTGTTTCTTCGGTGCGCACTGTTCGACGTCTCTGCGGATGCGTATTATCACATAGAGTAAACGTAGTGCGAAAACGACCCATGGTTAACCGAATTAATTGCTCTGATGGACGATTATGTCGACCATAAAATGGACGGAGCTTGCGGTAAACTTCGCGAACTGAACCATTATTTTCGAAATAAATTTGCACGATTTGCAAGCGTTGTTTTTTTGTCAACCTGTTCATGATGAAATGGCAAACCAAACTGAACATAAGTGACATTAGAGTTGCCAGATTTGACCATAAAATGCCAGTTTTATCTCTATTCGAAAAACAAACCTCTAAAAAAAACACCCTTTATTATTTTTTATTGCTGAATTATAGACTTTAAAAATGTTCACAAATTTTTTTAATGTTGTTGCTTCAAAAACTTTTTTTTTGAACGTTCTGCATGTACATAACATAACTTTTTACTTCCTTTCTCAATACAATACCTACATACATATCTATAATTTTTTCTAATGCATTTCGTATTTATGGCACATACATTTTGATTTAAAGCAGCAGAATCGTTAGCCATCTTCATTCCATATTGTGAATCTGATATGTCTTCACTTTTTCCAGGAATACCACTTACAGTACAATCTGGACGACCTTCATCGCGTTCTAGCATTCGTTCGAGCGGTTCGATTGGTTCATTTGGAAACCGTCGTTCATCAACGACAGCGCAACCTTCTGGTGGCCAGGCTGGCAGCGGTACCAGCGCTGGCTCTAAGGGTATACTCGTCTCAACATCACGCACAGGTGCGGCTAGATCGGCCGCCATATTGCTTATATCGTGTCACATTTCGGAACTATCGAAACAAAGTTCACGCCAAACCAGCCGGCAAACATCGGGCGCCGGCTGCAGTGCCAACTCACGCGACAATCTCGATGAAGGCGAAAACCTTGGCGGTGGCGGTGGCTGTGATGATGGTAGTGGCGGCAACACAGATGGCACCAGAAGTTGCGACAGCATTTTGTCAATGACTAGACATTTGCAGCGACAATTGAATCAACAACGTCAACTACTGAGCCTTGAGCTATCGCCAAAATCGGGCAAATCAAAAAATCATAATAAAATTAGAGCAATGTTGGGCATGAATGGAATTGATAATTATAGAACTGATGACGATGATTTCAATAGTTTAGATAACGGCAACATGCTGCAAATAGGTGCACTGCCGACACCAGCCAGTGCCACGCCTAGATTAGCGGTAATCCGATTTAATTACTCCTAAAAATCAACAGCATTATAGAAAATGAAAATTGACAATCATTCAGTAATAACACCACCTACTCAAAAATTATTCGTAACGAGAAATCGAACAAAATTTAACCAAATCTTAGAACTGTACTTTTTGTGTGACTTTGAAATGTTGTTTCTTTTATGTCTTCTCTGTCCTCTTTCTGAGTATCTGTCTATCTTTTAAATTTTCAATATTTACATAAGTATATTTTCTTATTTTTTAATATTACCCGTTGATTATTGATCTCAGTATCGTGTAAAGTTAGAGAATACAGTTTGCCGATTTTTAAAAGAACAGGTTCAAGATTGGAATTTTTTTGCAAAAATTCAGTATGTCTATTCGAGAGTAAAACGCTGCATGAATTTTATGGCAACATATTTTTGCGTTTTTTTTTCTAAAATATATTTTACCTAAAGTCGAAGAAAATTAGCCAAAAGATTCAATTTTTTTTGGTTTATAGCAAATATGTATGTCCTCAAAGGGAGAATTCAATTTTTATGTGGCATAAGACTTTATACCTATTAGAAAAAATTATGCTAAAATAGTTTCAATTTTGTACAACTTTTATTAGAAGCATGGAACTGCCCAAATCTTTGAATTTCAGATAGGTATAGGTATGTGTCTCGATACATAGCTCAAAAACATTAAAATAAATTTTGCTGAGATATGTTTTGTTATATTAAAAATGGACGCGATATATGACTATTTTGCAATGAAATTTATGCAGCGAATCACTCGAGAATAGCAGTACGTTTACATAAAGAAATCCGTTCAGAAAGCCATGATCACTAGGCCCTATATTATTTACCGCCCTTTGTGAATAAATTTTCTATACATACGGTCAAAAGCTTGAACAAAAGAACTTAGAGAAAGAAAACGACGCAAGACATAGGGTTGACATACAATTTCGAATTTGATAAAATGTTCTCGAAAACAATAAATGCCAATTATAATAATAATGATGAGTTAGGACTTTTCTTTTTATGCATCAATTCAGGTTACTGGTTTGAGATCTTTTTAGTCAATCGGGGTAAACAGTTGACATCTTTCTGAATGTCAAACATTTCACAAAAGTTTTTTGTTGGCTGCACTGCACTGTTTTTCAGGAGCTCGTAAAGTATGCAATGTTGCCAATTAACCTTATCTTCAGCAATATTAACAGCACAAATTGTTACTGGAAGTTGGTAGACAAAACTATTCTCACTATCCCTCCAATTTAGTTTTATTAAGTTCCGTCCACTTTCCTATCGGTAATATTACATAAGAACTACTCTAGTTGTTATCTTTGGCCACGCTAAAAATTTGCCTCACTGGTTTCGCAGATATCCTCTCATGTATGGGAAATTTGTCCATTTTCCAATTTCATGAAGTGCAATAGATGAAATATCCTTAATTAAAATATCTCTCTCTTGGTTTTTTTTTTATAATCGTCACAGACAGACGGACATGGCTAGATTGAGTCAGGAGGTGACGCTTATTAAGAATGTATGTATGTACTTTTCTATACGTGTCATATACTCTTCCATGCGTTACAAACGGATGGACAAATGGAATGGTATCATGGGTGTAGGGTATCGAAAAGTAAAAAAAAACCTCCTCAGCTTAGAGCTTAGCCAAGAGCAAAATATATTTCAGTTTCCAATTAAATATATTTGATATAAAGGATCTTATATAGAGCTAAAGCACTCAATAGGACTTAAGAATAAAACTCGAGTTTTCGTAACAGATCATATAATAAGTATACCGTTTTAAGTCGATATATTGTCTTCAAACTGAGAACTTCAACAGAAACTGTTAATGCTAAACGTTTAATTGCTTTAAAATGGATCGACTCCATACATAGAATATTATTTTAAATGGTTATGAGTTGCGTTCAAAATTTTAATGTCAGTTAAGAAAAAAAAAATGTTTTTTTCTGTTCGTCTAATCAATGTTAAATGTGTTACTTTTTTCTTGTTTTAGTTTCGTTGAACACCCTTTTTCTGTATTGACAACATACATATGTAATTAAAAATAGATCAATATTAATACATTGACACTTATGCACATACACACACTATATTCAAAATTATTCTTAAATATTGTAAAACAGCCAAGTTAATAGGAACTTTAACCGATAGTTTATAAAAAAATGAAAAAAATTTAAAATAATTATGCCACAGAAATTTCATCGTTTCAGGTTTATTTATCATATTCCATTTAAAAGTTCATACAAAATTCTACAAATTCTAAACTTTATTAAATTAAAAAAGAAAATCGCCATTATAGGTTATAATGTAAGCAAACCCATTTCTAAGAAACGGAAAATGTTAACACAATAGATAAAGCAATATGGCGGTATGACTAAGTTCTGTTTTAAAATAAAATTTTGTTCATAAATACTTCACTCAACATAAAAAATTAAAATTAACAAACACAATTTTTAAGACGATTTACTATTTTTGTATTTTACTTATAATATATATCGATATCTACGAAATTTTAATGGTACCACGACGTGCTTATGTAGTTATCTAAAAATATTGTAACGAAATGTTAATTGATATTTTAGTAGACAAAATTTTGTTTTCATTAGAAAATAATACTTTTTTTTTGGAGCTGAAGCCAAGCACAGACAGATATGTACCATCTATGGTAGTAATGAAAAATTTTATCATCAAAAAAGATTTTCTTATATAAAAATTTTCCCTATAAATTTCAATGCAACGGGGTTTCTGAATTTTTAAATATTTATCTTTTGGAAGCAAATTTTTATAGTGGGCCAATAACTTATGAATAAGTAACGTAGCTTAAATTTCAATTGAATTTTACCACTCCGAATAGAATGAATAATACTTTTAAGATTATATTCAAAATTTGAGCGAAATTTCAATGAAATTGTGATTTGAGTTTCTACTTTGTCTACCGTCAGAATGCGCGGTTACAATAAAAAAAGTTCCAACTTAAATTGCTTTCATACCTCTGTATTAAGATTTCTTCACACGTGCCGATAGTCTTTTTTCGTTTTATAACGAATTTTGAAAAAATGGAGCCAAAATAGAGCTCAACAAGAGAAATTCGTTACAATATTTTTGTTATACGTGCGATTTGCAAAAATAAGATGATCATCCTGATTTTTATTGAAATGTGGAAAAAACGGATCTGTTTGAAGAAAAACAATTTTCGACATAAAGGTGCGATCTGAATGAAACTTATTATAAGTTACTTATATCAGCTGTTATTGCTTGTTGCCACAGATATATTATAGGTGATAAATTGGACTTTGATTAATCGTTTGGAAATTTCGGAAAAAATAATTTTTCCAAAACTTTTTAATCAATTGTTTATAAACAATTACATTGTTTTTAATGTTCCGCACCTTTTAAAAATCTGAATAATACCAATATACGCAAAAACCTTAAGGAATCTAAATTGGTTGACAATATTTAGAGATCGTAATTATTATAGAAATTATGATGAAAACAATTTGCGTGGCGTGGTGCACCAGCATGCGAGGTGTACATACATATATCTGTTTTCGTCACAATTTCTAACATAATTCCGATTCATAACGGCGAAATTTTTTTCAAATTCTTAGAACACAAAAAAAAAAGAATTGTTTATAAACAATTAGTTAAATAATTATGAATAAATTATTTTTAAAAAATTTCCAAACGATTAACTAAGGTCCACATCAATATGCCAAAGCTTCATTCAGATCGGTTGATTTGTTCAAGAGCAACCAGAGTTTTGTTCATAAAGATACCGAAACCTTAATTTACAGTGATTTTTTTGAAAAATTAAAAAAAGAAAAAATAGTACGCCGCTCAGCCTTGTTTTCATCATCATTTTTAAAATAATTGCGGTCAATAAATTAAAATAAAAAAATTCTTTTGGATATTTGCAAACGATTAATTAAAGTCCAATTCACCCCCTTTAATATGCCAAAGTTCCTTTGCTCAAGAGCGTGGCTGGGCAAAACGTACCGCGCGCGGGACTGCGGCAGAATGAGAATAACTTTTCATATACGTATATAAAGCAGAGAGCGTAAAATTTAATTCAGTTTGCTTTGAAAAGCGAACAAAGCACAACTACACATGCATTGAAGAACATTTAAGAGAAACACACGTGTAGTGGTGCCCAGCTCTGCTCAAGAGCAACAAGCCTTTGTTTGCATAGTTTATTAAAGTTATTGAATAAGCTTTTTTTTTACTTTACTTAAAGCTTCAAGCTAAATAGCTAAGAAGACTATAATAGCTGTTGTAGCTAAACTCTATAATTGTTATTAAAGTTACCTGTAGCTTGCATGTTAAAATAATTTTTTTTTTTTTGGTAACAGCCGTTTCTTCCAAAAATCAATAATAATCAAGATGGTAATTTTATTTCCAAATTACACGTATTCTGACTCTATAGGTAGTTATTTACAAAAGCTTTCCACAAACTTATAAGTGTGGAATGTAATCTGAAATCGTACATTCGAATGTATGTAAATAAGAAACTGCTCTCAAAAATTCTTAAAATCAACTGAGAGCTTAGTTTGTTTGCTTAAGCTTATATCGCTCACTTACTTCAAGACTGGCAGAACTCAAAAAACGTGATTTTTGAGATAATGGTGCTGATGCCATTTCATGTTTTATTTTGTGTGAAAAAATCAGAAAAGCATCTCATAAACATGCCTTGTGAGAAGAGTTTATGTGGACATACTTTTTATCATTTTCATATAAAAAGCAACTTATTGGAAACTTTAAATGCGTTTTTTCCCACTTTATGTTTTTTGAGTTATGCCAGTCTTGAAGTAAGTGAGCGATATGTACTCAGTGGAGCGGCACAATTGTACACTCAAATATCACAGGCATTTTTATACTTTTTCAGTCAGCTGTCGAAAAACCTTTGACAAAGCAATATCATACGCAGATGTAGTTCTTGTCGTCATTTATAGAGAATATTTTTTAACGTATTTTATGCCTTTGGTGATATGCAATGTTTACGTGTTATAATGTCATTTCATTGTAAATTTTAGACTATAAAAACCGATTCTTATATATTTAATTTTCCATTATCTACCACAACATTCATTACGCTAACGATTTCTGCGAAAAATTTCTTCCGGTGTAGCCTCTCTTCTCTTACCAGCACACTCACACTACATATGTATGTACTATGCATATACCTGTTCAAAAAATGTCATGTTTTAGAACTCTTCGGGAACATTCGAAATTCAAAAATTTAGTCATATTCGAGTATATCCTTATTTATAAAAAATACTCCTAGGGTTGCTACAAGAGCTGCAAAATTTTTATTTATTTCTTGTTAATAATTTTTTTCGATTTTCACTACATAAATTTCCCTTAAATGAAAAAAAAAAAAAAAACAAAATTTGATTTTTGGTTCAAAAGATTTCGAAGTATTTTGTAAGCAAGTATTGCAGTATTTTCATAATTAGTTACTCTAACATGTCAAAAAAGACCTCATTATATACTACTTATGTATAGTTAAATACTAACTGCATTTTCTACTCAAGTGATAAACTTATATATATCTCGTTTCTTATAATTAAAAATAAAAAGCTTTTGTAAATTACTACTATGTATTACAATTCAAATAGGTATATAATATGTGCAATACAAGCTAAGTAATATTTTTAACTAAGCCTTTTACACAATTTTTAACACATTAATTTTTATCCACATCTTTCTCAAAATATTGAGTGGAGGAAAAAGATTATTCCGTTTCGATTCAACCAATACCTTCCGTATTGACTTTCCATTTTTGATGTATGATAACTTTTAACGCAGAATTTCTGTGCAAATAATCCTTCAATTATTGCCAAATAATTTATCAAGGCGCATAGTGTACCTATTGATTATCATTTTTGTCAAAATCATGGCACTCTTGGTAGGAGTCACGCAGAAAGATGACTGAAACGTCAAGTAAAAGTATTGTTTTTGTTAAGAATAATTTTGAAAGTAATGTCAAATTCAGGTACACTTAATGGTTTTTTTGTAATACTTTATTTCAAAATTCTGTAACACTCACAAATGTGAAAATGAGAGTGGCAGTATCAAGCCTTATTCCGCACTTTGTAAAAATGTGTGGAGATTACCAGGCTCACACGTCGCATCTATCTTTCTGTAATATTATGTGTATTTCAATATATACACAATTTGGCAATTATATTCTGGGACTGAAGCTTTATCTCAGCAACTAGAACCGAAATCTATTGGAGTTATACGCCATTTTAAAGAGTGAGCTTTTCTGAACGAGCTCTAAATTTTTTATTCAAATCGGTCTATATACATATGTATATACCAGATTTCGACCGGAATATCGCGTTCCTGACGACTGGTGTTTGTTACACGATAATAATGCTCCAAGACATCGTTGAATGTTCGTCAATTTTTGGCACAAAATTAAGTCTGCACCGTATTCATCTGAGTTATCACTATTCCCAAAAATAGATTTGAAAGGACGGGATTTCGACGAAATAGCAATATCACAAAATGAGTTGAAGAGGGCATTTGAATAACTATTGAGTTACCGTAGAAAGGGCATTGAATTATAAGAATATTTTGAAAAAAAAAATATATATAGTTCCAGTACCGGACCATAATTGCCACATTGTATATACCTACATATTTGATTGTGGTTGATGGTGGTTAAAAAAAATTTTTTAGCTTTTTTGATTTTCCATTTTAAATGCTATAAAAAATATAACTTACAAGCAAAAACAATAGTATTTTTGCTACCGGCCAAACTAGTTTTTAGGATAAACTAGTTTTTCCGAAACGTGCCTAGAATAGACTAGGGTTATTATTTACTTTAATGGCCTCACTCCCAAATTTCTTGAAATTTTAGTATGTTAGTGTAAGTGGTGGCCTTCGACCGCGACTCAGGGTCTACATTCTCCAATATGTTCAACACCGAAGGCCGCCGCCAAGCCGGCATTGCACATATTGAAGGACGTTAAACCTGAGTAGCTTTCCATAATATACTAAAATTTGCCTAGGCTAAACTGGTTCATCCTAACACGCTTCGGATGAACTAGTTTGGCCTAGGAAAAACTAACTTATCCTCAAAACTAGTTTACCGGTAACATGTGTATCTCGTAGCTGCAAAAAACGAGTTTAAACTTCATTTTCAGGATTATATGGTAGTGGTATCGCAAAAGGGTTAATTTCGCCATATGGCAAAATACTTCAACATGTCTTTTCTCTCTCCTTCATTGCTCTACGATTTTGACAGGAATAAAATCTAAAAAGTACACTGTGCAGCAGCTATTATTAAATATCAAAAACGGAATGAACTTTTTACCACACCAATATATTCTGCTAAATTTTATGCTTTGTGATTAAAATGCATTTTGAAAAATGCTTTACAGCTTTATTTTAGTGCATCTATATCTTTAAGCTTTTTATTTTGCATTTGAATACTTATGTATATGTAAAAGCGTGTAGCTACTATAATGATATCGAAAATTATTCTAATTGCAAGAAATACTTTTAAGTTTTTTGTTGATCCTAATTTTTTTTGTTTGCTTTGATATGCTTTTTTTATAAACGAATTATTCAAATTTCATGCAAAAAATAATCATTTAAATAAAATAAAAAAATTTTCTTATGTATACACTTTAAGGTTCTCGAAGACCAAGTCTAGCATCTGTTCACAGTACAAGCTCGTCAATACGTAGCTATAGTATGATGCGTTTTGAGAAAGAGTCCCAGCAGAAGGAAATACGTCAAGAGATGAAATTACGCTTAGCACGCTTACAGCAACAGCAATATATGAGCCAAAATAAACCCCAAATAATTATTGGTGATGCTTTAGTGCATCATCATGGTGCTTTAGCCAGGGTCAATATGTCGACACCTAGTCCATTAACGCCAAACTCTTTAGATGAACTTTTACCGTCAGTAGATGAAACACAAGAGGTAAGTTCTGTACGTAAAAGAATTCGTTTTTGCGATTATTTTAGAGTTGAGCACTTAAGTCATCAGAAACAACGTATTGAATGAAGAAACATCGGTGAACTTCAATATACATATGTATGTTTGTTTTTTTTTAACAAGGAATACTCTTAAATTTATTAAACCTTTAGGCACAAACTTTTGAATTTCTATATTTTTTTTTCGTTATATTTTCGTTTGAGATAAGTTTGAAAATTGGCTCCAAAAATTCAGCAAGAATTTAATAATATTCCCATTGTTGGAGAACAAATATTTTTTGTCCCATGAAGAGCGCGTTGTATTGGAGAAAAAGCTTATGATTTTTGAAAATACTTATGTGCCAAGAAAAATTATAAAAAAATCGGTGAGTATCATTTTTTTTTTTGTTTCTTAAAACCAATTTTTTTTTTCAAAAAAAATTCGATTTCTATATTTTTCACAATTTTTTAAATTGATAGAGTCCATAGTAAATTTAAATCTAAAAAATGATTTTTAAGAAGTTTTAAATTCAGAACATTTTTTATATTCTTATACTAATAATGTTTTAAATATAACGGTATGTAAAGGATAAAGGACACAACAGAAAAAAATAGAAAATAGAAAAAAAAATGCAATATTTCGTTTAAATAAAATAGTTTGAACTTAGTCAAAATTTTGTAAAAAATTAAACTTTTATTTTTCAACATTTACTTACCAGCAGTAAAAAGGAATAGCCTTTAAGGGGTTGTACCCCCCTTTTTCCGCTTGAAACTAATTTTCGCGACACTCCACATATTTATTTATAAAATAGCAAATAATAAGAATAAATCAAGCAAGCAAGTATGTTGGTTCTCTCTAGCGCTCGACAATATGCATTTGTTTTTAATTTATTGGTGTAAACAGTTTTCTTTTCTAAAATCTTTGCAGTTTCCTTCAAAAACTGAACCGTCTACAACTGCAGCATTAGCAACAATACAATCTGCCTCCGCAGCAGCATTAAATGCTGCTTATAATGGTCCTTGCAGCTCATCGACTGAAGCGCTTTAAAGCGTAAAACATAAAAAAAAAACTTATAAATAATAACAAGTTTAATTAAATCCGTTGTAAACCTTATAAAACATAGAAACGTCTTATAGTTTAAATTATACTCTGTTTAGAAAAAATCCATTTTATACGACCCCAAAAAAGTATTATAAGAATTATTACACTTTAGATATTGATAAAATAGGAAACTTAAAGACTAGTATAGCAATTACACGTCCGATAAAAATTAGTATTTGCTAAAAATTGAAAAAGATAACTTCTGAAAGAAAAATAAACATGAAATTTTAAAATCCATTCAATTGATGATAAGGATGTACGTATTCGATAGTTTCTTTTGAGAAATGTATTTAGATTTTATGCGATGTACCAAAATCTGAAATCTGAATACCATTTCAGTCCAAGTTTCCGCTTGATATCTTTCACACATATGCAATAAACTGATTTTTGAGAAAATTTTTGAAAGGACTTCAGAAAAATTTACAATTTGTTCCGTTTTGAACAAACTGCAACTTGGGCTGATAAGACTCTCAGCTGTGCAGATTTAAGGTGTTGGTAGGTCGATAAAAATTTGAGCAAACATGAATAATATAAAAAGCCGAAGGGTACGTTTTGAAAAAAATGCATGGAGGATTTTAGACAACTGCATTACCAACATGTTAATTATTCCAAGCTAACACCCCTTTATTTAGCAATTTAAAAATGGTTTGAAGCATATCAATTTCACAAAAACCACTGCTCCTTCAGTGACTACAAATTTCAATTTTTTTCAAAATTTTCTTTTTTTTTTTAAACTTGCTTTTAGATTTTTTTTTCGATAATATACTATGTGTCGAGATTAATTTATACAACATTTATTTTCTTTAAAATTTTGCTTTGAAATTTTTTTTAAAGACTTTTTTTTGAAATATATATCTTAAGTTCTTTATTACAAATTCAATAAACAAAATAAAAATGA
The DNA here is from genome assembly GCA_949775025.1 of Tricholauxania praeusta. Taxonomy (NCBI): domain Eukaryota; kingdom Metazoa; phylum Arthropoda; class Insecta; order Diptera; family Lauxaniidae; genus Tricholauxania; species Tricholauxania praeusta. The sequence continues at coordinate 54,385,798 of OX459028.1, read as the reverse complement.
GCCTATTTATTTCTTCAAAATTTTAACATTTTTTTAGAAATTATTTTGAGACTATTTTTTTAAATTCTTATATGAATTAATTATTTTTTACTTACTAAAAAGAGCCTTAATGCATTTCTGAAACAAAAAGTTTTGCAGTCGATCTAACCAGAAATTCATATTCTTGGTCAAAAAGGAAATATTTGTTATTGATTGCAAATATACAAATCAATCAAAGAGGATTATGCTGTGGCCCGGTGGGCATCAGGCCGACGCATGTTTGGTCTAAGAGATGCCCCCAAATGTTGTCGTTGTGGGTATCGCTTTGTTGCACTGTCACGTTAGCTGTTTAGTTTGATGAGAAAATATCATATGGGAGCACGTTAAGATATTGCTGCCCCAACCATCAAAGGCATTACTACTGTGGTGCGCCGCTATTTGTGAAAAAATTAAATGCTCGAATGGCTTACAAAAGTTTAAGGAACTTAAAATTTATATTTTTGTTTTTAATTTTTGATGTATACAAATTTATATCGGGCGGTGTTATATATAAAAACATTATATAAATTAAAATAGGCTATATACATAGGGTCATTCTTTATCGTTTCATGTCAAAAATTACCAAAGCTGTCTTGAATTTTGCTAAATTTTGTGCTATATTTTCTTTAAACTTACGAGAGAATTGATTAGATTGGACACGAAACTACCAACATAGCTGAAATTCACCTTACATTGTCTTCGCAACTAAACTTCACACCCAGACAGCGAGAATTCTAAAGATTCCTTTACGAAGAATACACTTTGAAACTTATAAAAGCCATCCGAAAACTTTGACCAATAATACGAATGTGGTCAAAAATAGATGGAACTTACAAATTCACTCAAGTAAGAATGCTTCATAGCAATTAATGACGCTCAGAATTTTGCGAAATTCAAATCGTGTATAGGCTGGTATCATATGACATGGAATGACTCAATGTGCAATGAATGAATTGCAAACGACATTAATTAATTATAAAGAAAAATAAGTACGACATAAAACAGCGATATACATATCTAGCAAATATGATTGAAGAACAAAAGTTATATGAAAATGCAATAAAAAAATTAAAGGCGGAGTTTCTAAGTTTATATGAGTGGGCATACCTAGTATAAGCTCTATTATCAAATAAATTGTTAGTGATTTTGATGTATTGTTGTTAAAAAAAAATCAATTTTATTTTTCACAAGCCAGCAGTATTATTTTAAATAAAATTGTAGAATTTTTATAGAATAAATTCCATCTATTAAGTATATACATACTTACTTACCTATCGAAAAATTATAATTTTATAAATATGTATTGTATTAGAACAATGTTATATTGTATTAACTATATTGTATGTTACACAATTTGTTATATATTTAGAATGAAAAATATTATTACTTACACTTTGTCCTTAGCCCAGTCAGTAACGAACAGAGAATAAAAAAAATACTCTATCGTACGGTTCGATTTCGTTCCGTTCTATGAGCGTTAACTTTTTCCCGCTGCATTCCGTATTGCACTCATCGATTCAAACACTAACACAGGCTATAGCAAACAGACATGAGAGAGCGCAACACAATGGTGACGTTCTGCTCACCTTGTTGTGATTTTGACTCGCGATCGCTACCAGAACCCGTACCAAATGTAGTGTTCGTTTCTATCGTTGTTTTGCAGGCTGATGCAATGCTTTGATTGATTGCAACATATTGGTTCCTTATCTCCATTTCTCTAGTTTGTAGTTGATTTAAAGCAAATTAATAATGCCGCGGCCAACAAACAATTGATGCACAGTTTTTTCGGAAAAAAAAGTATAATAATATACAAAATGAAATTAGGAAAAAGTTTTAAAAAAGAAACCCAATTCCTGCCAACTGTTGCAGGCTTGGGTAGCACTCACGAGTCAAAACCACAACAAAGCGAACATACTTAGTTTATTGTACGCAGAACAGAACGTTACCATTTATTCTGTTCCTTTCTTTTATTTCTGCATGCTATGGTGCGGGTTGGTGTTTGAATCATAGAGCGAAACAAAGAATGTTAGAAGAAAAGTTTGCGTTGTGCGTTCGAAATGTTACAATAAGGTACGGTTTTTTTTTTCATTCCCTGGTAGAGAGTGAAAAACACATTTGCATTGCAAAATGTGCAGCAAGTTCGATGATAACGATTGTTATTATAATCGAAATTCTTATGAAAAATCCATGTTTTGACCTTATGTAAGGTCGAAATTTGTACTCAACTCAAATTTTTTCGATATTTGTAACTCAGAAATTGACGTTTCTTGGAAGCAGACAATAATTCCCACTTTATTGCTTAGGTAATTTTTTTGTAATTCTGACAAGTAACGAAAAGCAGTAAGAATTGCTTAAAAAATAACTCCTAATAAGTCGATTTTCAAAGCATAAGGAATGCGTCCAGAGTTATTGTTTAAAATTAAACTTTCGTTAATTTATATGAAAGATAAAAAATTCCACATTTTAATGTTGCGTAATAACTTTGACCATGAACAAACACTAAAGATTCTGAAATAACAAAAAATAGATAATAAATTACTTTTTTTTAAGTTGGGTCATTATTCATATTGAATGCAATTAAAATTTAAATTACAATCTTCAATTGAATTGCTCTTATCAGCAAAGAAGTGTAGACTATAATAGTTTGCCACATCCCTTTTTTTTTGTTGGATGTCAGATTAAGAGTTGTATTGTAAATACCTGTTACTTTTGACCCGAGATGTGCAGAATTCAAAAGGTTAAAAACTTGAATTTTTCAACAGTATAACTTAATAGCATGTAAGGGTCGACCTTGTCGCATATTTTGCAATGCACAAATCTCTACAGACTGGAATGCAAACTCTACATCCAGTTTTAAATCTTAAATTTTCTAAAGCCATTTGCAGTTAAACCTTAGCCGGGGTTTTAACCAGCAGGATTGTCCTTAATCTCATACAAAATCAGTCAGTTAAAGTTGCGATAGAGTTGATCCGGACATTGTGAAAACGGCCCTAAGAAACTTATTTTCAAAAATTGCGCGAAGTTTCGAAGATGGGTAGCTTTTTTGGTTGATTCTGATAAATTATAACTTAACTTAAATTCGATTTTTTTCACATTTTTTATATGGAAAAATCGAATTTCGGGACGAAATATTATCCATAACTGAAAAAAAATTTAAATTTTTTAACGTCAAATTTTTTGCAAGAACGCAATCTTTATTTTTCAAGCAAATTCAGGTATTCATTCTGTGAAGAAATAAAAGTTACGAGCAAGAAAAACGTTTTTTTTTTAGCCAAAAAGGACCTTCAAGAGATTCGTTTTTAAGGGTACTTCTAACTTTTGAGTTGGTGTCTGGCTGACTTTATTTTGCTTCATACAAATCGACTATTTGTTGTGCGTCACTCCAGAGCTTTTTAATGACTTTATAGGCTTTTAATGACAGCCTCTATGAATTTCCCTGTGTGGTAGATATATTGGTGCCAGTTTAGATAGAGTTTTTAATATGGTTTTCCGTATTTCTCTATCCTATATTTACGTGCTTTGTGTTTTTTCTATGACTTTGGTATAAAAACTACTTTGACCTTAGTCCATCAGCTGGATGGCATATACTTAAAAGCCAAATAAAGATCGTAAGCCTTCCCCCATATAGCAGTTTTTTAAGATAAGTTTTTAAACTATCTTATGTTACCAAGGGTGAAATTTGAGACTTAGGCATGTTCTCATAGAGGACATGGTTAGCAATATAAAAAGCCCTTATGTAGCCGTTTAAGGTTTTCAAACATCTTGCCTTATATTGACTTTAGTTAAGCTTATAACCAATTGTATAAAGTGTGGCAGATACGCAGCGTCAAAATTTAGCCAATTTAAAAAAGCGATCAACGATATCTAAAACAGTTCTTCCCAGCTCGCAACAAGTATAAGTTCGTCGCCCTTAATAGCGCTGACAAGCATCGAATGCGTTTCTCTATGGATGTAGGGCTTTATGTTGTATTAAGTTATTTACATATCCTAAAAAGTTTGACTGTAGACAAAAACTGTTGTATACAAAAGTATATTAAAAAAAACAAAAAATATACCAATATTTCTTGAACTATAAACTAAGTTCCAAAAAAAAAATTTAGTAACTAATTTAGTAACTCTGTAAATACTTGTTTCCTAGCAAACAAAAAGTTTATAAAAATTAAAACTGTAATAAAATTTCTGGTTATTTTTTGTTTTGATTTTTTTCTTATTTTAATTTAAGCCCATTTTAATGGAAAATATTGTTAAGAAATAAAGAAGAAACGCCAAAAAATTTCTCGAAAACAGATAAAAGGCATATTTGTTTAATTTCACATTTCTCCATCTATTTAACTCAACACATTAATCTACTTCCTCGATAGTTGGTCCGCTTGTGCCTCCACCATTACCACCAGATGGTGGTGGTGGCGATACACCACCTTGATAGAGTCGTGTTATTATCGGGTTACATATCTTTTCAAGCTCTTTCTGCTTGTACTCAAACTCTTCTTTTTCAGCTTGTTGATTACTATCCAACCACGCAATGGTTTCATTACACTTTTGCAGAATCGTCTGATGTTCACCTTCTGAGATCTTTGCTTTTATATTATCATTGTCCAGGGTAGATTTCATTTGAAAACAATATGATTCTAATGAGTTCTTAGCGTCAATGCGTTCACGTTGCTTTTCATCTTCATTACGGTAGGACTCGGCCTCGTTTACCATACGCTCAATATCTTCTTTACTGAGACGTCCTTTATCGTTCGTGATAGTGATTTTATTCTCTTTGCCAGTGGACTTTTCCACAGCTGTAACATTTAATATGCCATTGGCATCAATATCAAATGTCACTTCGATTTGAGGCACACCACGTGGCGCTGGCGGTATACCACTCAGCTCGAATTTACCCAGTATGTTGTTATCTTTGGTCATAGCGCGCTCACCTTCAAAGACTTGTATCAAAACACCTGGTTGATTATCCGAATAGGTGGTGAACACCTGGGTCTGTTTGGTCGGTATAGTGGTATTGCGTTTAATTAGTACAGTCATAACACCACCAGCGGTTTCAATACCCAGTGAAAGTGGCGTTACGTCCAATAGCAAAAGATCTTGTACAGCTTCAGATTTATCACCATGCAAAATGGCTGCCTGTACAGCAGCACCATAGGCCACCGCTTCATCCGGGTTAATCGATTTGTTTAGTTCTTTGCCATTAAAAAAATCTTGCAGTAGTTTTTGTACCTTCGGTATACGTGTTGAGCCGCCAACCAGCACTATATCGTGTATCTGACTCTTGTCCATTTTAGCATCACGTAGCGCTTTTGCTACAGGTTCCATGGTGCCGCGGAATAAATCACCATTAAGCTCCTCAAAACGTGCACGTGTTATCGAAGTGTAAAAGTCAACACCTTCAAAAAGTGAATCGATTTCAATGCTCGCCTGAGACGATGCGGACAGCGTACGTTTGGCGCGTTCACAAGAGGTGCGCAGACGACGCAACGCACGTTTGTTCGATGTTAAGTCCTTTTTGTATTTACGCTGAAACTCCTGCACGAAATGATTAACCATACGATTATCGAAATCTTCGCCTCCTAAATGGGTATCGCCAGCTGTGGACTTCACCTCAAATATACCATCTTCAATGGTCAGTATGGAAACATCGAAGGTGCCGCCGCCCAGATCAAAAATTAATACATTGCGCTCGCTGGTGCCCTTTTTATCCAAACCATAGGCAATGGCCGCCGCGGTAGGTTCATTGATTATGCGCAACACATTGAGACCGGCAATAGCGCCTGCATCTTTTGTTGCTTGACGTTGTGAGTCATTGAAATATGCTGGTACCGTAATGACAGCATCATTGACGGTCTTACCAAGGTATGCCTCGGAGACTTCTTTCATCTTGGTCAGCACCATTGAAGATACTTCCTCTGGGAAGAATGACTTTTTCTCACCTTTGTATTCTATGCGTATTTTCGGCTTTCCACTATCGCTGATAACCTCAAATGGCCAATGCTTCATGTCACTCTGGACCGTGGCATCATCGAATTTGCGTCCAATTAACCGTTTCGCATCTAAAAATCGAAGAAGAGTGGATAGGAAATGTTAAAGGAAGCAACTTTTAATTTTTAGTTTGTTGAAAACGAATGTAAGTAAGTAAGAATTGAGCCAAAATTGAAGAGCAAGTTAAGTAGTTTTTAACTTAATTTAAATTAAATTAAATTTTATATTTTTTAAATCTTTTGCTATGGATATAACATTTAAGTACATTAATTCGATGGCAGGCGTCTTCCGTGTATGTATATGTGGTAGTGTGCAATCTAAGGATAACAGTTATTAGAAGTACATATAGCGATTATTTTGAGGTGGGTAGGAAAGAAGTTATAGTTGTAGGTTTATTTTAACTGGATGCTGAAATGAAAGAACCCAAAAAAAAATTAGATAAGAAGATACTCTATAAGAGGCATGGATTAAGTGTTTTTAAAAGTAAATATGAAGTGCAACGAATTAAAATCTGATAATTAGCTCACACGGGAAAAATTTAAAGTTTTTAGAATTTAGAATGCAATATTCCACTCAGATTGTAACGTTTCGAAAACCTTTCAGAAACACTTCAGAATTGATTTCTGATATCAGATAGATTTGTAACGTTCCATTTGCAATATTTCAAATGAAACATTTCTGCAACGTTACGTACGGTTTCTGAAAAGTTACATGCCGAGTGGGAAGTTATTTAAAGTGAAAAAGTCTTGAAATCCAGTTACATTGAATAGATTTCGACAACATATTTTTTGAGTTCCTTGCATTGATTATGAACAAGTTTAAAATTCAAAATGTGTGCTATTTCGCAATCTGTTTATTTTTTATGAAAACGACATTATTGAACCATAATTCGTTATTTATTTTATTTACTTATCCTTTTATTATTGACAAACAAAAATTAAAAAATATCTGCGTCTCATAAATAAAGAGTTAACATCAAAGGAACATTTTAAACCCGAAAACTTGATGGACAAAACTAAAGCACCCCCTATTTTATGGTAAATAAAAACTTTTAAAATTAGTACTTTGTTTCGTACCGTTTATTCTGGACGACACAGGCACCTCTTTAACGCATATGGGAAGTTGAACTATTAATGATATCCTGCGATATCCCTTCCCAGGATATTTTTAAGAATTGAATAGATCTTCCGGTGGTTTTGGAATTTTCTCAGTTGATATTCATATTCGGGACAAGCCAACCAAAAACATCTATCCTCTTACTCTGAAGTCAGGTCTTACAAACTTTAGAGGTATATTTCGGATCGTTGTCCTGATGCAACCTCCATTTAAGTGGAATCTCTACATCGGCACATGGCAGCATCACATCTTTTAGTATGTCAACGTAAGTACATGAAGCGATCCATAATATATTAAGTCTTGTGAATTGACCCAATACCTTGACCAGGGAAGCAATCTCAGACCATTGGACTGACTCGTCCGTACTTAACAGTGGCTTTGCAATACTTAGAATTCAACCTTTCCTCTTTTGGTATACGTTCACGCCTTATTTCATCCGAATCTTTCAGGTTGTACTTGGATTTGTTAGAAAACAACATACTCTTCCATTTTTGGATACTTCAGTTAGGTGGTTGTAAAATTCTTCGCTAAATTCTAAAAAATAAAAAAAAAATTTTGGGGGCCAATTACCTCACTACCCCCATTTTCCCATGTTTAAAAAATTTAATTTTTTATTTGACTACTACAGGGAAGAATTCAAAATCAGCCAAGGTTTGCGAAAAAGATAGGTATATTTAGAAACAAAAATTTGATTTCTTCAATGTTTTGGTAAGAAGAGTGGGAGAAATGGGTGGAGTGGAGGGTATTGGCTCGATAAAATATTTTTTTATGTTTTTAGAATTCAGCGAAGAATTTAGGGTAAGGGGCGGCAAGCTTCATCTTCGCCCCGGGTGCCGAATATGCACGGTACGCCACTGCAAATAAGTGACTCTTTCAAAAATTCCTTCCTGAAATGTGGCAAAGGAAGTGGTGTAGCTAGCCACCGATACTATAAAATGTGATTGAATGCATTTTGAAAATGCATTAGAGCAAATATTTTTGTCATCAGCGTGTTGGCAAAGTTTATAAATAAGATCTAGTATTTGTTTACATTTTCATACATGTATCTATGTAAGTACATATATTGGGTATATTTTTTCTAATATAAAATTGCATACAAACAACGTTAAAAATTTTAATGCCAAAATGTTTTTTTTTAACTTAAGCGATTAGCGCTTGAGACGCTATTTTAAAAGAAGAGTCAAACAGATTAGAAATGCTCACCCCGCGAGATTCATTCATGATGAGACTTCACCTATCATTAGATAGGAAGACATATGAAACAAATTTGTTTAATTTATTGCAGTAAAAATTTGCAGAGCACATAAGAAAATTAAAAATAGCTACAGGCAAAAAAAAAAAAACACAAAAATTCATGAAAGCTGTAAAAAAGCCATTAGGAAGCGATATAATATTTCTATTAACGAAAACTGATGTTGGTGACTTTTGACTAGAATTATATTGAAATTTTTATCGCTAAGGGTTACTATTAGCATTTTGAAATGAGAGAGGTAAGTCGGTTACCAAAGATGCTGCTTAAACGCTTGACCCAAAGGGCTCGCTTACTGACCTTAAGGAGGCCCCAAGGTTCCAAAATGTTTTGTGGGTATGTGTATGTTTTGTAGGAAAAGAAAACAGGAGGTAATACCGTCAGTATAAATGGCAAAAGCCCTTTTATCTAATTTTATAGTTTTTTTGTTTTATCATCATTTTATTAGAAGATGCACTTTTTCAGTTTGTAGCCTCTGGCCCTGCAGATTGATCTAAATTCGCCCGTGCATTATAAACAAGTAAGTATAATAAAATAACTAAAGCTACGATGATGTTGCCCACGTCATAGTACCTTGAAAAATAGCTCCACAGCCCAAATTTCAACTCCCTAAAGGGTCGGGTTCCTGAGGAAGATACATATTTTTGGTATGAAAATAGCCGTTTTTAGTCAGTCTTTAGGATTGTTGTTCTTAAACCCCAAAAATCCCGATTGTTTAAAGTTATGGATGTCCCTTTTTTTACCATGTCATCTACTATACATAAAAAATTCTAAGCCCCCTAAGGCTTTAAGACCTTTTTTTGCGACCCGATTAAATGAAATAGGTCTTAAGGAACGCCCATAAACTAGTTAGGCGTTTTTCTTTTTAAATTTGGACCTCCCCTCGGTGAGATTTGGTGAGATCTGACGAGACACCTCTCCCCCTCCCCTCTGGTGAGACTTACCCGTTTTTTTTAAATACAAAATGAAATTTAATTTATAAGTTTTAATTTTATTTTGTTTCATGGCACTAGATACCTACTTGTTAACTCTATATATGTATGTACATATGTAGGTACTACATTTTTTTCAGTTAAATACGAGAAGAAAGAAGATTTAAAAAGTTGACGTGAGATTTTCATTGAACCCTCTCTCTCTTAGTGAAATTTCGCCGGACCCCCTCCCCCATTTTTTGACTCACGTAACTTATGGACGTCCCCTTAATAAAATATGATAACTATGAAAATGGTGCCCCAAACTCGAGGTTTTTTCACAATACCAAGACTGATTTTATTTTGTATCTTTTAACATCCTTTTAAATGAAACTGAAAATAGTTGACAGTGGCGTACCTAGGGAACAGTTTCCCCGGGCGCAACGGCTTGGGGGGCAGCAAAATGGTCCTTGATTTTAAGCATATTTAAGTAATTTTGTGGAACTTTTTTTTTTTTGGTGCTATCTTTCGGATGTTTTCTAATAATATTACTAAAAAACACTAAATATGCAATTAAAAAAAAAGCCCCCACGGAAATTTTGAAATCATTTTTCGAACTAATAAACACTCAAGTTTAGCACAAATTTTTTTTGGAAAATTATCCTTAATAATCATTGAATTTCATAAAGTAGAGTCATCTCAACACTCGTTTACAGATATGAAGCTTGGAATTAAAAATTCGTTTTCTTATAATTTTTTTTTCAACGTGGGGTCGTGAAAGACCCAAATGTACCGGATTGTTAAACAAATGAAGTGGTGCCGCTTAGGCTTAAAACCCAGTGTGTGGTACTGCTTTAAATTTTATAGCATTGTCTCGCAAACTTTTACGCAATTCAAAAATTTAAATTCATATTGCTTAAAAACGACTTGAACGATTTTGATAGAAAATTTGACAGCTAAGTTTTTGTACTAACAAGACTGTTCGAAAGGCGTGGCATCGTTCACAGTATTTATATCAGAGAATTTACTTGATGATCGATATGAAATTTGGTATGTCAGATCCAATGTGTGAAATTTGGTTGCATTGATTTGAGTAGCTCTCTCGTTTTTAAGTTTTTGCTTACATATCGTTACCTTAATATAGAAAGGCCCTAACTAACATTTTTTTCAAAATCGAGTTTTTTGTAGATTTCGGTAGGTCAGCCACTAACACACCATTGATAAAAAATTGTGTGTGCTACGATTGAAAATAAACCAATTACAAGCAAATGAAAAAAAGCCATATATCACTTTAATACTACAAAACTTTAATTTTTAATAAGTTTTTTTATTCTCCTGTAAAGTAAAAAAAGTGCTAGATAGGGCCTTTCTATATTAAGGTAACGATATATGGAAGGTACGACGTCTTCTTGTCAAGTTTTTGTTTAATGATTGTTCGAACTATTTCTAGTATGATGTGTGAAATTCGATAGCATTATATTAAAAACCACCCACAGTAAAGCGTTTTCAACTGTTTCATTGAGCATTAAAATGTTTGCTTGTAGGAGAGCTACACCGTTCCTTCAAAATATTAACATACATTGAGTGGATCGAAACGACCATCAAGCCACTCACCACGTTGCGAGTCCATAGAGCCCGTGTTCACAAAAACCACAAATCAAATCAAAACAAATCGATACACCAAACAGGAGAGGTGAGTGCTGCACTTGCAAATAAATCACAGATAGAATGTTCCACAAGTTCAAGCACTCGAAGTTTATTACATTCGGAAGTTTATATGATGATCGCTTCAAGTGCACTCATGCAGACTTCTAATATGTATGTATTTATGTGTGTTTGTATTGTCATTGTTACCACAAATCATGAACGCTCTTTTACGGTATTAAATTTTTGAAATTTGACTTAGCAGTTCGTGAAATAGTCCCGAAAAAAGCTTAGATTTGTATGGGCGGTAGGCGTGTTCATAAACCGATTTTGTCAATTAATAATTGAAGAAGTAAAATCACCTATTGATTCCATAAACAGACAAACGGACATAGCTAACTCGATTTAGGAAATAATCTCTCTGGACTCAATATAAATTCAATTTTGGCACTTAATACAATATTTCCAGCAAGTATCATTTTTGTACATATTTTGCATAGCACTCACTTAAAAAATGCCTTTATTTATTGAACTATTTAGAGTCAGCATTAATAGGAAGAACTTACCGAAAATAGTGTTATTCGGATTCATTGCCACTTGGTTTTTTGCCGCATCGCCAATTAAGCGCTCTGTATCAGTGAATGCCACATACGATGGTGTTACCCTATTGCCCTGATCGTTGGCAATAATGTCGACCTTGCCATGTTGAAAGACACCGACACAGGAATATGTCGTCCCAAGATCAATCCCAACAGCTGGTATTTTAGCCATTTGAATTGTTTACGTTCTGTGATGTGGTGCACCAGTTGTATCCAGTTCAAGGTGAGTTTTTCAAGTTATTTTCGTAAATTACAACAACACCCACAGCATTTGTGGCATATTCAAGAAGATTCATTAATTGCATGCAAATTAAATTATATAATGTTAGTGTTTTTTTATTTATTTGTTTCTGTTTTTAGATCACGCTTACTTGGCGTACGTATCCTTGAGTGATGTTAGAAGGCGAACCTATAGAGATATAGTGATATGATCAAAAAGAGCAAAACAAAGGATAGAACTCGCAAAAACTCGATAGTTTTTTCTCTTTGCAGCTCCACTGCGTCTGCAGTTTAATTTAACTTTTTTAAAAAATTACAAAATTTCAAAATTGCAATAGATAATTGCGCACACTACTTTCACGTCCAACATTCAATTCGATTGCGAAAATAATAAAAAAATCGACCGAAAACGTCGAAATTTGTTGGAAAAAAGCTCAATTTTGTTTGATAAAATTTTGTATGTAAGACTTTTGCTTGATTTTATTATTTAGTTTCTATTTGTAGTTTGTTTTATTTTGCCAAAGTGATGTTTTCGCCAACGTTGCTCAGATCCAAATGATGATCGGAGCAAATATATTTTTATACATTTGCGTTTTTGCATTCTCGAGAGGTGCCCAACGGAGGCCTTCAAACTTTCACTTTTGTGTCAAAAATTAACTTAACTCTCGCTCTTTCGAATAAATTTTGGGCATGTTAAAATTTTACAAAAATATTTTGTGATGAGTATCGCTCTTTGCCCAAATACTTGGTGTTTATTTATTTTATCTCGACATTGCCCCATTAGTATTATTGAAGGTGATTGTACTGTGTTCTCAATAGAGCTATTATGTTCATGCCGTCCAAAGCAATGTTAAGTTAATGCTCTCTACCAGAGCCGTATCTAGGTGTGTGCGGGCCCCTAGGCTAGGGCTACCAGATGGCATACTAAAGTAGCAAAAGTGCTACTTTTGCAAGGCTGTGCTACTTTTCACTCGAAATGTGCTATTTTTGGTTGAAATGTGCTACTTTTCACTACTTTTGCATTTGAAATATTCTTGTAATTTGCTGGGGTTTTCTTGTACAAAGTGAGGATCTTTTTTCTTTTTTTTTTTTTGCTCATCAAAAATTCATCAAAAATATTTGTATGGAATTAAAAAATTAAAAAAATTTTTGCTTTTCATTGCAAAATTGGAATTTTAATTTTGCTTTTCATTACTAAATTGAAATTTTTTGATATGTGCTACTTTTGTAGGCACGCCATCTGGTAGCCCTACCCTAGGCTGAACATTTGGTGTGGGCCCTTCAGGGAGAGGCTGTTGCCAAAAAGATGCAACGAAAATTTTTCGAACACATGAAAACGATTAATGAGATTGCTGACCAAAAAACGTGGTAGAAGTGCAACCTTTAGATAACTAAACTGCAATAAAATGAGACGAACAAGTTTCATTTAAATGATAAAAGTTGACGGGATATGGAATAGCTACAGCAAAAAAATATATATCAAATTAAAAAATCATCGAGAAGATTGCCCGAAAATTATCAGCTTCAAGATCGGTTAAACAAAAGCTGAGATATAAGCGTGGAAAGATTTCATATTTTTTCACGAAGAAAAAAATCTACTCTCTCTCATTGTATTGGAATAGCAAATTACAATGAGAGAGAGTAATAGATTTTTTTCTCTTCGCTACGGCAAGGCTTTGGTACTTAATCAGTGCAATGCTTGAACAAATTTAAAAAAAAAGGAAATCTTTCACCAATCTTTCAGCCTAAGAGTCTTATAAAATCGGTTGGCTGAGGATGACTTAAACGCAAGTCGAAATGCATCCCACAATTTTTTAAAAAATTTTGTTTTTTTATTTTACATATTTTAAACGGGTTTTTTGAAGTTAATAGCGAAGTCACTTAAGGCGGTTCTTGGTTTTTATTAAATTAATTAATTTACCTTAATATTTTAAATATTGCTTAAAGTGTCAGAATTTAAGAATTAAGTTTGGAGAACTTGTGGTTCGAGCAGGATGGTGCAACCTCTTTCACACACAGTACGACAGAGAAAGTTCTGAAGCAAGAGTCTACCTGTGCCGTTTAACCTCGTTTTGTAAATACAGACTTTTCATAACAATTTATTGAATATTTATTTATATTTTCCGGCAAAAAAGGGGGTAGATACGCAAAAACTTAGATCAAATTATATACTGTTTAAAAAGGAATAAATTAAGCTTTCTTAACATGCTAAAATAATTATAGGTCATTGACACATTTCTTGGAAATAATAAGGTTTTTCAAAAAAAAAAAAAATTGGTCGAAATTTCAGAAAAATCGTAATATCTCCTAAATTATAGGTCAAATTTCAAAACTTTGCTTACTATTACTGTAGGCCATTAAATTATCCTTCTTACAACACCCATATTTTTCATTTTCCATTCAGGGGTTCCCATCTTATAATCATTTTTTCAAAAACTATATCCGTAACTTCCAATGTCTATATCTCCGATCTAGGTCCGAGCGACTTTTTTTTTAATTTTATATTTTTTTTTATTTTTAACCCTCTATTACCCCTAAAAAAATAAATTGATTTGGAGAAGGTCAGCTAAAGTAAACTTAAGCCAATTCAAATTGTCAGAAGAGAGCTTCCACAGTAAATTTCAGAATCATAATCACAACAAAAAATCACACGCGCAACATGAAATAGTTTTCTCCTTAAGCCCAATTTCCATGTAATCTTATCTTATCTTATCTTATCTTATCTTATCTTATCTTATCTTATCTTATCTTATCTTATCTTATCTTATCTTATCTTATCTTATCTTATCTTATCTTATCTTATCTTATCTTATCTTATCTTATCTTATCTTATCTTATCTTATCTTATCTTATCTTATCTTATCTTATCTTATCTTATCTTATCTTATCTTATCTTATCTTATCTTATCTTATCTTATCTTATCTTATCTTATCTTATCTTATCTTATCTTATCTTATCTTATCTTATCTTATCTTATCTTATCTTATCTTATCTTATCTTATCTTATCTTATCTTATCTTATCTTATCTTATCTTATCTTATCTTATCTTATCTTATCTTATCTTATCTTATCTTATCTTATCTTATCTTATCTTATCTTATCTTATCTTATCTTATCTTATCTTATTCCATATCAGGGATATTTTGTAAAAAAGAAAAAGCAAGCGAACAGAACCTAATGCGCTTGGAGAGTGCGAGAGTGAATAGCATACATTTGCTATCTTTATAGCATGTGATGTCCTCCCTGATATTTGATAAGATAAGATAAAATCACATGGCAATTGGGCTTGAACCAAATTATCACGTTTTGTCTTACTCTAGGGCTACCAGATGACCTGCCTACAAAAGTAGTGTATGTCAAAAAATTCCAATTTTCGAATGAAAACCAAAATTTTTTTTAGTCTCATAAAAATTTTTTTGATGAGCAAAAAAAAAAAAGGTCCTCGTTTGTTACGAAAAACCCCAGCAAAATTAAAAGAATATTTACTTTTACTTTACAATGCAAACATCGAAAGTAGCAAAACCATCCTAAAGTAGTGCATCTCAAGTGAAAAGTAGCAAAGCCCTGCAAAAGTAGCACATTTGCTACTAAAGTATGCCATCTGGTAGCCCTATCTTACTCGATTTTGACATTTGTGGTGGAAGAAAATATTAGAAAAAGACGCAACATTTTGCAGTGCAGTAATCATGTTAGTCAAGGTTTACACGAGGAAACTTTTTCAGCAAAATTTCCTTGTTTGTAGGCAAGAGGGGAAAAGCGAAAGGGACGAGGTAAAAAATTCGTCATATGTAGCAAACGCGGTACAAAAATCACAAAAGAGAATGGACAAGAATTTGTCTCTCAGACTTTCCTAGTGTAAACGTTGACTTACATAATTGAAAGGGAACATAATAATAGTTGCGTTCCCGTACAATAATGCATTAGTACAATTTGCAGGTTTTTACAGGATTTTACCCAAAAAGCGTTCCCGTACACGAAAAACCTGTAAGTGAGCACGAAAATGAGAGAGTAATTTATGTTCTCTCATTGTAGGAAGTTACAGGTTTTTACCCGATTTTTGTGTGTAAACTCATTAAAAGTGTCAAACTATCAGCTGTTCTATGTTGTGCAAGCTGAATTGTAAACATTGAGTTTATTTTGACTATTTTTATTTTCCATTTTATTCTTTGCGTTCATAGAATTGAATTTATTGTTCAACTACATTCAATTTAAGATGTTTATTTATTGTCTGGACTAAGAAAATTAACTTTTTGCACCAACTAAATTCAAAAATTTTTGACGTTTATTCTCGTGCTAAAAAAATGGTTTTTTACGTTCCTGTACTTTTTACATTATTTCTATTTCACAGAGCGCAATTTTCTTATTCTCACGTGTTTGACAGTTTTACAGGATTTTACCCAAAAAGTTCTGGAACGAAGCTAATATAACTTTGAGTGCTGGCAGCACTGTGCTGACATAAATTATTTTTACACTTTACTCCGGCTATTTTATTCGCAGTGTTGACAAAATGTGTTAATTTCCGTTTTTAATTAATAATTATGTGTAAATTAAGTCTTGCAATAACGCACAATTTTAACTAAAGCTCAGAAACTGATTTTTTGAAAATGGTAAGTGCAGAAAAAGAATATTTGCTGCGAAAAAGAAAAACTGCTGCGAAATGGAAAAATTGTTCACCTAGTTATTATTATAATTATTAATAACTTTAACTAAAAATAGACGCATGCCAACGTTGCGGTACAACGCAATGCTGTTGCCCAAACTCTCAGCCGTGTTGTGTGCCTATGTGCCGCTTGTTTTCATTCATAGAGAATCCTTTTTCAATTTCGATTTCCACTTTTTCTATAGGCCGTGCTTGGCGCTCAGCTAGTAGTCACACTGGTTATGGTCAGTGTTATACAGAAATTTAATGCACACTTTTCTTTTGCCAAATGGATACTTTGCTCTACCGGCCTATATCGCTACCTGCATCCGACAGATGATATATTGCGCATCAAAGCTGGTGTGCCGAAAGAGAAACCAACAAAGGGTAACGGCAAGGGTAAATATTATGTGGGTGAAAAGAATTCCCCTGGACAGTTTCATATACCGCGCAATATTGAAGTGGAGCTGGAAACCGTGGCAGTGACGGAACGTGATGTCATACATTTGCGTTATTTTACCGAATATCAGTGGCTCGTAGATTTTAGTATATATGCTGGCATCGTTTATGTGTTCTCAGAGGTGAGTGAAAAGGAATTGTTGGTGTTGATTTCAAAAGAGTTATTAAATAATAAACCATCCAGCCAATTAATCAGATCCTATTACTGCAAAGTAAGCGAGGGAGAAACAAGTACTTTGCTTTAGCAACAGCAAGAAGACTGCAAGATTCAAAGGCATTTTTCAAAAACTTAACATATTTCTAAAATCCCCAAGAATCATGTTAAAAATTATTATTTATTACATATTTCGATACGTTGAACAAAAAATATATGTATTCCTTTTTATGGTGAAAATGTTTTGAATGAAAATGTTATTTTTATCATGTATGTAAAGAGATTGCATTAGAAATACTCTGGAAAATTCATACGGGCATTAGACTCAGCTCATTTTTATATTAAATTAACATACAAAATATTACTAGTGCGTGCCTTCAACTTCTTAGAAATTTCCATATTTAAACCTGCGCCACATAATTTCAATTTTATTTTACATTTTTATCCACAGATATTTCACTTTTATTTTCCACTTAAAAATGAGGTTAATTTGAGTATGGTTTGGTGCCTTTTAGTCATATTCTTTGCAATGTAAGTTGTGTCATTTTGCATAATTTTTAACAATGATAAACAAATCTGCTTTAAATTTCAGCAAACTTATGTCGTCCTTAACAGTGCTTTATTTTCAAAGCGAAGAATCAATCGGTGAACGTTCCATGGTGATTGTTGCATGCTTAGTTTATTTATTGATTGCCATGATTGTGCTAATTATTGATGAAAGAATTCTGGAAACAGGTTTGGAGAGTGCCTACGCTAGCTTTAACGAAAGTGCATCAAAGTTCCTTAATGAGCAAGGACTAAAGTCATCGTGCGTATTTTGTGTTATAATCTTAAATTAAAAAAGAAAATTTAATTTAAAAACTACTTTCAATAATGAAATTTTTTTTTATACTTTAGTGGTCCTGCATCGAAAATCGTGGTCAAGTTCTTTATTGCATTGGGCTGCGGTGTACTTGGTGCATTGTTTACATTTCCGGGACTACGTATGGCCAAAATGCATTGGGATTCGTTAAAATATTGTAAAGGAAATCGTTTGATGCAAATTTTATTAAATGTTAGTTTTATTTTACCATTTATATTGGTCGTTTTGTGGATACGCCCTGTGAGTCGTGATTACTTAACTGTGCGCGTCTTTGAAGGTATGGACAAACCGCTGTAAGTAATACCAAATTAAATTTAACTTAAACGCAAATAAATTTAATTAGTGCGCCATATATCTTTTAATTTACATTAGTGGAACAATGAAAATGAAATAATTTAATTACATGTCAGCGGCCAAAGTAATTTTTAGACAGATAATTTTTTCTATGCCAAACTGATTCATCTGAAGCAAGTTAGGACAAACTAGTTTTTAAGCAATACGAGATGTAAACCCAGAAAAGCAGCCGAAGGTTGCAGACTAACCAGGTCTTAATGCAGAAATACTGTCGCTAGTTAAACCATTGTTGAACATACATGAATATTTTTGAAAAAGAATATTAATTTTCTTAACCCACTGACTGCAAATTACACCATCCTCAGCTCAGGGTTTGCATTCCATAATGTGTCCAACACTAGGTTCGCTAGCCACAATATTTTTACATTAAAGCCTGGATAAATAAAAGGCCGCGACCCAAAGTATACATCCTTCTCTAGCCACAGTATTGCATTAAACATTTTTAAAAATTTAAGAAATATTTTCAGGCTAAAACATCAATACTTTGACCTAACGCGCAAACTATATATCATTTTTTGCGTTCCATTCATTAACTCAAATAATATTTTGTTAATTATTGAAGAAAATCTCAGTGTGGATAGAACTGATTTTTTCGCGATCTACTCAAATATGTAAACTCAAACAGGTACACTGGTTTCTAAATTCTATTTGAATTTTTTTAAATTGGTGGTTCAGAATCTATAAATTCCAATGGTAAAAACACGTTTATGTCCATTCTTCCTAACTATATCCTCCCACTTTCTTCAAAGTGTATCCAAATTAGCGCCACATTCAGTTTTTCAGCTGTAGCAAGTACGCTTAGTAGTACGGCACAATGTTTAATATAATCTAGCAATTAGTTTGGGATTGAATGACGCTTTTCTAAAGTTACTTAGCTAATATGTGTTGGAAAAGAAATTGTCTTACGTTGTTTATTTATTTGCAGTCTTAAGCCGCATATTTTCGAGACCCTACGTTTATTACTTGTTGTGCTTGTGGTTTTGTTACGTTTTGCTTTGTTGCCTGTCTATCTGCAATCATATCTGAATATAGCACATGATAAAATTGAAGATTTACGAAAAGAAGCCGGACGAATAACAAATATCGACTATCAGAAAAAAGTATTACTTTAAAATATTATCAGTTACCAAGTATATTTTTAATTATAAAAGTTATCTCTCTTAACTGTTGCAGATATCATCAATTTTTTACTATCTCTGCGTTGTGACATTACAGTTTGCTGCGCCTTTAATACTCTGTTTGTATCTCACTTTAATGTACAAAAGTTTAGGCGGTTTCAGCTGGACTGGTATATTTCGTGAGAGTGTTTTACAAAATGAATGTGCTGATGATGATGCGCCCTCTACACAAAATAATATGAATGAATTTTTTGAAGGTAGCGGTGCTGTTGAAACTGGTTTAGGTGATAACGCTGATACTGAATTTAATATTTTAGAATCAGCACAATCGTTACAGGCGTCATTGTCTGGCTTAAAAAATGTAAGCATTTTAATTAACATAGTAAAAAATCAATTTATTACTTTTTTCGCCACAGGTATTCTCCACTGAAGTTTATAAAGGTTTCTTAGGATTCGCCACTTGGTGGAGCTATTTTACACTTTTTGCTACTACAACATTGGGCGTTTTTTATCAGTCATATTTTAACAAAACATAAACAAAAGCAATATCTGAACTCCAAATCGTTTTATAGTAATTAATTTTAAAGTAAAATAAAGTCCACCAAAAGTAGTTAGTAATTTAATAGCAAAACTGTCTAGTTTTTACTGTACATATGTACTTTGAAAGTTGGCAAAATCTCAATAGCTTCTTTTAGGCATTGAACCCGAAATTTCTATGAAATAAAAAGGAGACAGCCAAATTTTATATAAAATAAACTCTTTTAGTTACTGTGAAGCATCCATTAGAAATTATGTATGTTATGAAACAGTTGAAAGACCCTGTTTTGCATTGAACTCAAAATATCTTCAAACTCTTTATTCAAGGAAAAATACAACCAAAACGAAACGTTTCCATTGGAAACTCTGTACAACATATGCTGATATCCTAAAGACCCCAAACAATTCAACATTTGTTGTCAACTGTTGCACTTTGTACAATTAGGGTCTATTGTTTTTTTGGTGTAGGTAAAGTTACCCAAATTATCAAAAACAAAAAAAAAAAAAAAACTAATAAATCATTTCACTTAGAAAAGAACCAACATTTTTAGCGCTAATTTTAACTTTTTTGTACCATTTCAGTTCTTGAACGAGTTAAAGGAAAAAGGGAAAATCTTCTGTAAAAATTTTAGTTAAAAAATTCCGATTAAAAGCTAAAATCCCTTATGAGACTTTTTAGCTAATTTTGGTTTTATTTCTGAGCTATTTTTTTTAGGGATTTTATCTCAGCTTGAGACTTAAAAATTGTTCATTAAATTGCAACACTTCAACGACTTAGGCTCTTTTCCCCTTTTGCAATAGAAAGGTTTCAATTAAATTCTCTTGAATATTTTGGAAGATAAACTCGTTTTAGTCTTAAGTGATTTATTAATAAATTTATCAATACTGTATTCAAATCAGGCGGCAGAATGTAAATAAAAACACCCTAGCAAATATATTCTATTTTAAAACATTGATTTAAATTAGAAACATTTGTCACATTTATTGCTATTTGGGTGCCTTACAAGCCATAAAGTTTATTTTAAGCTGCTTATTTCGAGCTCGTTACCTTTTTTTTTTCCTTCGATACATTTTTTTCTTGACGTAGTAAAGAAATGCTAATTTATTATTTAAATCATTAAATATTTTTGTAATACACTGTTGTATTTTCGTAATATAATTTGAATGTTGAGAATATAAATATATAAATACGATTATAAAAAAAACAAAAGTTTTGCAAATCCTTTATAAATGCAATTTGAATTCTAATTTTAGTTTGCATATTTAAACTTTATATACTAAGTTGATAATTTTTAAGCTTAATATTTAATTCATTGCATTTAAATCATTGGCTCTTGTTTGTAGACAGCGTGATACGCATTTCGTATTAATACATACGGAAAGCAAGACTCTAGTAGATCCATTGTAAGAAACGGTGATTGTTTTACAATTTCATCTAAAAGCAAATAAATTGACTCCCGATTACGTGTAGTCTCCTTATCGGATTCCTGGCCGAGACGTAGTAATGATGAACTAGCTAAAGCTAAGAATTCCTTCATACGATCTTCGATATCATTCTGGCCACAAATTGTAAAAAGTGCACCAAAAATGTTATTTATTGCAGCAGCCATGCAATGTGTATTATTCGAATGACCATCGATTGAAGCACGGTAGAAAGAGTTTTCGTTGCGCGCCAATTTTGGTATAGAAACAGCTACAAAAACCATTAGTAAACAAGATATCAAATGTTCACCTTCATCAAATTCTGGTTTTTTTGATTTTAAAGTAGTCGCCAGTGTTGGATCAACTTTACACATTAAACCAGCTGCGGAAGCCATTTCGGAGGCTACACGTATTTGATCACCACCTGGTAAATGCTCTTGGAAATCCTTCACCGAACTAAGTAAAAATGGAATGCGTCTCTCTAGTACATCAACAAGTGCTTCGTGCACCAGATTTCTAAAACACAATATCACACCAATTATTGTCATACGCTGTAAGACGCGATCAACATCTTGTAACCGTTTAAATTGTTCCTTCATCACTTCAGGTTTGTCAAAACTTGTGCGTAATGTAATAAGCACTTCCTTATTTGTGCCTACCAATGACTTTAATTCTTGCACCTGATTAGCAATGTGCCACATTAAAGTTTCATTTAATGATTTAATACCATATGGACCAACAAGTTCAGCTAATGCGCGCAGTTCATTTAAGTCGGAGAACTCTTGTGGATTAAAAGGTACCCATCCTTCAGGTGAAATCGGTACAAATGCTTTTTGATTCATAGAAAATACAATATTACCAGCAGAAACACGTCGTAGTAAAACTTCGCTGTACCTAGAAATTTATATAATATTTAATATGCATTTATATTTATCAGTTCGGTAAATAAAGCTGTCTTTAGTTTTGAATTAGGATAGTTAGTGCAAAGTTGACATTTAGGCTATTTGGTGGTCCGACTTTTTGAATTTTAAAAGTGGTGTAGTACAATACAGTCAAGTTTAGCAACTCAAAAACTATGAATGCATCATTTCATTAACGCGTGACAGTCTTTTGTTACTAAATTCGACAGAATCACCACTGAACGAAAGGAATTCCTTAAGGAAAAAGAAATAGCCGCCAGATAATAAATCAAATACATATTAACCTAAATTTCAACTTGGTAGCAACAAAAAACCTTACATATATGTTCTCTTTAAATAAGAACTTCAATCTTACCAAGTATTGTATAGAGCTGCAATAGTTTTCTCTCCATGCGAATCTAGTGCTTGTGTTTGTTGTAACAAACAATTGTTGAATACACGTGTTATGTCGATATGTACATAATTTTCCACTGTTTGTAAGACATTCATGTAAGCGCGTACAGAAGCCAATAACTCTGAGGGTTTTGCAATTTCCATTGTCTCTTGATTGAACATCACCATGCCAACTAAATCACGCGAAAAACGGTGCTCCAAATTTTGACAAAGATACTCGCGTGGAGCAAAAGCAAATTCCCATACATTAACTGTTGGGCAATAATTGATAGCAAAACAGAGCTCTGTCAGCGCCATATGCAATTTATCCATGGTAGTTAGATCTTCACGCGTCTTACGATACGATTCATCACCAGGTTTTCGTATATCATCGAATTGTTTCTTGGATTTATCTTTCTTCTTACGTGCATACTGCACTGACACAATTTTGGCACAATGTTTTGGCAACAGAGCATCTGCCATTGTGCACTGTTCGTCGCAAATCGTTGTGATGATATTCTTGGCCTCTTTAGCCATCTCCTCTAGAAATATATTGACAACACTTAATGAACGTTCGCGTATGTGATGACGCTCTTCTGGGCACATTTCATGTGTGCAATTTTGAAAATGACTACAAATAAGTGGAAAAGCAATAATGTAACGATTTTGCGCTGGAAATTCCAAACACATGTGAAATTGATCATCAAACATTTTACTATAAAAACAAAAGATGCTTAAATCAGATGTTTCAACAAGGATCTCATCTAAATTGTCTACTACGCGCGTATGAAAAACCATAGAGTCGAGCAAACGTGCCAAGTCTGCATGTTCCGTTATGCGAAGTGCAGCTTTTCCCACACTCATGTACGTCTGCAAGCGGAACCAATCCAATCGGAAAGCTCGAAAATCGAATATTTCATTTTCTTCCACTTGCTTTACACTCAAATTGAATGAAGTGTTGTAAAGTGAAGACAGTATAACACTTTCATCTTCTGGGCACACTTGTAAACTTTGCATGCGTATATTTAAGTCGGTAGAATCGAAGCCGGACAAATATTGCACATAATAGCGTTGCATGACCTGGCTGTATTTACGTACAAGTGCACGTAACTCTTCCATGTGGAATAAGAGTTCTGGCAACTGCCGATCGACCAAGTCTTCATTACTTTTTCCTAGAGTGAAAAAATAGTATATTTTGTACTCATTTTAAAGGTTAATGTTTTTTAATAAATATTTTTAAAATAATTGTAAAACCAAAATGTGGGTAACAGTTTGTATCATTGTAGGATTGATAGTAGCAGGCACTAAAGACTAATTCGAGGCTAACAAACTGATGGCCAATTTACCTTTGTCGTACGATACCACTCCTAGGTCTCAACTTTGAATGAGATGAAGTATACTTAGTATGAATTTTTTTTAATTTTATACAGATAGTTCACACTTTATGGCATTGTTAAATTCAAACCAAGATGACTTAAATGTAACTGGCTATGTTAAACATCATTCCTAAAGTGATTCGACAGATTTCAACTGACAGCTTATTTTTTTCGAAGCTCTACGAAGCTCTATATTAGGTTCCATCTTGTCAAAAGCTAAACGAAGTCTTGTAGTAAAGTCGTCTGTAACCCTATTTATTTCTTCAGAGATTTCTTACCTTTTTATTTTCAGTCTTATGAAAGTAAACGGACAAACTTTGTTTTCAGTAGGTTATAACATAGTTATTGCCAATAAAGATTGACGTTGGAGCTCAAGTGGAACATTGCATATGCAGCCTAATACTCCGTATGTTTTTCAAAAGTAAATGTGTCATTTTTTGTTTATCTTCAAAGGTCTTAAGAAAAGTTCGCATTGAAATACAACAGGAAAGTTTTATTCTATTATTTTAGTTTATTCTTCAACTACATATGGTGGTATTGCAAGTAAAAGTCCAATTTATTTTCTATAAAAAAGGTAAATCACTTAATTTAATATTTTCTTTATTCAAATAATGGGGCATTGTCTCATTAGATTCTGTGAATAAACTTATGTCTAATGTCTATCTTAAAGAATATTCGTATTAATACTTTGTAAAAAATTATAATCTTATGCAATTTTTCAGCTTACCTTTATTCTTTAACAGTGGTGGGTTATCATTGTGCCGCAAAAGCCACAAAATCTCATCGCGTGCCAAGCACAAGCCAATAAATATAAAAATCGCCTTCGGACCAAGTAAACCAGGTTGATCTGTCATTATGAGAGCTAGTTCTTTTAAAGCAGTACGCAGGAATTTGCGACGTTCGCGATGCATCAACGCAGCCTTTTGAACGGCGGTACTGTAGGCATCTTTTACCTCATTAATGCGTTTGCTATACCCCTTAATACTGTCAAAGGTATTCTGAATATATTGATGAATCTGTATTACTTCATCACGAAAAAGTGCTACAACCCAGCTGGATTCCAAAGCAGATAACCAAATCTTATTAACTTCTGGGTATTGTCCTAACATTTGGTGATTTAGTAATAGGCCAAAAATAATCCAACGATCCATAGCCTCTAATGAAATATATTCGCAAGACATGGTATCCGTACGTACTGCCTTTAACAATATAGCCGGATTACCGACCAAGCTTAGCTTTTGCATTTCACGCCATTTATCAGCGGGTAAATTACGCAACGGATAAATTTGTGTAAGTGAACGTAGCGCATTTGTCAAGAGACGATGATGTGGTATAAACTCTTCCGAGAGCTTTTTCAACGGGACCTCATAGTCGAGGATCATTTGACCCAGACGTGGAAAACCCGGATCGGCCTGATTATGCTGCAACTCATGGGCGGCATTGTACAGCCCAAGTACCGCTTTACGATCTTCCACACGAGACAGCACAATCATCAACGAAACATATGTTACCACAAGATCTAAGTAATTTTTGGTCAGTTCAAAGTTTAGCGTAATATCCAAGTGTATTTGGCAAGCATCCATGGTGGTAAGCAATTCACAGACATTATCCTTAAAATCCAGTAAATCAACGAAAGTGTGATAGTACAGCGATAAAGATTTGATAATTTCGGCCTTGATGTTAACGATAGCATTGAGACCCTTTACATCAATGTTTGGGAAACGTTTAACAATGAATTTAATCGATGACTCCAAAGACTTTTCCGACAAAAATCCAGGTTTTGATTTTGTGTCACCACAGGCCTTTTTTATATTATAAATTCGTGTCAAAATGCCTACGCCGCGGTCATTTAATATTATAAGTTTTTCAGCAATTTTTTGCTGATTTGGATAAATGGGGCGTGCCATTGTATGGGAGTTCAATTTTATATTTTTTTTTTCACACTATGGTACACTATAGCAATTGCACTGGCCCCACCTAGAAAATTTCGTTAAACTTTCAACGTAGCAATTCCAGCAATAAAACAATTTGTTTTGGGAAAGAGAATAAAAAAGTTATTTCTAGTTTTCCACTACAATATAACGACATCTCCAACTTTTTTAAGTGCTTATAAATGTATTTTTTTCGCGTATAAAAACCATAAAATATACAGAAAACCGACCAGGCATTTACAAAAATAATTGACTACTGAGTGACAGCGCTTTGATAGCCAACTGTTATCGATAACAAAGCATTCCGATACGGGTTGCATGTTGCGTTCGAAACCAAATGACAGTCTATCACATCTGTCAAAATTCGCCGATTATCCTCTATCGCTCATACGAGTTTTTAACAACGATGGCGTACTCTGTGAATTGAGGTCCTTAAAAAGCTCTGCACTAAGCTTGTCCTGAATTAAGAAAGTGCAGGAAGATCGCAATGCATATTGTGGGACTTTTATATCAGAGCGTATACATCACTTTTTTTTTAAATTGCAAATGTCATTAGACAGGTTCAAAATATCTATGATAGAATAATAAATGCTGCTTAATCAAAAAGTAGTGAAAATCAGCTGATCGACCAAAACAAAAAGTGATAAATTTTTTTTAATTCAATTTGAGTTTGTGGTGAATAAATGTTCAATAAAAATTAATTAAATTTTAATGACTCAATGATTTGATAAAATAAAAATATAGGCCCATAATAATAGTTGCAAAACTTGCGTTAAATTATGAGAACATTTTAAAGAATAGATTTCCCTGCATTATTGACAGAAAATATTGTAGACACAGTGAACAAAAAGAATAATAAAAAAATCGAATATATGAGGCAGCGTGGCGTAATGGTTAGGACTGTGAACTCATAGCCCACAGTACGTGGGTTCGAATCTCGCCAAAGCCAAAGCAGGAAAACGTGCTTTTAAATAAATACAACCAGGTTCTAAAGTAAAATTTATTTTCATTAATCCCGTAGATCCCTTAAAGTACAAAATTTCCTTTTTTTTTTTTTTTCTATGGACGAGCGAAAGTGTCGACGATGGGTTTGAAGCTGTAGCTTGGAGTTGCACAACTCGTTCCACATTTGCCAAAAACACTTCGAGCACAAAAATTTAACCATTGCAGTCGAGTAACTGGTAAGGGGACGTCCATAAATTACTTGAGGTGTTTTTTTGAAAATTCGGACTCCCCCCTCCCCTTGGTGAGATTTGGTAAGTTCTGGCGGAACCCCCCTCCCTTCCGTGAGACTTTCCTTATCATTTTTAGATGTAATCTGCTATAAAAATGTATACTCTCTGCATTAAAAAGTCGACGGGAGATTTTCGTTGACAACCCCACCCTCTTGGTGAGATTTTGCCGGACATTCCCCCCTATTTTGACTCACGTAATTTATGGACGGCCCCTAAGACATACCAGCTTGATCAAAAAGTTTTAGGACTCGTCACCGTGTGGCGCTCTCGTTCGTCCGATTTCAATTCTCTTTTTTTTGTTGTGTTGGTAGAAGTGTCATGGACGTTATGTCAAATTTTCAGCTTGACAGCTTGACATTTCTTGAAGTGACGCCGTATTGTGTGCATCTACTTTTGTGTGTGGTTTCGATTTTTTACAAAAAAAAAAATGTCATCAACTTTGCAGCAACGAGTTTGCATTAAATTTTGTGTTAAAAACGGATTTAACGGTGCGCAGATTACTGGTGACGAGACGTGGATTTACGAGTACGACACGCAATCCAGACATCAAGCGAGTGAATGGCGTTCACCCAATGAGCCGCGACCGAAAAAACCACGTCGTTTTCAATCGAAAAAGAAGGCGATGCTCACGGTTTTCATGGACTACAGAGGTGTTGTGCATCATGAATTCCTCCCAGAAGGTCAGACCGTCAACAAAGAATATTATTTGGGCGTTTTGAGACGTTTGCGTGAAGCAGTTCGCCAAAAAAGACCGGATTTGTGGGCAAACAACTCGTGGATTTTGCATCACGACAACGCGCCGTCGCACAATGCGATCATTATTCGTGAGTTTTTGGCCAAAAACTCCATGAATACCGTCCAACATCCACCGAATTCGCCTGATTTGGCTCCCTGCGACTTTTTCCTGTTCGGCCACCTGAAGAAACCGCTCCGCGGATCGCGTTACAGCAGCCGAGAAGAGGTCATCGAAAAATCGAAGATGGCCCTGATGGCCATACCGACGGTCGAGTATAAAAAGGCTTTTGAGGACTGGGTCAAGCGTTGGAATAAGTGCATTGCAGTCGATGGGGAGTACTTTGAAGGAGACAATATCGATTTTGATGAATAAACTTGTATTTTTCATTTTAAAAATAAAGTCCTAAAACTTTTTGATCAAGGTAGTACATATATGTATGTAGTTAAATCAGGAAAATAATCTCATGTTCTAGAATTCTTCGGGTACGCCAAAAATTCGATACTTTACTACTTTTTAATTATATCCTCAATCAAAAGCTATCAGAGCTACAAAATATTAATTTTCAAAATTTTTGTGAAAAAAATTAAAGTTGAACTTTTTTCTTGTTTAAAACTTGTATTTTTTTCATTTTCCTATGTATAAAGAAAAAATGCAAGATCTTTGCCCAAGTAAAGCTTTTGTTTTTCTTGTTCAATAGCTCAAATCCTTTGCTTCTTTTACTATACACTATTATCTGAAACTGTCAAAGCCACTACATAAATATCACTTAAAGAAATTAATGTTTAGTCCAAAAGTTATAATATAATTATAGAGGCGAAGAATTAAAGAATTTTTATGTATTGAACTTTTACCGCAAATGCAGCTGAATCCGTATTGTATTTATCAGTTTCATAAGCTGAATTCTTTTTTTTATAAATTACTGGAGAGATTTAATATAAGTTTCGAATTATAAAAAAACACTCTCCTAAGCTTTGGACGTGATTAAAAAATCTGCAAGTGCAGTTGTGACTTCTTTCATTTCGTTTCCTAGTAACAGTTTTTAAATTGGAAGACCTTGGCCCCCAATCAACCCCCTAGCAATGCCAAAAAATTTGCCATGAAAATTAGTTTCATATAAAAACACGTACTTACCCTAATAAAGATATTCTAAAGATTTCGAAATGAAATCAGCGATACGAGATGCAATCATTATGTCAGCAACATCGATGCAATTGCTTGGTCAACAACCCCTTAAAAACATAAACAATAAGAGTACTTTACTCAAAATCTCTTCGGAAACGCTCATATTTTTCATATGGTAAAACAAAAACATTAACCATGTGAAGAATTATCTTATCTGATGGATAAATGAGTTCCAAGAGATAACAGGAATAAATCGCTGAATGTGAGCAAAATACGGTTTCTGAGGCAGAGAGAGAGAGAGAGAGATTATGTATGTGGGTTTCTATTTTAAAGTACAAATTCAAAATCGGTTAAATTAGACTTAAGAAACTGCTCTAACTAAATGTATTGATTATGGGTGTTTAATGTTATCTAAATTTGAATTATCCTTTCTTTGAATTATACATATGTTTACTAATGGTTAACTCATTATTGATCATGCGCAATGTTGGCAATTTGTTTTTGGAATATAACCAGTAGATTACAGGAGAACAAAGATGACTGAATAACGAAGTTGGCTACTGCAACGAAGTCGTCGACATTGGCACAATAGCAAGAAACTTTTTTACCAGTACACAATTGTCGAATCATCAGAAAATCTTATAAAAAAGCAATTTTATTAAAGTTTATCTAAATTTCATTTCAATAACATCATTGAAGTAACTTTAACTGTAAAAAAAAAGGATTTAAGGGAAATGAAAAAAGTTCGGATAAATTGAGTCGGGTATTAAGATTTTTTCATCACAAAATTTCATACAAGAAACGCAATTTTGCATAGGAAGAAGAGAAGAAAAAAAGGAAAAATGGTGCTTCAAAGATTTTTTTTCCAAAAATTGTCTAGCTTTTTTTTAAGGAAAAATTTACATTTTTAACCCAGACACTTAGAAGTTGTTCTTGAAAAATTATAGAAAAACATAAGAGGAATTATACAAAAGCCCTTAGAAAGGTTTAAAAAAAAAATACAAAAAACTAAACTGACTGCCGTAGTATGAATTGCTGCTGATAATCAACTTCGGAAAATTTCACCGACCAGCTTAAAGTTTTGCCGCATTGGAGCCAACACCATCACATCTAAAAAAAATTGCATTAACTACAACTACAACAACAAAACTGGCACCTGTTTCCCCGACGTGCACTATCGCCGGGGTAACAACAACAACAACAATACCGCTAACATCTGTAGAAGATAAATTTGGAGTAAATAAAAAAACGCCAATACGTTGTCGCCATACGTTCAAGAAAAAGCCGCACTACTGAATCTGAAAGGCCAGCAACAACAGCACAAAGTGTTCGATCTTGGTCTTCGTTTTAATTCTGTTGCCGGTACTGCAGACATTATCTCCCCCGCCATTGTGAACGATACAACGAGAACGCCGTCGAATCACCTTCTCGCCATCTCGCCAACACGTTCGCCATTGCAGTCAATTATTGTTTCGGTTTCAAATCCGATTTCTATTTCAGCATCGGCTACGCCTAATGCAAGTAGCAGTGGCGGCGGTGCACACTTCACCAGCAGTGACAGCGGCATTTCCTCGATTATATCGTCTACGCCGTCGCTGTCCCAATTATCATCGCCACCGCCGCCGCCATCTTACACATCGGGAACAGCAGCAGCAGCCGCTGTTGTCGCCTTTTCACTGGTTAATGTTGCGTCCACAATCACGACGACGACCACACCATCAGCCAGTATTAGCCACCACAACAACAATAACAGCAGCAACAGTTGCACACCCGGAAGCGGTGGCAGTGGGAGCGCAGGTCGTTGTAGTCCCATTTTAGTATTAGCAGCTGCTGGTTGCAATGGACTCTCATCTTCAGCAGTTACCACCAAGCCATACAGCAGCTTGTCTCCAACTCCGTCGACAGCTGCAAACAACTTCCTGTATGGTATAGAACGCACATCACCAGCATTGGCTATGCTCAGCAGTAGCGGCAGTAATATATCCGCCGCTGCTGCTGCCGCCACAAATAAATCGAAGACGATGAGCCCTATACCAAGTGGCATCTCGATCTCTGCTTCCCTCTCAACATACAACCAAGGTATTACCGGTACTGCAACAACCAATACGTCGCAGACGTCACCTGCAACAAATTACTTGAGCACTATGAAGTTGCTAGGACCAGCTGCTTCCATTGATTTGGGCACTGCTTCACCTCTACTACATCGTAATTATGGTAGCATTAAGGGATTCAGTTTTCGGCGTAGCTTTGATGACAAAATGATTACACCCATTAGCAGTCAAAGTGCAACATTTTTATCGCATGTTCCACCGACAACGCACTTTTTGCATCATCAGCAACAACAGCCGCCTATGTACCCACAGTTCCACCATCCGCATCCCCAGCAGCAACAACATCATGTTCATCATCATCATCACCATCATCAGCCGTCGTTACATTACTTACACCATCCAGCATTTTTGCATCAAGCATCGACTTTGACTGCAGCGTCCGCTACCAAGCATGGTCCACATCCACTTTATCCATTGACATCGTCACAGTCATCGTCAAAACTTTCGTATCGCGATGATTTTCTACAGCAGATTGGCTATTTGCCAACGACGCGTATATTTGGTACTCCTAGCAGTATCGATGAGGATAAGGCACAACAAGATTTTTTGTCATTATCGTTGTCGCCGCCGTTAAATCGTCGACGCGATATGCCTGCATTAAGAGGACCATTCGTAAGCTTGTGAGTATAAGCAATTGTGATGAACTTATATACCATTTTGAGTGCACTTTATTGTAAAGTTACGAGTAATTTCAATATTGACGACTTCCCAAATCTTTAACAGCTAAATTTTAAGTTTATTGAACTGTTGGACTAAAATGTCAGTAAAATTTGATAATATTTCCCCAGAGTATATTGATCTTATGCGTGTGTGAGAAGGCCGATAGTTATATGCCAGGCCCCTAATTTTATACTTTTCGATTTAGAGGATCTTTCGTGTAGGACGTATGTGCTTAGTTTCTGGACAAAAATTATAGTTTTAACTAGATCATATTTGGTGTCAAAAACATGTATTGAGTCAGCTAATTTTGTTGACCTTTTTCTCACAATGTATACCTTTTTTTTTAACACAAGCGAAGAGTTTTTTTTTAAGGTTAGAAAATTCTTGATCCTTTGAAGCTGATACCAAACTTTCGTCGCGGACGATGCCACTGTTCAAGAGTAGTGTATTCAATGAAACTTTAAATATTTTACTTCTCAAGAATGTTATTGGGTGTGTCAGTACTGCATCAATAGTTATTTTTGTATTGAACTTGAACTAAGTATGTTTCATGTTCGTTGAATGACTGCCAACTTTTTCCAACACTTAACCCTTTCGCGTCCAGTGTTGCTTATAAACAACTTCAATATTAAGCCTTTTTAAGTGACACAATCGCAATAAATTTTGTAAATTACACACCTTATTGATTGTTTGCAATTCTCAGAATAAAAAAACTTCAAAAAAGCAACCGTTATGTTGTGATCAACAAAATAGTGACCAGATTAATCTAGGAAGCTAAAAATTTCCAAAATACCTTATAAGTCTATATAATAAGCCTGGAAATTAAGAGAAAAATGGTTTCTAGCAGCTGGCCTTGGAGTGGACGCGAAAGGGTTAAAAAACAATAGTTTTACAAGACTACAAATACATACATACTTTTAAGATAAAATTGCTGATCTTGTAGACCAATATCCAATATGCTCATATCTAAAATATTAATGGTTTTCAGTAAAAAAAACTTCTGAAATTTATCAGAATTGTCATATGCAAATTTTCTAAAATTATATGAATTTTATCTCCCCTATGACCGTAGTCAATAATTTATCATTCTTCTTTAACCGTAAGTACTTAGAGACTATAGATCAGTGGTCGGCACCCCATATGCTCGCGAGCAAACGAAGAGAATAAGCGAGAGTAAGCAAACTACAAAATGAGCTGGTTATTTCGTTAATGCACTGCAAAAATGTTTCAAATCAAATGGCAAAAAAATATTTTTTCGCCGAAAATTGTTTTTGCCAAGGCGCAATGCTTAATCTGCAAGCGAGTTTTAGTGATAGTTAATAACTTTCATATAGAAAGCCATTTTATAACTAAAATTCAACCCCTGAATGATGAAATCATATGGAGCGTAAACAGCAAAACGTGCAAACATTTTTCGCAGTGATTGGTGCTTTTGTCATTTCCCTCTCTTTTGAGAGTAAGAAAATATTTGATATTTGCTCTCTGCCGACCACTGCTATAGATATAATGCTGCTTCTGTCAGAAAGAGTACACAATTATTTTTTAAGTACGTATATATATACGTCACTCATCTCATCGCTCTGATACCAGTGATGGATCTAAAATTAGTATTGAGGGGGAACTCAAGCAGCTTAAAAATAATCAATTCATGTAATAAATGAAATAAAAAAAAGGAAAAATTGAATCTTTAAATATTTTATAACAATGTGGCTGTTTGATCTGATCACCAAACTTTTTCAAAACAGTTTTCGAAAAAAAAACTTATGTTGATAATTGAAGTAATACGTCAATATGTATAACTCGGAGGCCTTTTTTTATTAGAGAAATTGATTTCGTTTAACCCTATTAGTACTACCTTGAGTCTTTGAGACACATTTTGACTTTGCGCTGTTTTCCTGGCGTAAGTTCTTTTTTTACACATTTGAGGTTTCTTGTATTTTAAGCTGCATTAATTCTAAAAAGAATTACGATAAAAAATATGTATCCATATTTTTCTTTCTATTTTTTAACAAAATTAATTTATAAAACTAACACAAAGTACTGAAATGAGTCTTAGAGACTCATACAGTTCGAGTGCAGCAGAGTGATGGCTGAAACTGAAGATCAGGCATTTTTTGGGAAACCTTTTGTACAAAGAAAATGCCTTGATCACAATATCATTTGAGGTGGTGTTCATAAAGTTCCATTAGTGGCCAGCAAGCATGTTGTCACTTTCTCATTATGCATACAAGATGAAGTGAACCGAGTCATCATAAATTGTACAAATTTTAAGCACAGCGTACACTTCGTGAAATATGGAATCTGATGGATGAAATTGAAATGCACTGTAATATTGGACTTTTATTAAATGCTGGCATAAACAAACAAGGACCTTCTGACTATATGGACTTCTGGCATCCACTTTTCGGTAATGTTATTTAGTCAGCAAGTCTCGTGAGAGGTTTTGTGCCTTGATATATGTTCGTTTTGGTGATAAATAATCTCGAAGTTTTTGACGAGCTCGCGATTAAGTCGCACCTATACGTGACATATGGAATATTGTTAATTCCAATTTCATCAAGTTACATATATATTCCGGTAGAAAGTTTAACCATCGACGAACAATTGGTGCCATTGCGAGGAAGAGTATCCCTTTGGTAGTATATTCCTTCTAAGCCTGACAAATATGGCATTAAGATTTGGTGGACATGTGATAATACAACCAGTTATCCACTAAAGTGAATACTTTATCTTGAAAAAAGAGGACAGAGGGCTTAAATTAGTGGAAAAAATGGTGGTCAAGGAGGGTATAGAACCGTTTCACCGATCAAACCGTAATATTACGTTTTATAACTAAGTATTTAACGAGTTTTAGTTTAGCTAAAAAACTGCTATCAAATGGCCTTACGTGTGTTGGAACGCTGAGGAAAAATAAACGATAAATTCCGCCAAATTTCAGCAACACCGATAAAGAGCAGTTGAAACAAACGTTTTTGGATATATTCAAAAAAAAAATATAGCTCTTGTCAGTTATGTGCCGAAAAAAGCCGAGCAGTTATATTTTTATCAACGATGCGATAGGAAGAGAAGGAAAACAAAAACAAATCGGCCATAAATTTGTACAACAATTCGACAAGAGGTGGCGTGGATACGCTTGATCAGCTCGTCCATGCTTTACGCCATAACGCAAATCACAAACAACCAAAACCGTTGCCAAGAAACGACGCTACTGTATGTGCCCACCTGCACGAGAAAGGATGAGAAATCAGCTTTGCAGCCAATGATCAAAAAATATATGCAACGGGCATTTTCAAAAGGTTGTAATTTGTACCAAATGTATTAATAAAATAGTTAAATCGCTCAAATAAACTATACTTATAAACTTAAAATATATAGTCGCTTTTCTTCATACAAAATGTATGTGAGTCCGAAAGACTCACTTCAGTACTTTGTGTTCGTCATTTCACCCAGTACTAATAGGGTTAAGATAGTAGTAAATATTTTTTTTTTATTTTATACATCAACCGTATGGCCACACACATCAGTTAAAGCTGAGTTGTAATCAAAAATTGCATATGTAACTTTTGTAACTTTGATAGTTTTTAAAGAATTATAAATTATCTACACACAGACAGTTAGCCTTATATCTGAAAGTATGGCTACGATTTCCTAATTATAAGCAAAAATGATAATGCTGCCATACATTTTTATATGAAATAGCTGTATAGGGCTTGGACCACTTTTAAATATTCGAATTCGGAAATTTCCTGGTGGTGAGTTCATCTTTATATAGAAAATATTTAAAAAAAAACTTCGGTCGTATTAGAAATATTAATCAATTTACATAAATATTATAAAAAAATTCAAGTGATTACAATAACGCATTAAGGATAATACTCAAACTAATACGTATGATACGAATTATTATAAAATTATATAATGAAATAAAATTTCAAATTTCATAAGCATGAGCATAATATACATATATTTGCAATATGAAAAGAAAATTTACTGCTTCAGCACAAACATATGAGGCGCCCAGTTGCAGAACCGGCCAAGTCCATTTTTCATACTTTTCGACAAACAACGAAAAACGTTTATCTTCATCTATGTTCATTGAAAAATTAAAAAGTGTTTCCCACATAAAAGCTTATAAAATTTCTTACTCAAAGCACGTCAGATCAGTATGTTTTTGAGAAAACAATTTTGGACTTGGCCGGTTTTGATACCAATGAACTGGACTTGGCCACTTTTGACATACTAATTATCAAATTTTGTTTGAAAAAAAGTAGACTTGGCCGGTTTTGATGCCAATGTACTGGACTTGGCCGGTTTTGATTCCAAGGCGTTGGACTGGTTTTGAAAGCTAGTTCATGGACTTGGCCGGTTTTGAAATCCATGCATCAAAAATAGATTAAAAAGAGTAATATTTCTGTCAAAATTTTTTTTTTAATCTGAAACCATAGGATAAAGGCAAAGCATGGTCTAGATTTTGATATATGTATGAGGATATCTCAAAATTTGATTTTTTTGGACTTGGCCGGTTTTGCAACTGGGCGCCTCATATGAAGAAAACAACCACGATTAAGTATGTAGTTGTTTAATGAATAATTATTATCAAGGTTCTTGGGGGCCATGATCCCATAAAGTACCCCCATAGATCCGACGCTGTCTGTAACGCACAGCACATGATGACGCCAGAGAGGACGACGATGGTACATTTTTGAACAACAAACAATTTTGGCAGTCATTCTAATTGTATCAGCTAAACTTCCAGGGTTGGAATTAAAATTATGTAGGGAATCAGAAAAGGGCCCATACTTTTTTAGTTACAAATAGACATTTAGGATATGCCGCCTATTAATAAAAGGTATTGGATTATTTTGAGTAATAGAATATAATAACAGAGGAGAAAAAATTAAATTTTTCCAAAAGTCATATGTACACAGATACGCTGCACATTAATTTTCTCTTACATATGTTAAAAATGAATATGGCTTTTAAGCAAAAATAATAAAATTAAACTGAAAATCTATAAGAAATATAAAATTTAGTTTGAGTAACAGAAAAAAACTTTTTTGCAAAAACTTTTATGTTACTTTTTGTTGAGAACACAAACTTCGAAGTATCATAACTCAATCAAATTTTGTTAAACACAAATTTAAAAATCTACAATTTTGATCATAATATATTTCGAGTACATAAATTGACATAAAAGTTTCAGCTAGTTATATTTCATTTTCAGCTGGGAAATAAATTTTGTCCAATCATATTCAATTCAGTCCCAATATGCGCCCCTTATTTACCGGAGGCATATTAGAATAGGCATATTCGTCCCCACTAGTCTCATAGTGATCATTTAAAGGGCGGACTTAACATATCACTAAGGAATTTTTTTTTTCAAGTGACATAAAATTGGTGTTTACCTTCAGTACCAATACCATATTAGCCAGTACAATGCATATCTACAGATCTTAACTTTTACTCCTCAAATTCCTAATAGGATAATCCTATTTATTGGTCTAATATATTTATCCCATCCTATTTATTGGATACTAACTACTTAAAAGTATGCCTCAAAGTGTAAGCTCTTGCGAGACTCGCCCAAATGTACGTAAATCTAAAGATTTTTGGTTTATTTACAGAAACTACTCGTATTTTGAAAATATATTTGTTTCAACAAAACAAAATTGTTTGTTCGGCGATGCATTGAAGAAAATTTATAGTGACTCCTCTTTCTTTAATTCGGCCCTGTGAGTTTCTATTTAAAAGTTGGCACCTATTTTCGGTACAACTGGTATTTGTTTTTTTTTTTAGCTGCTTTACATTTTGTTTGGATCGCGTACAATCTGCGCTCCTTCTCTTGCCCAAAGAACTCGCTCTCATTTTCGCAGCCTCTTTCTCTGGGATAAGAACAATGCCATAATATCATGATCACTGTAGAGCTTCTTTCACAATTTATTGCATACACGAGTATCATCTACTCGTATAACGCAAAACATTTTGAAAATAATTTCATAATTTTTAGTTTTGAATTTTGATTTTGTTGGCTCGTTGTAGGCAGCGCGTATTTTGTAAATTTGACATTTAAGTTACATAAGAAATTTACCGATCTTTGTGCTGTATAGTATATGAAGAATGTTGCAAAAACTAAAGTGAAAATGCGCGAAATTTTAAGTTAACGTTTTGTATGTGTTATTTACTTTTGTGCTGAGGACTTGCTGAAAGAATATATAAAATGGAACTTTCGCCTTGGTTGGCCAAGCTGTCAAACTTCTCGCCATCGTCATCGCCATTGCATGGCACCTGTGATAAATTCGACCTTTACTCTTTCCACCGCCAAGCTATAAATCGTGAAGATGTTTGTGCTGCAATTGATGTTGATATTTTCAGCAACTACGATGAAGATGACACTTGGACGCAAAAATTGTTCACCCGGCTACAAGCACACTACTATATCTTTTTACAGGAATTACTATCTATTTATGGCTTTGTGCTGCCTTACTGCGCTGATTGTTTGCATAAAATTGTCAGTTTTTCAATATACCTCAGCGAAGTTATAAGTGACAATGTTGACCTTCTATCAAATGGGATATCGGCGCTTTGTAATGAGCGTGCGCTTGTGTTTACCCTGAAATTTGGCCTTTTGCTGTTGTTTCTGTTTGCGGTGCATTGGTTGAAAGCATATAAAAACTCAGTGATATCGGTGGACACTGCCATGGTAGTGGATAATAGCAATGTATCAGCTGTTGTACTCGATCCAACACAGATCACTGCCGAAATTGTACAGGATTTTAATTATAAAAATGCTGCAGAATTACGTGGAGAAGTCGAAAAGATAAATGAGGCTTCGCTAGAGATGGAAGAGAAAAAACGACGCAAACGCTTCACAAAGAAACGGAAATGTGTTTCAGCAGGTCCCATTTTGATAGCAATACACCGACCGAAACAGAAAAAGTGGCGTGTTGATTATAATCCATCTGAATTAATAATAAAACCACCGGACTTACCGCTGAACTATTTGCCATTAAGAGAAAAGCCTTTGTGTTTCGATGAAGCAGTAGTCATGGAACATAACCAGGATGTAACAGAAATATTGGGCTACATGTGTGTGTATAAACTGATTATTATTATTCTAAGTGAAGGATACGAATTGAGACAATTTGGTCTTTTCTACGTGACCTGAACTACTGAGTTATTCTCACTCATAGACCGGGTACACCAGCAGATACCAGGAAACCTAAAATTAGCTTATACTCATGATCGTATTTTCTGTTTCTGAAAGAACTAAGGCACTATCAGTTAGGATAGCCTAACTTAATTTTACAGCTCCCAACTGATAACTAGAGTATGGGGCCGTCCATTAATTACGTGAGGTATTTTTTCTGAAAATTCGGACTCCCCCCCCTTGGAGAGATTTGGTGAGTTCTGACGGAACCTCCCCCCTTCCCTTCCGTGAGACTTGCCTTATAATTTTTAAATGTAATCTGCTATAATAATGTATAGTCTCTGCATTAAAAAGCTGACGTTTTATTTTAATTGACCCCCCTCCTCCTTGATGAGTTTTTCAGGAC
Source organism: Tricholauxania praeusta (assembly GCA_949775025.1). Lineage (NCBI taxonomy): Eukaryota > Metazoa > Arthropoda > Insecta > Diptera > Lauxaniidae > Tricholauxania > Tricholauxania praeusta. The sequence continues at coordinate 54,346,500 of OX459028.1, read as the reverse complement.
CCCTTTCCCCTTGATTTGGCTCACACTTTCCTCGCACTTTCTGCATGGATCAAAAGCAAGCATGCTAAAAAACTATGAGGGTATTCCTGAAAACGCGAAAAAGCCTCGAAAACTGAGCACATTTTCGAGCCTCGAAAATAGTTTGCTCAACCCGCGAAAACTTTCGAGACAAAATTAGTTAAGCAAGTATCCTCGAAAAGTCGGAAAGTGAATCAGTTTTGCCGTTTGTCGAAATGGCATAAGTAAATTTTTTATAGTATTTTCTTCAATAAATTGAATTAATTTATTTTTTTCACTATTTTGCGGTATTTTAAGAATTCTTTTTTATTTGACAAAGAATTTGATGAAAAGTTTAATTATTTTTCAACAAAATTAGCCATAACTGAAATAGTGGACGTTTTGACTAAAACACTGCAATATGATCGAACTGTCAAATTGCCATTGCTCAATCATTTACGCGTTTGCATTGATAGGTGTGTTCTCGAAAGCAAGCTCGAAACCTTTCGAGTTTTCGCGCTTTTCGAGTTTTCCTGTTTAGAGGAATACCCTTTAAATCTTTTTAATCCGTGATGCTGAAGTCGTATGAAGACAAACGAAAAATAGTCTCTCGAGAAATTTCTTTGCTTGGCCTTAGCCTGGCACTTGCATGAACTAAGCCTACATCTCTGGGGAAATGTGTCTTCAATGACAGCAGCGAATTCGCAGAAATCGAAATCGGTTTACTGCTTCATTATCTTAACAGCACTGAGTTTAGCTTTGATTATTATTAACCACTTAAAACCATTTGTTGGGTCACCTATGTTACCATTAACCTTTCATAGACAAAGTTATTCATTTAGATCAAAACTTGATTTCAAGTATGCGCCAGTATCTATAGATTAAGAAGGCATACGTATTTTTTAAGTTTTTCATTATTTTTTTTAAATTAAGAAGCAGACTTTAATATGTTTTTCAACACATGTTAACTTTTTCAATTTCAGATCGGAACCTCGTGGAACTTTAAGTACTACCGATGAAATATTTCCAGACTCTCCAGATAGCAGTCTATATGGTTCCGATGAGGAACAGGAGGATGCTTCACAATATTGTCGTGGCGGTTATCATCCTGTAGTTATTGGTGATATTTTTGACAATCGTTTTCGTGTTGTCCGAAAGCTTGGTTGGGGCCATTTTTCGACTGTTTGGCTTTGTCGGGATCTCAAGTGAGTAAATTATTTGAACTAAAATAATAAACGTTTGTCAACTGCTAAGCATTTGCTAATATTGCCTTTGTAGGGAAGAAAAGTATGTTGCACTGAAAGTGGTAAAGAGTGCGCCGCATTATATTGAAACTGCTGCAGATGAAATACGCCTCCTAGAGGCTATACGCGATGCCGATCCTTTGGATGCCAAACGCGAACGTATTGTTCGTCTTCTCAATCACTTTACAGTACGTGGTGTTAATGGAGTTCACACATGTTTGGTGTTTGAAGCTTTGGGTTGCAGTCTCTATAAGCTGATAGTTAAAAATAACTATCAGGGTCTGGTCATTGCCCAAGTTCGTAATATTATCAAACAGGTGCTCGAGGGATTAGATTATCTACATACCAAATGTAGCATTATACATACGGATATTAAGCCTGAGAATATACTGTTGGTTATAGATAATGCAGCCGCTATGAATCAGCAAATAGACGAAGAAATTAATAGTCTACGTGTTAAGGGTGCAGACTTTCCTGATTCATACAGTAAGTAGACTTGGTGTGCCAGATATTAAATTTTAATAGCGATTTTAAGCTCATATTATGCACTGAAACCGACCTCATTTTTCTATAACGTCAGGGCTTTGAGAATGTAGGACTAAGCTAGAGACATTATCTCAAATGAATAATATGGACCTAATATGGGTTCCGGGTTATGCAAATACATATCACATAGAACGAAATCATAGTAGAAATTGAGAACTTCCTATGGGAATACATCTCTAGCTGCAGGCAGGTGAAAAGCCAGACTGGGAAATGGTGCAGGATGCTTAAGAAGTAATATCTTAAGAGGCTCGCCAAAATTGTGACATGGCACTCACCATTGAACTAACGTCTGTGAATGTCTAATTTCATTGTGAAGTTGAATTGCCCTTATTGCAACTGTTTGACGACCTTTGTACTCAACAGAATACGGGACAGCGCTTGTACGAATTGAAAATATACTGACTTTAATGAAAGGATTTTATTGAAATTGTCAAAGATTTAAATTTAATGGGGAGTTTTACATTTAATTGATGCCATAAGCAGCTATGAACTAAAAATGTCTTCTCATAATCCTGATATGAGAAAAAACTGAAATAAGGCACTTTTTAAACGCACAATAATCTTTCAAACCTTTGACTTTGACCAAAAGTATAACACAGCCTGTTTTTATTTCTTAATGAATATGTGACTTTATGAACAGTCGGAAATTTCAGTAGTATTCCATTCTTAAGAACAGTGTTAATATACGCATGTATATCTTACTTGTGATCTGTGCCTACATACATACATGAGTAACTCATTTCAAAATTTTATGATAATGCTACAACTTTTTCATTGAGACTATGGAATTAACATTTTTTTGATAGCCCGACAGTCGATTTAAAAATAATTATCTCATGCTCAAGAGAAACCGATTTCTTTTAAAGTTTTTCTACGTCAGAACGGCACTGTGTGATTAAAGCGAAGTAAGGCGAAATATTAAAAATTAAAATGTTGTCTTGTTTTGAATTTTTCAGTCAGCTCCATTGAAAAACAAACCAAGAGTCGCTCTAAATGGCCACTCTTCGAAACAAATGTGTCTGCAACTAGCACCAGTACTGCAAATAATTCATCGTCATCGTCAACACCACTTCCACCACATGTCGTCTCTAGTGCAACGATGTCTTCGGTAGATAAGGATGATACAACCAATAATGCAACGACATTAACAACAAATACGGCGACATCATCGCTCACCTCAAAATACTCAAGTCTAATGGGCGATAGCGATGGTGGCGGTACCGATGGCTGTTCGCTTAACTCATCCTTGGCCGCTACTGCCAATATGAATAATCGGTACCGTGCTGAAAAGAAAATCACTGCCAAGGTAGGCAATATTACTACATTTAGTAAAATGTGGTATTATGGATTAAATTTAAGATCATCACAATGAAGAAAAAATACGATCAATGCACTCATCGATAAACCGCTAATAGATAATCGATGATCCCACGTAACTGTTGTGTTTTTCATTTTTTGTTTTTTTTTCTATTTGTTTTCAAATATCACTGTTTAAATGTTTTCGTTTATATACATTTTTTTTTTAAATTTGTTTTTATAAATTTTTCTTTGTTTTGCACTTTTTATACACTGTTAAAATGCACTTTGCAATACCGTTAATTTACAATTTACAGTTAGTTGATGATGATACCACCAAAACAATAACAAATGGCACCGAAACGTTTAATTTTAATTCAAAAAATGACGACGAATCACTTAACAACGAATCACACGAAGTGCACGAAGATGTTACGAATAAGAACAAGCAAGCGGAAACGGAGAAGGTAAACAGTTTTGCTTGTTTTGTTCTGATCAAAAGCAAACAGAACCATATACTCGTAAAGTGCAAAGTTAAAATTGTGTCGTCTTCTTCGAAGTTCTAATACATTGGTTTTAATTTTTCTAATCTAGATGCTTTACTTATTAATATATTATTTGAAACAAGTATGCAAATGTTAGGCACAAAAAAAAAAGAAAATGTAGTTGGAAAAAAATTGATTCAAAATTTAATTTTGGTAAATAGTTTAGTTCAAAATCAGTTTTCTGAAATTCTGGACTTAAGTTTTTTTAAGGTTACCAGACTAAGGCAATTACAAAATTTGTCTTATGCGATATTCTGACTTATTGAAGTGCCCTCGTATTACTACTTAAACTTTTTTTCCGTTTGTGTGATTTTCCGAGAATATCACGAAAACAATTTTTGTCATGTTTGTTTCAGAAAAAAACATTAACCGATTTGTAAACTTTCAAATGTAGATATCGCTGTTTCGTAATGACTGTAAGTTCAATTTTATAATATTCAATTGTAATCAGTGGTGGATTTAGGTTCGATGCCGCCCTAGGCCCTTGCCGATGTGCCGCCCTTTTTTTCTATGTAAAAGTGATTGCCAAAATTATATATCTAATTACACTACTCAACAAGTAAAGGCTTTTTTTTCGATTGGCCCCAATTTTCCATATAAATGGCAAAACTCAAAAAAATGCACTGTTAAGAGCACATACTTCAAATAAATGCTTGTGAGAACTTTAATTGTCAGCCAAGCCAATTTTAAATATACTTATAGTGTAGAGGAGAGTCTTACAAACAACTTCGTTAAAAATTTGTTTAATCAAATCGGGAGAATATGGGTCCTCTTGCCTTTAATTGGCAACCAATTCCGTAATATGAAATAGTCCGACTGCATGGTTTATAATGGAGTTGGTCTAAACTGCAAGAGAATTTGACGAATGCAGTATCAGGAGTGGGACAATTATGGCTAACTTTTAATAATATTTATACCAAATTTAAAAGAAATTTTATTATTCAGATTCCATGTTTTAAATTTCAACACATGACAAAAGTGGCTTATGGTAACTAGAGTATGAAATAAATTCTTTGGCTTGGATTTAATCAATATACCTTTGAAATACAGCGTCAATTACTGTTTTTGATCTTGTTTGATCGTTTCAGTGCGACTGCTGCACATTTTTAATTTGGTGTTGAGGAATTCAATCATAGCATCCAATGCAAAGTCCACATTAAAGTTCCCATTTAAGATCATCGAAATTTTACCATAATCTCCTTGCACTTCAGTTTTCTGAAGGTTTCACTTCTATCACGTGTGAACTGCACACATATTTGTTTTTATAAATTGAACGCTTAAGGATATATTGATTAAAATTATTAGTTAAATAAAAATAAAAATTTTCAAGTTACACAAAATTATGTTTTTTAATTTTTGAAAATATTTCAAATTTGTAGATATATTTTAACATTTTTTTGGATTTCAAGAATATTCTCCCATTGAAGTTATTGAAATTTTTTCTATATTTAATGGCTTTTTTTTGTTACTAAAAATTTGTTTCTTAAATTTCAATTTAATTAATTTATTTTGCACCGATATTTCTGAAATAAGTGTGTTACACTTTTTACATTACATTACATTTTTTTCAATATCCGATAAAATTTTTTATTTTTTTATATTATTCTGATGATTGATCAAATTAAATTAGAAAAAGAAACATAACATTTAATTTCTTATGAAAAATTACTTTTATTAGCATTGCGGCTTTTAAATAAATACCCAAGCGATTTTTATTAAAGGTCAGTATTGATAAATTATAAAATAAAAAGTACTTGCAATCTAAAAACTAAATTCAATAATAAAATGACCTAATATGATTTACTGGAAACTATTCGTACACTAATAAAAAACAAGTTCAAGTTAATTATTAATTTCAATTATACTTATGTATATTCTTGCTCCTTCAAAATGCTGTTGCTATTGAGTTTTCGCCGCCCAAGGCCCGCGCCTCACGGGCCTAGGCGTAAATCCACCACTGATTGTAATTAATAATAGTAATTAATAATCGATAAAACAATAAACAAATAAAGTTTTTGAATAATTTTACTAAGACGTGTGAATTATTTTGAGCAGTAAATAATTCAGTTAAGTTCAATACATAAGTTTGATATTGATTTTAATACAAACCAGTTATCGCAATTATAATAAAGATCGATAATTCTAAAACAAAATTTTTCAAATCATATTCTTAGACTAAAAACTTTTAAAAACATGGAAAACCTGTAAATGGTATAAATGTTTTTTTGTCTAACTATCTCAGGAATTTATTAAACTTTTAAAATCAATTCACTCTTAATAGGAAATTTCAAAGCGATATAACTTGGTCAAATCTTATCGCTATTTTTTTTTCTACAATATTGAACATTATATAAATACTTTTAGATTTAAGATATTATTTTTGAGCAGATGAGAAAAACTGCATTAGGGTCAGATACAGTGAATATTTTCACTAAAATTCAACTTTGAATCAATTTTTCCAACTTCTTATTTATAAAAGCCTTTATTTACTTTACTAATTAAATAAATTGATATAGTCTGCAATACTAACTTAATTTCTTAGTTCTTATATGTACATATAGATATTTCTTAATTCTGTTACACTTCACACACACAGTTAAAATTTCTCTGCGACTACCATACTTGAAATTAGTAACATTTTATTGTTGTTGCTGCCATTTGGATGCTTATGCCTACTTTTTTTCAAATAAAATACTCTCCACACAAAGTAATGTAAACACTGAATGTTGACGTCACATAGCATTGTAATACAACTTAATCGCATTTTGGTTTGATTCGTCTCATATTGTAAAATTTTCAAACCTAAAAGCTTCGTTGTTTTTGTCGGCAATTGTCAACACCATGTACGGCGGTGAAAATTTTACTCGAAGAACGTACGTATTTAGGAAAAACTATTTTTTTTTAAGCCAAACTAGTTCCCCCGAAGCGTTTTAGAATAAACCAGTTTAGCCTAGGATGAACTAGGGTAATTATTTACTTTAACAACCTCACTCCCGATTTTCTTGAAACTCTTGTATGTAAGGGTAAGTGGGTTAAGGGCATATCTTTCAATATGTCCAACATGCTTCGGATGAACGTTTGACTTAGGAAAAACTAGTTTTTAGAATATAAATTAGTTTTTAGAAGATAGTCTCGTATTCCCTAGGTCAATCTAGTTAATTTGCATTCCTGAAGGTAATGCAAAAGCACTGTGGCTAGCGAAGTCGGTGTTGAACATACTTTAGGCTGAACTGTGGCTAAAGGCCACCGCAAGGCCGGAATTGGATATACATATTGGATGATATAATTCCTGCCGCCCACTTATTTTAGCTTTTATAGTATATCTTAACCGAGGCATACAATGATATTGTTAAATTTTTATTTTCTTGCTTTGCATACCGCAGTACTTCTGCATAAAAGTTTGTTAGCGGCCATTGCATATTTTTAGGCGTAACGGTAACTAGTTTGGCAAAACTAGTTTTTCCTAAGTCAAACTATTGATTTGTATGCCAAAAAGTATGTAATATAATTTTAATGCAAAAGCACTGTTGATACCGAAGCCGGTGTTGCCAACGACTGGTCGTGGTTTCACAACAGTGGATGGAATCTCCCATACAATTAAAATATATAAAACCTTGGCACCTAAGGCAGACTTTTTCTACGTTTTAGTAACACAGTTTTTTCATAAAATTTCAACGAAATCGGGCACAAACTCTGTCCGCGCCGTTTACAGGTTTGAGCTAGGAAGCTCAAGTATTTGGACAATTATTTTTATTCCTCCAGCTAAAATATAGGTGAAAGAAATAAAATCCGCCTACAAAATTTTCAAAATAAATAATATATATATAAAAATTGTAGAGTTCAAATTGTTATGTGACGGATCGGACTGACGAAAGGAAAAAAACTGTTCATTTATGTTGGGTGAAGAGTATTTTAGCCAAGTCAAAAATACATTTATTTTATTAGTTAGTTAGTTATATTTATTTTATACTTATAACATTTTGAATAATTTTTAACACAATTTTTGTGCATTTTTATTTTGTTTGAAGTGTTTTTATTGTTATAAATTTATAATGAATTTATCTTATGGATGTGTATATCTACGAAAAGAATGATCTTTTTTAAAAATGCTGGGTGACGCAAACATCTTAAGGGGAAGCTTAACTTTACAGTGTAGCATTATTAAAAATCGAAATATTTACTTTTAAAGAGATAGACAAATTGCTTCGGTACAAAGTTATGAATTTTTACAGCCCACTCGCAAATTAAAACCACTTTGTCCACTGTACTTAAAATAAGTTTTCGAAATATAAACCATACGTGAAAAGATTAAAATGTGACACCCAGTATATATTTGCTATGGCTTATAACGTTTCTAATATTGTCAGTTACTTAGATTGTTTGTTAATACTGCTTGTTGTTAAGTTACCTTGATTAAAAGTTTATTTTACACTATTTTTCATACATGTCCCCCCACTCATCTGTACATATTTGTTAGCACATATATCTCTGTTGTTTCAGCCCACTGTTGTTGATACTGTTAATGACAAAGAAAATTCTAAACTTAATGCCATTCCGCAGACTCAGTCCTATACAAATGCTATACAGACGCTGATAAACAATAGCAATGTACGCGTAAAGATCGCCGATTTGGGAAACGCCTGTTACGATGTAAGTATTTTCGAATTTTTTCATAAACTTAAAAACTTTTGTAGATTTTCATTCGGTTACCATTCTGGAAAAAACTTGGAAAATAATATTTTAAAAAAGTTTAAAAATGTACTTTGAATTCTCACTAAGATTTAAAAAGTTGCTGTAGCTATTCTGTAGCTGTTCGAACACAATTGATTTGTTCGATAAACCAAGTTTTACAAATAAAAACGATAAATTCGGATTGATGATATCATCGACTTGTATCCGCTGTTGCTAGAAGACATTAGCAAGCATTCAATGCTGTGCGATCCAGTGGGTGAGGCCGGAACAAGTCGTTAGCGTGTCATTATCTTAAAATTTTTCAACATTGAGATATTTTTTCCATATTGTTCGATAGGTTAGGATGGTTGAGATTGTATCCACATTCAACAAATGATATAATATGATATATTCTACACTTACATATTAGTAACTTATATTTTTATTTAGTATCATCATTTTACTGAAGATATACAGACGCGACAATATCGTTCAATTGAGGTGCTCCTTGGTGCTCCATATAACTTTAGCGCTGACATTTGGAGCACTGCGTGCTTGGCATTTGAACTTGCAACTGGAGACTATCTTTTTGATCCGCATGCAGGTGAAAATTACTCACGTGATGAAGATCATTTAGCGCACATTGTTGAGCTGTTGGGCACAATTCCGCCTTCTGTTACATTTAGAGGCAAACACGGCTTAAAATACTTCACAAGTTATGGTAAGTATAGGAAGTACTGCATCTATTGTGTTTATTATTATAGCTTAGGGAGGCGTAGTTGCAGGCGAAGGGAACGGATTTAGGAAACAGTTTTTTCTACAATACTGAAACATCAATGTCCGTTACTACGACTTCATAAGATTTCAGGTAGAGGTGGTTCGAACGCTCAAAGCCAACCTCCATCGTTCACCACAGTATATGTATATATAGACGTCCAGATTGGTGAAAAAAAGTTAGCAGAAAAATGCTATATAACAATACTTTTTGTATGTACATACATTAGGGTGACTTGAATTTTTTTTAAATGTTTGTTTTTTAGGTGCTATTGCGTAAAAAATAAGTTTATGACATGGCACTTTAAAATGGATGTAACTTTTCGAGGAAACATCATAGATGACAATTTAAAATCTCATTTTAAAAAGGAAGAGCGGTACTAAATGATGATTTTATTAAAAATAAGCTGAATCAACTTTTTTGAATCCTATACTATGGCCACGAAAATAGATAAAATACCTCATTTTTTATGTATTTACCAATAAAATTTAAACTAATAGGCTTCGGCGCAACTTTTTAAAATTAAGAAGGTACAGAGCTGCGTTTGCGTGAACATTTTCTTCATGTTATAAACTTAATTTTTCCGCAACAGCACATTAAAAACAATAAAATATTAAAAAAGTTTGAATCACGCTAATGTGAAAAAATGCACGGATCTCCTGGGCCAAAGCGTGAGCAGCTTTACTCAATTTCATACTTTATCAGAACACATTTAAGGCTCTTTCAATTACGCCTAAGACATAACAAACAAGTTATTCTTTCCTTATTTTCTATATAAAATACTGACGGATACTCCTTTATGTATAGACGATTGTTATAGAATAACATGTCCCTTAAATCAAAGATTACATAGAATTGACCTAAGAGGTCATCCCCCCTTGATGCAAATGTCTTTTATAGACGACCCCTAAATGACTTTATGCCACATCCTCATATATTTCCTGTTTTTTATGAACGAAATTCTAAACATACGCGTGAAAGGTTTAAAGTTTATTTAAAGGTGTATCAATTTAAAGTAATACCTTCGCGGGAAAATCTATTTTTGCGCTTAAAAGTCACTGATGAGTCCGCCAAGTTATAGACGGAACTAGTATGATATTTTCTGTTTAATTTATTTTTCTTAAATGTTATTTTTTTGGTGTTGAGATACATTATATTGAACATTAAGCTCATCAAAATAACAACTATGAATTATTTTCTGTTTTGACACACCAAAAATTATTTTCTTCAAATTTAACTTGTGTTTTTTCTAAATTTACAGGCAGCTTACGAAATATAACGAAACTAAAGCCCTGGAGTCTACTAAATGTTCTTATGGAAAAATATGACTGGGATCCCATTGAAGCGAAAAAATTTTCAGATTTCTTATTACCAATGTTGGAATACAATCCAATTATACGAGCTTCGGCAGCTGAATGCCTCAATCATCCGTGGCTCGAACAGGAGGAATTTGTTTAAAAAAACAAAAAAATTAAATAAAAATATTTATAATAGGGCGAATGAAAATTTTAGTAATACTCGTAATAGTTGATATAGCAGGGCGATAGACTTAACTATTTTAACTTTTTTTAAATTATAATAATTTCAGATAATAAACGGCATAACAGTTTACATACATAACAAAAACTAAAAAAAAACTCTTAATACGAATGTATGACATTAGCAAAATAAAATCACATGAAATGAATTTAAGTGAAAACAAAAATAAAAAGTAGATCCAGAGGCAATAAATTTATGAGACTTTGCTATCGTAAAAATTCATTCCGCGGAAATATCAAAGCTCGTTCCCCTCTGTCAAATCACCGCCATTTTTTGAGTTGAGTTGGATCTGATGAATTTTATTGATATTGCGGAGCTTCCTAAATTTATCATCTCTGTTAGAACTTTGAATAGATATAAAATAATGTTTAAAAGCTTTAATTTTGTTTTGTAAATTAAAAGTATGTAGTAATTTTTACCATATAAAAGTAATATTTAAAATGGAAATCAAAACAAACATATGTATTATTTCTTAATTTATATACATACATATATACATGCATTCATGCACACATACATACATACGTGGGACGTCCCATTTAGAAAATCAATGTGCCCAGCACTGGCTACATGAAGTTTCAGGAGATTCGTAAATACATATGTATGTACATATATCAGGGCGTAGCACGAAAAGAAGTTGACCGGACACCAAAATACCTCAGAATATTTTAAACGCAATAAATAGATGTTCCCTTTTTGACTTTTTTTCGATAGCTCTGCCATTTGATGTCCGATCGTCTAGTATACCTTTGAAAAGGTTTCGCTCGATCGGATATCAAACGGTAGAGCTATCAAAAAAAGTAAAAATATAAAGAAATTGCACTGAAAATGTTATGAACTAAGCTTTCAAACTGGCTGGTGACTGGTGAACTTTTTTTATGGGGGGTAATACAATCTAATGAGCATATACTTTCTAAAGAAACATGTCCTATTGAAAAGTTCAATATGTATAGCGAAAAAAGAAGGCTGAACTTCGGACAGAGAGTTTATCTGGTTGACGTGAAATATCCCATATATGTACATACATTAGGGTGCTCGTCTTTTTGGAAACAGTTGTTCATTTCTTAAATTCAAATGATACATTTTTAAGTATATAAGGAAACCACAATAATAAAAATTTAAATGGAGCTGTAAATTTAAAAGAAGAAAATAAAAGTAATTTTATAAATAGGCGAGCATACGGAAAATGATTAATATTTTATCAATTAGAGTAATTACATTTTGTTATCCCTTAAAAATATGGTCACTAAATTAAGAACCACTAATTTTCAAAGAAAAATAATATATTGTTATAATAATTTGATTCGGGCCAAAAGTGAATATGGCTTTCCTTAAAAAAAAAGAATTTTTGAATATGGATTTCGATATGAGACCGATTTGACCCAAAACGGAATGAGGTACTGAGGTTTCCATTTAGTTTACATTTTTTGTTTTTTGTGGATAACTGGGATCTCAATGCCTTCTTCTGCCGCGCATCAAATTTTATAATTTCTAAAATAATTGTGGTCCCTAAATTTTGTCAATGGAATTTTGGATTCCTGACATTTTTTTTTTTTCAGATTATTAAAAGGTTCAGAAAACCAAAAAATTAAATTTATTGTTTGTAAGCAATTAATTAAAAAACTATGCAAAAAAATATTTTTATTTTTAATTTCATTCACTTTACTTCACGATTAATTCATTAACTTTTATATGCCAAAGAAAGATTCGTTTGCTCTAAAGCAACAAGCTTTTGTTTATAAAATTACCTTAAGTTTAATTTTGGAATATCTTTGTTAAGCAAAAAAAGAAAAGTGCACATGTCGCAAATTTTTTTTTGTTCACATAGCACAGTTTATTCAAGATTAAAACGATAGCGCAGCAATGACTTATGTTGAAATAGTTTGTCATAAATTAGGAACTAATCAAATACTACAAAAAATCGGAGACCAAGATATGCTAAAAAATTATTATGTGAATTTGAGAAGAAAAAAACACAATAATATACATACATACACGTATTTACACTCATAGATATTTTAATGCCTATCTGACTGAATTATATTCATTTAATACTAAATTAAAAAAAATTAATTTGAATACTAAGTCACCATATATTTGTACATACATACATACATTAGACAGTAAGAAATATGTTTTGTTTTTGTTGGAACCTAAGTAGAAGCATCCGGGTATAAGAAAATTCCTCAAGAAACTGTCATATTGCACTTTTTTTTCTTAATAATAAATAACAATTTCAAAATATTGAAAGTTGTAAAGTTAAATATTGTAACTGAAGTAAAGCAAGTGTCGGTTTTCAATCTAAGTTTTGAGAAACAGAAAGCTTTTTATTAATACATACACTCAAACTTGTCAATAAGAGACTACGTCTGGGGATTTTTTTTTCTCTCCTTTTCTCTTATTCGAAGTGAAATTCAAGATTTAAAATTTTGTGCTGTAACACATTGGTTATATTCGACAAATTGATTGTCCATAAAAAGTAGAGTTTTACGTTTTTATGCTTTCATTCGGTCATTATACTGTGTCAACCAAGTATGCATAATGACAGTAGTCATCCAATCAGTTTTATTCCAAAACCAAGGAACTGGCATCAAGTTTGTATCGATGTTCTTAAAACAACGCTGCTAATATCAGTATTACCGACATTTTACCGCCTGAACATTTTTCTCCTTTGAACACTATCGATTTTTTTGGAACTGCCCGAAAGAAAAGTGCAGTGTCGTCGGAATTCGCAATGTCTTTTTCATCATAGCCAGCAATGATCATCGACAATTTCTTTTTTAGTAAAAAATAATGAGCATTAACCAAAAAAAAGACACGTCTGCGACGTTTTTCGCATGGACAAAATTTCGCACGAGACTCATCATCAGGCAGGATAATTCTTATGATAGTTCAAATTACGGTTCTATCAATTTCTTTGTTTTTCTCTTATTGGCAGGACTTTCTTATCTGCGGTGTCTCTAATTAACTTTTTTAAATTTTAGTCAATTTTTTTTTTTTTTGTAAATGTATTTTATTTTTATATATATTTTTACTAGCTTAATTTATTTTCTTAAACGTGATGTACTACGTGACATATTTCTTATACGAATAGGCTATTACTGATGACGTTAGCGTGTATTTTTCACGAAAAAAAAATCGCAGTCTTTTGAAAGTGTAGAGGGGCCTCGCACAGTGTTTCTGTGAGGGTTTCCAAATAAAGCAGCTAACACCAAACCAGAATGTGAAATGCTGAAACAACCACAGATGAAATTCTCTATTTTCAAACATCCGTTCGATCTGTACTGTAATATCTGATATAGTTCTCAAATATATTTTGCATTCTATTTTTACTTTTTTGTAATATAAATTATTTTTTGTTTTGCGTTATATGCCATAAAAAATTTACTTTATTCTATTTTTATTTGTTTTATGTACGAATATTTCTAATTGTTAACATATTTTTTTTGATCACCTGTTTTGTTATTTAGTAATAAAAAAAAATCAGAAAATTTTAATGTATATTTAATAAAAATGTAGAAATTATGTTTTTGACGTTTAGGACAAATAAGTATGTACTCAAATGAGTGCTCTAAAATATTGCCTTTTATACCTAGGTTTTTATTTTGTGTTTTTGAAATGTACATACTGCATAAGTGTTTTTATTTAGTGTTTATAGATTTTTAGTGATTTTATTTTGTATTTTTTATCTACAGCGTTTTTATTTTCGCTTTTTTTCTAGTGTTTTTGCTTGTTAATTTTCAGTATTTTAATTTCATATTTTCTGACTTAAAGAGTTTTTATTTTATTGTTTTGTTTAATTATAAGGTGTCTTTACATGTGGTTTTAAATATTTTTGCGTTATTGTGTTGAGCCGATGAGTTTGTTAACTTCAGTGTTTTCATTTTAGGTTTTTGATGAACAGTGTTTTTTTTGTCCTTTGATTTTTGTTGTCATATTTTGTGTTTCTTAAGTTCTAATGTTTTGTTTTTCTTTTTGTAGATTTTCAATGTTTTTATTTCGGATTTCTGGTGTTTTAATTTTGTTTTTTTTTTTTTATTGCGTGCTTGGCAACTTAAATGGTTTTGATTTTGTGTTTTTATTTTTTTGTTTATTAGCTTACATTATTTTCATATTTGTTTTTTTTTTTTTAATATTAAATTTTTGCTTAAACTTTTAGCGTTTTTGATTTTTTTTTTGCATATTAATTATGTTTGTGTTTAACACAAATTCGTTGTCAGTTTGTTCCCTACACGTCAGTATGCCAAAGCAAAAGCGAAAAACACATTTCAAAATGACAAATCTTTATTTACCCATTTAAATACATTAACAGATAAATATATAAATACATGTATTCATTTATAATTAATTGGGAATTTAGGAAATAATCTTTTGTAGTAAAAAAAATAAATATAAAAACTATATTATGCATAGGGTAATAATTTGCACAAACAAAATTTAAATTTATAAAAATTTAAGTATTAAAATAATTACTACATCTTCTAAATATGCTTAAAGGGGTGAACTGTCGTTCGCTCTTTTTCAGTGGAATTGAAAATAGATTTTCGCTCTCGTAACCCCTTGAAAATTGGCGGAGCATTAACATGCAACATTTCAGCGTATTTTTTAGCATTGACCAATAATAAATAATCAATCAAGTATAGAAAAATAAAATTATCATAATACTAGCATTATCATGTTACATTTTTGAATAACTTATTCTAAGCATAAAATTTTCTAAGCATAATAAAAGTTAAGCCACAAATATATTCAGCAGTGATAATTATTACAAAAGTTTAAGGATTGTAATTACAAAATAATAAAAAAATTAACTAAACAAATTTTTCATAAGTCAAAAACTTGTCTTTAATTGCATTGTTGCTATGAATATTTGAATTTCCAAGCTTAACAACAGGTAGAACAGTCTTAAGGTAGGTAATGTTTCAGAGCCTTTGATACTGTTACTAACAGGATCATCAAGTTGAAAAAAAAGAATTTAACGGCCTTCCCAAAATAAAATAACTTTGTCCTAAAAAAGTTGATGATATTTTTTTGGTAGCCAATATTAAAATAGTTCATAGAAAAAAACTGAGTTCCTTTTTTTTAGCGACCAAATTTAAGTACTACATATAACGCAAATTCTCCACTTAACGGCTTTCTCCGAAACTTTACAATTCCTACAAGGCCCACGGCTATCAATTTTGACTGCAGCGCACTCTATGTGCAAATTATTTGTCCATAACCAAAAACTAGAAAACTTGACGAAAACAACGACACCTCATAATATGTTAAAATCGGCTCATTAATAGCCTAGCAATAGCGTTTTAAAGTAAAGAAAAAAATCTCATTAATTGCTATTGGTTTATGATCGCCTGGTGTTTTGTAAATTTTAAATAGGCACATAAATAATGTTGGTAAAAAAGAAACCATAGCTCCTAAGCTACTGAACCGATTTTAACAAATGAGGTGTCATTCCTTTTCTCTTACAGAGAAGGATAACATTGTTTAATTAAAGTTTCTATTACCGAAAACTATATTACATAAGGAAAAAAAATGACACCCTATTTGCTTAAATCGGTTCATTAATAGCCTAGCAATAGCGTTGAAAGTAAAGTAAAAAATCTCATTACTTGCCATTGGTTTATGATCGCCTGGTGTTTTGCAAATTTTGCATAGTGAATTTTATAATAGGGCACGCACGCTTTGCTCACTACAAAGAAACGCACAAAAATAGTGTTGGTAAAAAGCAGGGTTACCAAGTTAAAAACAAGGAATTAACGATCTTCCCAAAATAAAAGAATTTTTTCTGAAAAAAATACCAATTTTTTTTTTTTTTTAAATAGTTGACTTTTCTTAAATAGTTCATATTAAAAACTGGATATCTTTTTTTTTTCAGTCACCAAATTTTTAAAAAAAAAATAAGTACATACAACAAAAACCCTTCAATTAACGGCTTAAAACAAAAACCCTCCAGTTTCCGAAATTTTTCAATTCAGCGTGAAAAACGACCACTTGACATGCCTAGCTACTAATATTCTATAAATCCATTGTGACTGTGGAGCTTGAACAAGGGATTTGTACATATATTCTATTTCGATCCATGACTCGGCCACGATGTTCTCCTTTTTATCATCATGTGAGTTCCATCAATCTTCTGATTGGCAGAGAATAATTCACATAGTCCCTTTTAAATAAGAAGTATAATTGGTGGCCAAGTGAAGTCCGTGATTCAAGCAGGAACTTACAAAGGTTTGTATATATAGCGTCAGTACTCGTAAATAACAATGATTCGAAAAGTCGTTCTCATACATGTTGAAATTTGGTGGAAGCGTCCTTGTTGATATTGTTTCCGGAGGTTGCATTGCATAGGGTTCGAAAGCAAACCTATACTAGAGTTAATTGCGGGAAATTTAATGCTAAAGACTTATCAACTTTTTCAATATTTTCCGAATAATTAATCATAAAGTTTGTTCCAGTACTTTTTTCTGAAATTCAGAATTGTTTTTTAGTTGTTAGATTGAATAAAAATTATCAAAGTTATTTGGGACTGTACATTTATTGTAAGAACAGTCAGTGCCGCCGAGAGAAAATCCGGGACCGGGGGATGTATATATTCAGGCAATTCTTTGAAGAAACACTATGCAATATGACACAATAATATATGTTTATTTTATGAGGAACAGTTTTATCAAAATTTTTAGGCTTTGCTTTTTTATTGAATCATTGAAATAGTCATTAGTCACAATGAATATGAATTTATCCATCAATAAATTATAAATAGAGGGGAAAAAGTGAAAGAGTCGTCTAATATTTGGTTTGAACTCTTTAATTCGAACCTTAGAACAATGAAACATTAAATTTCAAATTATTCATTCTCATTCGCCTTCGAACTTGTTCACATTAGAGATGCGCTTTTCTTGCTTTCTGGGCTGCAAAATGTTTTATAATTGTATCCGCGTCTCTTGCTTGAAGAATGATGCATCTTTCATTGATAGCTTTCAATATTTTGTACCAAATCGAGGACATTAATATGCATTCGAATCCTTTCATGTACTTCAGAATGCCGTTGACATCACTACGAGTTTCAGCCGTAAGATTGAGTTCATTTAAACCTTCGAGTGCTTTTTGCAATCCTAGAGTATGGTTGGCAAACGGCTTAACTGCTTCAATTTTAGCAGACCACCTTGTATCTGAAGGCTTATGAAGGGAAATCGGCCCATTTTTTTTTTAAATTTCCCAACGTTGTGGACTACTGCTGAAAATGGCGTAACACTTTTGAACCACTCCAAAAAAAGTAATTGCGGCTTGACAGCATTCTGCTGAGACGACACCACATAAATTAAGACTGCGGGTTGCACAGGCTGAGTAAACAGCATTTGGATTTTTCTCAAGAATATGACGTTGTGCTCCATTATACGATCCTTTCATGTTTGCACCATTATCGTATCCTTGTGCACGGCAATCTTCCAAAGGAATTCCGTATTTTTTCAGAGTATCGCAAATTAAATCAGTGATCGCCAGACCAGTTTTTTGGTTGCAACCGACCAAACCTAGAAATCTTTCTTGAATCGTGAATATCTTTTTTCAGGGTTAAAATAAAGGTACCGCAGAATGAACGTTTTTTGTTCGACGTTGCTTGAATCAGGCGTGGCATCAACGAAAACGCCGTTCGTTCATCTAAAATATCTGATATTACGTTTTGGGCACAAACTTCAATGAATTCATTTTGAATATCGGCTGAAAGATAATGGACCTGCAAACTTTTGTGTTGTTTTTGAGAAATCTTCACTTTCTCTAAATGCTCGCGAAGTATCGGGTCATAATGACTTAATAGTTCTAAAATGCCCATAAAATTTCCGTTGTTTCGTTCTCCAAGAAGATTGCTTTCACCTCTACATGCTGGACCTCTTTCACCCAGAAATAAAATTGTGTCCAAAATTCGATGTAATATTTCATGCCATTTTTTCTTTTCGCTGATGATCTGTTCATTAAAAAGTATATAGATTTAGGTGTTCTTTTGAATTCGAGTTTACGGATCCCATTGCAAAGCCCGGGCCCGCGGGGTTTGTCCCCCTCTCCACCCCTCTCTCGACGGGCCTGAGAACAGTAACCCCCACCCCATCAAACATAATAAGAGTACACCACTTCATTCACAGACCTTTTTAGACTTTATTTTTCCGCAACACCTTAAAAAAAAATTGAATCACCCTATGGTACACATGTTTTAATGTGCAACTTCCTTACAATTTATTTCGGGCGATGTTCCTTGATTTATTGAACTGCCTTCGTAAATTTTGAGGCAACTATCTTTAAATAAATAAAACAACTGCATTTTTTTAGTAGTTTATATTATCATTTATATGTATATATATACTTTTTTAAATACAATAAGAAGTTATTATTATTGTTATAATTATTTCATATATAATTTTCTCTTAAAGAACAATAAACGTATGCGAAAAAAATGTGTATTCTTTTTTTTTATTTTTTATAATATTTTCCTGCAGTTAATTGCAGCAACATTAACAAATTACATTACATTTTTAAAGAAAAATTTATGTTTCAAGAAATGAAACAGTACAATTATAAATATCTTGCCGTTAATTTGAATAACCGAATGTTATGTGAAATTTGTTGGACGTTTAATGCTAAATTTTAAGTTTTTAATTTATTATAAGACTTTTAAATTATTCCTTAACAAAAAGAAATACACCTACACTAAGAAGATTTTGTTTTATTAAATTGAATATTGTTCTTTTAGTATTTATGGCGCCATAAAAGATAAAAAAATGAATATTGTTTTATTAAAGTCAAACAAAACTTACACGTGTTTAATAAATTTTTAGGTTTTCTCGAATTGCAGAATTTCATAAAACCTAATTGGTCTTATATGTATATAGATTACAATGTGTGTATTTATGGTGGTGGTGATGCATTCTTCGCCTCCAATCAATAATCAGCAAGTGTTCCAAGCATGCTCAAACACTTACAGCCCAGACAGCAACTTTTATATGAATGATTTGAGTTTTGCATCGCAGACATTTTCGATTGAGTTGTTTTTATTGAAATTTTATTTGTTTAAAATTTAAGCCTATTTATTGCATTGCAACATTCAAACAGACAACGTACTTCATAAGGTTTTTACATTTGTTTAACGTTTTATTAATTTTTGGAATCATTATCGTCGTTATTATTTAAATAACATATTGATATTAATTATTTACAATTTTCGGACAATATTTTTGTTTTAATTTTTAACTGCATGTCGTTTGGTTTCTTACAAATTGGAAAACTAATAATTGAATTGATTAAGTTTTTAAGTCATTATAAAACTAAGTCAGATAAAATTTAAAATAGTCATATACGAGTACTAATCTGTTAAGTTTTAAAAGTTTCTGATCTATGCACTACAACTATAGTTTACCCATAACTATGAATACCGCGCATATCGCTGTTAATGTATGGGGACATTATCCGGAAAATTATCCAAATGAAAAAAAGAGAAGACAATTTTTTAAAAGCAAAAATGGCTCTTTTAAGTTCTTCTTTTGAACAATGCCCCTATCATTTACAATTTGTTTTATATATTAATAGTTGATAAACAATATCACACAATTTAAGAATACCTTTACTTATGCATAACTCAAAAAACTTAGACCAGAAACTTTCATCTTGAACTAAATTTAGTTAATACAGTTACTTTACATCAAGTCGCACTTATCATTGTTTTTGTATTCATTTTATTTTTAATTAAGCTAATTTTATATAGTTCAATCTAATTTAAATTACAACAGCAAATTTTGTTAATATTCCCAAAAAATCTTCAAATGTTACGCCTTAAAATGACGTCGTTAGATTAGCGGCCATAAAAGAAAATCTAAATATGTGTTATGTAAAGCAATCGTATATATAAAAAAAACGTATGAGATGAATGTAGGCTTAATCAGAGCAAAAATTTTATTTATAATTTGTGGTCGCCTATACACAAACATGCCAACCGAAATTAAAAAAGTTTGTTCATATTTTTAAAATATATGAGGCTTAAAGTCGATTTTGGTGAACTTCGTCCATTTATTTCAGGGACATCAATTTTTTCGTGAATATTTTTGATCATGTAATTGTAAAGTTCTATCTTTCCTCTTTAAAATTCATTTCTAGTCCTTTTCGTACAATTGTACTTTTACCGAAAATATGCTCCTTTAAAGAAAGGCACTACATATAGTACAGAAATATTATAAAATATAATATTTATTTCTTTTACGGGGATAGATGGACATTGGAGGACAGTCATCTGTGTTTTCTACACGCACAAATAAAATCGCCACTTTGCATATTTTCCAGCTGAATTTTTTTTTTTATCTAAATCAGAATTGATTTATAAAAAACTAAATTAAATTTTTCTCCCGAGTAGAAATGCTGTAAGATATCAGGTAGATCATACGTTTGTAAGTCAATTAAATTTTTAATTCTTTTGGCAAAATAATATGATATCTACGCACAAACCAATAAATACAATTTTTTTGCATCTATCTTCACAAGGATTACAATTTAAAAAAAAAATTGTAGCGCAAAAATGGCTCGACCTATGCCGAAATGTTTTATAGTAAATAATCAACTAGTCAAATACCACCCAAAGCAAAATTAGGAAAATCGGAGACTTCAATGTCCAATTGCTTTCGTTTTGGTAAAAAATATTCCATATACACGTACATAGTTATCAATATTTTAAATTAAAAACACTTTGCTCGTTGAAATGAGTGGACGTGTAGCGTTGCAACCGTTTGCTTGTATCTGAACGGGTAAGCCTTTTCACATGTTCTTTTAGCCATTGGAGAGAAATCAATTTTAATCACGATGATCTCATTTAAACAATTTAAGCTACTAAATTAGTTATTATTAATATTGAAGGTAATTTATAATTACTCGTGAGTCACCCTGGCAGGTTGAGAGAATTTTTCTTCGCCAATCTTATGTAGTTAGTATTTTTAAAACGGAGATTCATACAATCTTTAAATTGTATACTCTAACTTGATGTGTGAAAATCTGCTTATTTATTTTGAAAACATGCAATGCGTTCTAATCTTTTGGTCACATGAATTTTTCATTCAGGATTGCCTTTTTCAAACGATTCTATATCTGTTAAAATGTTTTATGGCTTATTATAAAAATAAAGTACATTGAACTACCGTTAAATAGTAAACTCAAATTTTAGTTTCAATTCCTATAGATGGAACATTTTTGAAAGAGCTTGAGATTGTCACAAATTTTTGATACATATGACAAAAAATTGTTCTTCAGCATAACTTTAAAATATATAAGATCAAAAAAGTTTTATAATGCATTTGAACTTTATTTTAAGCCGTTTTGGTGCCTTTGGTATATATTACTGGACAATATACATTTTAAAATTTGAATAATTTCAAATATCTTAAAAATATTATTTAATTGAACTTAAGTCATTACTAAAGTTCGATATTCTTGTAAATTTACATATATGAAACAGAAGATCGATTGGAAAAAGCATTCAGATTTGTAAATGAAATTGTACTCAATAAAATCGGTGCTCTAAAAATTTACAAGAATATGGAATTTCACTGCAAGTGCAATTAAATAATAATTTCAAAAAAAATCGAACGTAGAAGTTGTAGATTATTTTACATTTTATTTAACATTTCAGGAAAACATTGTGATTTTTAATATGACTCTAAAGCGATTAGAAAACTTTGCAGTAACAGGAGTCATTTCATATTTTTATATAGGAAAAAAATAATTACAATCGATGAATCTTGTAGAAATTTTAAGTCCACTTTCATCGAAATGACCTAATGAAATTGTACATAAATCATAAATTATAAAACCTCAGTTATTTCAGATACTTTGAACCTTGGGCTCATCTCGTTTAAGCTGCTACAAAGACATTTAGTTTTAATTTATGGCCTTTAAGAAAATATATTGGCAATTTTTTTTATATGCGATATATGTATATACATATGTATTTATTTGTAATAAGTATCCGGCAAAATGCAACAAATCTTAATTTTAAAACTTTTTTGTTATTGGTATAATTGTTCTTGTTTTGTTTTGTTTTTGGAACGGAAAATTTCTAATTTACGTAACTTTAATGGCTACGCAATGAACAACTTAAAAATGAAACTTAATTATTTTCTTTCTTTTTGTCATTTATTTATTTTTTCCTCATTTTCATTATATTCAAAGTTAAAGTATAAATATATATTTATAGGTAAATACATACGTGTTTCATTTTTATATTTTACTTTTTTGCTTGCTTATAAATGATAATTATTGTACAGTGGAACTTCGATTATCCGTCAGGCACGGGACCAGCAGCCTGACGTATAATTGAATAGACGGATAATCGAATATATGGCAGAATTTTGTTTTGATTCTGTATGGTGACGCTAGAATACAAGGTATTGAATATACATATAGGTATATGTATGTACTGTAACACAAAAACGCAAGAAAAAAGGAAATGTAACAAAAAATGTTGATTTGTCATTTTCGTATTTTATTATCGAATAAAAAAACAATGTGATAGTTTACAATCGCATCAAGATGTTTTGGTGAAAAAATTCGTCAAAAATTTGTGTAATCCACTTGACTTGGCGAACAAAAAGAACTAGATTAATGAATTTCTGCGAAATTTTCATCTCCGAATTTCATAAGAAAAATTTCAGACAGAATCGTTTCTCGCATTGTGTGCATACATAAACAGAATCGAAACAAAACGAAAAAAAAGTTTGCTGACAAAATGTGACGGTTAATCGGAGTGACGGTTGATCGGGAGACGGATAATCGAAGTTCCACTGTATATTGATAATAATTTATGAATATGTAAAGTTAAACAATAGATTTTATAAATCGGGGTGTTTTTAAATTACTTTTTTTTGACTCAATTAAAATTTTTTTGTTGTTTTGCACGTAAAAGATTTAAGTGTTCTTTTGTTTTTGTTGCATTCATTCCTTTAGCAGCTTAGCTACACAAAGTTTTGTTTTGCCCAATCTTTGTTTATTTAAAGTTATTGTTAAATTATATATATGTTCTTATTGTTTTTGTTTCAAATATGAAACCCGCCGTTGTGTTTTGATTACAGCTTTGAAATTCTGGCTTGTTTCATTTATATTTTTTTGAAATTCCTCGATTGTTTATTATTAAAAAAAATATATAATTTTGTTTTATAACTTATGTAGAATATTTCTCTTGCATTTCGTTATTGTATAATCGAGCATGATTGTTTGAATAATGCTTTCATAGTATGTGTGTGTCTAGTATTTTTGGTTTACCATATCTAAAACAAATAAAATGTAAATTTTATATGAGTGACAAACCTATTAATGATTCAAATTTATGTAAAAATGGTGCAATTGTTAAATAAAAAGTGCAACACATAAAAACACAAAATACTCAAAATAGAATTATAGGTATAGACCATGTCCCGCGTATAGCGTGCTAAGTGGAAAAGTGTTAAGTGAACCAGAAAGTTCGATGATAAATTGTCATCAAAAATGGGTTTTGCCTCATTCTATGAAGTTGTTTTGCATTCAAAGCGTTATACATAGAGGCTGTCGATATGGCAAAATAAGCAACGGATTCAGCAACCCAAATTATATTTGTCGAGGAAAGGCTTTGCATTATATTTTTTTTTTATATGTTTTTAGGATGCTGAATTCAAATACGCTGTCTATTTGGCCCCAAAACTTTGCTTTATTTTTTATTCAAGGAAAACATGAAAATCATTGTTAAAAAAACACGCAGCAAATTTTATTCTAGATCGACAATCAATAAAAAAACACATTTTCTACTATGAAGTAAACAAAAACTAATTTCTTATTTCATATTTAAGATTGAAAATATTATTAATGAGTTGTACGTTCTAAACATTTTTATGCTTCATCTACTAATCACCAAACCCAATCAATAGTTCTAGAGTCAGAAAAACTAGCTACAGAATGGTCAAAATAAAACGTTTCCAAATAGCAGTGGGTGTAGCTCTTATTTAATTGCGAAAAATCCCAAATATTTGATATGAATTTAATGATGTCTAAGGATGTCTTCAATAAAAATAGCAGAACATGCTTTTTGGGGCTGAACAAAAAACTAGTAATACTTCAAACAATTTCAAGAAACCATATAAACAATTTAATTTAAGTATTATTTTTTTTTTTAATATTTTGTTATTCATTAATTTTTGCCACCTTCGGCTATTATTTTCATGGAGGTAGTTAAATTCTGGCATCTCAGTGTGGTTATTGACGATCCGAACTTTATGGATGATTTTCATTTCAGTTATTTCAAAGGTTTTTAATTGAATAGAGGCCTGACGATCTGAGGTCGCTTGTTTCTCCGAATGCTTGGGTGCCATAAAAAATAACGAATTTTGAATAAAATGTTGTTGATAATCAATATTTAAAATTATTGTTGAAGTTTAAGTCCCACACATAAATCCGGTTGATTTTATATCAATGTGTACACCGAAACTTAATGAAAAAAATGTTTTTTTTTTTAATTCTTGAAAATTCTCTTCAGAATCTCGATCGTTGTCAACATTTATTTTAATTGAAAATTTACCATATAGTTTGTACTTGCATTTTCACCCGCCCTTGCTAACAAAAATAGTCGGGTGTTACCAAGCCTGCTCAAAACTTTAGAATTTCACATAAAAATTATAGCGAGCATTGAAAATTTTGTCTTTCAACTGAACAAATTCGAGCGGACCGGCTTGTTTTTTTAGTATTTTCTTACAAAAACCTATATAAAAATATAAATTTGTATCAAACTGAAACTTATGAAAAATTAAGCACACGCTATTTTTCGATACAACCCAAAATCACCTCTACACAAAAATTTTGTAAGAAACAAATCAATTCATATGATTTCACTATTTGAGCTGTGTTTCTGCTTATGTAAAATAAGAAAACCCAGTATTATTTGTTGAAATAAATAACTTATATTTTTGGGAACATACTTTAAAAACACATATACAAATAATTTATATAATCAAAGGCATGAGTAATGTTGCAAGGTGATTGTATATGACAAAAAAAAAAAAAGAATAGTTAATATAGATATATAAGTATGTATGTGCAGGTTATTATTGGAATGAATTGAAAAATTAATGAAATATTACTTTAGCCCAGTCATAAAAAAAGGGATTTAAATAATTAGCTAAGTGTTAAAATTTAAGTTTCTTTACTGACAATAAATATATGAACATTGATAATAATGTTGTTTTAAATGTAATTAAAAGTGAATTTTCATATAATTTATTTTTTATATGGTTTCGGTTTCATTGCATGCTCGTTAATATTTTTATTTTTTTTGCATGCTCACTGCTATATATAATAATGTTATTAGTAATGAGCCCTAAATAAAGTAGGTGCAAGATTTTTGCTGATTTTGTTCTTGTTTTTAAAACAGTTTGTTACTTTTAGTGTATACCTGGCGTATATGTAGTTTGCTCTGTTGCATTAAGCGATGTATTTTCTGTGGCTGCAACTGGAGCACCTGTGAAAGGATTTACACCAGTAGCAGGTGGTGGCATTGCAAAGACTGGCTGTCCGGCGCCACCGGCTTGTCCAGGTGCAGGTTGCGTTGTCACTGGAGCACCTCCGCCGCCAAGATTGACATCATCGAGATCACCATCCTCCTGAAAATTAAATAAAGTAATAAGTTGTAAGTAAATTTTTCTATTTTACAACAACAAAAATATACTAGCAAATTGAGATTATAGTACAGGTGTTATAATTGGTATGATATGAGTTAGTTTTTATGAATTAGGAAGTATTGATTTTTTTTTATTTTTCGTTGAATTTCACACTATAATGCAACTTATTAACGCAACCATTGCAGTACAATATACTAAATTGGTTAAGCAAAGCAAATATAAACACAATAGGAGAAAAAATAAATAAAACAACGACCACCACCTTTTCTAGTGACCATCAATAAATAGACCGCACACCAGTTACAAATTAAACTTTAGTTGATAGTGATAATGGGTAGTTGAAAAATACTTACAATACGTCCAGGTCCAAGTGTTGTAGCAGAAGCATCTCTACCGCCGGCTCCGCGCTAAGAGGGTACGAATAAAATAATAACACAAATTGTAATGCATATGTGATGAAGGAAAACCAATATCGAAAAAAAAAAATAAATAGAACAAATTCTACATAAAAAAAATTGGCACTAAAAAACAAGAAAAATATTTTAACTTTCAACTTAACTTTTTAAGGCAATTTTTGTTTTAAATCAGGTATCAACATTCTTTAGTGCTAAAATTTAAACAATAACTGAACAATGCTTAAACTTTGAAAAGATTTAACGGATTTTTTTATGTATAAAATTACATGAAATTTTAGCTGTTTGGTGTCTAGATAGGTTTTAAATCTTAAGTGTTTTCTGATTTTTTAATTGTGAACGTTTGATGATTTTCGGGAAGATTTGTAAATATGCATAAGTAACATAAAAAACCAATAGAATTAGAAAATAGCACTCTCTCAGTCAGACACACACAAAAGTATTTCTATAAGAACTTACAAGAAGATCCACTGAATACGTGTTTAGATTTACCTTAAATCGGGCATAGTTTATTTAAAAAAAAAAAAAAATAAACCAAATTAAAAAAATATAGAAACTGACCTGATATTCAAAATGGTCCCCGGAATAGGATTCACCAACCCAAAAACCAAAAGAGATGCGAACTGGTTCAAGTAATAAAATAGTTAATTTTAAAAAAATTGATTTTTCATAGATCAATAAAATTGTTTTATTTTAATTTTAACTGGTTCTCCAGTTAACAAAAATTTAGTTGCTAAAATTTGTTTATTTTATTTTTTTTTTTTTATTTACTTGAACCAGTTAAGGTCTTTCTTCTACTGCCCTCAGAAGCACAAAAGTGGTATCTCAAAAAAATGCATATTCTTGATTCTTATAACATCGGATAGCTTAAGAAATTACGCATCTAATGGACTACGCCAAATGCCGGTATCTTAGTTCAAACATATAAAGAATCTCCTAAAAGAATTTCCTCTATCTCAATTTTAATGATAATTCAAGAATACATCAATAAAACATAAATTTTCTCGAAACTCACTTCAACTGAGATACCGCTTATAACGGCAGTATAAATTTATTTTATTAAAAAAAAAATGTACAACTGGTACATAAAAATCTGATGTATTCGAGCAAACATTGATATGTGAACTAAACAAACTTAGATTTCTGTTCCTATGTAAACCTCGGACTTACTTTCCTTATCCATCAGCATACAATTTAGTAGAGCCGAAGTCAAACGGATAAAGTTGACAACATTTTCTTAGTGAATTAA
Organism: Tricholauxania praeusta; assembly: GCA_949775025.1. NCBI lineage: Eukaryota > Metazoa > Arthropoda > Insecta > Diptera > Lauxaniidae > Tricholauxania > Tricholauxania praeusta. The sequence continues at coordinate 54,318,560 of OX459028.1, read as the reverse complement.
AATGCCAGTGACTTGCGATAAGGGTGCTTTTAAAGAATAACTTATTCTTTGGTTTAATGTCATTGCAGTCAATGGGAATCGAACCAAGGCGGAACATGTTCACCATTAGGCTGCCAAAAAAGTTTAACAAAAAAATCAAATTAGCAAATTTGTACCCATGTCTGCTCTTACAATACTTATACGAACAAACAAATAATTTTGATTAAATTAAGCAAAACATTTTTATTGTATATTCAACAAACAAATAAACATTTTGAAAAGAAAATGCATTGCTGAAAACATAAATGAGATCTAATTTTTGATAATAAGGTTAAATCGAATGATATAGAATATCACGGACGGACTATGAGTTCAATGTTTATAAAAGCAAAATCGTGCAAAATAGATAGGAGCAAACAACAAAGTTTATCTGGAAGGAGTGAATAACTGAAATAATTTTTTACACTTTACAAACAAGAAAAAAAAGGTGTTTGTATCTGCAAATCTCTTTAAAATTAATTTAGATATTCTGTTTAGTTGTGTTTTTTTTTTTTTCTGCAAAAGTTGATCTAATAAAAACGACTACTGCAATGATTGCGAATCATTGTCATGTTCAGGGAAATAGATATTTTAAAAGGTATAGCCTAGGGTCTTTCATTTTGCTAAAAATGTGATTTTCAGGTGACTTTGCTTACGCCCCGAGTCTCAGTGGTTTGAAAGAAATATATGCCAAATTTCAAGAACATTGGATAATATTTAGGGGTTGCACACAGATTTTTCGGAAGTTCCAAAGCATGTGGGCTTCAGTTGATAACTAGTCATATACGACAATGCTTGATGAAAAAAGACCCGTTCAAGGCTTTCTAGAAGAAAACAGTTAACTACATCGAAAATATCCTAAATGATGGAAGTCTTTGAATTGCTTGGGATCCACGTGACAGAATACTACAGTGATTCTTTAAGATGTCATGTGATTGCTGTTCAGGTGGTCAATGATACCGCAGAAGGAGGAATTGCTCTGATTAAAAAGTTCAACGAATCGGTCAGGCAAGAAAAACAAAAACAATTCGTGCTGAGGGTGGTCGAGAATCACAGAAAAGGCGTCATCAAGCGAACAAAAGATGGAATTACATCGTTCAAAGTTGATAAATATAACACGTGTTTTGCCTTCATTCTACTTAATAGTCTTAGTGTCTTATTTTAAGTTTGTGATTTCTAGTTTTCCCAATAAAAGTAATTAACGTTGAAAAGTAGTATTTTTTGCCTACTTTTACAAAACTTATCAAAGTGTGCAACCTCTAATTGTTATCCAATCCCCTGGAAATTTGGCACATATATCTTTTACATCACTGAGGCTCGGAGCGTGAGCAAAGTCAGCAAAAATTTTTCATTTCATTTTTTGCATTACAAAATGAAACACCCTAGTATAGCCATATGTGTGTAGACTTAAAAAATATGAGTACGTTTATCACTTGAAAAATAATTTTAAGCTATAAAACTCGATCCTTTAATTTTTCTCCTCTTGCCAACAAATAAGAAGATTTCAAAAATAATTTCGTAGTATAAACCAGCACTAACAAACAAACTTTCATGTCTCGAGCTTCAATCAATATCTATGCTCGTTATTACCAGTTTTAATATCATTGGCTCAAATACTGATAAGATGTAAAAAAAAGTCAAGGAGTCATTTGGACAGTTCATAACTTATATTTAGTAGTTTGAACGCCTTCAGTAGTAGTTAATTTCCTTCAATTTGGTGAAAAGTTGACAGAAATGTTTGTTGGGATATATTCATCATTATATATATAGTATGTCTATATTGTTGGGATGATATTCATAAAGGATTTAACTTTATTACTACGAATTTTATTTTATGCAGTGTAAGTGGGTCAGTAAATGTATTTGGATTTAGATGGATTTCAGATAAAAATGGATCAGTCTCGTAGTGTTTTATCTAATATCAAAGAAATTAAAAATTATAAAGTTCCTTTCAACTGTTGATTTTAATTTATAGAATGTGAATTTATCAAAAACTAAAAATAGATTTCAATTGAAAGTATTATTTCAATAGTGTACAAAAACTTGTGCAATAATGATATATTGTACTAAATTAAATATTAAAGAGAAAATACAGATTACTTAAAATAACTTATTATCATTACCTGCTTCAAGACAAAACTGTCTTTGCACGGCCAATATTTCTGTAAAAACTCTACAAAAACTACGATTAACTTCAAAACAAACTTACCTTCAATTAAGCTCAGGAATGCTACTGGAATAGTTTAAGTTTTGCATTTTAACTAAAATAGATACATATTTTAATAGTAACAAAAGACTATGTTTTAAATTATGCATGCAAAATAAAATATTTGAGAAAAAAAAATTGCAGAGCTAGCGCAGCACATATTTTGCTGTTTAATTTTAATACCATTTGTTTGGTTACTTTAAGTCTGCGCCACAAAAATCATCAAAAAAATCAAATACCTCCCGAACATTTGCACGGCGTATGTGTAGGGTGTGTGAGTGGATAGAATGATTTTGAGTTATTATTAAGCTATTAGTAGTGAATATTGTGGGAATGTATGTACGCGAATTGTTATTATTTTACTTAAAATATGTGATAAAATTAAATTGAGTTTAAATTGTTTTTCTTGTTTTTTTTGTTGTTGTTTTTTTTTTATTTACCAATTAAAACAATAGAAAAGTTTCTAACCAACCATTAAGAAATCTGGTAAAACATTCAAAAGTTCACTAAAATACAGTCATCGTTCATGCAGTAACCGTAATTGCATCAGATCCTGAAGTCTTAATTAAACTTCTATTTGATGCGTTTACAATGCAGCATGAACAACTTTGATTGTTATACAAAATACATGTGTTTTAGTGTCAAGGCTTTAAAATATAATAGCACACGTAATAACTAAATAAAGATTTAGGCAATCATACATTTCACTTCCGAGTGAAACGAAATAACATGAATTTATATGAAATTCACATGAATTTATATGAAATTCACATGAATTTCTTTTGGAAGTGAAATGTATAACATGGCTGAATTTTTTATTTAAATTTGAAACCTCAATAATGAAGTATATATATATGTGTTCATATTATTTTCTTAATAAAATGTGGGATACATATTAAAAAAAAACTTAATTTTGATAAAGAACTTTGTTCTAATTTAAGAAAATAATTTTCCATTTCATTTAAAGAACAATTATATATTAATAATGTAGATTTTCTTAATGGCCGTAAATAAACGATGCCAGATTTTAAATAAAATTTGGCATTAATATTAATAATTCATATTATTAACTTACATTCAAATGTGAATATTGATCATGTGATTCATTCGCTGGTGGCTTAAATTTGCCGCAACAGAAGTTAAAGCAACAACAGCAACAGCAGCAACAACAGCAACCTGTTAAAATAGTGCAGCAAATAACCAGTGCCTGAAAAACAATTAGAAAAATGTAACGCAGTTATAAAATGAAATTTATGTATATATTGGGTGAATTTTACTTTAACTGCTGGCGAAGTAACAACAAAGTAAGCATTGACATTTTCTTCGCCAAATTGTTCAGCAATATAAAGTCCAAGTGATCCATAATTATCATAAATATTTCGTTTCGTTTGATCACTTAATATTGAATTGGCTCGATTAACTTCCTTAAACTGAATTTGAAGATAAGAAATTAATTCAGTGTTTGTCTTTTAATACAAAAATTTGTTTATAACCTTGTCGGCAGCATCAACATTGTCTGGATTTTTGTCTGGATGGTATTTTAAAGCAAGTTTTCGATAAGTCTTCTTAATATCATCAGCTGTAGCTGTTTTAGGAAGTCCTAAAATTTCATAAAGTGAATCACCCGATGTGCTGAAATAAACAAAAAAAATAATGAAATCAGTATCTAGCATTAAGAACTACTAAGAACAAATGCAGGCTCGCGGCAAAATTGCTATAGAAGTTTTCAGAATCGACCCAAAAAAGTATCTGTTGAATTTCAGCAAAAAAAAAAAAAAATTGTAACAATTGACAACATAAACTTGTAATGGAAATAATTGCGATGCTGCAGTTGGTAATGTTCAGAATTGTTATTTGGTTAGGTAAGGTTTAGCAAGCAGCTTGTCGATCAATCGGCTAGCATACTTGAAGGCCTTAGAGTCATTATGATACCAAAAGTTCCGTTAAATATCTTTAGTCCTTTTTTGATTCAAAATAGGCCATAACGATTTCGAAACACTGCATACACGTGAGGCGAACCGCGCAAAATTGATTAGGTTCCTTCCTCTGTTATCTAGTTCTGTATAAAATTCTTGTAATGGTGTACTTATTTTCACCACCATGTGCTCTATTGAAATTCCCATTTCTCTCTGAATTATTTGTCAGTTCAATTGTTAATATGCCATAATGCCAAGGCAAACAGTAGACCGCGATGTTATGAGCACGAACGCGATTTAGTGATTCCGGTTGTTCAATATATATTTTGAGATTTGACACAATGGGATTCCAGGACCTTGGTTATCGTTAGATTATCGACACATATGATACCTAATATTGGAAGATGAGAGATTCACCTCAGTAATCATATGCGCGGTTTGCTTAATATCATAAACTTCCGCCTCAAATATACTGCATTGGTTGTGTAGTTTAAGCGACTCGTTCAGTATCACCACGCTCGAGAAGATCTCTGAACCATCGGTGGAGACTGATATTTCTTTCTGACATTTCTCTCTAGTACGAATATAATTTTTATAACTTTTTTTTTCTCTTAGTACACAAATGGTATTGGTATTAGTTAATATAAAACTTCGGCTATCTTCTAGAGATATCATAGGCTAATTATATATCTTATAGCCTATAATTGATTATAGAATTTTGTCCTTTAACATTTATTTTAATGCCGAAAGTCCAATATTTTCATTTATTTCGAAACCGAAATGAGGATGGCATTTTTATTATAAACAATTTTTTGTAGACGTATCAATTGAGACATACATACCTACCTAAAAGTCTCTATAATGAAAATTGTAGGTGTTCGTTGGAAATAGTTAAGTAAGTTTAATATTCATTTATATTTTTAAGAAATACTTTCTTCATGAAACGTTTTTTGTAATGCAACGTTTTTTTTAATGAAAAAAAAAGAACAAATATAATAAGATCCGGTTTGGACCAATTTTAGTGATCTCCAAACCGTTTAGAAAGAAACTTCTCAGGTCGAAATTTCTCAGCAGTTATTTGCCATTTTTATATTTCTCTGGATTATAGAAACTTCTGGAAAGTTCGTTCACTACTTAAGCGGTTTTAATTTTTTTATTATCATTGTATATGCAACATAACGCTTACAGGCAAACCATTGCAAACTAATGACGAGTGCAATAGAAATACAACATAGGAAAAACTAAAGAGATAATAAATCAACAAATGAAACCAAATTATGCAGGTACTTATCACGAGCTTATTTCCTAATGCAAGAAGAAAAATCTAAGGTTTAACTGCTGCATAAAAAGTTTTGCCTAAAAACAAGGGAAAATTGGTTTGATTTAATGAGAACAACAATTAAAATAAGTCTCTCAAAATGTAAAAAATTCAAAGAACACTAGAATATATAAAAATAAAAGTCAACAATTAAAAACAATCTGTTTGCTGCTATACAGCAGAGATTGCTGCCGCTGCCTTTGTAGTCGACGCTGTCGCTGCCGTATTCACTAACGGCAACGATTGGTTGAAAAGTATGACTAACCAGCACACGACCATAAGAAAAACGCATCATTGACATTGAAGTTAGCGTCGGGTGGGGCAGCAGTGGGTGGCAGTGACATTTCCTAAAAGATGAGGCCATGTAGGCTTAAGATTGCGTGCAAATGAGAAGAATAACAACAGCAGCACATAATATACTGAATTTTAGGAAAAATAATATCAATCGAAGCAATTGCCATCAAAATAAGGAATAAAAAAACATGTTAATTTTGTCGATACATAAAATTCTTTGAGCGGAAATATAAAGTATCTAATCAATTAGATGTATTGTAAATGTCAATAATAAACCTTATTTTACTCGAAAGAAATCGAGACTTAAACGTTTATGTGGCAGTCGCCATGAAAAGGGTCCATATGTCGTGAAGGAGTTATATATAGGATGTTAAAATTACGATGCATATCAAGTACAATAGTGATGACAAAAATTTTGAGTTTAAAATTCCACATTTTGAGAAAATTTAATTCACAGTTTTATGTTTAAATTAAAAAAAAAAAAAAAAAACAATTTTTAATTAATATTTAGAAGTTATTAGGGAATTGTTATTTATGCTAAAATTGGTACATAAAAATTTTACCATAACTTATGAAACCTCAAATATCTCGAAATTGAGAGACGACATATGGGCTCATGAATATATATATTAATTTACATCAGTAAATCCAAAAGCCGTGAGTGCCGTAACAGAAAATGTGTATGTGCTTTTTTTTCGAATACGAACAATTTTTTTGATAATAACGGTCAACTTTTTAAAAATATTGCCACATTACAGTGCTGTAAAATAATTTTACATTCCCCATTCCGATTACATTTCTGCGAATGGGGAATTGATGGGCATTATAAAAAAGAATGGTAGTGGAATACGAATTTCTTTTGCAATTAAAAAAATGACTATTTCACGAAGGAATTAACAAGGGATGTGCATTCTATTTCAGAGGCTTTTTCCTTTCAAAAACCAAAATTGTTGAAATTAATTTTTGGTTCATAATAAAAATTTTAGTAATAAAATGAAAAATGAGTTTGTATTTTACATCCTTAGTAACATTTTTTTGCATTTTTTTAATACAAATTTTTACTCATCAGACCAAAATCCTGTTCCATATATTATATCGTTTGGTATCTCGAACGAACGAATCATTACGAATTTGGTACAATGCGTTCCAAAAAGATTTCGAGCTGTCATTCAAATATGGAAATACAAATTACTAAAAAAAAAATTATTTTTAAGGCTAGCGTATTTATGTTTGAGAAAAAATTAAACTTGTACTTTCAATTGTCGTCGTACTTTATAGCAGACATTAGTTTAAATAAAAATTTTCTCATTTTAAATATTATCAGATCATAATGAATTGGTTTTTCTTAATCCATTTGAAAACTTAATCAAGAAAAATAAAATTTTTATGTTAATTTAGAAACATATCCTAAAAATTTAAATAAAAACATGAACTTAAATTTATATTTTCAATTGTCGCCTAGTGTATGTAGATGCACAAAAGCAGTGTTTTCGCATACTATTTTTCAAATGTGCTTCTATTGAAAAGTCAATTGTGCTACTCGTGCTACCCAGCATCTCATGACGTTTTTTGCCGTCCTGTTTGAAAATACATTTTTTTGCTTAGTATTGAAAATTACTATTACCTTATAAAATTTTAATTGCCTTTCTATTAGTTGCATCTGTGCCTATTTGCGGGAATGATCAAACCCAGTTCTCTCCGTCAAATCACATACATACAATCTCTGCCGGGATTCAACCCATGTGTGCGTTCAGTTTCTGACCGCGTTTCTTAACCAACGGAAAGTATAGTAGCGCGGTTCTAATTTTGTTGCTGTTTAAGATCCGCAGCAAATTGCAAAAATTGTTGATGGCCAGGGGTTATGGTTGAAAAAAAGGAAACAGAAATTTGGACCGGTTGGGTCAATACGGCAACGCTGAGTGACACGACTTCAGATAAATTAAAATTTGTGAATACAGTTGAACACAGTTGAACTTCGATTATCCGTAATTCTATTATCCGGGAAATTTTAAAAATTTTAACGGTGATCATTTTGCTTCTATTAACCGTGATTGACTCCATTATCCGTGATAAGAAAAGTCTAATTGCTTTTTTCCCTGTGTTGTTTTTTCGTTTTTCATAAGACATGCACATTAAAATGGAGAAAGAGAATGATGATGTAATTTGGGGAATCCCATTTTGTGCATGCCTATAAACTCTCGCTGCATATATTTTCTATACAATGCCGTATAAAAAAGAAAAGTTCTTACAATTAAAAGAAAAAATTGATTAACAAAAGAACAAAAATTAAAGGTAGTAGACAAACAACATTAAATGAACACTATAACTTAATACTTTCGTAAAACGGTGATGTAACGAATAAAATAATATGCCTACATATTTGCGCATACATATTATGTATTAACGACTTTAAAATTTGATAAATAATATAAAATAATGATCCTATTATCCGGAATGAGGTCGGTACCAACCATCACGGATAATCGAAGTTCAACTGTACTTTGAAACTGTCGATTATAAAATTTATCTGTCGGAAAGATGAGACCCGTTCCTTCCTTCAACGTACAAACAGTTTCTTAATAAAATTTAATTAAGTCTGATAAAATATTTGATTTTTGTTTCCATAAAATCGATATTTATCGATATTTGTATTAATAACTTCTGTTATTACCGCCCTCTAATTAGAAGTTTTAGTCCCACTGTATAGCAAACCGCTAAAGTGCAAGTGTGTTAAAAAATACAATATAAACTATAAATAAACAAATGTTTTAAGCTACACAATCTATTCCACGATTTTAATACTGATAACACCAGAACTTGACAAGTTGAATTGAAAAATTACAAAACACAAGCATGTTAAAGAATTTAAAACTATTTATTACTAATACTTTAGAAATAGTAAATTAACTACGTAACAAACTTCCAGCCGTGCCCAGCCCGCACAGCCGATAAAAATTCCGCAACCAAATGCTATAGAAAATCAATTCAAATTAACACCACCACAGTTGCTGCATGAAAAAGGAATATGAACAAAAATTCTATGAAGCCAAGGGCATGTCACCAGATTAAATCTGCAACAGGAACGCAACCACGTTAGTTTGCAAATGTAAATGCAACTCATGCCAAATGGAAGATAAACTAAACATAATTTCTGATTTCCACTACTCATTTTATATAAAAAAATCAGCACGAAAAAGCAATTGTTTAAAAAACAAAAAATAAAAAATAAAAAAAACAAACATGGACGGACCAGAAAAAACTCCCCATTTTTATGGTCTTTTGTTGTCGTTTTTAGTAGATTTCGTTAGATTTTTTTGGGACAAAATTGTTGAAAAACCCTACAAAAAAATTCAGCCCAGTATGGATTAGAATTTGTCTGATCAAACAAAAAGCTGAGACCAGATATGGGTGGTTATGAATTGATATTTACAATAAAAAACTTGACAAGGAATAAAATTTTATTCGTTGACGTCCAATGGAACGAAGCAAGTTTCAAAAAGTAAATAAAGTATCAGATTAAATCTGCTAAATTCCTAGTTTTCCAATTTTCATAAAAAGAAGAAAAAAATTGTATGTATACAGTTCCAACGTAACGTAACGTCGCTGTCAGTGGCAGTGACTGCGACGTCGCCAACGACAGCACATCGTAATCTGCAATTCGTTCACTGTCGGCATAGCAGCAGACCGTCGCCGCTATCAGGAAACCTTCGTTTTTCGCAAGTTTTCCAAAAATCAATTAAAGAGCTGCGCTGCCGACTGCGACAAAAGCTGCGCCAAGTCGTCCCTTCGCAACCCTCAAGAGTAATTTTGCAATCCACTGAATTTTTTTATTGCGTGTACTTACGATAATTTTCTTTTCTCCATGCCACTCATTTTGTTTCTGTTGTTGTTTTATTTTTATTTATAAATTATCGTTTCCTAAACGATTTGTTAATTTTTTTATATATTTTACTTTATTCTGTTGCTGACAAATTTAACTAATGAAATTTCTCGTAAATGCAGCTGCCAGCTCCTTTTTTAACAGTGTTGCCAACTAAAGATATGAGTTTTAAGAATTACGTCTGTCATAATTTTGCCTATTCACACGATTATATTTTGTGTCTTTAAATTCACATCATTACACATGGTACAATAAACAAGGTGGAATGAATAATCTAGTAAAACTCAAATTATGCATGTTAAAAAATTATAACTTTGCTTTCAAAAATAAACAAAGCAAAAGAAGATAAATATTCTGACATTGCGTGCTCTTAATTATGAATACGTAAATTGGAATTGTCGGTAGAAGATCTTAACATAACTGACCTTGAAACTTTTATTTAAAAACTCATGAGAACTAAAGTTTTTGTTGTGAAAATTATTTTAAGCTTTTTGAAAAAAATTTTTTTGAAATTTTGGCTGCCAAATTGAAAAGAAACAGTTTCCAGCATTCTAAATATTTTATGTTCGTTTCACAAAAATGGTGAATTTTCTTCTATTACATCAATCCTACAGTTCACATTATCGAACATTGATGTTGTCACACCATCTTGGACAGCATGCGTGATAATGTGAACTGGGCTAACTGTAGGATGGACCGCTTGACACACATGTTGGACAGATTTCAAAAATTTTTTATTTCTCTGCTGGATTGTCTAACCGTACAACTAGTGTGAAAGCTGGCTGTCGAGCCTAGGGCAAATTTTTCATTTTAAAAAAGATTTCATGGAGTGAACTTCAATGGCGGCCATTAATAATAATCACTTTTGGCAAGATTTTTTTGAACTTTATTAAATTTTTTCAGAAATTTGGAAAATAAAAGGGAAATGTACAAGAAACGAAATGCATAAAATAAGGCATATGAAGTGCTTTTAGTAAAATTTAAGGAAATCGAGCCAAATGCTACGGTTGACGTGCTAAAAAAAAGAGATTAACTATATACGATTGTTACCATAGAGAACAATTACAATATTTTCTCTTCAGGGGTTAAAGGAGAGCTAAAATTTAGTGATGTGTACGCCTCAAAATTTTTCTGCAAATGATGTGTGCTCAAAACGATATTTACAGTTATTAGTGTTGTCAAGCCATGTTGTGATAATGTGAAATGGGCTAATGACTCTAAAATTCTGTTTTCTCCATTTCATGTTTTTCCTGTTAGGACACTCTGAGGCTCTGTGCAAAATTAGACACTTAAGTATTGTCACAATCCAAGACTGATGCACAGAAGCTCATCACCATGATTTAAATAACATGGCTGCAGTAATGTCAAACATTGCCCCTTTTTTTCTCACATTATCTTCCTAAGCTGTCAAAATCATTCAAACAAGTCTGAATAGAATTGGACGTGCGATTTTTCTTCTTTTTTTCCTGTACGTTTGTTGTGAGTATAAATTTGACACTAGAAAATTGATCACAGAGAAATAGAAAAAATTCTATTTTTTGGTGCGATTTGACACTGAAGATAAATCGCGCGTCCCAATTCTGTTTAGACATAAACGGAACGCGACATGTATTAACACATTTTGTAGTTATGATTTTGACAACTTAGAAAGAAGACTTAAATGCTCTCCCAGTGCTGCATCAGTGCTGTCGTTTGTACTACAATAGTGCTTTTGTACTACCCTTCAGCCAAGCGTACTACTCTAGTACCCAACCCTCAATTTGTACTACCCAAAATTTGTTCCAACCAATCCGTAATTCGCACTACCCCACCATTCTTTGATCTCTCATGCTTCAATTATAATGGCATGCAAGTTATTAAACTCATCCCTGAAACTGTAATATTTAACCCTCTAATGCCCCATTTTTTTTAGCTGAGAAAATCAGACTATACTAATTTTTGGTCAAAACGAACGAACCTGAATTCAGAATTTTGATTAAATGATTTGTTTACCTGGTACAGATGAGAATACCCAACCCGCCTGTAGGCGGGTCTGGGCAGTAAGTATTAAAATAGAAAGGCAGGTGCAAGTTATTTTTTTTTTTTTAATAAAAGATGGGGTTTTCATTGAAAGTGAATCACAATGTATTATTTATTTGGTTGTGATATTCAAAAAAACATTATTTTGTTGTTCAACTACAAAGGTTTAATTTACATTTTGTACAAAAAGCCTGAGGTTCAGACTTGCAACCTGACATTTTACATGTCTTTTTACCAGGACTCTTGCGTCCCAACATAAGTAGACAGTAAGCGAACAGTTTTTGTGTCACGCCATATCTACCCCGAAAGCTGAACAAACAAACTCCTCGGAATAACCACGATCAACCTTTTTTTCAGCCAGGTCAGTTTCAGATGACAATTTAATATTTGGAACACGATTCGGTCGCACAGTTCCCAAACTATAAATGCCTCGGCTCCGAGATAGACCGCTAAACCAAGCAAGGTATAAAAATTATCAAAGTACATAATGTGGTTGACTTTGTCTGAAGCATGTTGGGAAAGTCTTACGACAACATTTGATGCAGCGCCAAGATCTGGGGCATTCTCGAGAACGACATTGTCTCCAGCGCTGGAGTAGATTCCGAAAGCGTATAAGACCCCGGTCGAATCGCAAAGAGAGAAAATCTTAAGTTCTTAGTTCCCATTTGTGAGGCTTAGCTGGCATGTATTGACGAGTTGGATTGCCTTGCGTTTTCGTCAAACACATCTGCTCATCAGCACAAAGTCGTTGGCGCATTGGAACAGTCAGAATCTTTTGATGAAGTACTTGATAAGTGGTTTCACTTTGAACAATCGATCATAGCCGGGCTGATCCCTTGGAATCGCAGACAAGTTATCGTTGAAATGTAATCCTAAAAAGGACGCGAGCTATTGCACTTCTCACTGTTTCAAATGAATACCTTCCCAAATAGGTTCGAATATTAGGGTAACGATAGACTGACATGAAGAACATGATACCAATAAAATTACGAAGTTCCACTCCATCCGTCACGAACCGAGTCCCAATATCTTGTTGACGGGCATAGAAATTCATTTGTTCTGCCAAAAACTGCAAATGAAAAAGATATAGAAATAAGATGAAGCAATCGAACGGTGTTTTTAATTCTTTTAACTCAGTTGGCATTTCTTTCTGGCCTTGAAAACTGATCTCATTTACATGAACCTGCAAATGTTTGTTCTTCCATGTTATCGATTTTAGCAAAGACGAATAATTTTTCAATTCATTTGAATTGCTGGTTGAAAACACAACACGTAGGACCAGACGGACCACCATCTCCTGTTTCCCATTCAGGCTCACGTCGACGCTTATTGGACCAAGGCCGATCAGAAACGGAAGCAGATGAATTCAGACTAGATGAAACGGGAGCTACTGGTGCCTCGTCCCCTTGGGAAGGATTCTCAGCAGAATCTGCAGGTGATTATTTCAATTCATCCAGGCTGCTAAAATCGATTGCATCAACGAGCATCTCTGTCCAATTGAGACATGGGTTCATGAACCCATCAGAAGCATCATTGTCATCATCAGAATCGAAGTCTTGCTCATCTCTAGTATCTTCGTTGTCGGTTGGAATTGAATCCATTATTGATGAAATCTCTTGGAACATTTTTGATAGGTTGAAAATATTACGGCGTGACATGACTATGAGGGAAAAACAGAAATCGCAAGACATTCATGAAATTATTCATTCAGAGTGTGACCAAAATATTTTGCACGGAAAGCCCAGACCCGCCTATAGACGGTTGCGCTTTCCGATGAATTTTGGTAAACTTAATTTGAATAATTCACGTTTGTTTCTACACTAATCGAAAGATAACAATTTTTCGTACTCACCAGCATTTTTTTCAACTCACAAAAATAAGAATTATAATGTTTTTTCATATTTTCAAATCACTGATTTTACGAAATTATTTATGTTTGTCCAAATACAATCAAAATTCACTTTCAATTGACGTTGCAGTAAAATTAAACGTGCTAGAGCGACGCGTAAAAAACCAACGCATGCAGTGAAGCTTCGCCTACTGCTTGAACGAATTCAGTTAAATTCAAATAATTGTTACGCGCGGCATGTAAATGGAAAGAAAAAACTCGCGAGTCTTTCGTACCAAGCACTCAGACTTCCCGGCTAGGGCCGCGGTTTCCCAAAGCCACATCTAGGCGTACGCATAGAAAAAAAACTAAAAAAAATTTACAAACGGGGAGCAGAAAAACCCCAGGTCCCTTCCCTTAAATCCCTCCTGTTAGCATCACTGTCCTACCACCCCGGCATCTCCCCTAAAATTACTGCCTAGCAGATCTTCATATTTAAAAAAAAAAAATATTTAATTTTTCTTTAATTTCATTAACTTTAATTTTAAATTCATTTTCTTTTTTTGCTTTTCTTTTTCTTTTTATAATTTTAATTTACAAAAAAAAATTTTTGTTTTAAATTTTAAAATTTTTCTTTTTTTACAAATTTTAACAAATATTCATTTTTGTTTTTTTTTTTACAATAATATAGCTTAAATAATAAAAAAAAAAATGTATACTTATATATTTGGGGTACCCCGCTGCTGCTGATATCTCGCCAATGCTGGTTGTAGCTGGTGTTGATGCTGGCTGCTGCAGCGGCTATTTGATGTTTTTTATTTTATTTTATTTATGTAAAATTGTTGTTTTTGTTGTTATTTTAATTACATTTAAATTGATTTATGCTTAATATTTAAATCCAAAATCATGTTTGGTTTTCATCTTTATATAAATAATTTTGTTTTGTTTTAGGTGGGTTTTAACATTCAGTCTTTTCTTTAGTGGTTTCAAAGTTGATGTTTTTTTTTTTGTTTTGTTTAATTATTTATTAATGAATTAATGCATAGTAGTTTCATGCACGTTATGTTTTAAATAATTTCTGGGAAACTGCCCACTACTTGAAATTTAAAATGTTTTATTTTGAATTCATCATCTTTCATGTTCGTATAATTTTATTACATTTTAGATTTTTTTTTCTGCACATTATTTTTGCCTTGAAAACGATTATCGTTAAATTTAATTCTGTATTTTTCGTAAATATTTTAACCGCGAATATTTTTTTGTATTCATATTCATTTAAACAGTTTTTTTTTTATTTTTTTTTGTTATATTTGCATTTTTATTTCAAATCATTATTTACGTAAATTTAGCCGCACTTTATAGTCAATACAAAAGGTTTTATTTTTCAGTAATTATTCGATATAATAATTTTTCCACTTCTCTTCGCATGGTTATTGTTGCTTCAATAAAAAAAGATTTTTGCATTAAACTACAATGAATTTTTATTTTATTTGTAATTTAACTTTTAAATTTTTTGTTTCTATATGAATTTCCAACACATATTTTCTTTTTTTATCCAACGCATAAAATTTGAACCGCGTTTTTTATTTATTTATTTATTTATTTATTTATATTCAAACTTAGAATAGACAATTTCATTATGGTTATTGCTTTGTGTAATTTAGGAACTATGTTTATCCCTTCAGCCAATGGCTGGTGGTGGGATATCTTAGAGCAAGTTAATATATATAGTTTTCATCAATTCATATAGTTACTAATTCACTAATTTACTAATTGCTGCTAATTGAATATAATAATAGTATTATTCTATGTATCACATTTGTTTACTAATTTATAAATAGTTAATACATTTTTGGGTAAATATATCATTATTTATCACATTTTTTAAAAATTTATTTTTTAAAATTGCATATTACTTAACTATAATACTTTTAAATATCACATATATTATATACTAAATTCTATGAGGTTGCTTTTTACGTGGCAAAGAACTCTCGACGAGAATTGGTTGAAGTTGATAATACGACGTAAATCGTTTGGGAGTTTATTGTATAGCCTTAACGCTGTGGGTATAAGACTTTCGTAATGTTTCTGTGTTCTGCTTTGCGGAATATGCATATTGTGTGATGATCTTGTAGTCCTGTTGGTTATGTCGCTACGTAATTCAATTTTTAGATTCTGTTTTATATTCTTGTTGATGACTTTATGGACAAATTTTATTTTTTCAACCGGAATGATTATGTTAAGACGTTGCAATTTTGTTTCTTCATATACCAATGCTGTACTATAAAGTCTATCGTAGTAGTACAAGGATTTTATGGCTTTTGTGATAAAATGATCACATGTATTTTGAAGCGTTTGCGAACATGAAGACCAGTTTATGACATTATATCGAAAATGAGTTAATACATGCGAGCTAATCAGAAGTTTTGCCGTAGATTTTGCTAAAACTAGTTTCGATCTCCTAATTGCTCCAATAATTGGAACAACTTTCTTGATGAGGTAGTTAACATGATCATACCATGTTAATTTGTTATCCAATAACACACCAAGGTGTTTCACAGAACTTATTTGATGAAGTATCACATTATTTAATCGCAGAGTTGGGTCAATTGGTGGTTTATTTCTGTTGCTAAATATCATATAATTTGTTTTATTTTCGTTGACAGTTAGTTTATTGCCAAATGCCCATTTTGAAAATAGCAGGAGGTCATGATTGACTAAAGTTTCAAGCGCAGTTTCATTTTCAGCAGCATATAATAGACAAGTATCATCAGCAAATATGTTGTACGAAGCACTAAGCTCTGCATTTTTTATATTCTGAATGTAGAGTAGATACAAAGTTGGTCCAAGGTTTGACCCTTGTGGTATACCGCACTCCAACGTTTTTTACTCCGTAAACTCAATTATTGATTTTCCTGACGACGTACAGCACGCGTTTTTTTAGGCTTGATAACGACTACCCGCTACTCTATGCGACCGGCGTGTTTTAGAATTTTTCAGCAACTGACGCTACGATGCGTTTTTGGCCACCTGTTGCCACTCAACGGTCGACTTGCTGCTGGTTCCCGTTCTACCGTCACTCACGCCATATATTTACAGTTTTTTTGTTTCGCTTAGCATACCTACTTATATACATACATACATTTTATTGTCTTGTAACAACAAAAAAAAAAAAAATAGCTTAGCAAAACAACAAAGAAAAGAAAAGCGTTTGAGTGGCGTGCTTTTACCGCTTTGCAAGAACAGTAGAGCATATATATATTTTTTTTTTATGCCATAGCAAACAGGGTGCTTTGATAAATTCGTTACATAATTAATATGTGCATTGTGGTACTTCATCTAGAGCCCGTCTAGAGGCGGTCAAGGGCATTAGAGGGTTAATTCTTGAAGTGTCGAAATCATCGCTCATTATTTTGGTTTACTAATTTTGACATTAGTCGCTCAAAAATTTATGAAGAAGAAGAAAAATTTAAGCATCGCATCAACCCTTAGAATTGAACTATGAACGATCATAATCGTGGCTGGGCAAAACGTACCGCGCGCGGAACTGTGGCAGAATGAGAATAAAGCCCAATTTCCATATGATCTTATCTTATCCCATATCAGGGATATCAAATCAAAGTTTTGTAAGAAAGAAAAAGCATGCGAACAGAACCTAATGCGCTAGGAGAATGCGATCTTATCTTATCAAATATCAGGGAGGACATCACATGCTATTAAGATAGCAAATGTATGTATCGCATTCTCCATGCGCATTAGGTTCTGTGCGCATGCTTTTTCTTTCTTACAAAACTTTGATTTGATATCCCTGATATGGGATAAGATAAGATCACATGGAAATTGGGCTTTAACCAGCTCTGATCATAATTTATGATTCATAAAAGATTCATACCTTTAGAACGCGACTAATTTCGCTTGTATTAATTTTTCTTGTGCGCATCTTTAAATATACACCTGTCCCTCGCTTTACACGGTAGATACGTTCCTGACAAATCCGTGTAATTCGAAAAAATAATTTTTGTATGGAAAAACCGTGTAAAACGAAAATGAATATAAAAAATCTTTTTTAGACATTTATTGAACACAAAATATGACTAATACATACACTTAATAAAATATAAAAATATCATTCAAGTCATAGAAAACATAAAAATAGTTAAATTTATTTGTAAAGTCAAAAAAAAAAAAACATAAAAAATCCATTTCATAGAAAAAAAATATTGAACTTCATATAAATAAAAAAAAAAAAATTTGTATAAGTTTATGACAGTAGATCATATATGCGTCTGAAGTGTTGCCAGATCTATAATTAAGTAGAAATAAATTCGCGTGCAGTCAAAATTAGTCATTTTCCACACAATTTTTTTTTAAATTTTGATTTTAAGAACCGTGTAAGATCGAAAACGTGTAAAACGAGTAGCGTGTAAAGCGAGGGATAAGTGTACATAATTAATGTAATTTTTCTTTTGCTGTTATGGAAAAGTATGCCACAAATTTAACAAGGTATAACTTGATAGGAAAATGATTTATTTTTTATTATAGGTTTCTAATAAAGTCGAAAGCAGGAGCCGCCAATTTAACCAAAGCTGGTACCAACACAAAAAGAATCTGTCCTTCAAATAGCTTCATGCAATAAATACATACTATAATAAATGAATTTCAACAAATACTGTTAACTTTTATTAATACTGTCTTACTATCATAGTATGAGTAGGTGTAAGTACAAATATATTAGTGTAGTACTACCCATTTTCACAAAGTAATACCCAAAAATATTAAATTGAGCACTTAAATTTTTTTCGAAACGACAGCACTGTGCTGCATTTAGAAATTTTGACTTCTGCAACCTGTATAATTAAAGATGATTTTTTAGCAAATGCTGCACATCGTGAATACCTAAACTATGGTCCTTCTCAGAACTATTTGTATCCAGAAACTTGGCAGCACTGTTGTTAGTCACGACAACATCAACTGTCACTTTCTTGCTAACACGTGTTTTGTACACAAACAGTAAAATTTTTAGTAGCAAATATTTTAAAAAATGGGTAAAATCAAAACTGAACCTGTTGATGGCGCCGATGAGTCTATTGTGTCCACAAATGTAAGCGTTAAAGCAGAAGACACCTACGATGATAAACTCAAATTCGTGAACTCCATCGCCAAGCCGATGGCATCAAAAAAATTGGCTAAAAAATGCTATAAATTAATTAAAAAAGCCATGAAACAAAAGACATATCTACGCAATGGCTTAAAAGATGTACAGACGCGATTGCGTAAAGGAGAAACTGGGTAAGGTTGCAACATTAAATGATTCGCTGTAGTGGTACTAAAGCTATTTTTTATTTTTTTTTTTGGGTGCTGCGCTACTTCAACTTTGCAGCATTGTGATACTCGCTGGTGATGTTACACCCATTGAGATAATGTGTCATTTGCCAGCTGTTTGTGAAGAAAAAGCCATCCCTTATGCGTATACACCAAGTCGTGCTGATTTGGGTGCAGCAATGGGCGTTAAACGTGGTACAGTGGCACTGCTAGTGCGTGAACATGCAGAGTATAAGGACCTCTTCAATGAACTTAAAGACGATATGTCTGAACTGAGCATACCGGCGTGAGCATATGGAAGCAAACCATTAATATTGCTTAATATTGAACTGAGCATACCGGCGTGAGCATATGGAAGCAAATCATTAATATTGCTTTTAATATAGTAGTACTACTTTTTAATATAAGTCCTTAAGGAACCAAAATGGAATGAAAGAAAATAAAATTTTATAACTATGATTATGTGCTGATTATTCAACAAGTTTACTCTAGCGACAATTCCCCAATTTTATTAGGGGGGAAAAAAATCTAAAAATATATAGCCATATAAATACATTTCCCTTTTATTTTCCAAATTTCTGAAAAAATTTAATAAAGTTCAAAAAAATCTTGCCAAAAGTGAAGTAGAAGTAAATTAGTTATATCCTGGAAATTGAAATTTGAAATAAATTATATTGAATATATAGGAGTAAGCGTATGGGTGTGAGTAAAGAAGTAATGCCATCTATGGGACTTTAGTGCCAGGAGACCGACCAAAATTCGGTTTTTCGTTTTCAGGTTGAAAAAGTCGGAAAAATGTAGTGCAATTGAATGAGAAGTCGGAAATATTTAAAAAATATTAAATATGAAAACAAGCAAAGTTGAAAGAGGTTGAAAAAGTAGAACAAATTTGGAAAATGTTGAAAGAAGTTGAAAAACTCGAAAAAAGTTGACTGAGGTTGAAAAGGTCAAACATATGTATATTGAAAACGTTGGAAATATATGAGAAATGTAGAAAATCGTTGAGAAAAGTTGAAAGAAGCTGAAAAATAATGAAGCAGTTGAAAAACGTTAAAAAACTCGAACTAAGTTAATGTATTCGGATCACCCTTTTAGTTTGCTAAATATGGCATTGACGTTATAAGTTTGTATGGGAGATGCCACGCCCACTAAAGAAATCCCGTCAAAATTCATATAGTTTCAAAGCTTATAGTAACCGACACCTCGACACCAAATTTCAAAAATATTACTCCAATAGCACACTAAATATAACATTTAACGTATTTTGCTAATATGGGAAGTGCCACACCCACTGATGCAATCTCGTCGATTTTCATTTAATTTCAAAGTTTATAGTAACAGACACCTTTACACTAAATTTTAATGAAATTGCTCCCACAGCACACTAAATATAACTATGGGAGGTGCCACGCCCACTGATGTAATCCCATCGAAATCCATTTAATTTAAAAGGTTATAGTAACCGACATCTCTGTACATAATTTTATTAGGATCACTCATATAGTGCACTTAATATAAGATTAAACGGTTTTAACTTGTATGGGAGGTACCACGCCCACTGATATAATCACGTCAAACTTTATTTAATTTCAAAGCTCATGGTAACCGTCACCACTACACAAAATTTCAAAAAAATTACTTCCATAGCACACTAAATATAACACTCAACATTTTTTGCATGTATGGGAGGTGCCACGCCCACTGATGCAATTCCATCGAAATCCATTTAGTTTTAAAGCTCATAGTAACTGACATCTCTACACCAAATTTAAAAAATATTACTCTCATAGTACACTAAATAAAGCATTTTACTTTTTTCGCTTATATGGAAGGTGCCACGTCCACAAGGGTCGTTGCGCCCATTTTTGGTTACAAGATACCCAATTGCCAGTATATCTACCATGTTAAATTTCATAACAATTGCGTTGTTAGTTCTCTTATAATAACGTTTATAAATATTGTGGGCTGTGCCACGCCCTTCAACGAGTTTTGCCAGTATAGTCGCATAGCTTGTTATGATGACTGCATTTAGCGGTATTGTCTTCAAAATTTGTATGGAAATCGTAGGCGCCGTTTTTGAGTAATATTGAATCAAAATTTTCAACTGTTGAAAGATGCCACGCCCTCTGCTCCAATTCCGCCCACTTTTGGTACTATTGAAGATATTTATGATTTGCATCAGTCTACCAAATTTCGTCAAAATATCGGAGTATACATAGATTGAGGTCCATAAAATTTCACCAAGGCAAAACTATCAAATTTCAAAGCACAATAACTGGGTCAAACCTTGGACGGAGATCTTTGGGGCATGAAATTCGGATCAGGAAAAATTTGTTTTTGGCCATCTGCGTAACATTTTCAGGGATCTATTTAATTAAAGATTTTTACTTTTATTAGATATAGTTACATACATATAATTTTTGAATAAACAATGCAAGTTCAGTTTGCTGCCCAGAGGCTTTTTATTTGCAATGTTTCTATTAAGAGCTTCCGGCATTTATTTAAAATATTTTTCCACATAATTTTCGCTTCTTCGTCAATAGAGTTACAAAGATTTTTTTTAATATTCAAAAGTTTTCTTACAACAATTTATATTTATTTTACAAATTTGCTTTTACATTATTTTTGTTCATATAGATATATTTAATTACATTTAGAATTTAGGAAAAAATTATAATGAAAAAACAAATAAGGGCCGATAAATGTTCAGTTAAATTTTATTTAGAACATAAGATCTATACAAGTTTTCAGGTAAAGCTGAAATTAAACCGAGCGTTAAATGATGTGTTAAAACATTTTGTTCAGCCCAAAAAGCGATATTTTAAACACAATACTAGTACAACAGTGGATTTGAAATAACTTTTAAAATAATTGTAAAATATGTGTATATATTGTGTATCACATTTTGAAATCGAATCACCATTCTTCAAACTCCATATGGAAATTATTTGCTGACCCTTAGACAATTGGCATCGACTATTTATTTTTATATATGTATATCATATATTAATATAATTCGCACTACTTTAAGCACACAATGTTGATGTTGATGACGCCCCCACGCCAACAACAATATCAACAACAATACACAATAATAATTTTTTGTTAGGGCGTGGCATGATTGTTGCAGATTTTGTTAAATCTTTGGCGAACGAGTGCACAATAGATGATTCAGAAGTATTTGGTAAATTTTTTAAAATTAGTTCTCTAAAACACTGATTTTAGATTAAAAAAAGAACTGTGGTGTTTGGTGTTAAGTGTGCCAGGTTAAAATAAGTTAGCTCGCGTCTTTTTAGGATAAACTAGTTTTTCCTAGACAAAGCAAGTTTATCCGAAACGTGTTACGAAAAACTAGTTTGGCTGGTAACATGTGTATATACACTCTCATCAAGAATTTTCTATGGTAGAGTGCCGCCGAGCTAGCAAATATTTAATAGTGCACCTATTAATATGAAATCTATCGTGTGCTATATTCATATGCACGTTGAAACAAAAAAAAACAGATGTTATGTTTTTGATTCATAGGAAAATTGTACTTGGTAAATTTTTTAAAATTAGTTCTTTAAAACACTGATTTTAGATTAAAAAAAAAAACTGTGGTGTTTGGTGTAAAGTGTGCCAGGTTAAACTGAGTTAGCTCGCGTCTCTTTAATGTCACTATATCGGAATACTAGACTATGCCGAACAAATTTTTCGAATAACTTGACGTATTAAAGCATAACGAACACAAGTTTCGGATCTAGAGACCCAAAAGGAGGTCAATCGCAATGGGGTCCAATAATCTTTTTCGCCCATCGAGCAACAAATTAATGTGCAAGATTCAATGACACAAGTTTGACTTTATATATATTCAGTTATCGATTTTAAAGCTCAATATTTCAAAAAACAAGCGATACTGAAGTTTTTTCTTCATCTATGCGTTTCAGTTTACCAAATTCCATAAAGCGAGAGAAAAAAAATATATTTTTCCTTACACATAAAATCTTTTTTAAGAAACTCTAATGGTCAGCTTTGGCATTAAGTCAAGGAATAGTTTAGTCAAAGTGTATTATGTAAAATATTGTTATAAAAAATTGATTTTTACTTTTCTTCTTTTTTGAATGTTCCCTATTACAATTAAACTTTAATGCCAATTACCTAACTATTTTCTGAAAATAAAATAAATAATTATGTGGGAAAGGGGGGAAACAGCTTAGGTCCCTTGTATAAGCCTAGAACTTATAAGCTTTTCTGCCACAACGTTTCAAAGACAACAATTTAGCATAACAATCATATAAAAAGAGAACACTAACGTTCAATAAATGTCCACTGTCGTACCCACGTATGTATTGTTAAAAAACAAAACATGTATATTTTCTATGCAAACATTCTATTGCTGATTTAATTTATGTATAATAGTTTTTATATATATAAACTCAATACACATTCTTCATACTAGCTAAGCTGTATCTGATTTGTTTTTTTTTTTTTTTGTGATTTTCATTTTCATTTTGCTTTTATTTTTGTTTTACTTTTAGTAAATGTATAATAATAATAATATTTATAGTTTGCATAAGTTCTTAATGTATAAGTATTAATGTGTTAATAAAATGTATTCAATAATTAATATATAATTAAAGTTAATTAAGAAATTACACTATAATTTTACATCAAATTTATTTCTGCACTTTTTTACTTTTTTTACATATTTTTTGCTGTTTTTTAGGTTTTTTAAAATTTTGTTTTAAGTTGCTACAATTTACAATTAGTTTTTAATAAATTATATAAGTTTTGTAATTAATTACTTTATAAATATATATTTAAATTATTTTTTGCATTTTTTTTAAACATTTTTGCTTGTTTTTTTTTTTTTTTTTGCATTGATTTTCAATTTTTTTTTGTAAGTTGTTTCTTATATATTGAAATATATATTTATTTATTTATATAACGTAATTTTCTTGTTTTTTTTTATTCACATATCATATAAATAGCTTTTTTTTTTGTTTTTATAGTTGTCCTACTGTGATATATTTATGTATAATGCTTAAATTATGCTTAATTTCATTAAAAAGTCGTAAACAATACCAACATTTGCATGGCCCACATTTGCTAGTATTGCATGCAACTACTGAGTGCTGCTTGCTGTAGTTGCAAGTTTATTTATTTTAGTATCTAACAGTTTGGTTAGACAGATGCTAAGCAAACAAAGAAATCAACAATACGCTTAACGACAACTTAAATTAATTCGTGTTATAATAAAAAATTAAAATATAATAGAAAATGTAAAGGGTTATGCCAAATTGTGAAAAAGTTAGCATAATTAGCGATCATTAAAAAAAAAACATGTTAATATAAAGCACCGTAAAGTTTTGAGAGATTCTCACGGTATATGAGTCATAAGGTTCAACGAATGCAAAAGGATTTAAAAAGAAAAAAATTCCGTTTGTTCCAACCAAATCATATGCGTTTAGTGGTTTTAGAATCAGTCGATTCTAAAACCACTAATTTTTTTTTAATAAAATTGTTTTTATTTAAAAAAAAATACCTGATGGAACAAGATGCTTTTTCGGATTGGATTCAGGAACAAAAATCAGTAAGATTGATATGAACTATTTCATGTTAAGACATGAAGTTTTGAAAAAAAAAATTTTTATCTATTTGCTCAGGGGAACTTTAAGTTTTATTATGAATTAAGAGTTGCTGATTTTGAATCCAGTTGTTTTTGTTTTCTTTAACAGTTTTTTTTTTTTTTTTTAAATATTTTTCATTTTTCTTTGATTAAAAAAGAAACCTAAAAACTAGCTAACATGATTGAACAAAATGCATAGAATTAAACAGAAAAAAAAATATTCTCCCAAATTTTAGGTTGCAAGATCTGAATCAGGTGTTCGTTTTGTCAGGAATATTTCTGTGCACTGGATACATGTTATATGAAATCTAATGGGGTACAACTTTATGTGCCATCCAAAAATGTTTTTTTAGGCAAATATTTTGCGTTAAATCCGAAATTTAATTACGTCCGGATCTACGGATCCATTTTCAAAAAAGTAATTTCTAGTTAGAATAAGGTTTCGACATTTAAAACAAACTTTCTGAAATGTTGTAGTAGAGGCTATCCCAAAAATTTTAAGCTACTCAAAATTAGGAGTTAATTGCGTCTACTAGTTTGAAGATAACAATTTTTTTTGGGATATTCTGATAGACACTTTTTTGTGAACTAAAAAATGTGTCTTTTATATGATTGCATTTTTCTGAATTATTTTTAAGCAGACTTCAAAAATTAGACATAAATAAAACATAGCACAAGAAATTTTCGACTAATAAAAAATTGAAAAATAAATCGGACAAAAAACCGACTTCAAGGTAAATTTATTTTGGACGTTATATCCCAAGAAAATTTGTATTCCTTTTACAGCAGTTTTATTTCTGAACGAGTTTTGCTTTTTAATTTTGGAAAAAGTCATTCAAGTTTTGCGTCATTTTTCCCATGCAGAAGAGCATAAATTTTTATGAATTTGTTTTTACACATTTAATATCTATCCTGGTGGAATTTTAAACGCATTACTCCAAATGAATTCTTTAAAACAATTTACTAACGCGAACTTACAATAAGTTGTAATGAGTTAACTTTCCAATGAGCATTACGCAAAATTTGGCACACTTTATTGTTGTAAATGTGATGGTAAATGACCGTCGAGTGAATGTCATATCTTGTTTTCAAAATTTGACATTGCCCTGGTAGCAAGTAAACTCTCTGCATATTTGCAATGGAAAAATTTCTATCAACATTTTTCCATTTGCGCTGCAATTCTTATTGGGTTATTATTCTTTACAATAATACGTTTTTTTTTAAATCGCTAAAAATACCCCACTTTAAGGCATGTCCTTTTCATTTATATAATTGCGAATATGTAATTGAAAAAAAAAAACCTTATTCCTCTTTTTCTTAACTGTGCTGCTCTATATCTCTCCCCCTCTCTTTTGTAGCAATAATTAACTGTTCACTGAAAATAATTATAAAATCCATTGGTGCCCTGTCCCAATTCACGTATGGCTGCAAATGGGTCTTTTTCTACCTCCATTTGGCTGCCGCCGCTGCCAGTAGCATCCATGTTGCCATGAAAATTGTGATGTGCATGTTGCTGTTGTTGCTGCTGGTCATGTTGCACGTGCTGGTGATGAACATGCTGCTGTTGTTGCTGTGGCCCCTGGCTTAATACGGCTGCATATGTAGTATTACGATTTTCAACGATGCCACTACCACTGGTACCAACACCAACACCTGCATTAGCAGTAGCGTTTTGAAAATGTTGCATTTGTTGTTGTTGTTGTTGCTGCTGTTGTTGTTGTTGCTGCTGCTGCTGCTGCTGTTGTTGTGCATGGTGATGTTGATGCTGCTGAGGTGGCTGCTGCTGATGATGGCTATTGACACCGCTTGCATCCAATATACCAACACCTACACCCATACCTACACCACCTAACTGTTGAGCATCACGTTCTATACGCATAAAAAGGTCCAATTCATTGGGTTTCAAATTTGCTGTTGCCGTGGCATAATTATTGTAAAGCAGTTTTTGAAAGGCAGTGTTGCTCTGCTGTTGCTCTGGCGTCGGGTTTGTTTGAAAAATGGAATCAATTAGATTACCAGTTGTGCCAAGACCAGTTAAAATTTCATTGGCACCGCCGATGCTGTTTAAAATGTTTTCGGGCGTTGACGAAGCAATCGAATGTGCACCTGTTGATGATGACGAGTTGGAGCTGTTGTAATTTGAGCTTATGTTGCCATTGCCCATGGTCATGGCCTGACGTCGATACAACGGTACAGAAGATGATGAAGATGATACGCCGCCAACGGAGCTTGCAGCTGAGCCTAAAATCAAATCCTTGTTATTAAGAAGTGCATCTGAAAATAGGGAATGATATGATAACTGTAAGAAAACTTATGCAATGGATGAAATCTGATAAATTTCAAATATAATTGTGTTGCCACATTGCAAAGTGGTTTTGTAGAAACTTTTAAGTTATATTGTGTCATTATACTTACTATTTCCCATAAAGGCTGCGTTAGGCTGCGGTTGCTGCATATGCATTGGAAATATGTGCGGCTTCATATTTTGCTGTACTTGTTGTTGCTGCTGTTGTGGATTTACATTTGTGCCCATTATTGGAAACACTTTGCTTTGCATTTGCGTCTGCGTACTCATCATTAAATCACCATTCACGCTGCTTATAATGTTGGAGGATCCACCATTATTGCCGGTATTGCTACCACTGCAACCTACCATGCCGAGCAGATCTCGCAGAATCGGTTGTGAAATTTCGTTTCCATTCATTAGTGAATTGAAAACTAAATCGATTTGTTGATTAAAGTTTATATTACCGTCCAAAGGTTGTGTCTCATCATTTGATGTTAAAAGTGATTGCAATTGAGCTGCTCCAACAGCAGCGTTAATTCCAGGCGTTAAATAGGGTGGCATACTGTTTCGTTGCTGTTGTTGTTGTTGTTGTGGCATCTGTGGATTGATTTGGTTATTACCACCACCACCTAAAATTGGTGGCATTCCTTGATGCTGCTGCTGCTGCTGCTGTTGTTGTTGCTGTTGTATGAGTTCACGTGGTAGCATTTGTGCTGCATTTAAATGCGGTGGATGCATTTGTGGTGGTTTACCTTGTTGTTGTTGCTGCGATTGTTGTTGATGTATCATTGTCATAACTTGACGCAACACCTCAGTGAATTTATTAGCCGCCTCTTGTCCATGTATCTCAAGCAATTTAAGATACCACTTGTACTGTGACTCCTTTGGTTCAAATGCCATTTCATAAATGTTCATGTTAGGTGGCAGCAGGGCACTATAGTCTTGCTGTGGTTGAAAACGAAAAGCGCTTGGTGACTGTTGTTTGTTTCCAACAACACCACCAGGTGGTGCAGGCGTTTGAAACATAGTACCGCCCACATTAAGTGGCACATGGACGTTATTTAAAAATTGGAAATCTTTATCTTTAATGCCCACAGCATTGGCAGCGCCGAAGAAATTATTCTGTGGTGGCGGTGGTGGTACTTGCTGATTGCTACCAGTTTGTCTCATCATAAACGGATCCATGGGACTTATCGGACCATTAGGCATGCCACCAACATTTCGTTGATTTAGCATTTGCAATTGATTTGGTGGTGGTACAGGCGGGTTACCCATGTTAGAGCCTCCACCGCTGCCATAAGATGGTGGAAAATTTCCGTGTGGTAGTGTAGGCGGCTGCTGTGGTGGCGGATGCTGCTGCCCGTACAGTGTTTTCTTCGCCAAATAACCCAATTCGCTGGGATTACCACGCATCTGCTGCTGATTGGATGGCTGTGCGGGAGGCATATTGCCACCGGGGCCACGCATTCCCGGCACAGGCTGTTGTGGTGGAATTGGTCGACCTCCTGCAGATTGTGGCGGTGGAGGCGGCTGTTTGGACAATGCACCCCAAGGATTATTTTGTGGTGGTGGACCCCAGAGGCTTGCGTTTGGATTTTGAGAAGGAGGACCACCCTGTTGGCCTGCTTGCGGAAAACCTCCACCGGAAGGTGGTGGTCCACCACGTATTTGTTGCTGTGCCGCCTGCCAAGCCATATACTGTGAAAATTGTGCGGCTGTTGATGGTGGCGGCGGTATACCGGGTGCCTGCTGACCCAAATGTCCAGGTGGTGGTGGTCCACGTGGGTTGAATTGCTGTCCTCCAAGTGGTGGTGGCTGTTGTTGCGGTCCACCACCTGGCTGTGGCGGTCCCAGAGGACGCATTGGCATATGGTTCGGATGGCCAGGAAAATGGTGACCTCCACCACCTTTGCCACCCATGCCTTGATTCATCATTGCAGCATTGTAGGCAGCTGCGGCTGCCGCTGGATGTTGTGCATACATATGAGGCATTTGCTGGTTACCGCCACCCATGGCAGGATGGTGCGGTGGTACTTGAACACCGCTCT
The DNA here is from genome assembly GCA_949775025.1 of Tricholauxania praeusta. Classification (NCBI taxonomy): domain Eukaryota; kingdom Metazoa; phylum Arthropoda; class Insecta; order Diptera; family Lauxaniidae; genus Tricholauxania; species Tricholauxania praeusta. The sequence goes on along the minus strand of OX459028.1, from coordinate 54,289,813 downwards.
GTCCTCCCATCATACCACCGTGCGGTGGAACCCCTGGTCCACTACTATGATGACCAGGGCCGTGATGACCACTGGCATTGTTAGCGGCGCCGCCACTGCCCAGCAAATACATGGCAGCCTGGTCGCGAAGATACGCTTCTGGTTGCAATGCACGTGGTATAAACTCTGGTGCCAGTGGATTTAATACATACCCACGCTTCAGCTCAACACCATCCAGCTGCGAACGCAATGAGCCCCACGTAAGACCAAATAGCGATTTGTTTTCATCACATATTTCGATAAATCGCTCCCATACTTTACGGCAACGTCCAATGGAGCATAATGCAACAGGATCTCCTACGACAGCAACCAGTGATTGCGCACGCGTTATCGCAGTATTTAACAATTTCGAATTGCTCAGGAAACCGTAATCAGCATCCTCTGTAGGATTCAAAGTGTTGCCCGGCAAACCGCCAGTGTTTGGAAGGCAGGTGCGTCTAGTACGCACTGTTGAAAGAAAGACGGCACGAAATTGTTTTCCCTGCACATTCAGCACACGTTCCACCGATATGCCGCCCATGCGTCGCTTACGCAGCTCTGAGCGTATGCGAAACACTTGATCGGCATATGGCGTCATAATGCCAATGCTGGCATCATTGATTTTGCCCCATGAGCTAGGCCATTTTTTGCGTAACTCCGATACGCGTTCGACAACTTCGTATACTTCGGCGTTGTTATAAAAAGCCGTTGAGTTCTTATCTTGCACATCCTCCCCTCGTGTTGTAAAAAAGGTTAATGGATAAAAGCGTTCATGTCGTGGCTGCTTTCCTGAAGCTATTAGCTTTTGCTCGTAAAATAGTTCCGATGTAAATTTAATGATCGCTTCGTGTGCGCGATAATTTTCGCAAAGCAATATTTTGCATGGGAAATTTGAAGGATAGTGACCATAAAGGCGCTCCAACAAAGAAATATGTAATTTTCGCTCTTTGGCAAATGCCGAAAAAAGTTCCGGACTCATTTGCATATGATCACCGGCCAACACAATTCGTGTGCCATCGTTTGCTAGCGCCAGAGGCATAATAGCTTCACATTCCATTGCCTGTGCAGCTTCATCGAGGAATATGTGGGTAAAATATCCTTTGGGCAGGCCAAGTGTAGCCAGTTCCATTGAAATGCTAAGAGTAACAACAACAATCCGATGTTTCATAATATCTTCCACGGCTGGACGACGGAAATTGCCAGCACCATCTGTGATGCAATACTGAAAACGAGCTTAATTTTAATATTTCAAGAGCTAAATGAAGTACTGCTTATAGGAGCTATTGAGGCAAAAAGGTTAAAAACTAGTTTTTTTAAAAACATCTGCCTTTAGATCATGTTTAGGTTTAACAAGAAAAGTAACCGCCTAAATTATTGTAAGGTTCAAGCATCGGACCGTTCCAATTATAATTTGAAAAAAAAATGGGTGATTCCATTTTTTTTTTTTTTTTTGTTTTTTTAAGGTGCTGTTGCTTAAAAAGTAAGTTTATGATATGAAGAAAAAGTTCACGAAAATTCAGCTCTGTAACTCAATTTTATAAGGTGGCGCCGGAGCCTGTTAGTTTTACATGTAAATTGTATGGAAAAATTATTTTTTACAAAAAAGTTATCTAAATGAATAGGTGATTAGTGTTGTTGAGCTGAAAACGGTCGTTTGCAACCATTTCAAGGTGACATGAATTTGAAACCCGTTGGTTAATATTGTTGGGTTGCAACGCTTTGTAGGGGATCCAATTCATGTCACTTTCCTTTGCAAGGAAACATCACAGATCACCACTTGAAACCTCATTTTAAAGGGCAAGGATGGTACTAAATGATGCTTTTGTTAAAAATAAGCTGATCAACTTTCTTTCCTATACATGGCCTCGAAAGTAGATTAAAAACATCATGTTTCATGTAATTAACCTCAAATATTTCAGGATTCCGACATGATGGGTCAATTCTGAAGCCATATTCGGATTCAGCGTAATAAATTACGTCGAAAAACGACCCTTTTCAGCTCAACAACACTTATCACTTATTCATTTAGATACCTTTTTTGTAAAAAAATAATTTTTCCATACAATTTACATGTAAAACTAACAGCTCCGGCGCCACCTTATAAAATTGAGTTACAGAGCTGAACTTTCGTGAACTTTTTCTTCATATCATAAACTTACTTTTTAAGCAACAGCACCTTAAAAAAACAAAAAAAAAAAAAAATTTGAATCATCCTAGTGTACATATTGTTACATTAATATTTTGCGGTAAATATTTCCTGATTTTTTATGAAATTTGGAGGTTCTATCTCCAAAAATTTGATTTTAATTAGAATAACCATAAATTGACCTTTCAAATAAATATTCCTTCCATAAATATGGCTCCTAAAAACCATCTTTTTGTTTTTGTAATTTTCTATTTTTCAAATTAAAAAGCAATAACAACAATCCGAAAAAATACGAACTAGCGGCACTGCTAGACGCTCGCAACGAAAAATTTCTGAACACATTTGACTTCATGTTTGTGTATCGAAATGAAATGCATGTAATTGTTGTTGCGATCGCTACCCTCGCATTTCTTTTTTTTTTTTTTGATTTTTCAATTCTTGGAATTAGATTTTGCAAATTACGCATTTGCTCACTTAATCAGGTGATTAGCGATTTCCTGCTCCCAAACTCAACTCTTCTGGCTATTCCTGCTATACGGTATAAAAATAAATCGCAATACCGTTTACTTAGCTGTAAGTCTGAAGATTAATGAATAAGCGTAAGGATTGAACAAATATTTAAAAGAGCCAGTACTCTATGCATCGCAAACCGTTTTTACAAGCTATGAACTCTCGATGTTTCAATGTTGATGCAAGAGGACCATGCAGTGCCTTCACACCACGCGAGTACAAATTGGATTGGATTGGATTTATACGAAAGTAAACATATCAGCAGTGTGACATAAGCACTTGTAGAAGTAAAAAAGCCTTCAAGTAAATCAAGACTTAAAACTCTCTAATTTGGTTAGAATATTCGCCGGTACGCTTAGCAATGGTCATTTAAATTTATAATTAGGAAACGGCTATCAATTGAAAAGCAATCTAAGATAAGTAAATAAAAAGGTGTCTGATTACTGGTGTTTGACAAGATAATTTTCAATTTGTTTCTTAGGCGGATAGATTTGAACCCGATTACAATTAATGACATGAATGGATGAAGGTGATATGATACAAACTCAACATTTTAAGGAAGTGAGATTTAAGATTTTTTTTTTACCTTATCACATTTACTGTGGCGCAAAACAATTTTATATGCTTACTTCTTTATTGTACAACTAAAATATAATTGCGTGCTTTAGAATTTCTTGATGTATGTAAATTACAAAACTGTTGCATGTCACCTAAATCCACTCAAGTACTCAATTACTTTAAAAAAAATGTCATTTCATGGATAGGAATGAGACATCTTTGTAAAAATTTATTGTTTTTAAATTACCTTCTGTACAACACTGTTAACAGTAGCTACCCAACGTTTGTGATAGTAAACACGCAATGGTGTTGCTTCTTCCATACCTTCCTCAATCCATGGATGCAGATACTCCTTAATGTACAAGTCCGCAGCGGAATTTGAGTGCGTACAAATAAGTATCTTTGCCTCTGGCTGTGACAGTAATTGCTTAATTGCCTGTGCCAATGTGTAGGTTTTACCAGTACCAAAAGGCCCAATTAGCAGTATTGGTGGAAGTTTTATACCCAATGAAGTTGTAATTGCATTTACTGCTTCACGTTGTTTCGCATTCAATTTTGGCTCACACGTTTCAGACCATTGCTTTTTCGGCGTCCAAGGTATATTGGGTTCAATTTCAGTGGCAGGGAAAATTATTTTAAAATCAGTGATCTTATCGACAGCGTTATGCCACTCACAATAAGGTAGCCGATTTAGCTGAAACTGTATGTCTACGTCCACATCTGTATCAGCCTTTAAGGCCATAGCTTCGACACATTTCGCCGACAATTTTAAATAGATGACATTTTTGCCTTTGTCCTCAATCACTGCTTCAAAGATATAACGTTTCTTACTATCTTTCCCTGAGGTCGTGGCAGCATCTTCTGGCGTGGAGATATACACACTCGAACAATTGGATAGAATCAGTCGACCCGCTGACGTATCCTCCGATATATCTTTACCCAAGCGCATTAACGCAAATAGTTCTCCTGCAAGTGAATACTTGGCAGTGCTTGTGGCCATTCCAGCAGGAGTTAGAATGTAATTCGAAGTGACAGTCAGCTTGGTACGCACATTGTAGCGTGCGATTTGCTCATAGCGTGCAATCTCCTCGACGTTAAGCAGCTCATGTATGCGGGAGCGATAGTTGTTTTGTGTCAGGCGCTTTTCGACAATAGTGGATTGCGTCAACGTAAATGTTTGAGCACGGGGACAGGGATAACGTTCCAGCATTTCCTTCTCGTGCTTTAGATCATTCAAATAGGCCTCAGTCTTAAGGTGTGTGCCAATCGTAGTCTCAAATTTAACTAAATTTGTGTTTGAAACATCCCAACGCTGCGACGAGCTGCTAATGATGTCTCGTTTTATCTCTTCGATTTTCTCGGCATCACCAACGGGTACTACATCTACACAAAGATGTTTGACTAACAATGGCTCTTGACCGAAATCAAAACACACAGCCTGCCGAAATGTACCATAAATTTCTGTATGAAATTCAATGGATACTTGATGCTCTATTAGTTCGACGTCCAAAGTGACATCATCCTGTTTCTTCTCACTATCAATAGTTAATGTAGAAGTAACATTATACGGCGCTTTAAATGTTATCCATTCTTGATCAGACTTAAGCTCTACTTCAGTTAGTCCTATGCCCGTCTTAATCGATTTAATAGCAAAATGATTTCGATGCGCATCCTGAAGTAGTGCTACAGCCCTTAATTGTTTACGTGTCTTCAATATAATTACCCACTCGCGTATAGAGCTCTTTGAGCTAATGCTTGTTACAAGTTCTTGTTCACATTTATCTTCGATATCATCGACTTTTTCTGCCATAATACGTTCGGGTGCTGTTGCTTGTATCCAACGTTCTAGTACTTGTTCGGTATATGATTTGCCGTAAAGTTCTTTTTCACAGGCTTTTTGAAGACGCATACGACGGTACTCAAAGCGCTCTTTCCATTCGTTTAATTCATCTAGACCATGGGCTTCTACGCATTGATTGCCATATTGACAACTTTGCGGTTCACTATATGACTCACAAAGGCTATATGAATCAAGTGTGAATCCACGAGGTGGTGGACGCCATTTCCAGTCTCGACCTATTAGAATAGAAAAAATGATATAAAAATGTTTTATTTATATAAAATATATTATAAACTCAATAAATCATTAACTCAATCAAAAATATGTTTAAAAATGTAGATGGCTGGATCGACTACTGAAGCTCTTGAGGAATATATTGAGAACACCTCAACGCTTATCCGAAAGACCACATACTAAACAGATAATTTTCGAAAGTTTTTGAGTTATTTTCATCTACAATACATGAGGTGATCAGGATAGGCTTGAGATTCTCTACTCCTCTGCTTCCACTTGAAACTATTTCGTGGAACATCGTGAACATCAGTCTTCTAAATATATCGTCTGCTAATGGCAACATCAAAATTCATTTGATTGAAAACTCAATTTGAAAATGAGGTGACACTATAAAATTCTGGCACTATGGCCTTTTTTTTACCATTTTGACATATGAGGGTGAGATTCATGTCTTCAATTATTTTCGTCACATCCTCCCTCTGGGCTAATGTTATTCTTCTCGGAGCTTGACGAATACGAACATCATTTTTTTTCTTTAATTTTGTATAATTTGTTCGATTCAGGACTCTCTTCAACACTCGATAGTCACATAGCTACCTCAACCTTAAATTCACATTTTTATGCTACACAGCCTCTTGAAGTCGTTTCATGAGTTCTGTCTTTGTAACACACGTCTGCAGGTTGAGCTGGTGCAATTATTTACTAAGGTAGTCAACTTTAAGACCTTCATTCATTGCGATTTATCACAATCCCACCTTTGACACCAATTATTACGAAATTTAGTTCTTAAAATATCTTCGATATTTAACAGTTTCACCTCTGGAGTGTGTCATTCAAAAACAGACTCTCTTTATTTAATTGTTTTTCAACGGCAATTTCAAAATAACCTTAAAGACTACAAAGGAGATAATGGGCAATCCATGATATTGTCGGACACAAGTATCAACTTCAATTGATGAATCGTGTTTGCTGGTAGCTTTATATGCAAAATGTCGAGAACATACTAAAATTTACTATAAAATTCTGGGACATTCGTCTATTGAATCATTTATTTTCTACTGATTTTATTTCCTGTTAATTTTTTTTGCTATTTGTAAAAATCTCAATAAACTCAATTACAATTATTCGTTGTTGTTGTGAATGTGTCAATTAATTTTTAGTTTTATTTGCTTAGTTTTTGGGAAGCTTCCATTCGTTTCTAAATGGTTGCCAATGCAATTGCTTGTTCCATAAAATCGTAGCATGTTAGAATAATAATAGTTCAGCGATTATTTTTAAATTTATGTCCTAAATTTTTTCTTTCGTAATGGCGAAATTTAATTTTTTTCCATTAAAATCGTAATGAAAAAAATACAAAGGTTAAACCCTGCCCCATTTGTCAAAATTCGACTTACCTTCATCGGACATTATCACATTTTGATGACTCTCCGTTTGACAATGTTGTCGCAGCTCGTTGCGCGTTTGAAAAGCGATAGCACAGTAAGAGCACGTCGTGCCATTGTCATTAGCATCACCTATACTGCCACCAGCATTTTTGCCACCTGTCATTTTAATGGCCGCCAATAAATCAGTTGTTTTAAAAAGAGCCGAATTAAGGCTGCCGCTCGATGTACTACTGCTAGACGATGTACCATTTTGCTGTGACAGCAATGGGGTTGGCTGTAGAACCCCACCCCCATCACGTTTCTTGAGACCTTTATTACTTAATAGTTTGCTGTATTTATCCAATGGCAGATTATTGGTAGCCCAGTGATCTAACTTTGTGTCTAAAATAGACATTTCATCTTCCAAACGTGTTAGTGATATTTTTTGCGTTGTTTTGTGACCATTTATCATTTGTATGATTGATTTATAACGCTCCAACGTTTTGGAAATATCGGCGAAACTTTGTTGCCCAGCGATTTCCGAGATCCATTCGCGTACAATTTGCTCAGCTTCCTGTAAAGGAAAGAGAAAAAATTATATTGCATTTAAAAGGATAGGGGTGCAAGACCATAAAAAATAAAACGTACCGTATACTTCTTGAGTTTACATAGTGCATGTATGAGCCAACGCCGTGCACGTGATATGCTTGCTAAACAATCAGATTGTTCAGTTAACAGTACCAGCACTTTACGAGCGTCCGCTAAACAGCTTTCATATTTTGACAATTCCAGTAGGCACTCGCAGCGTCCAAGTAGACAAGCAATTTGCCGATCTTTTTGCGAGCGTGTGCTTGCTGCAGTTGTTGCATTACTATTGCCGGCATTGATGTTAACATTTGTACTGCTGCTGACATTTGCGGGTTGTAACTGTGCGAGTATTGGGTCATATAAAGCTACGGCGCGCGACCAACTACGCCGACGCACCATGTCATGTGCTTGCATTTCTTTTTCGGCCATTCTATTGGCGTCCAATTCAGTGCTGGAGGTATGCAGCGTCGTGTGTGTGTGCAGACGTTGTGACAACAGCAGCACCGTTTCGATGGACGAAAACGATGTCGTCGTGATGGCTTTTATAAAATTAACTTTTGCCTTGTATATATATATAAGTAAGTGTTATGTTTAATATACAAATTTCAGCAACTTCTTTTGTTTGCTCCTTTGTTGGCTTCCTGTTACAATACGATCCCGTCCTTTTTAGAACATGTTTAGTTATACTAAATGAGAAAAACAAATTTTCTTTAAATTTTGGGGATTTTGGAATTAAATGAAATAGAATTACATATGCCTATTTTTAGAATAAAAATACTTTTAAAATTGCCAAATAATATTCAATTCTTGAGAAAAAATTATTTTAAAAAATGTAAAAACTGGATAGCTATGCGGCTGGGTTCGATGAGCTAACAATCAGTTATTTCGGGTGTCATTTGTGCAGGTTAAGCCATGTTCTGGGTGGTCGGTGATAAGCAACCTTACCGAAAAAAAAATTGATAACAAGTCGCTACCGTAGAGTTTTAAAACCCTTACAGTTTTTTACATCTTCTGGGATAGATGAGGCTTCTCAGAAAAAATGTTTCTGCTTGCGGTTTAAAAAAGAAGACATTTGAATAGTTGATACGTGTAACACAGTTCAATTTCACAAACGAGGCAGATATGCTCAATCTCTTCCACGTGGTTCATGCAATTGCTTAGTGACTTGCACCATCTGGACCTAAGCTAAGAAAGAGTGGGCCTTACATTCTTAGGCGGATGATTTACATTAGTTACAACGCGTGGCGGTGTTTGTGCGACGTTTAATAATAGCATTCTCTGCTGGATCATGTTCATTGTGGTTCAGTATTACTTTGAACACAATTTAGTTCACTTATTGTTTGGAATTCTTTCATGGCGTGTTATATGTAGCTTCAAAGTCTTGCTGATGTAATTTATAAGTTTTTAAGTGCTGATGTGTCTACTAGTGAAGACGATTCTTCTATGGCAGAATGACCGATGACTTCATATCATTTTTACTAATGTGTTCGGTTACCATATGTATGTGCCCTCCAATATTTGAATTAGGTTTCCAGTTAAATTTTTACACCACTTTCTGGAAGGATGGTTGAAATTTCAAATAGTTTTTTTCCTAGTACGGCGAAGCGATAGACGTTCTGCTATAAAATGTATTGTTTTCCATGACCGTCATAAATGATATTGGCGAAAACGCCAATCACTATAAATTTAAAAACCTCAACATTGATGCAAAGCCAAACGAAAGATTTGATATTGATGATTATATTCTTAAAGAAAAGAAAGTGGTGGCAAGATAGCCCCATGCATAGAGTTATTAAGACATATTTTAGCAATGTTTATAAATTTTTACAGCCCTATTAATTAATAACTGTTTGAAGAACATCAGATTTTAAGTATGAAGTTCAAACGAGAATTTCATGGCTCACAGAATTTATTTCTGTTTCAATTATCGAAAATCGGGGGAAATTGACACAAAAATTTTAAATTTTCATACAAATAATAATAATAAATAATAGAGCTTAGCTACTAGTTTTTAAAAAATGGTCGATTCCATGAAAAAAAATCGAAAATTAAATCATTCCACTCCCCTAGTTCTGGCTGTAATCAGTCTAATTCGATATAAAAGGCAAGAAATGTCCCGAAATTTAAAATAAATTTTTTAAAATCAAATAAGTATATTGCTTTACTGCGGGAATATAATGTATTTAGGCTGGGCAGTTACACGAAATCACATGAACTCTGTGAAGTAACTACCACAATCCTTGCACCGCAATGCCTGTTTCGTAGTTTTTGTCTGGAATTAAAAAATATGACAAAATCAGCGTCACTTTTGTTGTTTAATCTATGTTGTTATATGGATTTCGTTGGTTTCACAAGTTTTATTAGAAAATCATCAAAATGAGTTTCACGTGGCGAGTTAAGGATTTTTATTCATATTTGGCCAAGCGTTGCCGGTTACCACTTAGAACATCTTTTTTATCTTTGGAATTTTTTGTATATTGCAATGGCGTGAACAGGGAATGAGTTAAGGCTGTCGGATGCGTCTCCAAGAATCTTTGGATGATTCACCGTCTGTATTTATACACCATCGACCTCGAGTTCCGGTGTCGTTTCTAAAAAAAATTTCGTTTTGCCCCCCTGTTATATGTATATAGAACTTCACCAACTATATTTGAATACCATATTTTTAAGGCATCTTTGCAAGACTTTCTTTTTCCAACTCTTATGAAATTCCATTTACTGCTATGCCATACGATAAGTGTTTAATTTTTTATTGTAAAAACGACCACTGAGACGAGTTTTTCCAAATTTTCTGTTCAGTTTTAAGAAGTTCGTTATTTATTGTAAACATTTCCCGTAATACATATATATACAGCTGTGTTCAAGAAAATAGTAGTGCCGTTAGGTCCTGAGTATTTAACTATCCAACTAAATGAAGAGTACAATGTTCATGTAAATTATGAAAAAATAGTAATTTATATTTATTTCTGAGAATATTTACAGCTTCATCTGTTACAAACGTTTATTTATTTTAGCACAAAGGCTTAATCAAAATAAGGATCAAAAATTCTAGTGATCATGAAAATAGTAGTGGTTATTAAAATGTAAAAAAAAAAAAACATAACTTAATTTAAACTACATGTTACGTGTTTTACATGTTCTTCTGGGTCTGATATTTCGTGGTAAATCCTTAATTGGCTATTATGGCTTTGCATAGACGTGGCATAGAGTCAATAAGGTCCTTACAACGCTTCAAAGGAATTTCAGCTCATTCCTCTTTAACCACTTGCCAAAGCTGTGTTCTGCTTGAGGGCTTTGCTGTTGCTACGACTCTTTTGACATCTCCCCACAAATTTTCTATCGGATTGAGATCCGGAGACTGAGCTGGCCATTGCATCACGTCGATTTTCTCAGATACAAACTACTCTTTCGCTAGTTTGCTGGTGTGTTTAGGATCATTATCCTGTTGAAACGTCCATTTTAAAGGCATTTCCCAACTGGCATACGGTAGCATTACATCCTTCAATAAATTAACGTACACTTCCTTATTCATAATGCCATCCATCAAATGAATAGAGCCTACGCCAGCATAGGAAAAGCAACCCCAAATTATAATGTTCAGTCCACCATGTTTAACCGTCTTGGTTGTGTATTTGGGGTGGTATTCCGTGTTTGGTGGACGACGAACGTACTGCCTGGAGCCTGTTCCACCAAACAAAACTATTTTGCTCTCATCTGTCCACAGTACGTTGCACCAATTTTCGGTAGTCCAAATCATATGATCATTTACAAATTTGATTCTTGCAACGACGTGCTTCTTCGTCAAAAGGGGAACCTTTCTGGGACTTCTCGCTTTCCAATTATTTTCTATTAGTCGACGACGAATTGTCACAGCACTGACAGACAGATTTAGGTCATTTTTTATCATTTTTTATGACGCCGAGGGCTTAGTTTTGCTATATCGTACAATACGTCTGTCGTCTAATAGCGAGGTCTTGCGCTTACTACCACGATTTTCAGCTTTGTTTCTAAAGTTAAGAGCATTTAATATCATAGTAGCAGTGCATCCAACAATATACTCGATTTCCTTGTAGCTCTTTCCTAGATTTCTAAGCCTTACAATCATTTCCCTATTCTCGACTGAACAATGCTTTCCTCTGCCCACTAAAAAAAGAAATAGCACCGTGATTGTAATAAATTTATATCAGAAAACTATTCAATTACCTAATTACACTTACTTATGATAGTTATCTTGACTTTCTAATTTTTTTTCAGTTGAATTTTTAAGCTAATTTTTAATTTTTTCAACTAATCACGTAACGCACTACTATTTTAATGAACAGCAAATTTTTGGTGCAAATATGCAAAGTCGTCAAAAAGAATACAAACTGAAACAAAAGTAACGGGATTTTTTTGCTTTTCTGTTCTTCTTACTCAGTTCTACAAAAACCTTGCAAACGACTTCGATTTGCAAGGCAAAACATATTAGAAAATGGATTTAAAAGTCATGTCCTGCTACACTACTATTTTCATGAACACAACTGTATATATTTTTTTATTTTTTGCCCATCATGAATACTTGCGGATTTTCTGATTTTTTTAGTTGCTTTTCGTGTATTTGTTGATTTGTTTCGTGTATTCTTTTTTTTATTTTCTTTTTATTGCTCCAAGTTGTCTATTTTTTTATTCTTTTCCCCGAGTTCAACATTTTTCCTTTTTTCAGTGTTCCTCTTTTTCCGTTGTCGACGTCTTCAGTGTACAGTAATTTTCTCTTTTCCACTTGCGGCGACCCGATTTCAGAAAATTTTTCATTTCTATTGAATTTTTCGATACGAGAACACGTTGGTATAGATAAATATTTAACACATTTTATTTTTTCATACTTTTGCAGTTAAATTAATTTTCAGAGATAATATTGAATTCAAAATGTATTTTGTAAATTTTTAATTCTTCCTACCGTGGACGACGTCGTTGACGACGACCGTTGTTGCTGTTCGCTCCTTGAGTGTCGTTCGTTTAATCAGGGATGACATATAAGAAAATATGTGAATTATAAATTTTTGTTTTCAACTAAAAATACAATTCTTGTGGTCTATTATGTTGAAATTTTAAAACAATTTTTTTTTACTCCAACTATAGGTAATATGTTCATATAGCACGGGGTCATAATAGTATTCGGAATGCTTGATTTTAGTTATTTGATTCTCGCGCGAATTGGCTTAGCTCATCATATATAAAACTCAAGTAACCGATGATCTTGACCTTGAGATATGTTCTTGAGGTTATTCAAAGCAAGTGCATATCTAGGACGCTCGAAACTCCTTCAAATTTATTTTCGAGCTTGAAAATTGCATACATTCTATAGTATATCCAGCACCGACCTCGCTAGTCACAGTAATTCTAACATAAAAGTAAGGGTAAGTGGACGGCTTAGAGTTTACATCCTCCAACATATCCAACATTGGCTTCCTTACCCACAGTAATTTTATATTAGTTAGTGAATGCAATTTTCAAGGTTAAAACAAAAAATATGAAGGAGGTCCGACAGCGCCCTATATATTTTTCAAATACAATTGCTCAGAATAATTTGTAAAAATATAATAGCGATTCGATTTAGTTCAGGATTTTCAGGTTCAGTTAAGTTCTTAAAATATACTTTTTTCAATTTGCTTATTCAAGAGCTCAAAATGGAATTTAAGAAAGAGGAACAATGCATTTTAGTCAAAGAAAGATACGTTAGAGAATAGTATTCTGCTATTGAAACGTATTGTAATATGAGCCGGGTAGTATAATGCAAAGATATATGGCCCCATCGCATAATCGGACAAGACTTTGTTGGATTCTAAACTTTAGAACATGAAAAATATACTGTTTTTTCGCTTTTACTTATACTTCATATTATTATGCCTCTGAACAATAAAAAAAAAACATAACTTTTTTTATAATAACGGTAAATTTAAACAAAAAAACAAAAACAGTTCAATATCTTGCGTGCAACGAATAATCGGACAAAGCAAAATGTCAATGCTAAATATACCGGTAGAAAGGCATTTTAGAACTGCGTTTTTTTGTCATATTCAGTCGTAAATTGCATTTAGTGGCAAACAGTGTCAACAATGACTTAAACTCCAAATGGAAAGCGATCTACTGTAGAAATTAGCCAATTAGTAGTTAAGCGACCTTATAAAGGTATAACTGCAAGAGAAATTGTCTTATTGATTGGAAAAAGTAAATTTATTGTCCACGACATAGTCAAGAGGTTCCGTGATGAGCTTAAGTTGGCCAAGAAAAGCAGATAAGGTCAAGGCAAGATGTTAAATGAGCGAAAAGAGCGTTCGATATGGAAAGAAATCAAAGATCCTTTCAAAACAGCGCAAGAACTTAAAATTTCTTTAAGAAATCGCTCTGGAAAATATGTTTACCTGAATATTATTCGTCATACATTACACCAATGCCATTATTGTGGGAGAATTGCATGAATAAAACCACTTACAAGCCTTAAAAATAAAAACAATATATTAAAATAAGCCAAGGGAATAACGTAATTTGATGGTACTATATATCATGTTCAAATACATTTATTTTGATGTTTTTCATTATTTTAAGATTTTGTTTATCATATATATCAATAGAAAGGTTTCAACACTGAAGAAGAAACGTCAAATCAAACAAAGCTACAAAATAGAACTTGGTGTTAAAAACAACAACTAAGTTTAAAAGTACCGTTTTTAAATCAAAATAAGCTTAATACGTAATAAAAAGAGCGCCTTTGGCAAACAATTTTTCGATTTTGCGATGATAATCTTTCCAAATTTGGCTTTTTTTATATGAAAAATAGAACCGCTAGGTAAATGTTAAGTTTCTGTTGTGTTTGTAGTAGCAATTGTTTTTCTTGTTGTCTATAAATATGTTGTTTTAAAAAAAAATTATTGATACTCATATTTTTAATATCATTTCGAGGGTTTTCAACTTTTTTTATAAAGTCCAAGTCCGCAAATTCCGATAGAACTATCTTCTAAGCTAGATCATAGAGGATTGTTGCTTAAGAGAACTAATGCCCAAAATTTGTGTTCTGCGTATATACGCTAAGATTTTACACGGTTTTTTTCTTTTGAGATTTGTTCCAGATAACTCCGGATTTATATATATGGAATATACATACAATATGTGATGGCAAAACTAAATTCAAAATACTCGGTTATCTCTCCAATAAATTATCTGCCTTCTTTTTTTATAAAAACTTTCACCGCTTTGAAAAAAGCATATAGAATGGGTCAGGCACTAAGGCCCACGTAAAAACATGTCTGTACTCGTTAACGGACAAAACAATTCAGTTTGAAAAGACATAATTTATCTCACTTATGCTTAATATATGATGAGGTATCCCTGAATATCATACGAAAAGGAAAATACGCAAAAATTGACAATTGTGTAAAATAAAAGGAACGTAGAATGTAGGAATACAAACTAAAACGAGGTTATGTTCAGCAGCACAACAAAACGAAATGTCAAAAATGCGCATCTAACTATGGGTGCTGCTGTTCGTTTATTATTGTTGATTAAAGCGTGATTTGAGCGATTTCCCTTTTTGATTAATTTTAAACATATAATTCTGATTTTATTTTTTTTTTCAACAAAATGCACACGATCGAAAATTACTTTTATTTGCAATTTATTGTCATTGAACGTACCACCGAAATTTTTTTTTCACTTTGCGCTGTTCAATTTTTTCCGTTTTACTCATGTATCGTTTTCTAACTTCTCACAAATAATCGTCGGAGCACAGCAGCTGTCATTTTGCAATATTAATTTTTTATGTTTTCACTATTTCAGTTGCAATTTGGTTACGTTTTTCACATTTTCACTTACCTTAGCTTAAAATTTAAACACTTAAAACTGAATTGAAATAAGTTTTTCTACATTTTCAAAGCTAAAAATGCATCACATCATGAAAGAAATTACAAAATGAGGCGAGTACGATGTGAAATATGGTAGGTAGACAAATTGCGAACTAATGAATATAAGGAAGCAGAAACAGCAAACTGTGTCGCAGGGTTGCAAATCGCCTAAGTCATTGGAGAAATTTAGTACTAAATTAATTTTTTTTTATTATTTTGTATTAAAATACAACTATGCAAGCACATAAATTCAACAAATAGTTGTGCGACTATTGAAACTCATAATTTAATCGGCCTGCCATTTATCAGCAATTGAATCATCGTCGACCAGAATATTTTGGTGTTTTTCTATGACTGATTCTGCAATAATAGCGATAATGAGGAAAATAAAAGCAAACTATGTGAGCATCTAATGACAAGTTTGAGATTATTTTATAAAAAATCACTAATTTCTAATTAGTTGGTTGACTGTTGCAAATACATTCATTTTTTTCAATTAAGAACTGTTCTGGTATTTAAATATGAATCAATAAATACCTGATTGCACCAATTGCATCTTACTAGTGACAGAGGACTTTCAAATAAATTATCAGGGCAACTGTGAGGCAACCATTTCATTGCGATATTTGACCAAATCTTAGGCAACAAACTTACAAATTTCTTTCCAATTTGCTAACTATATTATTTTTGGTATGTGTACTCTCCTAAGGCTCAATGCCTATATGAAAATTATATATGAAATACATAGTAGATATACATACATAATGATGAAATTAATTTAGACTGCAAATTTATTTGGTAGTCAAACATAAAAGAACATTTAAAGAAACCATACTCTTACAATGCTTTCTATACCAATAACAATTTCTATAGAATCACTTGAGGTCTCCAACCTCTGTCATCACACTCTGAAACTTATACTGCGCTAATAAGTCCAAATCTACTACAGAAAGTACATATATGTATGGCGGACGGCAAACTCCGAAGAAAAAACGTTTAGAATGATTACAGTCTCTTGGGAACTGAATACCACACCGACCCGGTTAAATTTGGTACCAGCATCAAGAATCTCTACAACAATTCAAAAAGGGATTTTTGAGACTCAAACTTGTATCAACGCTATAGGCCATCATTTGAATGATATCATCTCCGGTACCTAAGATCATTACTTACTTTTTCATAAATATTTTCATTTTATGTAGATTCTAAGTCGCTAAATAAAACAAATTAAAATTATTGTTTGTTTCTTCAAAATTTAAATAAACTTTAATAAAAAAAATCATTTTTAGAAATTACATTACAAAAAAAAAAAAAAAAAAATTATGAATAATTGATTTAATAATAAAAGCTAACAACAATTACACATGACATATTAAAATCACATAAATTATTGATTTACAATTTCTTGAAACGCAAAGGGAACCTCTGTATATAAATATTACTCGTATATATGTATATCTTTAATGAAACAATTATTTTCTACTGAGCTTAGACGCACATTTAACAGCTTTCATTAGTTTTTTACGATCTTCTTTACTTAAAACTCCCAGATTTTCCAGTTGTTCTTCTGTAAGTTTGCAAAACTTTTCGGCATCAATATTTTTTGCTTCGAAGATAACTTTCCATTTGATTTGACCCGCCTGACTTAGTAATGATTCAATTTGTGGACTTAGTTGCTTTAATGGTGACTTTGAGGCTTTGCGACTGTCCATGCTGCCTAAAAGTGAGGTGCCAACTTTTATTGCTTGTTGGCCAAGCCATTTCCAATAAAAAGCATCATCGGTCGGTTCAGACGAACGTTTACTTGTCATTGGACTACGTGGACTTTGCATACCAATTTATGTATTGTACAAATGTATTGGGGGCGCAGTATTTCTTAGCCAATCCAAATATAAGCGCAAGTTTTTAGAACTGTAAAATGTTACTTTTTAATAATTCCAGAAATATTATTTAAATGTTTTGAAATTGACATATATTTTATATGGATGCTAAGTATGTTTTTATATGAATCGATTTTATATCAATACAAATAGAATATCACCATGAATTTAGCACTATAACTTACGATTCGAAATTCTTAAAAGTTTTCTAGAAGATATTCAGCTTCTTATTGCAAGAAGACAAATGTGTGCCGTCTAACGAAACTTTGCCGATTGAGATAACTGTGAATTTACGGTTGTTTGTTAATAATTGTCTGCGATTATCATTGTTCTGCTTAACCCTTCACTGGGGAAGTATTGCAAAAATCTTATACATACATTAAAATTTACTGACACAAACAGGGCTGCCAGGTGGCCGCTTTTGACGCAGCAAAGCCTACACTTGCATGACAAAACCGGGGGCTTTGTGTACCCGGTTTCGTAAATTTTTTCCAATAAACACATTTTGCATTAATCGATTTTTGAATATCATACTGTCCAATTTTGATTTTGGTACATATTGATTAAAAACATTTAACACCAATCGATGTAAATTAGTGAAAAATGGTACCGGCAGTGGCGTACAGTGGACATTCGGCGCCCGGGGCGAAGATATTACCCTGAAAAACTTATATTTAAAAAAAATTAACATCTTGCGCATTACCTAGCAAAATGAGATATTTTTCGCAATTGCAAAGCCTCGTGAGACCCCTGCACATTGCATTTCACTATTTTTATTTCCTAAAAAAAGGTCCAAAAAGTTTATTAAATATGCTAAAACGAAGGACCATTTTGCCGCCCCCAAAATTTGGAGCCAAGAGGCTCCCAAAGTACGCAATAACGACCCTTTTATATAAATTTTATTTTTAACAGTCGAAATGCAGAGATCGAAAATTGATTTTAAACATTAACAGCTTGCACCATCGATTGGTGCAAGCTATGTTTCTTGCAAAAATAGGCCAAAGTCAGCCAATGTGGGAACCTAAGACCGCCCCTGGTGGTGTCCAAAATATTTTTAACAAAAATAGACTAACTAATTTGTGTTATCCAAAATTCATTTTCGATATTTCTCTATCGATTGGTACCTATTGATACCTTGAACTTATCATTTGATATAGAACAAAATCAGAAGAAAACCAAAACTAAAGATGTCCGTTTTGAAATGATTATCAAATATCCTCCATATTGGGTTTCACTTTCTAGCACTAACTCAGATATTTTCAATACTTGAACTAATATATCCAACTGTTATTTTTTTTTTATTGAGCCATTAGTATTTAGTAGGTACCGGCAAATAGCTTATACAGGGCCTAAGATTCGTGTATTTTCGCTTAAATTTCTCTCCAGTCCATCCTATGATGTGTAGGACTTACGACCTTGACGTATATAAAAACTTAGATTATTAAGAAAGTTCTTTATAGTCAGATACTATATAACTCTTATATGCACGTGGACAGTTATCTTAGAAATTAACTTAGAAATTGAAAGCAATATTGATTAATAGGACCTCTCTTTTAAATCAATGTCATTGATTGCTAAGAACGAGTAAATCACTCTTAAAGGCCTTTCAATTGAGGTACCTACATATTATTGCACCTATATATATTGTTGGTCCGCAACTTCCAAGTAAATATTGCAGTACTCAAAAACATCTTAAAAATTGGTGTAGACTTTTTGAAAACAATATTTGCATATGTCCAGTCTCAATGCTATAAGTATTATATTGCCGATTCCGACATTTTAAGGCTTATATATTTCAAAAAAGATGGTTTTAAAAATTATTATATAAAGTTAAAGCTATAATTTGAAAACAAAAAAGGTTGTTATTATTATTCGTAGGGTTGTCAAACGTTCTCGATTTCAAGGACATGTACTTGAATTGCATCGGCGGAAATACGTGAATGTTCTTTAACTGTCAAAAACCTCGTTTTACATATTGAGCAGTGAGAAAGATGAGAATGAAAAAGTTTCGAGAAATTTTTACTCAATTTGCGTAAAAATTAAAGTTTTTCTTCTTCACCTTAGCCCCGGGCGCCAAATATGCACGGCACGCCAATGATCACGATAGCTTTTTTTGAGCAGTGATCGATTTTATAACTGTATCATTTCAACAGTACAAAAGTGATCGCGCTTTTTATTTGTGCATGCAGTTATCATATTCACTTTTTCTTAAAAGAACTAATATATTTCAAATAAGTTTTAACAAAACAATAAATATACATAAACAGCAGAATGCAGTCTTATAAACGTGTATACAGAGGTTTGAAAGTTCGATATAAATTAACTTAAGTGACGTTTTTAGTGTTTTTTTTTACATATCGCTCACTTACTTCAAGACTGGCATAACTCAAAAAACGTGATTTTTGAGTTAATGATGCAAAAATATCCGCCATTTCATGTTTTATTTTGTGTCAAAAAATCAGAAAATTATCTTATAAACTTGCTTTGTGAGAAGAGTTTATGTAGACATACATTTCATTATTTTCATATAAAAAGCAACTTATTGAAAACTTTAAATGCGTTTTTCTCCCACTTTATGTTTTTTGAGTTATGCCAGTCTTGAAGTAAGTGAGCGATATGTATATAACTTTTTAGTTTACAGATAAATATATATATATGTATGTATATTATTATGCACCTACAGTCAACTTTCCGACTTCAAATACTTAGAGGTCGCTCAAGGTCTATGCAGCTATTTAAAATAAAAATGTATGAGAGCGTCAACATTTTTGCTTAAGATAATCTGGGGCTATGATTTGTGCCATTTTTTATGTAATTTATTTAACAATCCTTTAGAGTTGATTTTTGTCACAAATCATAACAACATGCCCTACGTTTGATTTAATCGTAAACAAAAAACTTTAACAATTTAACAATTTTAAAGGATATTAAAGTTTTTTTAAAAAAATCCTCAGACTCAAATGTGTCAGATCAATACTTCTCAAGTTATTCAGTAGACATTGTTTTTGCTCTTCACTTCGAGCCAAGCAATCATTAAGTATATGAGTATGTTCATACAAGGCCACAACTTGAGTATGTTTAAAGCTCTATAACTTGAGAACCATTGACTTGAGATATTAAAATTTTGGCAATTTTTTTTTTGAGGGATCTAGTTTCCTGTACAAAGCTGACAAAAAACAAAAGTTCTTGTTTCCAATCAGATCAACCACATGACCACACAAACCAACTAATGCTGATTTGCATATGAAAATTAATTCGAAAATCCATTTGTTAAATGATATTTTTAAAGGTCAATAAATTATCTGAAAAAGTTTCAGCTACCTCTAAACATTCGAATTCGAAATTTTCCTTACGGGAAATTTCCTTTTATACATGGGGCATATAAGTCAAAACAAATCGAGCTGCACTTTGGGATTTTTTGAAACAGCATTTCTAAGAAGCTTTAATTTTATTAGAAAATTGACCTTGTTAATGTGTTAAGAATAACATATTCAGGGAATTTGCAATCACATTTTTTAATTCCATGGCAAAAGGAATGATTTCTTTGTCGATTCTGTTGAAGAAATCGAAATTTGGAATTGAAAAATTTTGATTCGATTCTGAGGAACTTGATTCTTAAAGGAATTGAAAAAACAATTTTAATTGGCTATTTTTCTAAAACAAATCCTTGCATTAAATGATACAGAAAGGTCGAAAATGTGTTTTGAAATCCACCAGAAATGCTACCGCGCAAACATAGAGCCTGCCCGGAAGAGAATTTTCATAAGAAAAAATTGTTTGCAAGAAACGATGCGGTCATCTATGAGTTGGCCCCGGCAACCCGAAGAGACCGCTTTTTGACACTTTGGGTACGTTGCGGAAAAAAAATCTTAAGATGGAACTTTTCTCTTTTGATGTCTAAAATTAGCGTTCCGAATCAATTGATTCAAGCATTTGCTTTCAGAAAAATGTTCAATTGAAATCATTTTTCAAATTCCTTACTTAAAATTGTTCAATTCCAAACTTCGATTCCAGTAGTGAAATTGGCAAAGAAATCAATCTTATTCAGGCCTGTTTTGATTCCGTTTCGGATTTGCTTCGGAAACGGAATTAAAATTCGATGTTTATTTTAGTATCATACCTTACAGCTCAAATTCGAAGTTCAAAAAAATTGCATAGCAAATTTCGACCATGAGATTTAGAAAAGCTATTTAAATTCGGAATCAGAACAGGCTCAATAAAATCAAGAGTTGAAATTGAAAAAATCCGATTTCTGAAAATTTTTTTTATTGCAAAATAATTTATTTTTTCTATTTCTCCTCAACTCAGATCCACAATCGCCGTTAACACCGCTAACGTCTATATCTTGTAGCACTGCATTTAATTTTAATTTTGGTGGTGGTGGTACACGAAAAGGATATTCTAATAAATTTTGGAAAATTAGAAGTGTTTTCTCACCAGCCAATGTTAAGCCATTTAAAAATTGTAACGACTTCAAAATAAAAAATATTGAAGAAATTGCAAATAAAAAAATACGGCCGAAGTGCAAGTTTGAAGAAGCCATAGATTGCCTGGCACCTGTTGACCTGAGCCTAAGTAAAAATTCGCCTATTACGAGAACACAAACGGAAAAATTGGAGAAGAGAAAAAAAGTCGCAAAAAGTCCACAAGATCAACTAACTCAAGAAGATACTATAGCTCCGCTGCAAGAAAAGTCTTTTCCAAAAGAAGAAGAAATCGTAACTCCTCTGCAAGAACAGTCTCTTCCAAAAGAAGAAGAAATTATACCTCCTCTGGAAGAAAAAACTTTTCCGAAAGAAGAAGAAATTATTACTCCTCCGCCAGAAAAGCCTCTGCCAAAATATGAAGAAATTATAGCTCCTATGCCAGAAAAGTCTCTTCTAAAAGAGGAAAAAATTATAACTCCTCTGCAAGAAAAGCCTATGCCAAAAGAAGATGAAATTATTACTCCTCTGCAAGAAAAACCTCTTCCAAAACGGCTATTATCTAAGCCTAAAAAGCTAATTTTGAAAAAAGAAGAAAAGTTTAATGCATCCAGTGAGAGCAACTCTCAAGTATCCCCTTTTACACCTGTCGCTGTGCAAAAAATTGTCAGTAATTCACTTACAACTGAAAATGATTTTGAACAACCGAAAGCCTCCTCTCTCAATGTAGAATCCAATGGATGCTTAACGTCCAATGGACAAGAAAATATTTCTACTGCTTATAATTGGAATTGGCTTGAAAATCATGCACTTTGCACAGATAACCCAGTGCGTCGCAAAATAGGCTTCAGAAAGTGTTCACCATCATCACTGAAACCATTGAGTCCACGTGTCAAGACTGTGCTTCGTCGATCAGGACTTTGTAAGTATAGTAAATTATTTCAAGAGGAAGAAATCGATATGGAAGTCTTGAAAGTTTTAACAAAAATAGAACTTAAAAAATTGGGCATTTTGAGTTTCAGTGACCGCATTCAAATTTCAAGGGAATGCATGAAGTTAGGAAAAAAAAACTTTTGATGTTAAATTACTTCATATTAAAATTATTGCTTTACTTTTTTAATAATACCTACGCCTTGTGTGTGTCAAGCTATTAATTATTTTTACGTTATTTAATTACGATGTTATAAGTTTTTGTTCTCGAAATTTTATATTTTTTTGTCAAAATAAGTTGTAAGACTTAATAAAAATTACGTTTTAAATTGTGCTTCAAAAAAATGTGTTTTGAGAGCTATAATATTGTGCAGCAGCATATGTAGGGGTAGGCTTTGGATACTGAAGCCCCCGTGAAGTCTGATCCAAGTTGACGATAAAAAGGATTTTTATTGAAATAGTTTTCTTTCAATTATTTTAGTGTCTATTCATTGTTTCTTCAAGTCATTTTTCATTTCGACTTTTTGGCAAATTTTCTCAAAATATCGGCCAAAATTTATGAAGAGAAAATCAAAAACAAATTTTCTGTTAAAAGAATATCAAATTTTGAGCAATAAGAAAACTACTTTCTAAAGCGATGCGTCGTATTTACAAAAAGTAATAAATTGCTATAAAATATATATGGGGCATTCCACACCAAATCTAACAACTTTTTTCTTTTGCATCTCTGATTTTTTTGAAAATTTTTTCTTATTGTATTGTATTGATTGAGAGTATTCGGCATAATTTTTTAAAATTTTGTTTTATCATGCTATTTATGAGACATATGGGCATTTCCACGAAAACGGAAGTTTTTGTCCCGTGCGACACCTTGCTTTTTTGCAACTATCTTGAAAACGAAAAATTACCCAAATTCAACCTTAGCACCAATTATAAAGCTAATAATAAAGTTAAACCTATTGTGAAAATAAAAATCCGTTTTATTTTGACTTTTTTTATAAAAAATATCGAAGAATCTCTTAAAACGATATTACTATGAGGCTTTTAAGTTTTAAAAATATATCGTCATTTTTAGCAGTTTATATGTATGCACATATGTTTGTAGTACATACTGATGGATTTTCTTCAAAATTTTCTATAAGAAACTTATATTTATCTATGATAATGTGCTTACCGCTGGAATTTATTTTTTTTTTCGAATTTTCAAATTCATTCTTTTGTATATTATGTATTTATTATGTATAATATACATAGTTATATATATTTTATTTATTATTATTTTATTTTATAAAATAATTATGCCTTTTATTAAGATTTTTTGGTAATTTTTATTTTTTTTTAAATTTATTAAATTTTTTTAAAAATATAGCCAACGTTTCGTCGCTATTTGGCGACCTCTTCAAGGCACTGTTTTACAAAAAAATAGAAAAACAATTATTTAAAAAATATCACAAATGAAAACAAAAAATGTTTTAACAAAGAAAACAAATATGTACGTTACTTTTCACAATATTTAACACTTACTTTAAAATTTATAAAATATAAAAATCTAAAAAATTGAAAATTAAAAAAATTTAATAAATTTTAAAAAAAATAAAAAGTACCAAAAAAGCTTAATAAAACACAATTTCTAATCACAATTTAAACTGCATTGGTCTTATCAAATTCTACTATTATAATTATGCCTTTGTTGTTCAAAATAAAACCATGAACATTGAAAACCCAAAACAAAAAAAAGATCCCATCACTTTGCCATTATATAGACTCAAAAATTGCTAAGAAAATTACAATTTCTTATAAAAATTTTTGAAGCATATCGATGTACATACATATGTATATTAGAGTGACCAAAAAAATCGAGTTTTCGATTTTGATGTTGCTTATATGAAAAGTAGTTAGTGTTATGTAAAAAAATAAGGCACTTAAAATTTTACTAAAAAATATTGATATTTAGAGGTCGCTAATGTCCGATTTATGAATTAATTTCATTCATTTTATTTGCGAGTGATTATAACTTTTCCCAAAAGATAATTCCTCATGAGATACGGGCTGTTGGTATTGATTCTTATATTTTCGTGTCTGCTAAGAACGATGGTGATAGTTGTTTTGTTATACAGTGGCTGAGTAACTTGGTAGCATAAAAAAACTGCCAGAAAACATCGAAAATACAGCGCCAATTTGGGTTTAAGTGAGGTAAACTTGAGGAATAATTTTTTTTTCTTAGTCTAATGTTCTTCAGCATTGTAGTTCAAAAGCAGACGAAAAAATGTTGACCAGTCCCAGTATTTTTTATCAGAAGACCAGAGCAATAGAAAAATGACAAACCCTCGCAAAAAGGCCAAAACTGAAACTCATCTCAAGCTTAAATGAGATATATTCGGGTAATTAATTTTTAAAAGATGGTTTTCCGAAGTATTTGCTTGCGATGAATCGAATTTGGCCTGAAAATTGACCCATCACATCAGAATTCTGAAATATATGAGGTTAAGTACCTAAAAATTAGATTTTTTGTCTACAATGAGGACATGTATGGGATACAAAACAATTTGTTCAATTCAATTTTATTACAACCATCATTTAGTACCATTCTTCTTCTTTAACATAAGCTTTTAAATGGTAATCTGCGATGTTTCCTAGCAAAGTTACAGCCATTTGAAAGTGATATGAATTTGATCCCCTACAATCAAGATGAAATAAATTTGTAGCCAGTTGTTTTGTAGTAGGGAATCAAATTCATGTCACTTTCAAATGGCTGTAACTTTGCGAGGAAACATCGCAGATAACCATTTAAAAGCTTATCTAAAAATAGCATAAACTGTTGGTATTTATGAAAGGCGAATCTTTTTTTATGAAAAATTGGACTTGTCGGGTTTTGATTTTCAGAAATGTGGACTTGGCGGACTTTAACAAAAATAATTTATCAGAAATTATTGCAATCATAAGTTTGTGAAGGGAAATCTTTTTTTTTTACAATTTAGAGTATGTAGGCTTGTAGACAAAAACTTTTTCCGTACGCTCCTATAGCACCACACATTTTACTCTTTTTTGACTTGGCGGATTTTACATCTCAGCTCTTCATTTAATTTCTTTTTTGCACAATGAAGTTTATGACACATGTTAAAATACTTTAATTTATATATGCATCAAGAGTTTAATAAACTCGTCGTAGAATAATTTATAACAATTAGAATAAGCAATTTAGTACAAGTAATATTGCGTCGTAAGAAATCAACTCAAATTAAATCAAATATTAAGCATCATAAAAATAACAAATACAAATCGAAGAATACAAAGTCAAAGAACTTAAAATTCGAAATACAACATGTTAAACAAGTTTTAATTTGGTCATTAAATCTTAAAATTCTATTCAAATCAATTAGGATTTTGGCCAGCCAAAAAAAAAAAAGCAAAAAAAAAAACCGCCACCAAAAAAGAACTAACAATAATTACGTTGAAAATGTTGTAGCTTACACTAGTGATGGGGCAATGGGAGGCAATAAGACTTTGGAAAGAAACTCAATTCTTTCTGCTGCAAAATAAACCGCATAGCATTAGCTCTGAAAAAAAAAAATCAATTGCCGACTGAATCCATCTCAAATCGTGCGCTGCTCATGCCTTAAGGTATTCTTAGGAACTTCAAGCAGACGGAACATTATTCTCTAAATGAAATAAGCGATGGTCGCCGCACGATTTGTGATGGATTCACTGTTATAATATAGAAACAAATTTCTTCAAATAAGTAATCCCTTGTGCATGAATGGCAGATAGAACAGAGTTCTGGCGACTACTATGGCCGAAAAATACATTTACCCATCACTAATTTGCACCTTTTCAAATACTGCTGGCATCAACAGAAATGGCTGCAAAAGCACGCACGAAAAACCAGCAACAAAGATTATTCGCAATTCATTCATCCACCATTGAACACCGCAAACAACATTGGTGTTGGCTTCTGTTGGCTACAGCATGAGGATCATCATCACGCATGTATGTACATTAGGGCGGATTAAATTGTATGGAGAAATATTTTTTTATACGGAAACTCTATTTTTCTGAAAATTCGTCTAATTTAAAGCAAAAAAGTCCACTACACCATATGGCTTCAATGAATTTCGAGCCCGCGAGTTTTTATTTGAAGTATTTAAAACTATTCAAACTGCTTATGCTACCATCTGGTGACAGTATTCAGAACTTAACAGTTTTTCATTCTCTTCCTCAACTCGTGAACAATAAAATGACGTTTTTTTCATTCAAATCGGTGTATTAGTTTCAGAGTTATTCAAGTTTAAGCAAAACTGTTGAACAACTCTTCCCTGCTGCTGTTACGAGCGAGCTTTAGTTTTTCATATTGAAAATTTCATAAAACATTAGGCAAACAGAAGCCATGAGTTGTTCAACAGTTTTGTTTAAACTGGAATAACTCCGAAACTAATTCACCGATTTGAATAAAGAAAACGTCATTTTGTTGTTTACGAGTTGAGGAAGAGAATGAAAAATGTTAAGTTCTGAATACTGTCACCAGATGGCAGCATAAGCAGTTTGAATAGTTTTAAATACTTCAAATAAAAACTCGCGGGCTCGAAATTCATTGTAGCCATATGGTGTAGTGGACTTTTTTTCTTAAAATTTGATGAACTTTCAGAAAAATAGAGTTTCCGGACCACTTAAAAATTTAATCCGCCCTAATGTACATACTTACATACATACAAACGTAGGTGTGATGCTGATGATAGCAGTGGCGATAGCACGTGTTTCAGTTTGTCGATGTAGGTTATTTCTACGCCAGCTGTTAGCTTAATTGTGCGGCTTGTGTGGTATGCAGGACAATACAGGACATGCATGGCAAAAGCTTTGCCATTTGTGTATTAAAATGCTAGGTATTTCTTTCATTTATTGTAACTAAACTTGAATTTAGTGATAAATTTGCCACAATGATTTACCCTGATAATTTCAATTTAGCGCTTGATAATTTCTATTATTTGTCAGACTTTTTGGCTTTTTAAAATGTCCTTTATCATTCCAGAAACAGTTACAGTTTGCATATAACATATGCGAGTATATTAAGGACTTCTTCCTTACACTAAGTAAATAAGCATTTTGCAATTAGGTTATGTTCCGTTAAAAAAATTAAAGCTTTTGCTCGAACATAGGTTAAGCTTGCATACATGGAGCAATCCACTCCAAATCAGACACAATTTTTCTTTTGCATAAAATTATGTCTTTGGTTATTCCAAATGCTAAATTACAATATTTTTCGAATTAGATACTAAAAACATTGAAAATTCTAAAAAAAATATAATCCATCATATAACGATTACACAGGACCACAAAAAAAGGTCTTGTAGTTGAAAGATGAGATATCATACGGTATGTATTTTGGCATCTTAAACATGAATCCTAGGTCAGAATTTTTCCATTACCCTCAGATTTTGACATAACCTCAAAATTACACTTAAAAATACGGTAAAAAGAAAGTTTCTCAAAAAAATAAGAAGGTATCAAAATCCAGAAGGTAAACCTTATTTATATTACGTATCTAGGTGTGCCAAAATAATATCTTGCAATAAAAATGACTAGACTTAAAATTTGGTACATGAATAAGAGTTCAAAAAAAATGTTTGAAGAAAATCCACCATTACATAGTATGTATGTATGTACATTATTAAAAATTACTGTTTTTTTGAAAAAAGTTAGATATTAATGAAAAGATAAAAATGTTAAAATTTATGCCTTTTAAATAGCTTGATAAAAAAACTTAAAAAAAATTATGGAGAATGCTCTCAACCAATACTTAAAAAAAAAAATTCGGCGATGCAAAAGTAAAACGGCGATTTGGTGTGGAGCACCCCATATACAAAAGTATAATATAAACCAAAAATCGAAAGAGGTTGTATTCGTATATGGAACCATGTTATGTTACCGGGTTTTTGGCAAAATTTTTTTTTAATAATGATTACAGCTTGAAATGTGCGCCAATTGATAGAGAACAAAAAGCCAAAAAAGAATACATAGCGTTGGCTTGTCGAATCATGTCTCAAATGTGGGTTACCAACCATATACACTTTTACGTCAGAAAATTTGGCCCAAAAATCGGGTTTGGGACAGGAAACGACCAGTCAACGCTATATATTTTACTTAGGCTCTTCGAGCTCTGTCATTAAGTATACATTTCAAGCTACTCGTATAATCTCATAAGCTTTAAGTGAAAAAAAAAAAATTCCCAGAATTCATGCATTTTCGGGTATGAGGACGGGATTTGGTAAGTCAACCCTGATTGGTTAGTTCCACCAAACTGCATCACAATTTTTCCTGAACATCTCATCTTATAATCTTATACAATCGACTTTTCTACTCCAGGCTCTTGGCCTAGTACTGTCATTCTTAATTCGAATCATTAACTCCCCAAATTGGCTGTAGCACTGTGTAATCTTTCTCAAGATCGAAAAATCTGAGTGTTCAGTTAATTGATTGATTATTTTTGAATAAAAACAGTCTGAGTTAAGTATCATGTTAGTTTTCATATGTGTGATTTTATCTCTGCGACAAATAATGCAATATTCCACAATAACAACATTTTGATTGCAGGTTACCATTACTCTTCATGCTTATGTTGTTGTTATTGCTGCTTTTGTCATTATAGCAGCTGTTGTTGTTATACGCACAGATGCGTCAAACACACTACTCGTTCAATAAAAGTGCGCCAATATGACATTTCTCTCGTGAGATTTTCCAAAGTAGACATCGTCGTACGCTCACATTTTCGATGCTCGCTACTCGTTATAGTAAGGAAGGGAGCTTTTTTGTTGCTACTGCCGCTGTTGCTGCTATTGTTGTTCTTCTACTGTGGCTGTGCCTGTGTGTGCGTGTGTTTTTGTTGAAATAAATTCATGCAATGCTGTCTGTTGATTCTTTAGTTGAAGTTCGTCGCTCAAAGCAGCAGGTGCAAGTAATCGGTGAAAAATTTAAAATTTGAGAAAACTATTTAAAAAAAAAAAATATTGTAATAACAAGTGAGAATTGAAAATGAAAAATTATTAAATGTTTTTAATTGCATTCAAATTGTTTTTTTTGTTGTAAAAAGTATAGTTTGTTGAAAAAAAAAAGAAAAACAAAATTGAAATTCAATTTAAAACTTTGACTTGGTGTTTTGCTGCAATTGTTGTTGTTGTTGCGGTTCGTTACGTTTGCGCGTTCGTTCGTTGATGATTTGGACATCGGCGGTCAGCCAGTAAGCGAGCGGTTTTCTTGGCTTAAGAACGCATTTGTTTGAGCTGTTCATGCTGCTGTTGCTATAGTTTTTGTGTTTGCGAAATTTTATCGAAATTGAAAGGAAAATTGATTAAAAAATAATAATTAAGCAATTAACAACTTCAGGGGGGAGCAACGAGTAAAAACGGAAATCGACAGCAACGAGTGGCGTTGGCTCTGACTAAAAATTGCGATATTTAAATTGTAACGGATTTTTAAGGAGGAAAAAAACAAAAAAAAAAGAATCAAATTGCAACAAAACAAAGTAAGTGTGCATTTTAATTAATTTTATTTTATCTTAAGCGAATTTATTCATTGATTAAGTGATTATTGGCGATTGAGTCATAAATTTAGCGCTACGTTTGTAGTTGAACATACGAAGGTCGGTCGTGCAATTCGACAGCTAAAATTAACGCATTTGAAAATTTAAAACCTAAATTTTGTGGCACGAAACTTTAAAACACTTACAATAAATAAATAACAACGAAATAAGCAACGAACAGACGACCAGTCTATTCTACAAAAAAAATTATATTGAAACGTCGTAACTGACGCCTAATTAGAGAACAAAAAGTAAATCTTGCAAGTACTCACACACATATACACACACACACAAAACCACTCATATACTTGGGTACGTTGGTCACACAATGAATATATGTATCGCATTGTCTCTAACATGACCCGGCACAGTGGGAAAGAATTGAACTTGAAGCTGATCAGAAACGGTCCTCTACTTCGTAAGAATAAAATGACGAAATTAGCATAAATTGCAATAAATACCCATTCTATTCCAAAAACAAAAACAACTAAAAACTTTATTTTTATCTAGCCAATTTCAGAACCGCTAGTTTCAAAAGTTTTTGTTTATTGCAAAATTTTTTTTTATTGACATGTAGAGTGTAAAATTATATAACTGAAAAATGTTATTATCACTTTTATGAGCGTTGCTGATAGTTTTGTTTTTAAAAAGAAAATGCATAATAAAATTGAACTGAAACTAAGTCTATGAGGACTTTGTGCCCATATTTATAATAATAAAATATTACAACAATAAAATGTTAGACAGCTGAAATTTAACGCGACCGCAAAAAAATATATTATAAAGAATATAATGTTGAGGCGCCCTGCGAGAAACATCGTACTCAAAATAGGGCTAATTATCTGCATATATGTATGTATGTGTCAAATAAGAGGAAACATTTGGATATATTTCATTTTCTGCAAGTTTTTCTCTAGTATTAAGCTGTCGCTTACACTTACTCCACCAGAAGCCTATTAAAAAAACAATGCTTATAAGAAAAAGTCATGACCTTCCTTGACCTGAAAATTAGTTGTGTGAACTTTATCTTTATCATCACTACTAAAACTGTTCTTTCATTAATATTTCAAAAGTTTCTTCACTTTCCGTGTACGTACTTTGCACACCTACGACTTTGTAGCTCTTACAAAAAAACCTTCAAAGAAATAGTTTGTTAAAAATCATCAATACTACCCACGGTGCGACGTCAAAACGTCTTTCAATTCATTTAATTTGTGTTTGTACGTTGGTTTTCCATGTCGGTCGGTGTCCGAATACATGTCCTATAGCAGTATAACTTTATACAACTATTTGTCTAACTCTTCGTTTCGTTTATTTGCTGGGTGCCTGCGCCCCATTCTGTCGAAGCTGTATGACAATAAAAATCTTATTTTTAATATGCGTCGAATGAATGCGCCTGTTTGCATCTATGGAGAGAATTGGTATCGCGTACCATGTGGACAAGAAAATCTCTAAGCAAACACACACACACACACTCGCATTGATGCACAAATATACACAAGTGCAACGTGACACAAACAAACGAACGGACGACGAACAAACACACGGTATTTCTTTTGTGTTACTGAAATTGTCACAAAAACTTAAAAAGCAGACAAAGAAATGCAAACAAACAAACAATGAATGAATGCAGAAGAAAAAGCGTAAGAATAAGAAAAGAAAAAAATAAGAGCGAGAAAAGCAGCTTGAGTTGTAGCAATGGTGAAAATCATTTAAGGATCATTCCATGAATTTTTTTTTTATATTTAATGGTAAAATTTTTTTCGAACACTTTAGCGGCTACAACGAAATATGCTGCGTGAAGAAATATTTTTTTTTTGTTTTGAAATTTTTCGAATACTTTTAGTAAGTTATACACTTTTTTTAGATGAAAAATTATTGGAAATTTTATTAGTTTTATTATTATATTATATATCATAGTTTTATAAAATTAAGAAATAAGTTTCCGAAAGTTATGCAGCATAAGTTTTGTCAAAAATTGACAGGTAAAACTTGCATGCATATATCAGCAGCAATTGCATAGTTCTAGGCGCTATCATTCGATCGAAACATACATTAATAGATTTTGGACAGTATGTACTCAATCATTGAACTGTTAGCTTGTCAAAAATGAAATAAAAATTTTAGATAGTAAAAAATCAAGACAAAATTAAACAACTTTTTATATGACGGATGAATCATGCCACCGATATAGTACCGTGTCTGATGCGCTCATGAACGTGGCGAACTAATTACATTTTTTGTATGGGACGTGGCAACACATATCATAAGGATTATATATGTATGTAAGTCTAAAAAAACTTTGCATTTTTTAAATATTTAATTGTGTATGAGTCAATTAGTCTGGGCAATGAATGCAAAAATCAAAATATTTTCTTTACATATTCATGAAATATAAATCACTTTATTAGTGTAATTTTCAATGGTTTTCATTGAAGCAACTCAGGCGAAAGGCTTTGTTTCACATCTTGCACTTTTTATTTATTATAGCTGATGACTTGTGCTTTAAGAGGTTTGTGGAGAGACTCCGCTAATATACCGAGACAAGACCGAATAGTTATCTCTTGAAAAATAGTTTCGCATTTAGCCGAAAATCGAACATAGCCGAGCAAAGTTTTAGACTGTACAGACCTTAGTTCAAGTACTTTCGATAGATTTCTTAATGGCCTTTCGAAAGGCCTTTTGATTTTGATTTTTCAAAGTCAAAAATAAATTAACATTTTTTTTTGAAGATGGATACTTTTGATTTTTTTTTTTTTTTTTGATATTCCACAAAGAAGAAGCTGAGGTTTTATTACTTTAAATACGTTAAGCTCCAGAGAGCGTTTTTTTATTTTTCACGTAACCACACATTGAACATTTTGGCAATACTTTTGCCAGTGCAAAATCCAGTAAAAAATTAAAATTTTAAAGCTAAGTTCTTATCAATTATTTTTTCAAATCAAGGAATTTTCTTAAGGTTTTCATCTGTCGTCAATTATTCCATATCACGAATGAGTTAAATGGCCTCAGATTCAGGCTCAAAATGTAAAGTTTGAGTCAAAATGTTATATGGAAAAACATAAAATTTAGGTAGCTCTTTTTTTTTGTATCCAACAGTTGTTTGCAAAAATAATTTCTTACATTACACGAGATTTTTCTTTGCATTTTTACAGTGATATTTGTAAGAGATAAGCGCACACTATGACCATCTTCCAAAAGATTATTGCAAAATTAATGAAATCACTTGAATAATTTAATTTAATTTTATATCTTGATATTTAAAATGGGCGTGATACCTTCTTTGAAAGTGATAATTGTGAGTAGCCACAGAAAAATTGGAAAATTTGGACATGAGAACATGGCACCTCTGATACAAATCAATCCTAAAAATGCTAACTTACTCAGTGATATATTCAAAATAATCAGGAAATGAAGTAATTCTCGACTTTCTCAAAATAAAAAAAAAAATTTCCTCGAAATGGTAAAAACTAAAATTTTTTTTGGGAAAAACTTGATGACTTTTTTTTTGTTCGTTCAAAATATGTTATTACGCCCAGGAACACACACAAAAATCCTACAATTGCCGGCAATTTCAGAAATTTTTCAATTCCATCCGGGCCCACGGCTTTGACATGAAATTCTTGAACTGGCCTGTTTAATCCCGGCCACTTGGCAACTTCGAAAGCAATACATCCAAATTTCACACAAATGCTAGGAGTGGTATAGGTAAGCACTAGGCGATATTTGTCACATGCAAACAAAAATATAAAAATGTTGTATTGAAGGCAATAAACCGAATTTTACAAAAACTAGGAACAGTACGTGGCACCTTCCCTTCAAGTATACGTTTTAAAACACTGTATTGTTAGAGTTATTTCTGTTGGTTTTACAAAAATGTTAAGAATTTTTTGGCCAAGCACTGGACAAAAGGTGAGCTGATTTTGTTAAGAAGGCGTAGTATCTCCCAAACAAGCGGAAGCTTATAATTGCTGTACTGTGAATTCTTTAAAGTAATTATAGTCAAATTTAAATTGATAGCTTTTGGTGAACCGAGCAAAGATGGGACAAAGGGTAGGTCAGTTTGAACAATTCGTCGTGGAATCTAACATTTAGAAAACTTTCGTAGTGAATGTTACAAAATTTACGTTATGTAAGGCTTGCGCACGATGAAACTAGTGCACACATTATTACTTGTTAATTGTTCAGATTCAAAAAATTCAAAAAAATTTTAATCAAATTGACTGTGGTAAATATGTACAAATGTGCATGCTACTTTTTTTACTCTTTCGTTAATTTATGGCTTCACCACGAGCAGCGGAATAAAAGTGCGTGAAAAAATTTCCAAAATATTTAACGAAAATAAAAATTGGACTTTTAAAGTAATTGCTAGAAAAGCTAAGATTTCGCGGAATACCGTTTCGCGTGTTATTAAAACCTATAAGGAACGTCTGACCGTGAGTAGAAATCAAGGAAGTAGAAAAAATAAACGTTTGATAATCCTAATGCTGCCAAGAAGGTAATAGCTTCTTTTAAGAAAAATCCCAATATATCGGGAAGAAAAGTAGCTGAGGAAAGTTAAAAAAGGAGGAAGGGCTTAAGTCACTTAAAGTCCAGAAAGTTCCGGACAGAAATTCCAAAAAGAACGTCATGGCAAAAAAGCGAGCCAAAATACTTTACCCCGAATACATTAAAAAATTTGACTGTTGAATTAAGGACGACGAGACTTACGTACTTGGTGACTTTTCGCAGCTTCTAGGTGTCGATTTTTATGTTGCAGATAATAGAGGAAATGTTCAAGAAGAGCTTAAGAGCCAAAAAAAGACGAAGTTTCTAAAGAAGTTTTTGGTATGGCAGGCAATCTGCAGCTGTGGTAGGCGAAGCAGTTCATTTGTTTCAACTGGGACTATTAGCACCGAAATATGCATCCAGGAGTGCATGAAAAAACGTCTTTTACCATTTATTAGACAGCATGAGGTCTCAACTTTTTTTGGCCAGTTTTGGCTTCATGCCATTACAGCGAATCTGCAGTTGAATGGTATGAAAAGAACAAAGTAGAATTTGTACCTAAATATGCAAGTCCTCCTAACTGCTCGGAGCTCAGACCCATCGAAAGATATTGGGCTCTGGTAAAAAGGATTATGAAGAACACAAAACAGGTTGCTGAAAACACCAAACATTTTTCAAGAAAATGGTTAGTGTCCAGTAAAAAAATCTCTGAAGATACAATTAAAAGTTTAATGGGAGTTGTTTCAGAAAAACTCAATTTATTCATAAAGAACCAATAATGTTTAATATATTTGCAATAAAAGTAAACATGAATAAGATTTCTGTTAAAAAAACGTATATTTCTTGTTTTAATGTCAACTAGTTAAAAAGTTATTTGAGTTAATTCGTGCACTAATTTCATCGTGCGCAAGCCTTATTAGATTTTTGTTTTGGTTAACAATTTTGTCGTTCCCTAATTCACACCACCACAATATATTAAAATAAAAAATCATATAAGCACTAACAATTTCTATGGAATGACCCATAAGAACTGCCCGCGAACTAAGGAAAAATCATTGCTGCTTGTTGTCATTGCTATTGTTGCAATTGCTGCTGCTGTTGTTGTTGTTGTTGTTGCCATTATGTTTACCTCAGCGGCAGCTTGGCGTAATTGCAATTTGCGTAGCATCTATCCATAAGCGTATGCGTGTCTATCTGTGTGTGTCCTTATCCCTGTATATGTCGCCTATACAATAGTTTGTGTGTAACTTAAGCAGAAGATTTACTTGCATTTTAGATTTAAATGCTATTCGCTTAGTTT
The DNA here is from genome assembly GCA_949775025.1 of Tricholauxania praeusta. NCBI lineage: Eukaryota > Metazoa > Arthropoda > Insecta > Diptera > Lauxaniidae > Tricholauxania > Tricholauxania praeusta. The sequence continues at coordinate 54,254,086 of OX459028.1, read as the reverse complement.
GCTATTGCTGATGCTGATGCTGCTGCTTTTTCTGCGTGCTGCATTTTAATTTTTATGTCTTAAATTTATTGTTTGAATATTTTATTCGTGAAAACGTTAAATGCATGTACGTATGTATGTATGTGTGTACGCATGAGGAAAAAAGTCATTACAAATTGTATGTAAATTCATCTAACGATATATAGAGAGGAAGAAGTACAAGAAAAAATCATAGCTGTCGCATGATATACAATTTATGCTCATATTTTAAACGTATTTGCTTTCATTTAAATGCTGGTTTTAGCCAAGTTTAAATAAATGGTTGTGAATTCCGCGTACGTGTTTTGCAAAATTAATCGTGTTATGTGTAGTAAATTGTTTTCAGTTAAGGGGCTATAGAGAAGGGGTAAAGGCGTTCAAGCGCAAGTGGTGTAAATCAGGCGTGCATCTTTCCAGCTGACAGCACAGTCGTAACCAATCAGTACGTTGGAGGCACAACACGTCGTATGCGTAATTTTTAATTTATTGCGTTTTAATGTTGCGCATACGCCAAGTGTGCGAGTGCGTAGCTTTAGTACCTATTCACTGACTGACTTGATTAATGAATACCAAGTTGTTTTAATTATGTGATAATTAATTTATTTTATTTTTCAGTTTTCATACACCTGCAGCTTTGCCCGCGTGTATGTGTGCATAATGTTGTTTTTATCCAACGCTGAAAATTAAATAATCTCTCGTAATACCTATGTATTTGAAGAAAATAAAAGTAACAATTTCTTATGTTACTTCTATGCCGAGTATTTGACTATACTTATTCGCTGATGTATTGATAAACGCCTGAGTTAAGGTTTCGAACAATTTTTTTTTTGTACTCAAGTGTATCTGATTGCAATACTTTTTGGTCTCAGCTAAGTCCTTAAACACGGATGCATTCAATATATTGAAGAAAAAAAAATTGTGTTAAAGAGATAGTGGGCGAAGTATGTACTTTTATTTTGACCATGGAAAAATATGCACAGAGGAACAAAACGAGCACTTCTGGGTTGAGTATGATTTGAGATAAAATTAATGTTCGGTAAACTTAGCCCGTCGTTTGTCTTAAAAGTTACAAAAAGGAAATTCCAGTAAATTATAAAACAAACAAAATGTAAAAAAACTTATAAGAATATTCGGTTGTAAATTAAACACAAAACATTTAAAATGTAAGCACGTGAACTTATCCACTGCACCATAAAAGCAGACTACAGATCAAGGTGTTTTAACCATTTTCTGCTTTCCAAATTATTTCAATTGAAATGCAAAGATCATGGACTTTTTTAAATAATTGGTGGTTTTTAAGTGTTTAGTTTTTAAAAATTGAAAAAAGAACAAAAAACTTGCAAAAGTGAATAAAACATTTACTTAAGACAATACATTTGCCATTTACTTTTGAAAGATTATTTTATGTAAAAATTACCCGCAGCTGCGCCTGAGGTGGTCCATCCGTAAGCTCCAATTTTGGCATACTTTTTGCAGCATTTCGGCTGCAATTGTGGGCGGTTTGTCCTTGTGCACGCGAAACTTCACATAGTCCCACAAAAATAGTAAAGTGGGGTCAAATCGCATGATTTTGGCGGCCAATGGACTGCTCCAAAACGTGAGATTAATTTCTCAACAAACTCGCCTCTCAATAGGTCCATGATATCGCGTGCCATGTGGCAAGTGGCACCATTTTGTTGAAACTATTGAAAATCCGGAAATTAAAAAATAACTATTTTGTTTGAATAATTTATTTGGAATAAAATAATTTTCAGAAAAATTATCAAACTCAAATATCAATGATATAATAATTTTAATTGATAAGTAAAAGTATAGTATTTGAATGTAAAGTATTTGAATGAATAAATTACCACAGAAACCACATGTCAGTCAAGTCTAATTCTTTCATTTTGGGCAAAAAAAAAGTCGGTAATCATCGCACGGTACCTTGCTCAATTGAATTATACATTGCGATTTCCATTATTTTTGAAAAAGTACGTTCTAATGATGCCGCCGGCCCACAATCCACACAAAACAGTGAATTGTTCAAAGTACATTGGCAGCTCTTGAACTGCCTCTAGCTGCTCTTCAAATTAAATTCGGCAATTCCGTTTGTTGACGTAGTCATTGAGCCAAAAATTAGCTTAGTCGCTGAAGAAAATTTTTCGATAAAACACATTTCGACACATTACTCACAAAGCTCGAATTTTGATAGTAAAATTCAATGATTTTCAAGCAGACCTTGAAACTTTTATACTTTTATTCAAAAAGTTTTCAAAATAAAAGTTTCTTAAAACTTTTTTGTTATAAAAGTTTTTATAAACTTTCTTCAAAAACTTTTATTGAATAAAAGTTTTTCCAAAAAACTTTTTCAAAAAGTTTTTACATAAAAGTTTTTTCAAAAAACTTTTATAAAAAACTTTTTCATAAGAGTTTTTCTGAAAAACTTTTAAAAAAAACTTTTATTAATAAAAGTTTTTTTTGACTTTTATTAATAAAAGTTTTTTTTAAAAGTTTTTTTTAACTTATATTTTTAACAGTCACATGCAAAGAGTTTTTTTTGACTTTTATTTTTCAAAAGGCGAAAATAAAAGTTTTTTTTGTATGAAAGAACGAGGAAAATCCAAAAAAAATATCTTGGATCACTAAGCAAAAAATTTCTATGGAGAAAACTTAGGATTATTGATAATAAAGTCCAAAGGAATATACTTAAGATGTTTCTGAAAAGAAAGAAATTTATGATAATTATGCACTTATAATTTTTAGAAAAATTGTGCTTAACGCATCAATGGGAAAAGGCCGAAAATGCATTTTGGGAGTACAGGGGAGGTTCCTGACCCTCCAAAGAGGTGTTTTGGACCCATATTTCGAAAAAAATTTTATTGCACGAATCGATGGGAAAAGGCCGAAAATGGATTTTGGAAGTGACAAGTGAGGTCCCCGACCCTCCTAAATGGGATTTTTGGACCCATATTTCGAAAAAAACTTTATCGCACGAATCGATGGGAAAAGGCCGAAAATGGATTTAGGAAGTGACAAGTGAGGTCCCCGACCCTCCTAAATGGTATTTTTGGACCAATTTTTCGAAAAAAATTTTTTTGCACGAATCGATGGGAAAAGGTCGAAAATGGATTTTGGAAGTGACAAGTGAGGTCCCCGGCCTTTCTAAATGGGATTTTTGGACCCATTTTTCGAAAAAAATTTTATTGCACGAATCGATGGGAAAAGGCCGAAAATGGATTTTGGAAGTGACAAGTGAGGTCCCCGACCCTCCTAAATGGGATTTTTGGACCCATATTTCGAAAAAAACTTTATCGCACGAATCGATGGGAAAAGGCTGAAAATGGATTTTGGAAGTGACAAGTGAGGTCCCCGACCCTCCTAAATGGGATTTTTGGACCCATATTTCGAAAAAAACTTTATCGCACGAATCGATGGGAAAGGCCGAAAATGGATTTTGGAAGTGACAAGTGAGGTCCTCGACCCTCCTAAATGGGTTTTTTGGACCCAATTTTCTAAAAAAATTTTATTGCACGAGCAAAATTTTTTTCGAAAAATGGGGACCTCACTTGTCACTTCCAAAATCCATTTTCAGCCTTTTCCCATCGATTCGTGCAATAAAATTTTTTTCGAAATATGGGTCCAAAAATCCCATTTAGAAAGGCCGGGGACCTCACTTGTCACTTCCAAAATCCATTTTCGACCTTTTCCCATCGATTCGTGCAATAAAATTTTTTTCGAAAAATGGGTCCAAAAATCCCATTTAGGAGGGTCGGGGACCTCACTTGTCACTTCCAAAATCCATTTTCGGCCTTTTCCCATCGATTCGTGCAATAAAATTTTTTTCGAAATATGGGTCCAAAACACCTCTTTGGAGGGTCAGGAACCTCCCCTGTACTCCCAAAATCCATTTTCGGCCTTTTCCCATTGATGCGTTAAGCACAATTTTTCTAAAAATTATAAGTGCATAATTATCATAAATTTCTTTCTTTTCAGAAACATCTTAAGTATTTTCCTTTGGACTTTATTATCAATAATCCTAAGTTTTCTCCTTTGAAATTTTTTGCTTAGTGATCCAAGATATTTTTTTTGGATTTTCCAAAAAAAACTTTTATTTTCGCCTTTTGAAAAATAAAAGTCAAAAAAAACTCTTTGCATGTGACTATTAAAAATATAAGTTAAAAAAAACTTTTAAAAAAAACTTTTATTAATAAAAGTCAAAAAAAACTTTTAAAAAAAACTTTTATTAATAAAAGTTTTTTTAAAAAGTTTTTTTTGACTTTTTGCAATAAAAGTTAAAAAAAACTTTTACTTTTATTTTCGGATATAAAAGTTTTAAGGAAACTTTTACTTTTATTTCACAAAAATAAAAGTTTAAAGTTTACTTTTACCTAAAAAAAAACTTTTATAAAAGTTTATTTCAAGCTCTGTTTTCAAGCGCTGTTCGTTTGTTAGTCTATTTTTGGTAAAATGGCAAACCTTATTGAGCATTTTTGGCGTAGACACAGGTTACAAATCACGCGTGAGGTGTCAAAAAATTTACACTGAAAAAAAAAAATAGCAAAAAATCACACAATATATACACTGAAACTTTCAGACTTATGTTGGGTTTACTTATAATTTTTGATACGCTTCGACTTCTATCGGTATTTTCAATACTTTGAGACTTTTATTGACTTATTTTACACAATTATCTAGTTTTCAGCTTTATTCGATGACTTTGATACTAGCTAGCTATGTATATTTAGAGTATTTCGAGAGCTTTGAAAATTTTGATAATATTCGTAGAGTATCGATAATGTCAATGAATATCGAAAAGCTTAAAAAAGTCAATAACATTCGAAAAATATCGAACTATGTTGAAATTTATCGAAAAACTCGATAAAACACCAAAATACGTTGAATAAATCAGTAAATGTTTAATAAACTCTATCGAAAAGACAAAAAATATCGACTTCATAATCTTACCTATCAAGATCGGACAGCCAAGGGCCTGACAATTTCGTATAAATAGAGAAAAAAATCTTTTCAATAAAACAGAATAAATGGGTTTTTTGGCTTAGATGCAAATTATCTTACACTAAAGATTAAAGTAAATAAAAGTTAAAGTAAACAAAAAAAAAATACAAATCAATTGCAACAATAAATTTCTCACACAAAATATGACCCTATAAAATATGACAAAATTTAATTGGTAAGTTCGATTAGTTCTGAAACTCAGGAGTAAGATTATGCTCCAAGTGTATTGTTGTTCTTGGCAAATGTGAAAAAAATCTGTGTTTTGGATATACATATTTCATAGTTTCGTATACTTGCATCAAGGACGACACCAGCATTTTTTTGAAAGTTTTTAAATTAATTTTTTGACACATTTGACCCATGTTTAACTTACAAGCGATAAAAAACAGTCTTGTCAAAATCATATTCAACATCAAAAATTACAAAAAACATCGTAGTTCTACGAAACGTTTCAAGCGATTCATTTTAATTCTTCTAGATATCAACTTTAAATAATATCAATTTCAAGAGTACCTGAATATGCCAATTAAGTTTGGTTAAGGCCCACTTGAATAACGAATTTAATCCGTTTACTAAACATACCATATCCCAACTGTGATTTTGAATAGACGCTAACTCCGAATTCGTCACACGATGAAGAAAAACACCAGGAAAACTTATCAATTTAATAAAGCCCGCAGAAAAACAGATGCAGAGAGAGACCTGGTATATCTTGGTACCGAATAATAGAAAGTCATAAATCAAAAATTAATGCGAACTGGTACAGCATAAAATAACAAGCCAGGGGTCTATTGAAAACTTTTTCAGGCTCCACACTCCTAATCCGTGGTGTAACTAAACTAATTTCCCTCGGCAAATTGGAAGCAAGAGCCACAACAAACAATGCAACAACAAAACCAACAAAAAAAAAACAACTACAACAACAGAAAATCCGAATCTTAAACTCGATCTCAATAACGAAAAAAAAAAAATTCTTCAATCAATCAAAAGCCAATTCCAAAAAATCAAACAAATACAAATGAGTCTAGAAATAAAAGTACATTGAATAAACGAAACGTATTGTTTGCTCGTATCTTTTATTTTTCCGAATGATGCAAGAACAATGCATATCCCAATGTAAATTTAATGTGAACATAGCGCACATGAAGAAAACCAAAAAAATTTAAAATGTACGTGGCAGCGTTGTGTTTGTGTTTATTGTCTTGATTTTTTTGCTTAAGAAAAATGAAGTGTTCGTTGTAAAGAGTCACATTTGGCTCATTTTTCGTATTTTGCCCATCGCTGGTATATATCACCACTTATCATGTACTTGAACCTGGTGATTTTTCCCATTATTTCATTAGTAAGCCAGAATTAAATTGACTTAACTAATTAAACTAAATTGAAATGTATCGCAACTAATGTAATTAGTTGGTTGGTTTGTTTTGCTTCCCTTGAAAGTTTTAAGAATTACGTTTACATTAACTTTATTTAAGTAAATAGAAGACACAAATATTTTCGCTTTTAATGTGAAAAGAAAATAATTAACTGAAGTAATTTGCGCTAACAGAAAGCACTATTATTTTCATTCAAACTTTTCTACGTAACTGCCATTTATTTTTGTGTGGAACAAAGCATTAATGAACGTCATTTTTCCCGACATCAAAGTGAAGTCATTCATTGGTGTTTGTTTTTTTTTTTTTTTGTGTTTTCTTAATTCTTTGAATTGCTACTCTGCTGTGTAACATTATCAATTAGAAAATAACCCCATATACTCACAGAATTTCCTCCAAACAAACCCGACCGCTGTTTAGTTTGCTCCAGCTTTGTTGATAACCCCAAACCTGCCTCTTTCACTTGCAGCTTTTGTGTACCAGCCCACACTTCATCAATGCGATAGCCCCAATAAATAAACCGCATCGCACTTGACATTTTCTTTTTTTTTATTTTTTATTTTACCAACCTTTTCATTTGATTAAATTTCTGTAGTCTTTGGTTGGTCGTCGTTTTTAACTGGAAAATTTATGCTCAAGAGCTCGAGAGTTCGAAAGGAGTCTTTCCCGTCCGGCGTGTGTCGCTTAACAGTTCGCATCGGTTCATTCATTCATTCATTTGCCATTAGTATTTTTATCTAGATGAACTTAAGGTCGAGATTAAATTTTCTCATTGCTCCACGCTTTGCTGCCGCTACTGCTGCCACTGCCACTGTCGCTGCTGTTGCGTTTGTATTTAATTGCTGCTTGCGAGATGTTAATCTTTGGAAATAAAGTACGAATGAGCTGCTTAACGGAGAAAAATTAGAGTGAATCCAAGAGATGTGAAGATATTTTTGTCGTATTTTTGAAGTGGACACTGCACAGTGGTAAAATAAATGAAAAAAATCCGAAAAAAATAATGAATGAATTAAAAAAATTTCATATGAAAAATAGTCCGAAAGTTTGCTGAAGACGTAATGAAACGGCACAAAGGCACGAGTATTTAGTATAAGACTGTACTCCATTTTTTTACGTATTTCGAAAGTAGACCATTTCAAAAAATTTTGCTAAAGTTTCATAAAGATAACGCTAGCAATATTCTCTTACAGCCAGGCCGCCATCAAGGCTCTGAACTCGGAGACGATAAAGTCTAAATTAGTAGAGCATTGCAGGAGGGAACTAGCTGGGTTTAGGCGTCAGCTTGACGTAACTCTCATATGAGTTCCTTGCCAATTAGCAAGGCACAGTTTCTCTCTTGACGAAACTGAAGCTTCCGAGCGCGTTCACACTCCGCTTTTTCTTTCTGAGGCAGCAAAAAACTGGAAGACCCTTAAAACCTGTAAAATATCCAGAGCAATATGGCCAACCTATAACAATTCAAGACCACTGACCTACTCTCCAAGAGACGCACTGATATCGCGAGAATCACCGCAGCTTACACTGGTCACTGGACTATCGGCAAGCATGCTCAAAAATTAGGTATTCCATTCAACCCTTTTTGCCGCAGTTGTCTGAATTTAAACGAGAAAGAAACAGTTGAAATATTATTATGTTACTGTCCGGCTCTTGCCAGAACCAGGCTCAGATATCTAGGATAAGATTTCTTCAACAATCTCAGCGAATTGGACGAAAATGAAATCGGATCGCTGCTCAACTACCTAAACAGGACTAACTGGATAAAGCTTTTATCGCTTTTTTTTATCCCTTTAGGCATTAAAACGGCACAATCAATGCTATTTGAGAATTACAGCATGCTTGCTAAGCCGAGACTCTAACCTAATCTTCATAAAGATCCGAGCTCTCTAAGTAAACTTTTCTCAATTTTATTTGATCGCGCTCTCCGGCTGAATAAAAAAACTTTCAACGCATTTCCTCGAAATCACATTTTTTTAATATGGAGCTAGACTTTTCTCCGAAATTACTGTGCTGATTCTTATGAAATAACCATGTATGGAAATCGCATGAATCAGAATCAAGTCAAAATTTTGATTTTTTCTATTTTTATAAGCCGACAAATCACCCAAAAAATCCTCATTTTTCGAACACTTAAAAAGCCGCCATTTTAGTATTTTTGCATAAAATTTAATTATCCTGGTTCCAACGATAGCCACTATCATACTAAACCTACATTTTTTTGGTTTTTGTGTTTTATTTTTAAGCGTAGACTTCCGAATAATTACTAATTAACCAAAAAAATGTTCATTAAAAATAAAAAATTGCTTATCTGAAAATGGTTGTAACACTTTGGCACAAAATGTACTGAACTGATTTTAATAATTTCTTTTTCTCCGATCACCAGCCAGTTTGAAAGCTTAACTCACAACATTTTCAATGCAATATTTTGTTTTTCTCAAAATATATGTTCTTTTTTTTGTTTATTTTTAGTTCATTGAAATATTTTTTTGGAAAATTTTATAATTTTTAATTACAGCTTACATTTTTAATTTTACTTTAAAAATTATTTCTATTAAGACTGTGAAAAAATCGATTATCTACAAAAAAAAAAGTCTTAGGCAATTTTTGTGAGACTTACGGCTCTCAAGATATCGCGAAAAAACTATTTACATTCAGTTTTAAAGATAGTCGGAGGTGAGGGGCTTCCAACCCGAAAACTAGTGATGACAGCCTTCAAAATTGTTCAGAAAACTTCTCGATTGAACAAAAAGTGGTTTGCACATTATTTTGTAAGATTTGTGAATAATTTCGAAAAGTGAATAAAGATTTGTGTTTGAGCATTAATTGTGTTTTTTTCTGTTGCAGTATAATATTGCGATCAAACTTGTAATAGATAAAGGTATTCAATTTAAAAAAAGCTTAATTATGCAACAATATAATATACAACTAAGCGCATGTAATTTGTTCTCCTTGGTTTAAGTTTCTAAACATTTGACACATTTTTCGTTATTGAACCACTGTTAATCTGAAACAAAGAAAAAAATATAACGAAAAACTACTAGAAGAAAGAATGACAGGATATAAAGGATTTAAGAGGGTTTTCTTTTTTATTTAATAGCCATGTGGTTCCCATTGTCTAAGTGTGTATGTGTGTACTAGTATGCTGGAGCATTGTGTGACTATAAAATAAAGCCACAAATTAAACAATTTTAATTGAATTGTCTCTTTTCATTTATTTCTTTTCTTTGGAGAAAAAAAAATACTCAAACTGCATTTAATTAAACATTTTGAAGTATTTTTTTAAAATTTTTTTATCAATTAAGTAAAAAAAAAATTACAAGAATTCATGCTACAAATTAAACCGCGTAACTTAATTTATAATTACGATGATTGCACGCAAATGTTTCAGTTTTTATTAGATATTTCGTACTATTCGATCGCACAACCCCTCGCATAAAAAACTACAGAAAAGGGTTGGCTTTTCTCATTAAGCGGTAGTTCAAGAAGGGCAAGAATTTCAATATTGGGCGCCTCGTACACCCTGTACTTAAGAACGGAGAATGGAATGTCTTGTAGTGCATTTGCAACACTTTTGTGTGCTTTTAACTTTTCTTGCAACATTTGAATGGACTAATATTGATTAACGAAAACTAAATATTTCATGGTATAAATTACAGTGCAGTGAAACTAAATCCAAATTCATTAAAAAGAAATTGTAAATAAAAAAAGGAACAGAACTTTCACCCAAAATAATGAATAAATAGACAAACAATTGGACAGGAAGAATCGCTCTGTAAAGGGTTTCCAACTTGTTGATGTTGCATTTCTTGTAAACAAACCCAAGTTGGGAAACCCTTGGATCGATATTAATTATATCAATATCAAGCAAAGTATAATTTTATAAGCTATGAAATTGGTATTGGTCGGTAAAAAAAGTTTAATCTCGAATCTTGATTAATTTTATCGATTCTTTCGTTTGAAAGAGTTAAACCTCTAATGCATAAGTTCTTGTTTTAGCTTATAATTTGTGTGGAAGGTAATTCGGGGGTGTAAAACATGAATATAAAGTCAGATTTTCATTTCGGTGTAAGTGGCACTTTGTACAGGCAAAAATCTGCAGACTGCCTAGAGGCGGATATGTGCAGTTATGGATAAAAAATTATGTATTTAAATTCATGAAAAATGTTTTCATTGAAAAGAAGCAAATGGAAAAATATATATTTACAGTTAGTTACGTTGATGGAATATGAGAAAACCATACGATTGTATTTTTTACTTGAACCTAGGTAATTTGCACTTTGTTTTGTCCGATCAATCATGAAATGTGCACCAATGTTCCACTCCATCGTATCGAACATCGGCAGTTGGAAGGTGTGCCTTTTTTGACTTATGCTTTGCACAGAATTAGGACGGGGTCGGGAAAGTGGTGACGATTACACGCTGTCAAAAATTATGTGTAACATACTTGATCATGTGAAATTGAAGAGAATTGCGGCGTACGACTGGTAACCTGCCGACGGGTACCCGTGAGAGTAAATGACTTAGGCTTTCTTAAAATGCTGGAGAAATTATAGGTTATTAATGTAATTTTTGAAGAAAATAATAGTATTTTTAAAAAAAAAAATCGGTCAAAATTTCAGAAAAGTCCTCATAACGCATAAACCAGGAGTCTGATTTTGAATTTCCAATTATTATATTAAACTACTTATATTTGCAATGACACACAAACAATTTTCTGAAATTAATAAAGGAGTTACTAACTTATAACAATTTTTTGTAAAGATATATCCGATATTAAGTGCTCCTTTTAGATTTTAGTTACATACACTATAGTGCTAGAAATTCATGTGAAAAGATAGGTTTTAATAAAAAAGCTTGCAGCTTGGAGCAAATTACAAAATTTCAAGGACAATTTAACTAAATCAAATCGAAATTCCTAAAAAAATGCTCTTATGATTTACCCTAATGTCCTACATTACTAAACTATTTACAGCAGAATTTTTTGAGTGATTTTCCCATAGTGAACTCATTATGCACTTTGCATTATTTCATTGTAAAACTTTTTCATTTAAAAATATTTTTATTTTAAAGCCTACTAATCAACTGAAAAGACCTTGTATGATTTTCTTCATTAGAGTTGGCACATAAAATCAGAAACTAAATGTTTTTACTCTACCATTTCTGGTTTTGAATGACTTGACGCTTTATGATGACGTAGATACATAATCGTTTAATATAATTTCTTCAAATCAAAATAAATCACTCTGTAGTCAAGGAAATTTTTACAACAATCCGTATCAATTTACTATAGGTTCAAGTTCAGTGCTGCCATTTTTGAAAATATTCACAGTGTTACAGTGTCAAATGAAATAGTAAGATTTTTGAGGAAATATGTAGTACCTACTAGAAGAACAGCGAAAAGTAAATGTTACTTTAATTGCCTTAAATATATCTGCTACTATATAATTACACTACATTATATTGCACAAATGGCAACACTGCAGAATTTCCATATCAGTAGAATATTTGGTTGGCTTGCTAAGGCACAACAGCTACAAATCGCTTTTGTTTTTGCTTCAGAAACACAATTTGTATATGAATCGTTTTGCTGCTGTCAAATTGACAGTTTGACAAGCAAAATGTGCGTTAGAATTAGGAAAACATACTACATTTAATGTATAGAAAAACTATCATTTATTGAGCACGTTTCATACATAAACTATATAGATAAAGTTAGCATATTATGTGATAAGTAGCTAAAACTACGTTAAGTAGCGATCGATAACATGTGCTGGTTTCAGAAATCAACACATTGTTTTTCATCTGTTGCTGATATTGTTTTAATATTTTTTTTTTGCTTTTTTTTGAACTTTACTGATAAGGATATACGTTGTTACAATGTACAGTAGAAACACGTTAAATTGAATTTAAGCTGATAAGAGTACTTGGTGAAATTATTGCAAGTAGATGTATTTATTTTCATTATTGGGAATGATTTAATTTAACTTTTTTTTCATGTCAAATGTCCTAATCGTAAAGTCGAACATTAACTGATTCAGCTCCAACTTGGGCCAAAGTGTGGTCCGACTGTAAAAATCTTTGTTCAAGTGCTTTCGAGAGATTTTTTAATGGCCTTTCGAATGGTTATAATTTTTCGAAAAATTTAAAACTTAAACCTAGTTTTTTAAAATCAAAAATGAACTTAACTTTTTTTTTTGAAAATGGATACTTTTGATTGTATTTTTTTGATATTCTAGGTAAAAAAGCTGAGGTTTTTCAACTTTAAATGCGTTAAATTACCAAGTGCGCGAGTGATATCGTACTTTGATTCGTTAATGAATCACGAAAATTGCTCATGTTTGGACATTTTTTTCATTATAAAATAACAAAAAATTTTAAGGTTTATATGTTTTATATTAAAGTTTAATCTCTTGGCTTTTTTTAAAAATTTCCTTTCTCATATCACGCCCACCTTTTAGGATTAAAAGGGAGTTTAAAAAAAAAACATTTTTTTTGGATATTTTTGTGAAAATTAATCAAAAATATTAAAATTGATCAAATGTGGACAAATCCAGCACAGAATAGATTCAAAAGGACTAATGTTATTTTCTACAATAAAAATTATATATCCAGATTGTTTAAGTGAGCTATATATAGCACTCAATCATGGTGATGCGTATACGAATCAATGGCCACTTTCCAGGGTAACTATTTGGCAATATTTATGTATGAAGTTGTCAAATTTTTTGAGTGGGCCAAACGCTAAAAAAATCAAAATTTTAAAGAAATAACATTTTTCGATTAGGTCAAGCGCTGAATAAATTCAAAAAAAATTTTGGTTAAAAATTTTTTCCGATCGACCTCAAACTTATTTTCCGCCATTTTTTCCACTCAATTTACCACCTCATTACAACTTTTTTTAAAAAAAAGTATGCTGAATATTTTGGTACTATATGGATTAAATTTTTTTAAATGCGAACATTTGGGGATATGCCAGGGAAGATAAACATGCACACAAATCTATGGCTTACAATGTAAAATTGTTCATTTTAATCTAAACTTTAACACATATATCACTGTTTGTAGTTAAAACCAATTTGGAACAAAGCAGAATGGATACATTGTTTGAGTTTCAACGAAAATTGACGTATATTTTATAAATTATGATCACTGTTTGTAGAGCGATTCAGCCAGGTTAGATATGTACATCTTTAGGTGGGTTGATTTCAAAAAAAATTTTCGAAATATTTCTAGATAGAATTAATTTGAGATCGGAGGCACATTTTTCGGTTGATATGTAAATTGAATGAAAAAAGTAATTTTTAGTTCAACTAGCGACAGTCCAGATGAGTTACATTATTTAGTTGTGATGTGAAGATGTTAATATAGAATTTTTCGTATCGTTGCTTTTCAACTTAAAAATGTTAAATATAAACTAAGTACAAACCAGGCAAGATACTTTGCATTGCTTCTAAAAAAATAGCTTAATGAAAAATATTCTTATCATTGATTTGGTTCGCATTACAGAGGTTCTACGCTACAAAAAATATTTGCAAACGTACAAGCTCTTTCATATGTTGAACTTTTGCTATCAGTCACCATTGTGCTCATTTTCCGTAAGCTAGTGCAGTCAGATTATCAGTAAACCGCCTTTTGAAATGAAAAAGTGTTGGAACTTTTTTAGTATACTGAGTGCTTTAAAAACTTTTAAACTTACCAAATAATTTTAAGAAATTAATTGAAACTAATTAAAATCGTACGTAGACCAAAAAGTGCATAAAAATATAAAACGTTTGATATTTTGGTTGATTATCCCAATATGACTGAACTAAATTTAGAAATTTCAACAACACAGGCACCTGAGCTGCCTGAGAAAAGTGAACTTTCGTCCTGTGAAAGTAAATTCGACGACGATATACCGGAACATAGAAAACTCGCTGAGGCGGACGAGGTGCATGAAATACAAAATAATCTACAGATCAAACAACAGAGCAGCATGCTGGAACCAATGTATAAGCTTGTGGGCATTAATAATGTGTCCGCAACGCAAGAGATTGGCACATTCATACTATTGGGTGTTATGGCTGTGCTCTTCATAATGAGCGTTACTGGATTCTTTGTTATGTGGTTCACGGAATTCTACAACAATGCAATGTTTTCAAAAATCATACTCACCGAGCACTCCGAAAATGCGGAAAACTGGATTAACCCTGCGCCCAAATATGATACGCTGCTGAAAGTGCACATATTTAATTACACCAACATCGATCGATATCTCGCCGGAAAAGATAGCAAAATCAAAGTGGAAGATATCGGTCCACTCGTGTATAAGGAGCACACGAGAAAAGTCAACGTGACGTTCAATCGAAATTACACCGTGTCATTCAGAGATAATCGCAGCTATCAGTTTCTTGCAGAGAAGTCAACGATTAATGAAACTGATAAATTCTTCTTCCCCAATGTGCCGCTTTTTACCGCTGCCACCAAGTTGGAGAATATGAATCCATTGAAGCGATTCGGTGCCATACAACTGATAAATACATTTCGTGAGCCAACTTTTAAAACGATATCAGCCCGAGATTTACTATGGGGTTATCGTGATCGCATCGTCTCACTTGATTTTGGCACGGGATCAACGCACTTTGGTTTGCTGATGAGTCGTAATGGCACCAGCGTCGATTCACTGCAGATCAATACCGGCGAAGATGATATACGTAAATTTAGTACAATACGTCAATTTAATGGTGAGCCTTTGCTGAATTTTTGGAGTGATGAAGAATGCAATCGCATTGACGGCTCGGATGCGACTATGTTTCCACCACATTTGCTTGCACAACGTGCGGAGCTGCAAGTGTTCTTGCAAGTCCTATGCCGCAAAGTGCCGCTGCACTTTGAGAAGGAAGTTACCATTTTGAACAACATTGATGTTTTTCGCTATCGCACACCGATGTATGTCTTCGCCAATCCAAAGGAAAATCAGGAGAATAAGTGTTATTGTCATAATACGGCACGTTGTTTGCCCAGCGGTGTCATAAATGCAACAAAATGTTACAATGGTGCGCCAATATATCCCTCATTTCCGCATTTTTTCTCTGGCGATCCAGTCATATATAAAGATTTCGAAGGTATCAAACCAAACGCAACGATACATCAAACGTACGCAGATATTCATCCGAGATTTGCATTTCCCATTTCTGGTGCATCGCGTATTCAAATAAATATTGCTGTGCAGAAGGGTAACCTACTAAGGGGCAGAGTGAATCGTTTGAAAGACGGCACGATTTTACCTTTGATTTGGATTGAAATAACATCAGGCGATTTCACCGATGATATTATTGAGAAATTATATGTTAGTACATTTGGACTGGATGCCATACAGATTGCGCTGAAATATGGCACACTCCTGACTTGCATAGCATCGTTTAGCCTAATTGTGGCGGGATATTATTACTTGTTGAAGAAGAACGAGGAGTTGTACTTGAAAGAGCAAGCAACCAAATCGACAGAGATGGAATCGTTTGCGTGAGAGAATGTACCTTTTTGTAACTACTGTCTTTAGTTCAGTAATTAAAATTAACACTATGCCTTAAGAATAATGTTAATTT
Organism: Tricholauxania praeusta; assembly: GCA_949775025.1. Taxonomy (NCBI): domain Eukaryota; kingdom Metazoa; phylum Arthropoda; class Insecta; order Diptera; family Lauxaniidae; genus Tricholauxania; species Tricholauxania praeusta. The sequence goes on along the minus strand of OX459028.1, from coordinate 54,238,116 downwards.
TTTATATTTTCTATATGTAGTACCTATATAGCAATAAGAAGAATAAGTTGAAAAACTTGAAATTATCCTAATTTTGGATTTAAGATTTTTAATAAAATTTAGTACTTTACTCGTATGATATGCAACGTTGTATTTCCTCAATTTGTAACACATAATGAGTTAGTTTCTTGATGCAATTGTTAAAAGCGGTAATTATAGCAGGAAGGACCCAAACATGGAATATTATTTTCCAACAAGATATATAAAGTGGAAATGACAAATAAAATAAAAATTACTGTTTTGTACAGTGTCTTTATAAATATTACAAATCTTGAAACTAAAAATAAAGTAGTAAGTTGCCCTATTATGGAATATGCCCTATTATGGAATATTAAATTTTAGTTGCAAATGGAAAATATGAAAATACTGCAAGTATTTGCAGTTGTATCAAGAATTTTGATGATTAGTTTGATTGTACGCCGTCGTTTATCGTTACAAATAGATATAGGATATAGGCTCTGCGATTCCGTCTGGTTTCTTTGGGAATATCATCAATTTTTCAATTTTTTTCGAAAATTGACCAAAAATACACGGGAGCGGTACTGATCATTTTAAGCAATATATTTTGAGGATAAAGCACCGTTTTATGTTGAGTTAGTGAAAAAATCTACCAAAATTTCAGAAACGTTTTAGTGTTGAAATATTAGGCAATTTTTCACTTTTTTTTTGCATGTGAAATTAATTTTCGCATTTTTTTTTTTGCAATATTTCTTAGACAACTTGAGTTAAAAAACACTCCTGCAAATGCATAATCTTCAAGTTGTTTGCATGGGATACCCCATATAATGTCTCTATGATAAGCGATAAGCATTGTTGAAAAAGTGCTATGCTTGAAATGTAAGGGGAAAAATCCATTACATTTAATGATGTTCTTGTGATAAGTAGGTCGTTTAATTTATAGAATTCAAAACAAAAGTCGCATCGTAATTATGACAATACTGACAACAGAGAGAGAGAAAAAAAAAACAATAATTATAATAATGATTGCAAAAACAAAAAAAAAAACAACCAACAACAACAACAAATTAATTATAAAAACAGCGAATTATTATGGAATTTTTTTTATCAATTTTAGTCTCGTATAAATATTAAGTCAAGATTCCGATACGATGGAGTTAAATCCGAACCGTGCAATTCAAGGTCAAGTGCGACGTGCCTGAATTTTTTTGTATTTTTTTTTTAACATGACTAGTTATTACATTCAATTGCTGTGAAATCGTTGTAGTTGTTATTGCTGATACCACAGACAGCGGCGCATTTGTGAAAAGAGTGCGCATGCGCACCACATTTTGAAAGATAATGACGCAACGCACGCTTTGACACCTTTTTTTATTCTTGAATGAAAAACTTCTTCGTTCTTTTCAAGAATAATTGCATGGGACTGTTTCAAAGTCATGGATGTTTTTTATGAGCTGTTTTTTAAGCGCTGTTGGGTGTGTTGAAGTTAAGCTTTTTATGAAAAGAAATTCAGTTCAAAAAATTATTTCTCAAAAGCTTTTGTGCATGTTTTATATCTTAAGTATATTGTCAATATAATTTTAAAATATTTTTAGTTCATCTTTATGTCAAAAAAAAAAAAACTGGAATTTATAACTTAGTTTTATTTCGCAATCCAAATTGTGGGAATTTTTTTTTCTCCGAAATATCGTAAATTTAAATTTTCCACTTTTACTGCCGTAATGGAATTTATAATAATAATAATACATTTTTATTAACGATATTTCAAAGAAAAACAAAAAAAAAATTTTTGAGGGCTTATTTGAGCCAGTACTAAAAAAAAAAAAATTTCAAAAAAAAACAGATATGCAAAAGCAAAATAGTGTTCGATTCGGTGTGAAAAACCCCATATACACAGACAGAAAACTTCAAAGAAAAAAATAAAATAAGTGACCACAAAAATAGTATAGTAATTTTTGAATAGATTAGTTTTATATAGACATATCTCCCTCCTCTGTATTTATGTTTTGATATTGTATATATCAATCTGCCAGACGATGAAATCACTAAAGCTTAAAGTCATAAAATTTAAAAAAAAAAATTTAATTGCTCCCAAATACGGCGACAAAAACGTCTGCCTCTTGAATTTATCTGTTATTGTGTATAGACACATTTTTTAATATAAAAGGCAGACGCGATAAAATTGTTTATGATACATGCCTTACTTTTTTAGTAGTTTCAAAGAGCTCTCAATCAGTAATGCAGAGACAATGCAATGGCAGACATTGATCGTATTATTTATATTAATTAGAACTTCATGATTTTCAACATCTGCCGCATGATCAAATCATTAACAGAATAAAATAACTAACAGAATGTTCACAGAACACAATTGCATTGAATAATATTCAATTTTAAGCGATTTTTTCCTCACACAAATACAAAGAATGATTCGGTCAAGCTCTGAATAAAATTGGAAGAATTTCGACAAGAGAGTATGGCGCCTTCCATAGAAGCAAAAACTAAGGTAGTGCAACCAAATCTCAAACATTAATACGCTGGAAATAATTTAGATATGCTCTGGTTTGAAAGTGGATCAATTTCGGTAAGAGGGCGTGTCATTTCACATAGAAGCAAACATTTCTAAACGCTATGCTGTGAGAAATATTTATGTATCAAAATCAAATTTTAAACATATGCTTAAAATGATTTGCATTGGCACCAGACAAAAAGCAGGCGCATTTTAAAGAAAAGGCCATGCACGTCCCATTCAAGAAAAATCTAAAAATCGCTATGCTAAGTAAATGTTGCCAAATTCAATATGGGAACGTTTGGTAGCTTTTTTAAATAAAACTTAAAGGCTTTGGAGCACTTTTACTGTTAATGCGGTGTGGGGTATTTAATTTTTGACGAAGCCAAAGATGACAGAGATGATTTTATTTTTAATTCTTTCAAAAATTACTTAATTTTTAATTTTTTCATTGGATCTATGAGCAATATTTCTAGCTCTTTTCCCTGCTGTTCACAAACATTTTGATATAAAAATTAACAAACATTTTTGATATTTTACTTGTCGCTTTAAGCTCCATATTGTGCAACATAGAACTGAAATAAAGTTGTTAAATTATAAATAATAAAATGATGACTTTTTGATTTTTATTAAAAACTTAAAAAATATCTATGTTAATTATGCACTGAAATGAATATTGCAAGCGGTACTGAAAGTTAAATCATTAACTCACCTCAGCAGCTGTGTAATGCCTCCATTAGAGGGAGCATTTAAATTAAAAAAAAAAAAAAAAAAATCAACACACAAAATTATATTAAGTCACAGCGCAAATTATAATAATAATACGAGTAATAATAATTCAAGTGAGGCAAATTAACAACAACACCGACAACAGCAACAAAAACAACAATTAGCATTTATATATATTAAATATGTGTGAATCCCAATTTAAAATTATAGCTCGAAGGTTTTTTGAGGAACGCTGCCACCATAGCTGGCTGCATCACAATACCGCTCCTCTCTGTATATCACAGCTGTATTTCAAATATTTGTTATATCTCATTCTGAATGTTTGCTTAATAAAGACGTATTAAAAACAAGTTTATTACAAATGAAAAAAAAAAAACAAAATAAATAACTAATACCCAGATATTAATAAAACTGGAAAGCAGTATATAGAACAAAATTAAAAAAATAAAAATAAAAAAATTAATATTAATATTAATAAGTTAAACAAATTAAAAGAAGACGAAACAAATTGCGGCAGGCATTTTTCATTTTGGAAAAAAATTTAATTTTTTTTCTCAAATCAGTACGTCGTGTATTTAAATGCCTTCTTAATGAAGCCGTGAACTGACGTTAAGCCCCCTAATGAAAATAACAAAATAAACAGCCTGTAGTTAGACTTTATAATTAATTTTCTTCTAATGTTAGTTGTTGTTTATTTTTTGTCGTAGTTTTTGTTGTTGTCACTCGTAGTTATACATTTATTTTATAAGCTACATGGTAAGAAATATATCTTAAATTGTCAACGATCTTTTTAAGCGAACTATTGTTGGGGATGTTTTTAAAACGCTCTAAAGGGAACAAATCTAAAAAGAAAAAAAAAAGACTCTCCATGAACCACAGTAGGCCGTCAAAGTGATTCGAATGAGCCAAAAATGAGAAATTGTCTGTTTTCGCTTATTTTGACAAAATTAAGATATAATTCAACAAGCAAATATTAAAAATGACAACTATGGATGGATGTACTTCAAACAATAACTGATGAAAAACAATATTTTGAAACTGTGAAGTTATTGTTTCTTAACTTTATAGAAACAACAAATTACTTATCACCCAGTGCTATTAATAACCATCCTATTAATATTAATTTTAATTTTTTGTTATTCGTTCAATTTACTTATTTCTATTTATAATTTCTATTTCTGTTTTATAATTTGAAATTTTTAGTTTCTTTACACTCTATTGAGTTTAGAAAATTAATTACTTAACACCCTGTGTTATCAATAATCACCCTATTAATATGAGTTTTAGTTAAGTTTGTTGTTATTGGTTCAATTTACTAATGATTTGTTTATACTTTGAAGTTTGAAATATTTTGTTGACTTACACCATATTAAATTTATAAACACCCTGTAAATTCAAATAAGTTTTTATTTTTGCTTAGAGCTATATTTATTGCCATCTTATGTGCCAGATTTTCGTATATTTATCTTTAATGGTTTCAAAGCTATAAGCCGCACAGTACTTTGCATCCAAACAAATTTTGGAAATGAATAGCAGGAATTGTCAAGTCTTGACGGAGGTTGCTGTTTTTAAATATTCTATTAGATTTCAATTTGACTCAAAGTCGCTTTCAAAGTTAGAAAATACGTTTGCTTCGAATTGTGACTGCAATGTTTATAATTAAAAAAAAATAAAGGAGCTATGTTGATAGCATTATCCTTTTCTAAATAAAATAAATCTGCTGAAACTTAAATTGAAGTGAGATTTTACCAAAATTTTTAGTTAAAAGGAAGCACACGGAATTTGAAGTTTTTTGAGTTGATGAAACTCAGTCTTACTGCCTTCACTTGTACAGCGTATGGAATTCTAATGAAATTCTTTAATTTAGAGCAGCAGTGGGCACAGAAATCTAACAAAAGAGCAAAACAACAACATCAAGCAACAAAAAACGAAATTTTAAAGTTTTTTTTTACATTCATTTCCAAAATTGCCATTAGCACAAAAAAAAACCAAATTGCACTACAAACAAAAATATTTGCTAGATTCCTCAAGGCGCCGTCGTTTATGCCTTTGTGTTTTGTTTTTGTTTTCATTGGAATTCAAGTCAACGCTGTGCCTCGATAGCGTTGAAATTCTGCGATCTTTTTTTTCGCTTGCTTGTACGTCGAATAACGGTGAGAGCAATGAGAGCCACTATGTGCCCATCACTGACTTAGAGGTTTTTTTGAAAATTTTTTTTTAATTTTTTTAAAGCGGAATAAAACTTAACTTTTTTTTCAGTAGACTTTTTAGTAAACGTCTTTTAAAATTTGTAAATTTTTCGGTTTTTGGTAATTTATTTTTTTTTTTAAATTGAAAAATTCGCCAAAATTATATTTTTCAAAAACTCAAAAAACCAAAATTAAAACTAGTTTCTTATTTTAATTTTAGTTTTTGCACGAATTTTTCCTGTGAGCCTCAAACAACATTTCATTAACATAATTTTTGAAACTTCTGAAAGAAATATTTTGAGTTTATTTCAACAGTAATATTACCTATCGAATTATACTAAATTCATGCTATTCGGAGACCAAAACTTTTCTGATTTTTATTTCCACTACACAAAAAACCATTCACCGTTTGGTTGAAACCAAATATCGTTCAGATCGATATCTTCATTTGCAGATTAAAAAAGTTTGGATTTTATACAGTCGATCAATATTCGTTATCCTCAAAGGACTACGGGCCAATGACACCATCAAACCATAATGCACATTACTTTTTATGATTACAATGGCTTCTTAATAAGCCTATTTGTGGGTTTTCAGAACCTTTTATAGTTTTTCAATTTTGCTTACTTATGTACGTATCTACAGAGTAAGAAATGAACTACTTCGCTGAAGAAAAAAATTTTTTTTTTTCAAAAATCAGCATCTGTATCTACTGCGCATTTGATGATTGGTGGCGGACTTCAATTCTGACGTAAGTTGAACTTTATAAGAATGAAGATGCAAGTCTTAATCGAAATTACGCCATAAAGTGCCATAAGACAAGCAAAAATTATAAGCGCCTCCGTGGATTCAATAAATTTCAAATGCAATAAAGGTAAGAGAGGAATGATGTCATATGAAAGATATGCAAAGTCAGTCAAAATCAAATTTATTTTGCTACGTCATAAGACTTGATATTTTATAAATTGCTCTGTATTTTGAAATAGGTTTGAACAGAGCCGTACCGTTACAGTGCAGGGCCTGGGGCGAATGAATTTTTTTTTATGTAAAATTTTTTTAATTTTTGTTTTTCCCAATTGTCGGATAAATTGGTTGCCCAGTTTTCAAGTTTAAGCAATTAGTACCAAAATTAGAGCAAAAAAGACGTCGCTTTCTAAGGATAAAAGAGTTGCAAGAAATTAAACATAAAAAACATAAAAAAACCTTTAAATTTGCACTTACGTAGTGTATTTTTTGGATTATGTACTCGTAAGAAACTAATCTATTTAAATAAAATGATAGCTATTTTCGATGTTCGCGCATCACGCAAAAATTACTGGACCAATTTTGATTTAATTTGATTAGCTTTATTCTTTAGATACTTGGTCTCAAAGTACGGTTAAAATTATCACGATGTTCTTATTAAATATCAAAATATTAAAGTTTTAATATCACACACAGAAAGAAGACTGTAAACATAACAAATCGTATAGTGGCAAAAATCTAAAAAAATTAAATTGTTTGCCTTCGCGGGCATCAGCTAGTATATAATGAATAATTACTATACATTTATGACAGCGGCGAATTTAAACTTTGCGGGGGCTATTACAAATTTTATAGGAATATTTTCCAAAAAAATTTGAAAGCTTAGAAAAAGTTTTCTATTGATGACTAAAAAAAAAAAACGCCATTCAATGCTCAGCTCATTAGTACTCCTTATGATTAAATTTTAATGAAATGATAAAATCCATAAAATTATCGACTTCTGCAAGCTTTCAATTTTGTAAAATCACAAGTTACTTCATCAAAATCAAACGTACACGGCAAATGGCTTTCAGTACTTAATCTGCGTACCGCAGAGGTTCGATGATAACAGATCGGTTATGTTTACTATCATTTTTAAGGTTGAAAATGATCTTTTCGACTAGCAATTCGCTAGCAGAATCGTTCGCAAGAGCCTGTATGAAATACAAAAATTAGGAAATATTTTAAGTTCCACAATCTATTTCAAAACTTTTAATAGAATCAATGTCTTTTCAATCTTATCTTCTTCTGAACTATTTACAAAATAGCCTTCTGATTGTGACTTTAGCAGCGGTACGAGCTGTGTCATTTCCAATGTTAAATCAATGTCCATGTCATCAGAATATTCCTTGATGAGTGCTTTGACTTTTATCATTTGTAATTTTGTCAAAAACCTATACAATTCAGTTACTTCATTTTCAATTTCCAAAAAAAAAAAAACAGGATGGCGGCGCCCATGAGCTCGGGGCCCGAGGCTATAATCGTTTCTTGTCCTACCTTAATTTGCAGCTGCCTTTTGAAATGCCTATGTATATTGAATCAACTCTTTAGAACTATTTTTGATTGTGTGGTATATGAGAAGACTAAATGATAAAAATCCAGCCCCATAATACTTTAAGCCTATAACTGTAGGAAAATAATATCCAATTTTGATTTTTGAATTGAGTAACTATGGTCCAAAAAAGATGCTTTCAAATGATATGTAATGCATTGATAATTATAAAACTTATAGCTTCGATTTGCTCATATTTAGTGGGGTATTAGCTCCCTTTGGGATATATATTGTCTCGTTCAGCCACTTGCGTATAATTCAGAATTAATATCTTAGTAAAAATTGTAGTGCTAGAAAAGGTTTTCAAATGATATACAATCTATTGGTATTCACAAAATGTAAAGTTGCCTTTTCCAAAAGCTATGGGAAAATCTCCATTCAGTGGTATATTTTAACCTCACATGCACAACTTGCGGTAACAGTCTAATAGTAATACTTGTAGACCTTTTAAATGATGTAGAACTTGTTGTTACTTACAAAGCTTTCCTTTGCCTATAATTATGGGTATATTTAGTTGCATATTTTGGACTATGGGGTAAGGGTAAAAATTGTAATACTAAAAATAAGCTTTCAAACAATTTAAAACGCATTGGTATTCACAAAATTTTTAACTTCCTATTGCCCATATAAGATAAGCATTCTACTAGCAGCTCAATATAATACCTATGACTTGAAAAAACATTTTAAGCAACTTTTAGATCATATGGCTCTTGTTTTCGGTCACATTCAAGTGGACGACTAACTATTTCGTATCGAATGCATATGGCAACAAGTTCTCTCCGTTGCTTGAATTCCGTAAAAAAAATCGCTCGCTATTGCTGAGTTCATAATAAAATGTCGTCCAGTAATGCAAAAATAGAAAAGAAAATTAATCAGATAAACTTGAGTCCCCGCTATAAAACTTTCCGCTCCAGGGGACGTTTCTTATCATTCCTCAACAAAGAACGGCAAGAGTTAAAATACAACGTAGATTTTTATATGGAAAAAATCTGTGTTTTTTCTTTGTGTAGAGACTTTAAAATAAACGTCAACTGAGGTTTTCTTTCGATTCTGTTTTTGCCCGCTTTGATTTTATTTTTATTTCGCTATTTTGCCTTTGCAAATCAACAGCAGCAGTGTCTGTTGTTTGTAACTTAAAACTCAAAAACTCAGCTGTTTGTTGTTTACATTCGCGCCGTATCTGCGAGATACTTGTTTATCTATGAGTATAGTATCTTTTGTGGCTCAGAATTGTTTTTCAATGTACTACGTAGCATTTGCTGTTGCTGCTATCGCTGTGTAATACTTTTGTGATGAAAAATCTTGTGCAGCAGCAGCGCGTGACGCGACGCGACTTCACTTAGCAGCTGTTAACGTTAGTTAATTCAACCAGTCTTACCGCACTTTTTATACCACTGACATTTAGCTTTGGGTGGACATAGAGTAACTAGTATTTGTTGTTGTTGTTGTTACTTGAATGAGCTTGACCTTGTAACCAAATGCAAGCATTTTTCTTTAGATATTTTTTCAATATTTCTTTTTAAATTCTCTTTAAAGTATTTAAGTTAAGCAATTAAACTGTCGTACAAGAAACGAGCACAGTCCAATAAATGAAAGATTTTATTGTGAAAAAATTTGAAATACGTTTAGGTTATATTTGGTTCTGTAGGGCGTTTTCACAACTGGTTATTTAATGTGGCATAATAGTGGGTTTTGCAGATTTCAGCAAAAACTATGCCTCAAATCGAAAATAACTTTTCATATTGACTCATGCTATGGAGTAGAAAAAATGGGAGGACTTTAAGCATAATATCTTAATTTTCAATACAAATCAATTTTTTTCAAAAATTAATAAATACAAACGGTGTAACTGTTATTTTTGATTGAAAAAATAAAAATCAAAAAGTAATCATTATTGACATAAGAAAAGTGTTGGTAATAAAAAATCTTAAATAATGATCGAAAAACCAAAACGGTTATTTTTGGTCGAAAAATTATATAAAAAATATAGTAATTTTTGATTCCAAAAAATATTAATCAAAAAAGTGATGAAATATAATTTTAAGTCGAAAAAGTAAAACTGCAAAAGTGGTGGCTAAGTGTGTTAAAAAAATAAAAATTAAAAATATCAGTTATTATTAAACAAAAAGAAGTCATACGTGGCGATTATATTTAATCGAAAATAATAAAAATCGAAAAATTTATTGACAGCTAATCTAAATCCAAAAATATTAAAGAATTTCCAATTGAAAAATCATTAAAAAAGGTAAAGTAGTGGCAAAATTTTAATAACGATTATTTTCAGTCGTAATAATAAAACTCAAAAATCATGAATATTTTAATCGGAAGAAATAAAAATTATGGTTATTTTTGATCGAAAAAAATATAAAGCAAAATAATTCGGAATATAAAATTCTATAGTGAAGGTTCTTTTTTGCTAGAAAAAACAAAATTCTAAACTAACGATTACTTTTGACAGTAAAAACAAATTGAAAAACAATACCATGACTGCTATTTTTGATAGATGAAATAAAAATTATTTTAATTTGGGGTAATCAGTAAAAATTAAAATCTAAAAAATAGAAAAAACTCTTAAAAGAAAGTTGCGATTATTCCGATTGAAAAAATCAAAAGAATTATTATTTTCTTTCGAAAAAAATAATAATTATCATTATTTCACTGAGCTTACTGTTCCGTGCAGTCAATACTCCAAAAATTACATAAAAGAAAGATAAATTCAACAAAAAAAAAAAAGGTGAAACTAGTCATACTAGTTTCATCCATTGCTAAATAGAATCATAAGTGGCTTATGGAATATCCGAGCCTGATACATTTCTCATTTCCGCAAGAAGCGCCTGCAAGAAAACTGTTATATCAAATGAGTTACGAAAACGATAAAAAAGGAATTGTTTCTTTGCTTTGTTTCTATGTTATGCTTTGGGCTCTCAACAGATCTGTCTAAAAGTCACTGATGATTCTGCTTAGTAACGGATGAACTAGCTTTAGCTCATTTTTTCTTAATTTATCTTTGTTTAATGTATCTTTTTTAGGATTTGACACACTGTACTGCACTGAACAATTAGCTCAGTAAAATAATTATGAATTATTTTCCACTATATATACCACTACAATGATTATGATTGAAAGAAAATTAAGTATAAAAAATTAAAATTAAAATGAAAATTTATTTTCTATCAAAAAATTATATATAAAAATCAAAATATTATAATTATACTCTAGAGATTTTTGACTGATTTAAACTTATTTGCTCTAACATAAAAAAGTATATTTCACACGTCTAAAATTTTTGCCCACCAGTGTAATTAGACTTGAAAAAATCAGATTTTTTTTTCTATTTTTTTTTTTTTGTTAATTCAATTTGTGGCAGAGAAATTCACACAGCGCATTGGGTGGACAAGTGAACCGGTCGGGTAAACGATTTTACTGTGTGCATTCATTTAGCGCGTCGTATTTTTTATGTTTTTATTGTTGTATCGCTATTGTTGTTGTTGTTGTTGTTGCTTTAAATGTTTACCCGTGTATCTGTCAATTGCGAAATTGTTTTCCTCCCCCTTTTTCTGCGTTATTCCCGAAGCAATTACAGGTGTTGGCGTGTTAAAAAATGCGCTACATCGACCTATATTGGTCGTATTGTTGGTCAATTTGCATAACCTGATAATCTGTGATGGTGGTGGTGTTAGTGGTGGTTGTCAATTATACATTTGCAATAAAATAAATTTAAAGATAGTTGAACCCGGGCTATTTGAATTTAGAAATGATATAAACAATTTTTTTATTGAAACCGAAGAGTCGAAGGGTTTTTTTTTTAATTGTTTTGTATGCCGATTAAAAGCTACAATAGACAACAATGAATTTCATGAGATTTCTAAACTTTAATTAACACATAAAATGTTGAGTGTAGTGTCGCATGCATCTGCATGGCAAAACTTTGTAGGAAAATAAAATGTTGCTTTAAGATTGGGAAAAATTCATAGGAAATTAATAGCCATGGCGAAATGACAGCAAGGGAGCTAGTAGTAGGCACTTTAAAAAACATTCATTTGAGGCATCTGGCATTAATCTATTGGCGTCTTATATTACCTTTGGACCATACTTAAAATAACGCATAAGCAATTTTTTCGCTTCTGGTTTTTGATTTGAAAAATTGCTCTCACAATGCTAGCGGCAGACGCACTTTACTTTGGTGTGCTTAAAAGCAATAGAACTTTTTTTACAATTTTTTTTGTGAAAAATTTATATTAATTAAAAAATTCTTAAAAAACATGATATGTCACTTATCGAATTAAAATTCATTTTATTACATCTGCCCCTTAATTAAAATTTAATTAAGTTTTACTGTCTGCACTTAAGTTAATTTTTCAAAGGCAGACCATTTTAATGCAGCTTTAATTCAAAGGCCCACCTAGTCCTCATTGAGTTTTCTGCTGCTGTTTGTAAAAAAATACATGTTTATTGTATGCATCTGCCTGACAGCAATTTGCTTTTTTCACAAAAAAAAAAAAAAAACATGTGGCTGACGATTCTTGCATTTATAGCAAATTTGTTCGTAGATTTTAAGGTCGGTGATATTTGATCTGCAACTGAAAGCAAACATTATCAACGCAGATTTTATGATGGCAGACGTTTTTTTACTAAGCATTTTATTGCTTCTGAAGACGCTTCTTTTTATTTTATCGTATCTCTCTGTAATTTTTTACTTTCAAAATATCAACAGTCAATTAACAGAGACAGATAAAATGTTTTTTTTTTTTTTGCTAAGGCAGACAGATTAGGATTTATACGTCTGCGTCTTACAATTTTAGCTTTTGATTATTTTATTAAAAGCAATAAAATTGTACTCACTTTGTTTCATCAACTGATGGAAAAAAAAACGAATGAATAAACTTTGCTTATGGTGTCGGGGGCTTGACTATCGTTGTGGCTGCAGACATTGGAAGATATTATATTTAGCAAGAAACTTTAACTGAAAAAGAGTTGTGTTTTGTTCGAACAAGTGAAGTGCTTTTCACTTAGCCCCATTTTTATCCCTTGCCCCGGGAACTTTACGCCCCATGTTATGACAAATAATTGTGCCCTTCTAAAGCCCGATTTTTGCGCATTCGTGAGGCTCAATAGATGCTAGCGTTTTGCTTTCTAACTTCTAAACAATTTTGTGTATAAATTTGACTACAATATATAAGGCAACAAAAAAAGAATCGCCAACAAAATACGCAACTTTATCATAAAGAAATGTCAAACATTTTTGTATGCCTTTGCCACATCCCCACAGTCGAACTTTGTTTAAATGTAGTTCAAAGTCGTTCGCTACACAAAAAAAGAAAAAACAAAACAATTCCATGTATCTACGGATATCTATCTCCACGTTAGTATCATAGTAATCGCAACAAGTTTTTTTGTCAACGGTTTTAAAAAGTTTTTGCCATTGTTTTTTGTTGTGTTTCGCACGTATTTTTGTATTTGCAATTGCGCTTACTTAATCCGATTTGATGCTTTAGCCAAAACCCTTAACCGTGGCTTAGTTTCAAAAAATCGTAACGTTAAAGCATGATAGAGAGAAAAAAGTTAGGCTGGCTTGAAAAAAGTTTTTAAAATTTTTTCTTCTGTCAAATCCCCCTAAGCTTCTGCCAAAAAAATTGGTTCATTTGCTCTGCATTTAGAAGTAGCTTCAATATGGATACATGAACATATGAAGCAACGAAAACTAGAACTTTTTTTATTATGAATAGTTTTTTTTTTTGAAAATTTATCTAATTTATATTTTTGTATACTTAATTTGAAGTACCAAAATTAAAGCAATCGCTCTTGAGGAATTTATTATTATTTTTTCATAATCTGGTCTTTAATTATTTAAGGCTTACAAAATATGTTCATTTATTTTCGCAACGCCCTAGTGTAAAACATTGACAAAGTGGGTCCAATCAGACAGAAAACTCAAACCACTAAATGTTAGCACAATATTGAAAACAGTTGCATAAAAAGTTAACAATGAAAATAATCTATGACAATGTCATGAAAAATGTTACAGGGTTAAAATTTCGCAACTACAAAAAGAAAATTATTTTACAAGTAGAATCTCAAATTTATTGACTGCCGCAATAAGTTATTTTGAATTTAAAAAATTTTAAAAGCTTAATTATTAAAATGTTTAATGATTTTACTTTTTTTTAAAAAAAATCATTCAAAGTGTTCCATATACATATGTATGTCATTTCTTCAACACAAGTAGTATGTATCTCACGCAGAAGGTATTGTAACAAACATTTATCTTCATAAATAATGTCCGCGATGTTCACACATCACGTAAAAACTACTGCATCGATTTCGATAAAATTTAATTAGTTTTATTCCTCAGACGCTTGGTCTCAATCTGCAATAAAGAACTTCCATGATATTCTTATTTAATATCAAGTTATTAAAGTTTTAAAATTACCTAAGCAAATTGCTTGCGCAAATAGAAACAAGCACGCTGACCATTTTATGGCGAGTTAATTGTATTGTGTGTGCTCGATTTGATTCCATGGTTTTATTATTCAAGGTGAAATCATTAAGGAGAGGAATGCGAAGGCATTTTGAGAGCTTGCGAATATATCGATTTTCAAAACGAAACTCAATAATATATGATAAATTTATATGACATATTTTTTATCCTACACTCTACTTCCCAATTAGCACTGAAAACTCGCTGCGACCCAGAAACTTTGATGTTAGCAATAAAATATTGAACAGCTGAACTTAAACGCGGTCGTACAAGCATTATTTGTGATGACAGAAGTCACTAGACTAAAAGTGGTTTATAAAATTCATGGTATAATTGGCGTTCTGTGAGTGAAGATGCGCGAGATGGTTGAAGCAGAGGGAGAATGCATCACAGGAATATTTGAGAATGAGAAAGCTCGCCATCAGATGGATGCCGCATTTGCACTTAGTCAACAACAAACACAAGCTTGTGACAATTTCAAAGAAGTTTTTGGCGATGTTTAACCGCAATATGAAGAATTTTTGCATTTTTTCTTAATCGTGGATGAAATATGAATGCATCAAAATACACCAGAGATCAAGGGAAAGCTGAAGGAGATTCATAGCCAAAGGAAGTCAATGTTCTTCTGTCGACTAACAAGGTGATGACAATGGTCATGCGTATGATTATCAGGAAAATATCATTTAGAGCTGTTTGACCAATTTGACGCAGATTTGATGCGTAGTCAATACGACAAAATATATTAATTAGTTCCTCATGCACCACATTTACCAAATTTAACTCATAGCGAATATTAGATGTTTTCGAACTAGAAGAAATGGTTCGGTGAGAAATATGGAGGTCATCGCTGAAACAGAGCTCTATTATTAATCGTATTATGCGAAAGCCATCAGAAAACTGGATAATCGTTGAACGAACTGTATCTATATTGAGACTATATTGAGGAAAAAATTTAGTTTTGGTTGAATAAATTGTTCTTTGCCTATAGCTCGCCCTTGTTAGTATCACAAACCATGAATAAGGAACTTTTCTAACACGTCCTAAGAAACGAGCTATTATCGGTTACAAATTACATTTTATTTTAAATTATTTCACTTTCAGTACAGTGTGTGATAACACCTAAAAAGGACAAAAGCTACTTATTCATACAAGTTTCATTCATTGCTAAATGGAATCATCAGTGACCTTTGAGTTGATGAGTGGGAGTTTCTAAGCCTGATATACTTTTCTTTTTGCCACATAAATGAATTATATTTTGCTTAATCTTAAATCTCTTTTACTCGTATACTGCAGACGGTTTTAAAAGTCTGTGAAAAACTTAGAGGTGGTGCTTAAGTTACTGATCTGGTTTTGCTTTGAAAATTTGACTCTTCTTTCAGAATGAACACAAAATTCCAAGTGGAACTGAGAAATGGTATTATATTGACAGCGTTTGGGTTATTTTTTCAAATAGAAAAATTACGTGTTCTAAAATCGCGCAGTTTTGGATTCAAAGAAACTGAAAAGGGACTCATCACCAAGATAATAACATTAGTTGAGTAACCTATAACCATATAGTAGTCGTTAAATACAAGACATGTCTTAGGGACGCCAGAATAAACTTAGAGCTGCAGAGTTGTTAAATAAGTTCATGATATCATGTTCAAAATTTAATAGCCGAAGGCTTTTCAAAAAGTTAAATGAAAAGCTGCTAAATAATGCTGCTTTGAATGTAAAAATTGTTACAGACAAATTGGCTGCCGCACTTGCTGATAATGCATAAATTTCGCTATTTCGATTGCAACTGTGCTGCTATCGAATTGTGCTACAAATTGCTAACTCATTTACTTATAACTATTGTGTTAATTTAGCTTATTGCTATTCTAGATGTAAAAGAAATAAAAATAACAGCAATTTTTCTACAGATTCTAAAGAAATTAGTCTAATAAGACATTATGCTTAGAGCCTGAAAATCGTATTTTTTTTTTTGGCCAAAAAAATTCATCATTAATTTTTCCAGCATTTTCCAATCCGCCCACCTAGTGTACCTTACAAATGAAAAAACTTTTTAATTCAATTTGTTTTGCTCACTTACCATGTGCATTTTACTTAAAAAAAAAACAAAAACTTTCATCAAAAATTTTAATTAAAACAATAAACTGCTTCAGTTAAGACAACAGCCAAAAATGTTGCTCATACGTCGTGTAAAACTCTGCTTATTTAAGCATAACATGAAAGCCTCTTAAAAAGTTTTATGGTGTTGCTGTCAAAAGTTTTGTTGTTACCATTGTTGTTATTGCCGCTTTTAATGTTGTTGTTGCTGTTGCTCATTGTTGTTTTTGTCACATGCTGCTTGCTCTGCTGCTCATCACTTTTCTTGTTTTAGTCATCTCGTCTCGGTGGTTAAAACAGACGCTTAGCTGTCAACAATTGCGGAAGCAAATGGCAAATGTTAACAGCAACAACAACACTAAAAAACTTCATTAGATATTTAAGAAGACAGCAGTGGCAGGTTACGTACAAGTCTTAAAACTCTTTAAAAAAATATTTGGTTAATAACAAAACAGTCGTAAAGTAGTTGTACCTTTTCGTAGCAGAAGATGAAGATGCGTAAAAAATTGACGAGCCTAAACAATCAAGTTAACATTTTGATTTTTTTTTTTCTTATTTCTTTTTATCATTATTTTTCTTTTCCGTAAACAGGTAAAAGTTCTTCAAAAAAAAAAAAAAGAATCTACATAAGAAAAATCTAAATTAGTAATGTAACAAAGTGACCAGTTGGGTCAATCAAGTTTGGTGGGACATTTTATGGTAAAGAAATACTCAACTGATGAAAAGCCTAAACTTAGTCTTTTTGAAATAAAAAAAAATTTTAATAAAAATACTTTAGTAGTTATAACATTCAACGTGACAAATACAAGCTCGAAACTTGAAATTTTGTTTTCTGAAAACTTGGACCCTTCCCGATAAGCACCAGCTATATAATATGCCGCACGTTATGCTAATTTTAGCATCTCTATAGGGTACCTACATTCATCTAAAACTTCTGGTCACTCTTATGATTAGAGAGGCTTCTTCAAAGTTGGCTGTTGTTATTACTGTTGCTCAAGTTTAGCTTAACCTTGAGCGCACACAGCAAACATTTGAGTAAAACACGCAACGCAAACAGTTGGCAGCAACGACAACAACAACAACAGCAACAAAAAGTGGCAACAAACAAAGCCAGATTTAAATAATGAAAACAAAAAGAACTTAACAAAAAAGTTGATTAATTATTTAGAGAGCTACAACAAATTTTTGTTGTTTGGATAAAAAAAAACAAAAAAAAGTTCTTGTTCTTCTGCTGCTGCTACTTAGGGATTTTTTTTCTAAATCTAACAAAAAGCCTAAAGCAAAAGTATTAATTTAAAATTTTTTATTATTTTTAATTGAAATAAAAACCAGATTTTGAAATGCAAACTCAAGTAATTTGATGAATTTTATTTAATATTTGTTTAGTTTCATATCGAAACTTGTTTTTATTTCATATTTTTATGTAAAAGTTATTTCCAGCTCCACAGTCCCCCTGTTGGTTTTAATAAACTTTTTGTTTGTGTTGTGCTGGTATTATAATTGTTACGGTTGCATTTGATGCGCATAGTATTTGTTTTAGTCGTTGTTGTTTGTAAATGCTTAAAAACTAAGCAAACAAAGAATGGTACAAACAAACAAACAAGCAGATAACTAACATTGAAACATACATGCATGTATGCAACTATTTGCATTTCAACACATAGAGATAGCCAACAGGAATAAGGTTTAAGATGATATTTAATATAAATATTTGATATTGAAAAAAAAAGTGAATATTGTAAATGAGCTAACGCACAATATTTGAATAAGCGCCTAAAAATATGCAATACAAACAGTTGGATTTTATGTTTTGCTTTCATAGCAATATTTGAAATATTTTTTAGTGCATAGTTTTAGGCACTTGTTTGTTTGTTTGTTACCATACGCTTTAATACCTGCACACAAAGTATAGTAACGTTTAGTGTTTGAGAAGCGATATTTGTCGGAAGACCCCGAACTTCTAAAAAATAAATTTTTTCCTCGAATGCTAAAAAGTAAAATTTTTTTGGAAAAAAAAGTTTAGGATTTTTTTTTTTAAAATTTAAGTACATGCCAAAAAACATTGAATTTCCAGCTATTTCTGAATTTTTTGATTACCGGGTTAATCCCGGCCACTTGGAAACCCTGTCTTAAGTCGTTCTTACTTAGAAAATTAAACAAGGAATTGATTTTCATGCAAATTCGTTCAATGAACTCTGAGCCACATAAAAATATCGACTCCCATGCCAAATACTTTTGTAAAATGCTTACCTTTCTTAAGATTTTTCAATACCCATAATAAGTTAGATAATGATGCACGTGTTGCTTCACTTTTCGCTGTATGATAATTTTTTTTTTCACTCAGTCCTGATAAGTTGTAGCCGTCAGATCAAGCGATCGCGATAGCCATAACAAGTTATATTTTTTGTGAAATCATACAATTGTGAAATTGTTCTCGCAACAAGTTCATTGACTCACGAGAGCTGTGAATCGTAGTAGTATTCTTGAAGATTTCAGAACAACATATGTGTGTCAAAAAAATTATGGATTTGCGTGTTCGTTAATTCACTCAGATAAAGTGCGTCTTGTCTTGTAGTTGTTCTGTTTTACTTCATTTTAGGTGAACTTTGCTTTTTCATTTATATTACTTTTTGAATGTTTTATTAACATATTTGGTGATATTTTTTCTATCCGATCTATTTATAAGCTGCCGTTGTTAGGCTAATCATGCTGAAAATATTAGGCTTTTTAGCAAAAATTCTAATCTATTTAATCGCTATGCTTGCTAAATCGTCACAGTAAATTTCTTATCGTGCCCCATGTTGCGAATTACCGATAAGAAGACTGATAAATAAAGTTGTTATGTTGTAGTACATATAAGTCGGATTAGTTTTATTTAGATTATACATAAGTAGCAATATAGTTTACAAATAGCGAACAAGAGCGTTGACTCGTGAACTTATAGAAAGGTGTTTGCTCACGTTAACCACCTGAGGTAATCACAAACATGATAAAGACTGTCATAGAGCCAGGGATATACTTAAAGATTTGCCGCCTTGGAACCAAAAGAAAATAACATCTTTTTTGTGGAAAGTCATACGCTTTATTTTTTCGTAAGTATCTATTTCGCTTTTTATCGTTTTGAAATTGATGAACAAAGCAAAAATATTTCAGTTTTCAATTGATAGGCAAACAAATAATTTAATTTCGATCAAAAATTTATCACCTCATTAAAGCTGCTACTCTAGTCTGCCTACAGTTAATTTCCGCCACTGTAAAAAGTGTTAGGAATACGTTTAATGCACAATTTAAAGCACACAAAAATTCAAATAGAATTAAGTAATATGAGTTTTGCTGTACATAGAAAAATATTTTTTAAGCTATCGTGATATTTTTTAAGAAAGGACGCTCAGTTATTCCATTTATGGTAATTTTTAAAAATTCATGAAAAAAATAATTGATATTGTGCATGTAAGGAGAAAGGTGCAAACAGTGAGACACTTGTTTTTTTTTTGAACCAGCATATCTTTTAATTAGTTTTCTTTGCTAATATGAAACTCTTGTAAGTATTTTAAGGCATAAAAACTTCAATAAACTAACTTAAAACAAGGTAACTACGCGATCGATTATAAAAAAATCAAACTGTCTCACTGTTCGCCTGTAGTGCAATTTATGAGATAGTGCAAGGCGTAAAGTGAGACAATATACAGAAAAATTTTGCTGCAACAAGAGGCTAACTACAAAATTCAGAAAAATGTGACTATGAGGTCAAGCAAGGTCAAGAATATTTCTTAAAAGTAAACACTACTGCAAAATACAATGAAGAAGTAAAAAATGTATATTCTCAAATATCATTTACAATGTTTATTAATAAATATACTTAATACATAATACGTAAATCTTGCGAAACAATGAAAGCAAATGTTAGTGCAACCTTTTTTGAAAAAAAAGCTACATTGATGTTCAAAAAATGACACTCCAAGGTCGTATGTATGCTGGAATAACGTAACATATTAAATTATTTGCATTGATTTATAATAAAATAAAAAAAATGTTACTCGTATTGCAAACGCCTCACTGTTAGCTTTTCATATTTTTTATAAAATTTTTTTTTTTGAAAAAAGCTGTCAATGTTTTTCTGCATTTCTTTCTGTTCAGTGAATAGCACACAACAACAATATATTTAAGGAAAAATTGGTTTTACTCGTACCAAATTTTGAATTTTGAAAAACAGACGCGCAACAGAAATTCGAGTGCAAAACAACGAAGTCATGCAGAATGGAATACAAACGGTTATTGTCAGCATCTATGTATGTGACTGTGGATGCACTTGGGCAGAAAAAAATTGTAATGTCTCACTGTTCTCAAATTCCCATTACACCGTTTGAAAAATATTTCTTAGTAATACAACTTTTACTCAGAAGGCAATATGACGAATACTAAATTTAAACTATGAAAGAAAAATTACCCAAAAATGCGCCAGTCAACTTTTGACGTCATTTTTTGCAAGGAAATGAAAAAAGTAGGAAGTTCTTGGAAGAATTTCCCAAAAAAATGCCTACACCTTGAAATATTTGTTAGCTGTTTTTATTTAAAAAAAAGCTTCCCGGACATAAAAACATTTTGAAATTGCATTAATTGGAAAATGTAGCATAAGTTAATCGGAAAATCATTCGGAAAGTCTCTTTTTGGTGGAGTTTCAAGTTTTGAGTAAATTTATTTCAGTGAGTAAGAGTTTAAAGAAAAAAAAATATTTTTTTTGAGGTGTTTCGTTATTTAATTCTTGGGCTCAATCAAAAATCACACAAGATTTTGGGTAATTTTTCATCTTAAAATGAGCTCAAATTTTTATGAAATATTTCTATTACGATTTCTGCTACACTTTTTATTTTGATGATTTTTGCCTTCGGCACTTTTCATTTCCCACAGGGTGCTTTCTCTATTTCTGCTGTTGCGTAAGTAAAGGGTGATTTTTTTTTCTGAGTGACATAACTTTAAATGGGAAAGAAAGCATGGAAATCAATTTTGAACTCAACCTTTTTTTTATGTAAGCAATAATTTATAAATTATTTGCAATAATTATTTTTGTAGGCGTCTTAAATACTTTTGCCTTGAGTAAAACACAACCTTTTGCGTCCGAATCCTTTTATTCACACTTAACGACTGACTCCACGAAAAGTGTATTTCTCTCGTCAAATACTACATAAGTTTACAAATTAGCATTGCCAAATGAAAAATAAAATAAAGCATTGCCAGAAATAACATTAATAATGAAATAAATAAACTTAAAAATAACATGGCACTTACGTAACTTATTATACTATATGTACATATTGCTACATTTTGATAATAATTTTTAATAATTATTTTTGAGGATTACTTATAATAAGGATTACTTATAGTAATAGTGTAAAGTCTTATCATTCCAAAAAAACACCCTATAGCAGTAATTTTGTTAAAGCAACCGCAACAACCAACAACAATAGTTTTCAGCTCTAAATATAATGGAAAATTTAATTATTTCATAAACGAATATTCAATTGTTGTAGTCTTAATTGCATACCCGCAGTCTAATTCTTTTACCATTCATCCCCTCGCATATCCCCTTATCGGCTTGTTGTCATTTAACGTTGTCATTGTTCTGACGATATGTTCATACCCAATGAAAGCTCCATCTATTTATGTATTGTTCTACTACTACACCATTTTTCCTACTGTCCGTGTTTGTGTGTGTGTGTGTCGTAAGCGAACACTTCCGATATTATAATGAGATTTACAAGTTAAGAATCTGCTGCAACATTCAGCATCCAACAGTACGTTGTAATAGCAATCTAAAGTGTGTTGATGAATTGTGTTAAACGTTTTGTGAAGTTTTCACACACTCACAGTGTTGCCATCTAGCGTGACGAATTTATTTGTATTTTGTTGAAAAAAAATTGTACGCATAAATTCAAGATCTGCTTTTGTTAAATTAATCAGTGTGAAAAGCAAATATTTTGATTTTATTAAAACCTTCAGAGATTGCAAAATCAATATTTGATCGTACCGGTAGTTGTAGTGATGTCACTTGATGTTAAAAAAAAAAAAAATACATATCAGTGATATTTTTTATGCCACCTTATGATTTGCACATTCATCGTAGTTAAATGTTATTTGATTTTTTGTGAAAGACATTATTTTTACATATTATTTTAACAAATAGAAACATTGTATGGAATTTGGGCACTTACACACCCATTTGGACTCTTGAATAGAAATGGATCAATAATTAAGTGTTGACAAAATCAGCCAGATTATTGAGAAACCAACTCCCATACCCATGCAAAGAGCATGATAATTACAATGGAGGAGCACAACAATTTTTGTCCTTCAAAAGTCATTGCAAAGAACATTAAATTTATCATCTCCTAAAATCTGCAGCTGTAGGCCAGTGCTACTGAGCTGTACCCTAAATTACGGCTTGCATAGAAGCTAAAATTTTTATTTTTTATTCAGATATTTATGGCGCTAAGAACAAAAAGTTTCATTATGAACCCAAAGCCGATATAGCCAACAATTAAAGCAATTTGTTATCTTAAATTAAAAATAGTAATGGGGTGCTGAACACCTACTTCATTCGAAAAGTAAAAATATTTTTATTTTATTTTATTGTAAAGTGTGGTACAAAATATCAAATAAATGGGCTCCACAGCTCTTCTGACAAATTTTTGCCTGAAAATTCTATGAAATTGCCCTATTTTTATAATGGGTCTTAACAATAATAAAGCGTTGTTCTCGCATTTAATTTTTCATGGTCACTTACCGCAATGTTGACAGATGTCATATGTGAAATTTTGAGAGCTGTCATTGCATTGGTGGAACAACAAAATGTTGAAAAACAGTGCAAATTTTTTATGTATTTCAGAATATAAAACAATTTTATCCTCATATACGTATCATAAAAAATCGCTCAATTGTAGCAATACCTTCTTCTCTCCACATTTCGTGCTTATGCGACCACCAGCAACATCGGAGCTTTTTAGGTGGTGACATTTGTAAGAAATGTTCACAGCATACCTTTTTGCGCTCTATAATTTATCACAATTACGAAGTGCTTAAGTATCTTCGTCAATTTTTCCTTTGCTAGACAAGCAAAAATGCTTGCAGTAGGACATTCCCCGCCCTCATGCTTAAGGCGTGTAATGGAATGAAGGAATAGCATTTTCTTCACTTTGTTTTATTTGCACGTTATGCTGGCAACACTAATTGCTAATTGCTTGACTCTGGCAACGTATACATTTAATTGCATACTGAGACAATTTAACAAAGATACACACAGTCACAGCCACACACATACATTCTAACTTATGTCATGATATAAACTCACATATAAACTGACAGACGTGACACGTGCAGTAACAGTAGTAGCATCAGCAACACAGAAGGCCTCAAAATGCTTAGCATATTTGCAACACAACACAACACCACCAGAACTTGACACAACGTAGAACAAGTTAACTCGATTTGACTGACAGACATACAGACGGACAAACAAATGTTAAGCTCACTTTTGCTGTGCTGTTGTTGAGTATCCCCCCAGGTAATCTGAGGTGCTTAGAGGAAATTTACGTATGTAGGAACAGGTATGCGTACACATAGAAAATAATTTGAGAATGCGAATTAAATGAAATGTACTTGATATTTAATGAAAATTGGTGGGATTTTCTGTGAGCAGCCAATTTTCAAAATTACTTTTTATTGCAAAGAGGTTAAAGAAGAATTAAAATCTATAAGACTTATGGCTCTAATTTGCATCGGAACTATGATATTTATATATCAAAACTACTGCATTCTGTAAGCGGCCGGGTTTGAAATGCACTTTTTATTGTAGCGCAACTAGAGATGAATTCAAGCTATGCGGACTTATAGCACTAAATTGTATCGAAACTGCGATTTTAAGATATTAAAGCTGACACTTTTTTCTACAACCAGCCAGTTTAAAATTCAGCATTTTGCTTTAAGTCAACTAGAGTATGTATATTCTAATTATTCAACATTTGAGGCAATAAATTGTATTGAAATTGAGATATTTTTATATTCATGCTAATATTATTATTTGCGGATAGCTCGGAAATCTAATTTTAGCTGTAGCGTACCATGAGGAAAATTGAAATAATTACAACTTCAGCTTTTTTCATATAAAACAATTAAAACTGCAAAATGTTAGAGCAAGAACAGTTAAAACTCAAATTTTTTTTTATAGTTTGTGTCAAATTAGTCAAATCTCTGTAAAAAAAGACGTGTATCCCAGTTTCTATTTGAATTATTTTCCACATGAATAGTTAACAGATGATGAATAGACTCTCAGTGCATTTCGGTGCCTATATGCGCAACTGCGTACTTTTCGTATCAGCTATCAGGCCAATATTCAAATTTTAATACAATGCAACGCAACGCTGTGATAATATCTGATTCTTGTAATTCGTACATCTGTCTTCGATCGCATTTATCATATCATCTCTCATGACAGTTTCTAAACAGCGGGCAAATGTTCAATGTTAATTCATTTCAATTCATGCAAGAATTATTTAAATTCCATTGATACAGTTGCTGTTAATCATAGGTTGGCATCAATGGTGATAATGATGCACATGACAGCGTCAATATCAATATGGGTTGGTGAGGTAATAGTGTTGCCACGTAAAATGTGTAATGACTTAATTCAAATTGGCTTATTTACTTATTTGCAGCTATGTATTTTGTTTACATCTATAAAGTTCAGATATTGGACAACAGTGCGTATGAGTAACCTTAAACTGTATATCGTTTCACTTAAAGCACTGCCGTTTATCTTCGTTTTGGCACAGCGTAGCGTAAAGTAAAGCAAAACCTTTCTCATAATAAGCCATAGTTGAAAAAATAATGTTTCTTATTGCTCAACTGTGCGTATGAGTGTTTTTTTTTCTGTACTGTAACTTCTTTCCGTAACTGTTTTGTTAAAGAAAACCCTTACACAGAACTAAAAAATTGCATCGGTTAGTAGTGCATACGAATTACCTTTAATATTACATCAAATGCGTTAGTTTACTTAAAGCTTTGCTATATTTTCTTAATTTTTTACTGCGCGATATTTTATAGATGGAAATCATAAGAGCAAAACTGCCTTTGTTGACAGTGCGTATGAGTAACATTAATTAAATTGTGCAATTTTGTAATTTCTTTCAATTTCCTGACTCAAAGCGTTGCAGTTCTATATCTTTAGTAGCAGTTAATTAGGTTTCGTGGGTGGAAGTTGTCCTAATCTATAGTTTAAGAACATTGCATTAATCATCAGTGCGTATGAGTAACATCGAGTTATAAGCCTTAGATTTAACCAATGATTTCAATGTCATTTTTATTATACAAATTAACGTAAGTTTTTAAGCAGATATGCAGTCGTAAAATTTCCCAAAAGGTGGCAACACACCTAATCCATATGTTATGTTAAATAGGCTTTCCATGCAATTTTTATTGCCAATTCAGGCATTGACAAATTTTCATTGCTATGCGCTAGCCAGTATCAAGCAGACAAAATTTATTTCATTTTTATGTCATTTTGCGAAAGCATTTCCCTTTATATAATGATAATTGTAAAAAGGGCAAAGGTAAATTCTACTTTTTTTTATTAAAAAATTCTCTGGATTTTTCGCAGCGCGCGTTTATATCTTTTTGCATTTTTTATTTTCGACTGCTTTCCTTTAGCAGTGCTGTATTGCAGAGTCCACTGCAAAGTCAGCGAGGCTTTTAAAATAGATTAAAATTGTTAAGCATGCGAGCTTTTGTACTGCTGTGCAGGAATTTTTTATTTTTTTGTTGCAATTGCTTGTAATGCACAGTGTGCATGGAGCTGCAATTTTATGTTACAAAATTTCTTTGAAAAAATATTGCGGCCATTTATTAAATTTAGAAATTATGAAGTAACTAAACTGCAGGACAAAATAAGCTTAACAAATGAAATGCAAGTTGTATCGGCTATTTTCAGTTTAGCTATAAGATCAAGCTAATAGCCAATGACCAAAATAAAACATATTTGAGCACAGAAAAAGGGAAAAGAGATGTTTTAAGTGAAAGCAATGTAAGCTGCAACGGAACCAAGTTATCAAAGACTACATTCTTAAAATATTTATTATGGCTTGGTTTTGAATTTTATGTCATGTTTATTTACTTTTTCTTAAGATGATGTACATATTTTATACTGTCGTATATTTGAAATATAAAAGCCTTACACTTTGTTAATTGAATTGTAAAATTTTATATTTCATCGAAAATTCGAAAAGCTATACCATAGTGTTGGCAGGTTTGTTGTATTCAGCGAATACTTCCATTTCATCACGCTTCAAACTTTTTGAACGCAACGCAACTTATCACACAACGTCACGCGTTGCTGCTGCAATACAAAACCTTTGCTTGGACTACTGTTACTGCTGCTGCTGTTGTGCTGTTGTTGCTGGAATTCCACTACCGTATTGGACAATTTAACGATGCAACGGTGTGACTACTACACTATGATATGGCCCTTGATAACGATTTTGTCGCTTGTAGGGTTTCGCAAGTATTTACGCTGTTGCTGTTTACAGCTTTTACTGCTAGTGCCGCTGCTGCGTTGGATAGTACAAAGCGTTGCAAAGTGAATTGTAGATAAATTGAATTTTCAAAGAATGGTTAAAAAGAACAAACAAGAGAATGTGGTAGCGCGGCAGCCGTAGAAAACGAGAAATGTTGCCTGACAGCAAATAATAGGTGAGGAAGTGGGGTACAAAAGTATGTGATGCATGTGGGTGTGTGTAAAATGCGTTTTAAAAGTCATTCATAAAACGTGCAGTTAAAACTGACAGTGAAACGACGACCTTGCACATTGCAACTAAAACAAGCAATGACAATAACAATATGAACAAAAACAAAAAAAAAAATAATTAAAATGACGATGACTACAATAAGTTGCAAGCTGCGGGAACCATCAAGAGTATGACGAAATTTGATTTATTTCTTGAAATTTTCTGAAAAGCTTTGATAATCAATTAACACAAAAGAACATTTTATGAATGGCCACAATTTGTGCAGGACAAGTGTCATTTTCAGGCAGCCATAGTCGAAAATGTTTTTTGTTCTTAAGTGCACACAACTTAAATATATGAAACCTACACTTGGTACCCAAATTTCAACGGGCTTGAGATATATGATGTGAAAAAGGAAATCACACCAACTTGTATCAACATAAGCTTTATGCCTTAGCAAAGCTTTAAATTAAATTTTTTTTGGAGTTAAAAATTTCGATGTGACTACCATATTTTATTGTTAAATTTATCATTTTTCTCAGAAATTGCACGTTATGCTTTTTTTTGAATATGAAATTTAAGAGACACATTTTTTTTAACTCAAAACTTCAAATGTATAAGCCAAATGTAATGTAAAAAATACGCTAAAAAAACTACAATGTTTTGTTAAAGGCCGCTTAATGTTTACATTACTATAAGCCTCAATAAATAAAACAAATAACATGTCGTATGAGTGACATTTAATGTATTATAAATTTTAAACTATTTGAGGTTCTTCTGCATTTATGAAATATCAAGCTCTCTAACCATAAACTCTAGGAACTCTCTCTAGCATAGTTTAATTAATGAAATATTACAAAGTCTGATATGAAAAACCCCAATATAAACATTCTTAAAGACGTCAAAAAAAAACTAAATGGTGGTTCTTAGGAAATTTCAACGAAACGCTATACTGCAAATCAGACCTTTAACCCATTTTCTTTTGGGTTCAATACCTAAACTATGCTTTATATTATCGTTTTCATTCTGTGTAAAACAGTTGCTCAGAAATCGCACGGTGCACAAGAAATATATTCAACCCTCAAGACATAGCATTCAGACTTTTGCATCGTTTCTGTTATAACTCCTGAGCATTGGAACATAAAATTTCCGCAAATCGATCATGCTTTTTTTATAAGAAATGTTTGTTACTTAAAAACGTTTGACTATTGCGATATGAGGCAATAGGGTGATTCAATTTTTTTTTTTTTTTTTTTAAGATGCTGTTGCTTAAAAAGAAAGTTTATGATATGAAGAAAAAGTTCACGAAAATTCAGCTCTGTACCTCAATTTTATAAGGTGGCGCCGAAGCCTGTTAGTTGACATGTAAATTGTATGAATAAATTATTTTTTACTAAAAAGGTATCTGAACGAATAAGTGATTAATGCTGTTGGGCTAAAGAGGGTCGTTTTTCGAAGTAATTCTTCTGCGCTGATCCGAATCTGGCCTCAGAAATGGCCCATCATGTCAGAACTCTGAAATATTTGAGGTTAAGTACCTAAAACATAACGTTTTTTTGTCTACTTTTAAGGCCATGTATCGGATTTAAAAAAAGTCGATCAGCTTATTTTTAACATATAGCTTATATTTTTATTGTTATTATAACTAATGGCAAAATGTTTTAACCCATGAAACTTTTGGCGTTTGAAGTATGAACTTGATTTATATTTTAAGCTTAATGAACAAAAAAAAAAACTTAAGAAGAACTAAAAAACATTACTAAGGTTGAAAGTTCTTCAAGGATTTGGAAGAAGCCTTATTTTTATTGCTTCAAAAAAGAAACTCTCCGATATTTTTATTCGGAAATTGTGGTTCCTACAAAAAATATCTGAATATATTTTTGACGCATCAATGCATTCGACTTAGCGTGGAATGTACCAAATACACAGCCAGAAAAATATAAAAATAATATAGATGACCAACCAAATAGAATAGCACATTTTAGATAACGAAATTTGCACGGTATTAATTTCATATAGATGTATCCTTAATAATATGCCACTTAAGTGCTTGCAAAAATCTGCCTTCGAAAAAGCTATGCTGGAATCGACTGCCTTCCCTATTTTGTGTTTATTATAAGTAAGAGAACTAGTCAACCAAGAGGCAGATGCGATAAAATAATTTAGTACTTAATTTTATTTTACAAGTTTGTAACATTGCGATTTTGAAATGCAGCAACAACTAAGTGGCAGTGGTTGTTTCTATCGTTACTTATGACATAATCGTTATGTTAATTGCAATCTGCCTGACGATAAAATTATTTAAGTTTGTATATTGCATCATAGAATTTTGATAACAAAAATAATTGCACTTAAACACAGCAGCAAGAACGTCTGCCTCATGCATTTATCAGTCTTCAAGTATGAACACATTTTTTAATACAAAAGGCCGATGCGATAAAATTGTTTATGGTACCTTTTTTATACAGTTTTAAAGGGCTCTCAATTGATAACGCAGAGGCAGCGCAATGGCAGATGTGCATATTATTTATTTTATTTAGAGCTTTATAATTTTCAACATCTGCCACACGATAAAATCATATAGTAATTAAGGCCTCCGGCTTCATAGGTAAGAAAGTAGTAAGCATTGTGGCTTAGTATTCTTGCTTTGAATTGCCGCTAAACATTGTTGCTATCATATTATTGGAAAGCAATCAAAGGCTGTGGAAGCTTGCAGAAAATGCTTAAGGCACACAAAAAATTAAAAGTTAGGACCTATCTATGCTGATCAATTTGAAAACATTAGAAGTGAAAACAGACTTCAAAAAATATTAAAAATTTCAATGATTTCTTGACCCTACTTGAAACTATTTTCCATATTTGGGGTTGAGCCTGTCCATATTGTTTGAACTGCAGTTTTGAAAATAAAAAATTGTTAAAGTTTGAACAGTCTTACCCGTAACGCTACATTTAAATATTACTATGTTTCCACAGTGAAGTATTTTATTAAAAATATAATGATGAAAATATAACAAGAAAAACTCTAAAGGTCAGTATTTCAGTACAACGTAGGTTAGTTTAAGCACAGTTTTGACTATTTCAATCGTAGATTAAGTTCAGCTTAAACTCCTAATTTTGAACGTTAAACTCCGTTCAAATCACCTAATGACAGGTTCTTCTAAGAAACAGAGAAAATTTAATGTTGTCACTTAAGTAAAACGAAGATGATTTGAACGCAAATACTTCAAACGTGAATGCTCCATACATCTACTAGCGATAAGCGCACGCAATAGCGTAAAATCTTGTCCCGGCCAAAAAGGTTGGGAATTTGTTTTTAAGTCTTTTAATCTCTATAAAATTGAGCCCTATTCGCCAATATGCATTTTTGGTCTATTTAAATTTTTATTTAGATCAGTTCCTTTCAAATAAATCGCGATTTGTCTGTCATTTTAAGCTGAGATCAAAATCAATTGACGTTCAACTGAACTCAGTTTGAGTTTAGTTTATGCTCGCACCGAAAACATATCCCTTCATAGTTAAAAAAAAAAACAAAAAAACTAAGACCAAACAGTCCAAAAGGGTTAAGCACAGAGCGCTCTTTGTACGATACGCTTTCTGCCACACTTCCGCTAAGTTGAAGGATGCCGACAAAAGCCGAGGTGTTGTGACAACAAACAGAAAAAATTAAAAAAAAAAAAAGAGACGTTGAAATCAATGTCGTCTCTGTTGGGGGTTTTTCGCGCTTAACGTCGTTGTCGTTCGTGCTCACGTGTTGTTTGGTTTTTTTTTGCTGTTGTTTTGGTTTTGCTTTTTTTTTGTTGTTTTCGCTTGGTTTTTCGTCTTACATTGAAATAATGCTAGTGTCTGTGGCTGTGTGTCTCTGTGTGTGTGCATTTGTGCGTGAGTTTGTGTTTGAGAAAACTTGCGTTTTTGGTGGGAAAATGCATGAAATATGATAAATGTGAAATATATGCGCTTTGAGAGCATTAATTTGTTGTTGCTTTGGCTTTTGCGAGTGCTGTTGTTTTTGTTGCTGCTCCAGCGTTTTTGTCGTGGTTGTTGTTCTACAAGATATTCTCATTTATATAGTTGTTGTTGTTGTTTTATTTTGTTTTGCAGAAGTTCAAGATGAAAATCATAACCAAAGACCATGCATGCACATTTGGATATGTACTGTACGTGGTGGCTTTACATGCATTAGACATGTGATTGTATGCGTGCACTTAAGCGAGTATGAGTATCTATGCATTTTGTGTAATCATACGTATGTTTGCATAATTTTGGCATTAATATCTGTTGGAATTTAAAATCCAAGTTGATTTCAGCAGATACTGTCGGATACATAAATTTTGTTTTTTGTACTTGAATTTAATTTTATATTAAAGAGTGTCCTAAGCAAAGTTAGAATTTTAATAGAAGTTTTAATTGACATTATTTAGGCGTGCCCGATGATTTTCTTATTCTGCAATTTGGATAATTGACGGTCACGGTGATTTCAAAAACTTTAACTAAACTTTCTCGATTGATTCTAGGATTCATGTTTCTACGCCATTTTTTTCATTAATTCAACTTTGGCTTAGAAGACATTTAAAAACAAGTCTAGCACCTAATTCAAGTTAGGCCCCGCTGAAGGGAAAATGAAAATTCTACTGTTAAAGGTCTTCAAATTTGGGGCATCTTTTTAAATTAAGTTGTCTGCAAATCCTATTTTTTCCCCTTTCAAATGGTCATATCTATAAAATCATGTATTTTTTCAGAGCAAAATTTAAATAGATTGACCCATGTATATGCGAAGGATGTTCGAATTCGACGTATGTTTTAAAATTCGTCATAATTTTTTTTTTACAATAAAAACTTAAGTAAAAGATTGCCTGCTGAGCTAGCAGAGGAGGTCACTTGAACGACATTATTCTTTGTTATTAACCGGAACTAATTTACTTTCATTTCCAGTAAAAATAGATAAAAAAGTCATACAATTTATATCTCTCATTTAATATTAAATTATTTACCTGAAATTTGAATATCCTTTATTTGCTTTACTGACGAAAGTTCACCCATTATTTTCATTATTTAAAACAAAGAATTGCATGCTTTTATATAAGAAATTTGAAATTTCTGAGAAGATCATCGAATGTAACCAAGCTTTTTATTTGAAACACATTTCCAATCATCTCCGTATTTTAAAAACCAGTTGTCCATCATAGGCATTTTCCGATTTAGAAAATCAAAAGCACCCTAGAATCACTCCGAAGTCTACAGCTTTAAAACTATTTTTTTTTTGTTTTTGGACTTCGGAATTTTAGTTTTGTAAAAAATTTTTTAGATTTCGGAATTTTTGTTTTTTTTTTTGAAAAATTTCTTGAACCAAAAGTGATACTCTTTTGATTATCTTTTGATTGAAAAATGCAAGCAAAGTGTGGATTTTCATTGGTCAATCTTATACAACCAACTTAAGTGCAAACTTTACGCACGTAGGCAAATACTTTTATCAGCTTTCTTGTGGACGGACATCAAAAATATATTCAAGTATTAATTTGGATTATCTGCTCATACTTTTCAAATGACATCCCAAAATATATTGCCACCCCTTTCATATGCAAATAAGTAAATTTATGTCAAGTTGTCACAACGAGCTCAAATTTAACCTGGAAAATATATCAATTTTACATTCCTTTTAGTGGTGTCCTTTTTATGGTCACATGGTTATTTACAATTTTAATAAACATAAAATACCGAATTTTGTTGTTAGCAGAAAATATTTACGTCTGTATGACTGGCATGTTGCTTCAGAATATGCGGGAAAATATTAATCTTCATTGAACGTTGTAATTTAAATATTTCTCGCATTAATTAAGACATCTCTTGAACTTTACAAATGTCATGCCGTAATAAATAGCTACTGTCTGAAAGCCTAGTTGCATGTCCGTCCATTTTCTGTTTGTCTGTCTGTCGGCCTGGTGTTTTGCGTCGTCAAGCGTCAGCCTCTTTCAGGCAACGTAGATTAACATAAATTGCCAGACAACGATGACAGTGTGCCTACACCTTTGACACATGGCACATAAGAGCACTTAAGTGATCGGGTTTGGGGGGGTGTGGGTGGGCGTAAAAGGTGTACTATTTTGTTGATATTTCGGAGAGGGTGTTCATTTGAGACACATTTTATTGCAAGTACGTCTGTTGCAAATAAATCACTAATGTGCTTGGGTTTTGGTTGTAATGCTTCCTTATTCTATTTCATAAAGTAACAAATTTTTGGCTAACCGAATTTTCTTGCGTTTGTTTCTTTTCAGGGAACTCTTTTAGGGTGAAATAATGTTAAAGCTGCTGGTGGTATTAACAACTTCGAGCTACTTATTTTCAACTGTGAATTCCGGTGTACCAATTGGTAAGTTTCATTCATATCATTTCGAGTATTACGCGTATGGAATACTTAGGAATTACTTACTCCGTAGGAAATTTCATAGATTTAAATTTTTTATTATTTTCGAAAATTTTGTTTTACTTAAATTTCTGATAACTAAAACTCCTACCCAAAAGGCACTGGTGGTCCCTCATTAATTTACGAAGGCAAAGATGCCTTACTTACCTGTGTTGTTTCGGAAAATGCCGCAAATAACACTGTCATATGGAAACGCCGAGGTGAAATACTGACAGCGGGCATGGTACGTGTGACAAATGATAATCGTATTCGCGTGCTGCATGATGATAGTAAGCAAATAGTGTCTTGCATTCAATGACTTAAGTCTGCATGCAAATAAATTCTCATAATTTTAGATGGAAAAGGACGCACGGAATCGGGCGGCGAGGTATGGGTTCTGCTTGTAAAGAATCTAAAGCGCAGCGATTCGGGTAGCTATATGTGCGAGGTCAATTCGGATCCGCCACTGCGTAGTATACACATACTCACAGGTAATTGAAATAAAAATAAAAAGCATATTTTTTCTCCCCTCCTCACCTTTTTAAATTCAGCTCTATCATCATTTTACTTTTATCCACATTACTATCTTCATCTCGACATTACTTTCGTGTAGTTCTTGTCTTCATCTTCATTTCCCGTAATTTTTAAGGCCAACTTCAAACTCAGCTTTCCTTTTTTACATCCGCATGCCTCGCTACCTCATATTCATCTCATTCTCACCTCACCTGGATCTCATTCTCATCTCCACTTTTTCTCATACTCATTACTTCATTTTCATTTGCTTCTTCTATCTCATATCATTCTCCCTTCTTATGTCAACTGTCATTTGTCACATCTTCTCTCATTCCTTCTGCTCATATTGTCCCTCTTTTTTTTCTCAATTCGAGTTTCAATTCATTGGTAACAAATTGATTTCCTCTTCCACACAGTGAAGCAAATTCCTGCGCCTGCAAACAGCAATGACACATCTGTGGCAGCGAACACAGAATCAAGTGATTCGTCATTTCTTGTGCCACCACCGCTTGATTCCACTGATAATCGCTCATTTTGGCGTCCAAGTGTACCGCCGCAAATCTCGCATGACTTCACCGATTGCTGTGAACGTGCCAATGTGACCAACGAATGCATGGGCTTCTGCAATGTGCACAACATATTGGACGGTACCACGGGCGTTGAACCGGAAGCATGCGAAAAAGATTTTCCCAACATTGTGCGCTGCATGGCCGATGGACGCAATCACGTGCCGTGTTGTGTCGAAAAGCAGATACCCGATCTCTGTCAGGACATGTGTCGTGGAGAATATACTCCATTTACCGATATGCTGAAAACACGCGTTTCTTGCGTACAGCACACGTTGAGCGGACTGCAGTGTATTTTGCAAGGCGTACAAATGATTCCCAGCACACCAGTGGGTGTCAGTGTTGACGATGTTACAGAAACTGGAGCTACGGTGACATGGTCACCACCAGAGAAACTGTCGAATATGGTAAAATATTACAGCGTGCAATTGAAGGCATTGCATTCTTTTGACGAAGATGAATATGATATTACATCCAGCACAGTGCCGGATGAAAAAGTCAGCGTAACTACGGTGCCAAGCAACCAGACAACGCTGCAGCTTAAAGATCTCAATCCGTTGACTATGTACGCTATTGTGGTTACGGCGGTCAATGAATATGGCTCAAGTTTGAATAGCGAACGCTTGCGTATTTTTACGCACGAGAGCATTTCGACCACAGAAGAAGAAACGGGTGTCACCACGAAGACAAAAGTGCCGGACTTACCGGATATACGTAGTTGTTGTGAAGCAAATGGTATGTCACATCGCATGTGCCTGGATAAAATGTGCGATCCACAAAAGACTGATTTGGCTACGTTACCAGATTTTATGGTATGTGCACCGTGGTCTAATATAACATTTAACTGTTTGGCAAATAATATTGATCACACACCCTGTTGTCGTACACGTGGCATACCAACAGCATGTTTTCCATTGTGCTCGGGGAGGGTGACAACTTTGGACTTTAGTTTGTTCAAGTAAGTAGAATGATGCTGCACGGGTTTGGCGTGAAGAGTTTAAGATTTTTTTTTTGTACTTTAAACAGATGCTTGCGTTTTATGTCTGAGTACAGCAGCTGTCTGTTCCAGGGATATGGTGTGCTAGCGGGACCACCTTCTAAGCTCAAGACCATTGTAAAGACCGATAGTTTTATTATACTCGATTGGAATAAATCAAAAATTTTGACAGATTCGGTAACTACTTATCATGTGAAATTCCGTCGACTTGGTGTGGGAGATGACTACTTAACAGTGGAAAAGGTGAGATATTTTGATCATAAATTAACGTTTGCACGAGTTTTCTGAAGCGTTCTTTGCGAAGCTTGAATCAATTGGTACATATGTATTTGCATTTCATCTGCTTACAGAAAAATCCACCACTTATTTTGGAAGGCTTAGAAGCTGACGTCTACTATGAATTTTATGTAGTATCCGTTAATGCCTATGGTAAAAGTGAACCATCACCACGTTTGATAACACGCACGAAACCAGCGGAGATAAACGAAGATTCAGATCCTAAATATAATATGACCAAGTGTTGTTTGGCTTCTGGATTGTTGCCGCAATGCACGCCGCTTTGTACCTATAATATACGTCTGTCGGATATCGAAAGGCTTGGTCCAACTTGTCGTGCACAAATGTGTAAGTAGAATATTATTGGAGATTTTAAGTGACTTTATCTTGTACTGAAAAATGAACCATGTATCAAGCATTAGTAGAAAGTAACTGTACACTCCAAGGAGCTTCAGCTGTGAGTACTTAGATGCAAAAACCAAATGTTGCATTTATAAAAAAAAGAAACATTCAATGCGCATACCCGTTTTGTGCTCATTATTGTTAACATGACGTATGCGCAACTTTTATTTAATTTTTCATGCCTTTGAAATTAAATAGCTCACATTCGATGCTATTTTCGGCCATATGTTATAAGAGTTTATTTTCTTATTTTTAAATGCCTTAAATATTTAAATAAATTAATTTGTTGGCCACATAAAATATTCATGATAACTCAATTTCGATGCTAATGGAAGTTAATATTTGTTGGGGTTTCTCTACAATTTCAATGTAGCTGCAATTTTTTTAGGGTTTAATTAATGGCTGCCTTATAATAAGCTGATATACTAATAAAGATGATATATGGAATAAATAATATAAGAGATATTAATTTGTTTGAGGTATTAATATTTTAAAGTTTGCATTTACAGTTTAAACTTAAATCCAATACAATTCTGTAAGTAATCAAAATTGCTCATTTTGGTTAGCACGATGTATGATGAATATTTAAACATTAATAATATTTAACTCAACTTCGATGCATCCTAGGCTATATGTCTAGTTTTAGGTGTTCACATGCTTCACAAACGTATGAAAGTTTAAATGATGGCCGCTCATACATTTCCGATGCAAGAAACTTAAGCATTCCTTCTATATTTTTTCAAAACTCAATAAAAATCTGCTAACTTTTTGAATGCCAGCTAGAAAAATACTAAGTTTGATGCTAGGGCCTCAAAGTTCCGACTTGTTTGTGCTTCATTTTTAAGAGCTTCACATGTATGACTTAATTTAAACATCGGGCAATCGAAGCTACACTAACCAACTTATAAGTAATGTGATAAATTATTCCATTTTTTTCCTCTCTATAGCGGTTATTGCACGTTGTGCCGCCGGTGGGCGCGATCATACGCCATGCTGCATGCGCCGTGGCGTCTTACCAAACTGTGTAGCACTTTGTCGTGGCGTTATGCCAGTTGCACCATCAACAACTACAACATCAGATTGCTTATCATATGCGGGCAACATTTTGCAATGTTTCGAGGAAGGTTAGTTGACAATTGATATTATCTGAAAATCATTTAAAATGCGATGTTATTTTCATTGTATTTATTTTTCCAAAAAAAAAAATCATTGTTGTTTTTTTTTGTAACACTTTAAAAGGCACTGAAAACATACCTGGTCCAGCCGAAGATGTGCATGTCACTGCGATAACAAACACAAGCATTAGCTTAGCATGGTTACAGCCAGAGTTCGAGGGCGTCCACTTAAATTCAACAGCCGCAACAACGTCAACAGTCGGCAGTTTAGAGGCAGCTGAAGTCGAAGCAATAGATGATGCTGCAACAACAACAACAACAACAAATGGTGGTGTTGGTGATATTGATTTTATTGTGCAATTTGGTAAAGTCAATAACATGACCATGTACGAGACCGTAGCGAAAATGGAGAATGTAAGTATGTATGGACGTATACTTAAGTTGGCAATAAGCTTTGATCTTAGTGGTTGCTAATCGCAACAGTTTTGGTTAGATTTACTGGCAATTATGTTGTTACTGGGGCTGCTGTTGCTGTTGATATGCCTTTTGTTGCGTTGAGACAAATAGCGCTTGAAATGTAAATAGCCTTTGTTCATTAGTTTCACTTACAATTGACTTTTAAGAACTTACACTTTGTTCGAATTTCATCATATGGTGAAGAGTACTCTGCAGAATTAAAACACTTTATTGCAACTTACTGGGCTCCCTTAATTTTTCGATACTTCCGATGCTCTTTGAATCTGTAACAATTTACTGATTTTTTGAACAGTATTTGATGCTACTTACATGATATTTTTATTTGTTGATATTACTCGATACTTTTATTGACTTTTTAATATTATTCGGTGTTAGTAAATTAAGGTTTTTTTGATACTTGTCGCTATTTATTTGATATCATCAGTTTTTTTTGGATACTTTCGATGCTTTTCGATACGTTTCGAAAATATATGACACTTATCGATTTTTAGGCAGTTCAAAAAATGTATATGTTATATAAGCGGCAGCAATGGGAAATTGGTTCTCAATCAATTTGGCTTGGATAAAAGTTTGATACTCCACTGATTTTCATCGAGAAAAAAATTCCATAAAGACCTTGCTAGGTGCGAAATAAATTTTCAGATTTTTCCTGTCGATTAGAGTTAAACATTTTTCCAAAAAAATGTCACAAAACACCACATTGTATGAGACAGCAAAATCGAAAACAGCACTAAACACCCTCTTAGGGAAGTTGTGACGTGGTGCCGATAGTAATGAAAAAATGCATTCTCTTTATTTCTCATTTCTGTTTAAGGTAGCTCTCTCATTTCCGACATTCTTCCATCGGCCGACGATGTGCTTCATACGGCAGCAATAGATTACTGGTCTTCGTCAATTTAGTTTAATGTTTAGTAAGAAGTTTTTGTAACTTTAAGCAGGGGCGTTGTAACCGTGGGGCAGGGGACAACTTCCCCTCAGAAATTTTGGCAGGGGGAAGTGTATTCATTTTGCCCCCCTACTCGGAAATAAGTTATATCATAATATGATCAATACTTTTAGGGCTCAGCAAATCTTTTTATTAATGTGATTCTCACATCTTGAGTCCATCGAAATGTGACAAAATTAACATCTAAGAAAGAGTGTATGAACTGAGCTTCAAGCTATCTTTCCATTAGTTTGTGAGTGTTAGTTATAGTCACATCAATAGTCTTACATCTGAGTATTGAAATTTTTGGTCGTTGCAAACAACTTGCTCGTGCTCTTCAAAATCCAAGATTAACAGCCATAGGTGCGAAATAGGCAGCGAAACTTTTAGTCCAAGCAATTCAAAGACTCCTCTCCGATACAGAGTTTGAACGAATTGTTAAAGAGGCGATGAATGAAGCTGATACTGAATGAAGTTTGAACTTGAATATTATTCTGAGCCCAGAACCAGAAAAATCCCTTGACGCTTAGAACAAACCGATTGTTCCACTCCTGAAGTAAGATTATCATCAAGAGATCGATTTTGGAAAGACTACTTTTGAAGTGTTGGATCTTCTTTCAAACGAATTGAAAAGAAGATTCGATCAGAAAGGTACTACTTTTCATATTAGGATCTGCACAACGTTTCTTTGGTATATTTTTTGATTTGATAAAAAATTGCGCAATAATAAAAATGATTTGTATAATACATAAATTGATTAATAATAATCAAAATTAATGATGATGAAATCATTTTGAATCATAATAATAATGGTAAGAGCAACAGAAAATATTCACGTCGAAACCTGAAAGTATTGATTGATCATTTACGAAACACAGCCAAAGTATTGAAAATATTTCAGGTAAATATTTTTAGTATTCTCGAATATTCTCAGCTTGGAGTTTTTACGGGTTGTCAATTATGTCACCTTGGGGCTGCAGACTCGATAAATCTTAGAAATAAAAGAAGGACTTTAGGCTTTTTGAAATTTAGTGCTGTCCTGAAATCGCTGACCAACTTCAGAAATCATCTGACACATATCATAAAGACAGTGCCAGGTTCAGCAGCTTCTTGTGAAGGGTCATTTAGCGCTTTGCGACGGTTAAAGACTTATCTTCGTTTACAAACGACACAAAACGTCTTACCCATACAACGCTCCTTCATGTTTATAAGGAAAAAACTGGATCCTTATGAAAAGAATTCATCTCGCGAAGAAATCGAAAAGTCACTTTTGGAAACATTTGAACAAAACTTACTTTATCTTTAATTAATGGAAATTGCAACGAATAAAAAAACATCTTCATACAAAATTCTCTTTATGTCCCGTCCTAAAGACGGAGAATAAATCCTTTTTTTTTTATTAAAAATTTATCGAATTTTTTTTATTTGAGTTTGCTCCCCCCCCCCTCATTAAAAATTTCGTTGCGACGTCCCTGACTTTTAGCATTTATGGGCGTTACCACCATAGATCTAACCCCCAGACTAGTAGTCCCTAGAAAATGCTATGTTATTTGAAAATGTTAAATGTTATTGTTTAAAATGGAAGCTTTCAGAAGTTCCGAATTAAAAGAACTCTGCGCAGTGGCAGCGAAAATCGTGTTCTCGGAGAGTTTAGCTGAAATTTTGGCAAAATGGTCTTAGAATAAAAGCGTAATGGGAAAAAATCCCAAAAATCGCTTAACCAGATTGCGAAACACTAAAAAAGCGTTACAATTTCAGATAATATATCAGTGGTAACAATTTTCCAGTACTCTCAAGCCTTAAGTTGAGAATTCGGTTTAACAGGTCTTGATCTCGAGTAAGGTCAGTGATATAACAAATTAAACGCAACATAAACCCATATCTGCTCGTATTTTGAATCATCACTCAAATGAAATTTGCTACCAAGCAACACAAAAACAATTAGCACACATTATTTGTGTTACAGAGAAGACAAAACCTACACACACAGATACAACCGTACAGTGTTTCAACAAACTGATGCCATTGACTTACTTTTTATGCATTTTAATGTTACTGCAATATTTATGCTGCATGCTCGCAACTCAAAGTTGCCATTGCCAATTTTGCCATGAATTATTTACACAAAGTTTTATTGCACAAATGCAATTAACACGCACGCACAGTTGCACACAAACAAACATCGTTTATATGGCAACGCATCATCGATAAAAACAGCATCTCATATCATCAGCATCATCATCAACAGCAACGGCAGCAATAGCAACATCGACATCATCCGCACTTTATGTGTAATTTGTTGCTGATTAACAGCAGCAGCAGCAGCGGCAGCAAACATCAGGCGAACCATTATTGGCCACATTTATTTGACACTTGTTGCTGCTGCTTCGTTGGTTACACATTTAGGTAGCACTAAATAACACAACAAATAAATTTTCTGTGTCACAGCAACGCAGCAATTAAACAATGTTCAAATAAATCGAATATTTATTATTTTTTTAGGAAAACAAAACGCCACACATTCCTACCCTATTTGAAATTTTATTTTGCTTAACTCTCTTAGGAACTAACGACAAATGAGACCAGCATTGATTTGACAAATTTGGAGCCCAATTCATTATATCGTATTATGGTCGTGACACGCGGTAGCTATGGTACATCGTTGCCATCATCGATGCTGCTAATAAATACCACCAATAATAAAAGAGGTATGTAATGATTTTCATGCTACAGTTGTGAACAAAAAAAAAAACGGAAAAACACCAACGAGTGTAGTTGGAAAGAAAGAATGACAAATGCAAAAAATATAAAAAAAAAATTGTGAAAAATATTTAATGCAGATATAAAGTGCGTGATTCATTTAGAGGTACATTTTTTGAAACAATTCAAAATTTATCGTGAAATCTTTATCATACAAAATAACTGTTCTTTACATTTATTTTTCAAATGTAATTTCTTTGAAATGTTGAGCGTAACATGGTTTATTCTGCAGTTTCAATTTACGATGATCCGTTCAAGCATTTTCAGTGGTATTTGGCGAATGACCCGAGTAATGTCCGCATATCCATGTAGATCTTGGTTTTTACGTAGCCTCAAAGGAAGAAGTCCACACAGAGAAACTGATTTATTAGTATATATTGAGGTTTGGTAATAATTAAAAAATAAGCATTTGATATTAGCGACATTCATATTTGATGAAAGTTAACATGCCACATACTTCACCGATTCAAATATAGAAAATATGTACAACGAGAGTTAATAGGCATGCACAAAAGGGGATTCCCCG
This sequence comes from Tricholauxania praeusta, assembly GCA_949775025.1. NCBI lineage: Eukaryota > Metazoa > Arthropoda > Insecta > Diptera > Lauxaniidae > Tricholauxania > Tricholauxania praeusta. Next base: position 54,196,062 of record OX459028.1, on the reverse strand, counting down.
AATTATATCATAATTCTCTTTCTCCATTTTACTGTCCGTGTCATATGAAAAACGAACAAAAAAAAAACAAAGAATGAAGCAGCTAGACTTTTCTCATCACGGATAATAGAGTCAATCACGGTTAAAAGATGCAAAATGAGCAACGTTAAAATTTTAAAACTTCCCGAATAATAGA